>JALHLI010000006.1:3774791-4974791 GCA_023349425.1 Anthopleura sola | reverse complement strand
TGACTTGCGAAATGTAAAGCGGTTAGGCCTTTATCCATGACAGCATTTGGATCAGCTTTTCTTTCGAGAAGCATTTCTAACGTGTCAGAAAATCCTCCATAAGAGGCCAGCATCAATGCTGTCGTCTTTTCACGCGTTGTTTTTGTTTCGTCTGCACCAGAAGAAAGAAGAAGTTGTGCAATTGTGGTGTGGCCATTTTGGCAAGCTCTTAAGAACGCTGAGAATCCCCACTTGTCAGTACTGTCCACGCTGCTTCCACTTTCGATTAACAGCTTCGTACATTCGTAGTGCCCGTACTGTGCTGCGCGAATTAACGGCGTGCATTTCCATTGGTCCACGCTTTTGATATCACCACCGTTTCTTAGCAACAGTTCGATTAGTTTTGAGTGGCCATTTTCAGAGGATCTGTGGAGAGGTGTGTATCCCCATCGATCTTTGAGATTGACGTCCTTGAAATATGTTATCAAGCATTCAGCTGACCTTATCTTACCATCCTCTGCTGCTTTATGCAGCGCTGTTGAGTTCCAGGAATCTGTTGCCTCTGCATCTGCCCCCTTTTCTATCAACAACTCCACTGTATTCTCGTGACCATTCTGTGCTGCTAAAAGAAGCGCCGTTGGCCCTTTTGTTTTATTTGGCTCTTTTTTAAACCCATTAGTTGCGTTTCTAGACTGATTTCCCATGCTTGAATCTTTCACGTAGGTTGATAGAGCTGACGATTTGTAGTTGAGTGTGGACGTTTGGCTGTTGACATTGCTTCCAGATTCAATAAGTATCTCCACTACATTTTGGTGACCGTTTTCAGCTGCTCGATGAAGTGGACTGAATCCTTGGTTGTCAAGGCAATTAACATCAGATCTTGCTTTAATAAGCAGCTTTACACTATCGTAATACCCGCCTTCTGATGCTCTGTGCAATGCAGTATACCCCAGTGAATCCTGCGCATGAACATCTGCATTTGCAGAGAGAAGAATTTGAATTGTCTCAGTTTTGCCGTTGCATGCTGCCCGATGAAGTGAAGTAAAGCCCCATTTATCTTTTGCTTCAACATCACTCCCCATGTCGAGAAGCATTGCGACCGTCGAACTGTGCCCGTTTTCTGCTGCACGATGTAAAGGCGTATATTGCCAGTTGTCTGTCGAGTTGATTATTCCATTGGATTTGATAAATAGCTCAAGGAGTGAGTCATGGCCATTTTTGGCGGCCCTGTGCAATGCTGACAGTCCCCAACTATCACAAGCATTCACATCTGCCCCTTTCTCTAGCAGAAGTTTTGCAATTGAAAAATAACCTCTTTCTGCCGCAAAATGAAGCGACGTCGTTCCTGATGAATGGCTAGCATTGATATTTGCACTTCTTTGGACAAGAAACTTCACAACCTTATGGTGTCCGTAATTTGCTGCAACGACCAATGGTGTCGTTCCTTTGTCGTTGGAGGCGTCAACGTTCGCTCCACAATCAAGCAAAACCCTGCAAACTTTTTTATGTCCATTTTGAGCTGCCTTATGCAATGGTGTGTAACCCTGTAAGTCGCATGTGTGCAGGTAGCTCCCTTTATCAATCAAATACCTTGCAACTTCTTTATGACCTCGTTGAGCTGCGAAATGCAATGCAGTCTTACCAGTTTTGTGTCGTGCTTGCAGCACACTTCCGTTACCACATAGAAACTGCACTGTCTCTAAATGACCATGAAAGGCAGCCAGCATTAGAGGAGTCACTCTGTCATTGGCCAAGGCGTTTATATTCGCTTTGTGCATTGATAGAACCTGGCATACATTTGTATGATTATTTTGTGCAGCAAGATGAAAAGGAGTGAACTGTAAGCTATCAACAGCATCTTTGTTGGCTCCACAAGCCAGCAACTTCTCAGCCACTTCACTTCGTTCACTGTGTGTAGCATAATGTAAGGGTGTATACCCTTGTTGGTCCTTCATTTCCAAAACTGCGCCTTTCTGAATCAATAGCGAAGCTGTTTTCGTATGACCAAATAATGATGCCAAGTGCAAATTTGAACAGCCCTCTTCCAGTGCCATGTTTACATCACCTCCGTTCTCCAGTAACATTTTTAGTATACTTTTGAATCCATTTGCTGCTGCAAAATGCAATGCTGTTCGCCCTTTTGTGGCTTCAGCAGATACGTTGGCCCCGTTCTCGATTAGCAAGGCAACTATGTCTTTAGCGTTAATCAGTACTGATAGCATTAGTGGTGTAACTTTATCTTCTCTTGCTAAATTTGGATCAGCTTTTTCTTCAATGAATACTTTTGCAACTTCATTGTTTCCTGTAGCGCATGCCAACAATAATGGTGTCCGCTGACCCAAAGCCTGCACATTGATATCAATACCACTTTCACGTATAAGAAGGCGTGCTGTATCCGCATTTCCAGAAAATGCTGCGACGTGTAAAGGCGTAAAGGAAGCCAACGTCTTTTTGAATAATTGGTCTCTGCAATTTCTGATCTTGTCTTGTTTTATTTGCTCACATTCCTTTAAGATGAACTCAAGACCTCTTTGTTCTGTTAATGGATGTTCATTGCCTTCGATGAAGCTCAGTTCGATGTTATAGTTCTCGCCTTTCAGGTATTCAAAATTTGCTTTTAAAGGTGACTGAACAAGGTCTTTATCTTGTTTGTTGGAAGATACAGAATTGAGACTAGCTTGACTTTCAAGATTTGGAGTGTCATGACCCTGTGTTTTCTGAAAATTTAAGCAGAGACGTTATTGTTACGAAACAATACTACCAATATTACTATTATTATTAGTCATAGGTGTGGAACTACATGATACTCTCGTTTACGACTGATTTCAATAATTATTAAAATATGATAGATATTTGATGGATGGCGAGAGAGGCTAGAATTTTAATTCTCATATATTTCTTAATTATTCATTTCTTGATTTATTCATTTTGTTTTTGTTTTTTTTTGTTTTGATTACCTTACACGTTTTTAATCGGTGTTCTTTTTGGTTGTCATGGTTTTGTATGGATCTACGCACTGAGGAAACTTCATTTTATTAAGTATGCCGCTGGCCACATATAGACCAAAGATACGAGTTAATCAAATATCTTAGAGGCAATAATTAGCTACATATCGGGTCTCAAAATAGCAAAAGAGTTAGATCATCACGTTCTAAAAGATATAATTAATGATTTTCTAGCCCGAAGTCAATAACTTATTTAAGAACTGAGACGCGACACCAAAAAGCCCTCTTCAATAGCAATTAGATAGGTGAAAAAACTAAGTACGTTCCTAACGCAGATTGTTTTTAATCGATTATGCCCCGAGGCAAATGTGGAGTTGAATCAAACGTTTTAGGATTCCATTAATGTTTTGAATTCATCAAGGATGGATGGTTTTGAACTAATTCTAGCGCTCAAGACAAAATATTTTTCTCTTTAAAATGGCTAGAGTTTTACAACTTACGTTAAAGACGATAGAAAGATGAGACTAGAATTTTAGGTTAATGAAATAATATTTTTTCAGTGATGAAGGTTTTGCCGGCTGCTTGGTATCTTATCATTTTCTTCATAAGCTATACATATTAGCATATGTTCATTCGCGTGATACAATAGTTAGAGGCAGCCACATCACGACATTATGCACAACATTGATGTGATGAAACAAATAGCTAATTGCCTCTAACTTTCTCTTTCTCTCTCACTCTTTTTCTCCTATTCTCTTCGTCTTGAAATAGAAATGTCATTGAAAATATAGTATTCTTAGAGGTGCCCTTGGCTTTTTTAGCTTCAAATGTGCTTGTCTGGTCGTTAGTTAAGTACTTAGTTCATTCATTTCGATAGAGTTTACAAAACAACAGTTTACAGTAGCTCATTATTGGAAAAATCTTCTATTCCTTTTTAAGATTTGATTCTAGGAAAAGTTAACTAAAATGAAATAGGTCGAACTATTTCGTACTTTGAATTATTTCTACTTGTTCTTTGTGTATATTTGCGATGTACTCGTTAATATTGTTCACTTAAACATTAAGTATTTTACATATTTTATAAGTTAATTCATCTTACCTTCATCGAGTCAACCTCCTTCTTGCTCATTTTATTTCCTTGTAAGTGTTCGCTAATACCACTGTTATCTTTTAGCAAAAAGTATCTCCTGTTTCTTCTAAATTTCTGTTCTCCAATCCGGTTCTCGTGATTTGTGCCTTACGTTTGAGTATTCTCGTTCCATTCTAGTGACTGGACTAGATAGCTTGATACACACGACCTATTTTGATTAATTCTAAGTCTGATTCACTTCAATGAACCCCACTTCATTCGTTTTTTATAGTTTCATCCTTTAAAAAAAACTAAAAAGTTAGACTTATCAGCATATTCAAGATATGTTTTTAAAAGGAATACGTTGATTTCAATTTTTCGTAAAGAAATGTTTTGATTCCTCCCAGAAAGATCCACTGAAGACTATTAGCCTTGAAGTCCTCAGGATACTCTACATCCAAGTAGAATCTAAATGGTGGAAGATGTATTTAATCGGTTCTCATTAAAACGGAGACAAATAGTTGTTCTTAAGTTCATTTTCATTCAGTGTCTTCACAGCATGGAATTATTTTTCAAAACAGCTTGATTCGTGCTCGTACGATTCAGATGGACCACGTATATAGTACGCAAGATAATAGGTCCCCATAATACAATAAATAAATATAATATTTTGAAACAAAAAGCCCTTTGAAAAGAAACATGGAAATTACAAACACATGTACAAATATATTTGCAATAACTGGGAAAATGAACTGCAAGAGTACTATTCGGATCGTGATCTAACGATTTTATTTTTGAATTGCATTTGTTTGGTTTCAGTAGCCACTCATTTATCAAGTATTTCTGTTCTTTGCAGGGCTTAGTCAAGTTGTCTAAAGCTTTTGTTAAGTTTAGTGTTTTGGCCACAATTAGTTGATTGTATAGTAAATCGGCACTTTTGCCAATTCAATTTATTTTAACTATTGAAAAAAAAAAAAAAAAAAAAGGATTCAGAAAAGAATAGAGGCCAGCCAGAATAACTAATTTAAAATTAAAAAAGACGAAAAAAATATCGAAAAGGAAGGAAGCAAGCGAGGGAAAATGTGAATAGGATTTACAGATCATTAATATTGGGCTGGTTTGCTTTCGTTTGAACAACATGCTTGGAACACTCTATGATTGTACGTTGCATATATATGATTATTTTCTCGAAGAAACGCCATTATGATTGTACAGGTTTATGTTGATTACGTAATAATCAATGCTTGTTTTGGTTTTCATTACAGAGGCGGCAGGCTGTTAGAGCACTCCACTTTTTTTGTGTAATTCTTTCTAAATCCCCAATTGCAATTTTTTTCTTTACTTCGGCGATTTTGACAGTGTTTATTTTTTATTTTTTTATTTACTTTTTTTTTTTTTTGTTTTTTGTGTTTTTTTTTTTTTTTTTTTGCTTCTCTAATTATTTTTATTTATTACAGCCCCCCACCCCCCCCCCCCCAGTTTTTATGTCCTTCAGCCACCTATTTATCATCAACTAAATATGTCCAATGGAATATGTAGTTTGTATCCTGCGATATAACGAGCTCTCCAATAGGTTTAGCTATAGCTGACATGTTTCATGTATAAAATGACACTAATCTGCACGTCAAAAAATATCCGAGTACATGCAATCTATATTATAATGCGTTATTTCAATCGCCATAGATATATTGAGATATTGAGACATACCGAATTTAACATCTAGAATGCTTTAGGGGACAAGACAAAAAAGGCAGTAGTGTTTCATTTGACATCTTCAAAAATTTTCAGAAAAAAGTCACAACACCATTGCTGGTTTTAACTGTATTTTCAGCAGCATTAAAAAAAAAAAGCTTTGAAAAAAGGATTATTCTGGATCTATTGAAAAGCTTTTATGAATGATGCATAGACATTTTCTAAAAGAAATAGGCAAAATAAACAGTAGGGGGGTTATTGTTCTATAGGGTTTATGCTGTCATTAGTCACCAAAACATGTACTTAAGCATCCATCAAGAAATATATATCAAGCCAAGAAGAAAGATTGAGGTTCAGGAAATTAGACACCAAATCAGGAAAAAATGACGTTTTTGCCATGGTGTGTGAATTGGAAAAAATGAGATAAATGAATGAATTGAAAGTGATTGAATGTGAAGGTGAAAAAAGTTAATCAAATATAGAGTTTTCGAATATCACAAAAACAAATTTGGATAATGAAGAAAGAAACAAAGACACAAAAGCTTGCCACAGACTGGGGGAAATGAATGAAGTTAGGAACGAAACGAACGAACGAATTAATATAAACTAATAAGTGATCATGAATGAATAAATGAACTATGGAAAGATATATTGAATGAAAAAGAAAGAAAGAAAGAAAGAAAGAAAGAAAGATAGATAGATAGATAGATAGATAGAAGGAAAGAAAGAAAGAAAGAGAAAGAAAGAAAAACCGTAGCTTATCACCCAAATACAGAATGTTTTTTTAATGGAAAGACAAACGTTGTTTCCATTGACACTATCTTGAAACAAAAACATATCACAAAAAATGTAAAATTTAACAAAACAAAATCTAAATATAGAACATATCTTAAGCACAAGAACCAACTTTGAATAAAAGCAGCCCACAAAAAACTAGATATAGACATCAAAATATAAACATTCGGTAAAATAGTGAATTCAAATCATAGATATCAGCTAAAACAAAGATTAATTTGTAGATATTTTATTCTATTTCTGTATGTCTTCCTCTTGAGCGATATCGAATTCAAAGTAGATGTGCTTGAAGGAAAATGCGAAAAGGTAAATCTGAAGTAAGGTATAACGAAGATTTTAATTAAAAGAATGTTGAATAATAGACTGCAAGAATATACCCATGTGAATAAAGCAGAGCACATTCAAAATGATATTCCGATTTCTCGAGAGAAGTGGAACAAGTCCAACGTGAAATAATCCCGGCAGAAGTTATTTGAAAGGATGTCGATTACCAGATATCATTTTAAAGTGACATTTTGGTAAGGTTTTTTAATAACAGAGACAACGCATAGCTGCTTTATTATGCTACGTTCAAGGCATATTACTGACACGAGAAGAATATCTCAACAATTAAGGTAGTTCCGGACACTTTGATTTAATCAATGCATTTTCTTAGAAATCCTGTCATTTGTAAATGATTTTTAGGCAAGTCAAAAACCGAGATCACCGTATTGGTTATATAAGATGTAGGAAAAGAAAAGTATTTGCAATAATTCGCGGTGGTTTTGCTCACTAAGTACCTACTCAAAATAGTCTATAGATAATGCGAACGCATTCTGCGGGCAAAAGCATTAGACTATAACAATAGAACTAAGGTTTATGTAACATTTCCTGTTATAAAAATCTTTCAATCATTTGCAAATATGGGTGAAACTGAATTCTAGGAGATAAATTCTGCGGCAATTACGAACCCCTAAATGTGTATAGAGTCGTAAAAATCGTAAAATGTCTTTACAATCCAATCAATGAATATTGTATTTTTCATTCTAAATCGCAAGAATAGTAAGTGCAGCCTTGAGTGAAAAGATAAACAAAAAAAAATTAAGTATCGTACGTGTAATCTTTCAAAATAGGCCTTTATATCAAACAGTTTTGGTAGAATCTGTAAAAACATCAGTCATGGGAACAGTTTGTATTAACTCAAAATGTGGTCTCCCTCCTATGAGACACAGATTGAGTCAACTCAAAATGTGGTTCCCCTCCTATAAGACACAAATTGAGTCAACTCAAAATGTGGTTCCCCTCCTATAAGACACAAATTGAGTCAACTCAAAATGTGGTCCCCCTCCTATAAGACACAGATTGAGTCAACTCAAAATGTGGTCCCCTCCTATAAGACACAGATTGAGTCAACTCAAAATGTGGTCCCCCTCCTATAAGACACAGATTGAGTCAACTCAAAATGTGGTCCCCTCCTATAAGACACAGATTGAGTCAACTTAAAATGTGGTCCCCTCCTATAAGACACAGATTGAGTCAATTCAAAATGTGGTCTCCCTCCTATAAGACACAGATTGAGTCAACTCAAAATGTGGTCCCCTCCTATAAGACACAGATTGAGTCAACTCAAAATGTGGTCTCCCTCCTATAAGACACAGATTGAGTCAACTCAAAATGTGGTCCCCTCCTATAAGACACAGATTGAGTCAACTCAAAATGTGGTTCCCCTCCTATAAGACACAGATTGAGTCAACTCAAAATGTGGTCTCCCTCCTATGAGACACAGATTGAGTCAACTCAAAATGTGGTCTCCCTCCTATAAGACACAGATTGAGTCAACTCAAAATGTGGTCTCCCTCCTATGAGACACAGATTGAGTCAACTCAAAATGTGGTTCCCCTCCTATAAGACACAGATTGAGTCAACTCAAAATGTGGTCCCCCTCCTATAAGACACAGTTTGAGTCAACTCAAAATGTGGTCTCCCTCCTATAAGACACATATTGAGTCAACTCAAAATGTGGTCTCCCTCCTATAAGACACAGTTTGAGTCAACTCAAAATGTGATCCCCCTCCTATAAGACACAGTTTGAGTCAACTCAAAATGTGGTCCCCTCCTATAAGACACAGTTTGAGTCAACTCAAAATGTGGTCCCCTCCTATAAGACACAGTTTGAGTCAACTCAAAATGTGGTCCCCCTCCTATGAGACACAGATTGAGTCAACTCAAAATGTCGTCCCCCTCCTATATAGAACAAATCTCATTTGTAGAAATAGTAGGAATCGTACAACACTCACGCTGTGAATACACATATCATACTGACAGGATAACCACTCATTCATGTCTGCGCAGGACTGGGTTGTAGTACTTTAAACATCCGCTTGAAACTTTTTCACATTGTCTTTGTAATCTCCTAAAGACCCTAAGACCTATTTCGAATTGATTTTGAAACTAAAGATGTCAAATTAATTTCTTTTAAATTCATTTTTTACAAAGTTGTACATTTGTTGTTTTGAGACAAAAGCAGCGACCGAGTCAGGTAATGAAAATCCTAGCATTCGAAATGTACCATTTGACCTTAATCGTTGCATGAAATGGCGAAATACTTTGTTAAGTTAAAGAAATTAAGATATTATTTAGATCAATTTTCAAAACAACGCAAATAAAGAGTAAAAGACGAGATGCGCGAAATGGATGCGCAGTAGCAAGTGTCCTGAACTACGTTAAGGGATATGACGGGGGATAAGGAGAAAAACGCAAGTGAGAATAAAAAGAAGAATCAAAAATAAAATAAAGTGTGAAAAGTGAAAAAATATAAAGGAAAAGAAAGAAAATGAAAAATATAAAAAAGGTAAGAAAAGAAAGAAAAAAGAGAAAGAAAGCAATAAAGAAGACTCTTTGAATTTCTAAAATAGAATTCTAACGGCAATGACAAAGTAGCCTCAGGTACAGCTTTTTTTTTTTTTTTTTTTTTTTTGTTTTGTTTTGTTTTGTTTTTTGTTATGTTGTGGTTTTCATGGTTACAGTACCGAGGTTCTGTCTGAAAAGCCTGATAGGGATCGATCACCGGTCCTTGAAACTAAAACTGACAACAAGTATTTTGACTAATAAAAGAGACAAAACTGTTAGGTATAAAATGGCGGCCCAAAATTCAGGCGCGCAATGCATTGCATGTGAAAATGGAAATTCTTGGTATTTCTTGTCTGGTTAAAAATGTGATGAAAACTACCAATATTTACAACTGATGCTCTTTATATAAGAAGTCAAAAGAAGTGTTTGGTGTAAATTTTCTTTGGATAAATTTTTCTTAACATTGGGTTTACATAATTTTCCCCACTTTGATATCGAACATAGACTTGCACGCACGTCGCACGCGCATAATTAGCGACCTTAAGCTGCAAGACATTAAGACGACGATGACGACGGCAATCAAACAATAGCACTAATTGCAATATTCAATAGAACCTTGTTGGAATGTACGAAACACTGTGCATCATTGCCGTAATGCTGCAAGTACAACGGCAACGGCAACGCCAAACGCTCGTCTTTGTTGATTTTTGTGTTAAGTCAAGCGCTCCCAAAACACATCATTTAACTCTAAAACTGGGATGCTTAACAGTGTAAAACACTAGACAAACATGAAATAATGATACAATAGAAGGTTTAAACGCATCAATTTTGCTGATGCTGTCGTCCTCACTGGGAGATGTTCGTGCGGTGGTGAAACAAAAATATCTACGCGGACCTCAGAGAGAAGTGAGAGCGATTGCGCCAGGTGCTATACTGATGGACTTCGAAAAATTCTCTATTGACTACGAACAAAATGTTCGCTGATTGACTTATTCGTTAACTAAAGGCTGAGACGTTTGATGTTTAATCCAAGTGTTTGGACTCAATTTGACATTAATTTGACCTTGATTAATAAAAAAAGAGTACAAATATTTCATCGCGAGGGGTTTCACGCGCAAGCTTTTAATTTCTGCGCAAGACGTACAAGATTGTTAAAGTTATGTTATGAGACCGTAGTGATAGAGATAAGTATATTATTATTCTAGAGTTAGACAGCATCAGCGCTAAATTTCCCATCGTTTGTAATTGGAGCTTTTTTGCTCCCACTTAGGGAGATTTCCCGAAGTGCATTGATTACTTAATACACTGTCAGATGATCATGAATTTATTGAAATATTTAGTGAATTTCGTGAAGCTTAAATCCTCCATTCTCAAATAATACCACTACTACCAGAGTCCTTTTCGTAGTTCCTTTTCTTATCCTCAAATTAACACCATTATTTTGCAAGTCCCAAAGGACGGTTAAAATATTTGAGTAAGGAAAATATTCGAAGATGGTTATAAGTGGTATATCGAGACTCGATAATGGGAACGGAAAATTGGTTTTCAATTAATGCTTATCCCCCGGAGTTACCTTTAACTAGTGAGACAATCTAAATCTTTAAAATCCATTATTTTGTTATTCAATCCCTTAAAAATGTATGATAAAATGGGAAATACGTAAAGCTGTTAATCTGATCGCAACTTTAACAATACTCTAGTTAAAAAGTTAAAAACGTTTATCTATAAATACAAATAGCTAGTCATTTAATCCGGAGACTTGTGTCTCTGATATCATCTACTTTGTGTCTCTGTCATCATCCCATCCATTGTTGCAGCAGGTTGGGTGCACAGGATTCTTTCCAATATGAGTGGGAATCGTGTTTTATCCAACATTTTCTTATATAACATCATCATCATCATCTGTATTTACCACACACTGTTGCAGCAGGTTGGGTGCACAGGATTCTTTCCAGTATGAAAGACGGGAATCGTGTTTTATCCAACATTTTCTTATGATTATGTAACATCATCATCATCTATATTTACCACACACTGTTGCAGCAGGTTGGGTGCCCAGGATTCTTTTTATTACTGCAAAAAATAACTCGTTGCTTGTTGCGATCTCTGTACTTAAAAATTTTTATAAATGAAGTGATCTTTACTGTCTCTAACCGCTTCGAACCGTTAGCGGTATAACAACGAGATATGAAAACCAGCCGACTAACAGAACACAAACTAAGCATAAATAATTCTTGAAAGCATTTCGTCTTTTAATTTTCTGCTCGCCCACTCATCTCTCATATTTGTCAACGTTTAAGTGGATGTTTTTATACCTCCCCCCCCCCCCCCCCACCCCATTGTGCAGCATTAATGATCCTCTGTGTTGATT
Organism: Anthopleura sola; assembly: GCA_023349425.1. NCBI lineage: Eukaryota > Metazoa > Cnidaria > Anthozoa > Actiniaria > Actiniidae > Anthopleura > Anthopleura sola. Next base: position 4,963,111 of record JALHLI010000006.1, on the reverse strand, counting down.
TTGTATTATAGCTGACGCTCTTAACTTTTAGTTAATCTTCTAATCACTCTACTCAACTGAAGCCACCAATCCATGAGACCATTATTGACAGTACTTTAGTAATCCTGTTTTGTCTAAAAGTCCATTTTGAACTAAAATCTACTTTCTACAAAAGTAATGTATTTAATGGATATTGAAATATTGACCACTCGTTTATGCTTCCGCTCTTTAAACCACAGGCTTTGTTTTATTTATTTAGATCAACGTAAACTATGATAACATTTGAGCATGTTGCGTGTCATATTTTAGTATTGATGCGCAGCAAAGAAACATGTCATCTGCAGAAAATAGTGTTTGGCACATTGAAATATTATATATATATATACATCGATTTATGAATATATTCTATTCAAATTATACATAAATATTCTTGAATACCTAATGCGTTTTAGCAAGTTTAAAGTTCATTTGCTATACTTGTTTACCGTTTATTTTTCAGCAAAAACGGCACCGACGCATGTGTATAGTCTAATTACATGACTACTTATAAGTTGTTTGAGGCTCCTGCCTTGTGGCTATTATGAAGTCGGCTTTTGCATGGACTACAAGCATACGAAAATTAACAGGAAATTCTCTATGACAACAGACTAAGACTGGGGGTTGCTTTTTTAGGTTTTACGACTTCCTCAATGATATCCTTTTTTTTCGTTTTGCCCCCCTAAGCGAAAAAAAAAAGCATTTGTTAAACCTGTTTTTCACTAGCAACTCAAGTACTCTAAGGTTTCCTGAATGTTCTGTTCTTCTCAAAAATAATTGGATTAACCCCTTGAACTACTGTCTATCTAACTGCTTCCTTATCCTTGTACTTGCCGTGCGTCGCTAGTGATTTCAAAGCCTTATGAACCAAGTACACGAGGAATTGTGAGGCGTTTTGGGCTTTTAATTGGTCTCTTTTTTCTTCCATCGTTGATAAGTGCAACCTTGAGTAAACAGGAGCCGAGCAATTGTGAATAAGAATTGTCATATAGTAGTTTCTTGCTTTCTTAACGCCTTAAACGACCCCATTCGAGTGTTAGACGCCACCATCGTCAACAATGACGATGCTTTTCGTCTATTATTCTGAGAGGAAGCACACTCGTGCTGTTTGAAGCAAGAACGAAAAGCTTTGACGGCTGCTTGGCGAAAAGTGCGACTAAAAATAAGATACAGAAAGGGATTGATAGCTCCGTTGGCTCTGATTAACAACTCGACTGCAAAAATCACGTTAGGTGATATTGCAATGCCTTCTTGGAAATATGCTGAAAAATTAACAGCCTGTAGGGGTAACCAACAAACAATGAAGCAGAACAAAACTGCAACAAGCATCCTAATCACTCGACGGCGGCAAATGATTAAATATCTCTGAATCGGGTGGAAATTACTAGGGATCTTTTTACACCACAGATGATGGGCTAAGTTATAGTAGAGGATAGCCATGCTCGAAAAGGGTATGCAGTAAATAATGATGAATAATACTATGGTGTAGACACGAGAGGCCAGTTTGTTTTCGGTGGCGGAAGAAGACCATTCTTCGTCGCAGTAAAAGAAGCTTTCATATTTCTTGAGCTCATACGAGAAAACCAACGGCAGTGATACAATGAGGCTGGAAGCCCATATGGAGAAGATTATTCCCTTCAGCATCCTTATACCCATCATGGCTTGTAATGGGTGCTTGATAGCAAGGAAACGATCTAGAGCAATAGCGGTCATCGTGAGCACTGAACTTGCCATCAAACCAAATGCCGAAGGGTTGACAAACTTACAAATGAACGTCCCTGCCTTACCTCCAAACATTAGTCCATGGCCCAACACAGCAAGCATGAATGGTGGCATAGAGATTAAGGTGAACAGGATGTCACTGAACGACATGTTCACGATTAGATAGAAAGTGGTGGTCTTCATACGGGCTACTCGAAAAACCACAAAGATGACAAGAATATTTCCAATGATCGACAAAGTCCCAATAACTGAGCAAGATGTCAACTTCAATGCCATTCCTAGAGGATCCATTATCACTGCAGTCAGACTGTTGTTGTTTGATGACGTAGCATTGTTCTTCCAAGAGCGATGTTCATCAATTCCCACAGAATCGTTTGAAAAACTCATGCTTTTAGTTCTGAGGATCGATGTCGATCTAGTTTCAAAAGTTGAATTACAACACTTTCTATAATGACAGTCCAAGACGGCTCTCGCTCTATGTATGACCATTCAAGTAAGGGTTTACCAGCTAGAGTTCTAGAATGACAAATACAGATCAAAATGATTATCACGATAACTTCCAGCGAAGAAAATTCCCCTCAAGAAGTGGATGACTAATGTTGCTGTCAAATATGATAGAATATTTAATGCACTCTATTCAGCTTTCTAGACAAAAGAGGATATGTTGTCTCTAGCAATCACCGTTCCATTTTTAGCCCTTAAAGGTGACTACAACTGATATTATTGAACTTCAGCTGCTCATTAATGAGCAACATCGTAATTGTTTTGTAATATATCAATTAAATTTATCGAAATGACGCAAGACTATTATAGTTTTTAAAAAGCACTCCTCCAGGCCTATATTACTCCCAACTTTTCTTCCTGCTGAGATGCCGCCATTTGAAGTGCTTTTCCAATTTTGGTGTACAAACCATTTGTAACTACGAGTATATATCCAATTACTGCATATCAACCGCCAATATTGTATATATTACTTATAATACAACCAAACATTTGGGGGGAATATTTTTTTCTAAAAAAAAAATATTTTCATCCAATTTTAAATAATTTGTTTTATATTTTCTTCTCAATGCAAAAACTGCCTTTGGTTGTTTAGATGAATGCTTTCTTATTGATTAGTGCGACTTTAAACGAAACTCTCAGAAAATACGAGAGAACATTTATGTAACACACTCGAAGATATTAGCTGCAAGTAATACTTTGTTTTCAGGTTCTCAAGAAACAAGTGTTTCAAGAGAGAAGAAAAGCTCATAGAAAAGAGCTCTTTATTTGCTACAATCATCTCTTGCATTGAAGGCAATCAAATTCTGACAATTTGTTTAATTAAAATTAAGAGGGGTTTTCCGTAAACAAACATCCAGGCAATCAAATTGTTTGGAAAGTTGTCATGAGAAATATTAGGCTTTATTAGAAATTTTTGTATAGTTTTCGTCGCTTGAAAAACCAAACCGAAACACTTTATGGAAATTCTGGCTGGTTGTTGCAAATATTTTTTATTAATTTTGTTAGTTTATCAGTTATGCTTAATAATGTTCATATCTCTTCGATATTGAATTAAATCTTTATGCTGAGAAATGATTTATCTGTACGCAGCTTTTAGGGGTTGTTTTTGGTGGATTTTTTTTTTTTTTTTTTTTTTAAATCAAAGTACTAATATATCAAACTGATGCGCGACTGATATATGAAATCATAAGATAGCTTTCTCATCATTCTTGTCTGCTACCAATATCAGCAACGCTATCCCATAATTATTATAAATATTTTCAAATATATATGCACTGATAAGACAATAGGTTTTCGCCTCAATCACATTGGTTAAATATTCATATTTATATTCAAATATTTGAAACGTTATTTTTTTTTTTAAATCATCATAAAATTATAATATGAAATAAAAAATCTAGCTCTACTATAGAAAATTTGAGAAAAATTTTGGCAGATACCCAAAGTAGTACCAAACTTCCTGTACACTTAAAAAAGAGGGTGAAAGTTAACTAGGCCTTGAATTGTTAATTAAGAGCATAAAATCCAATATGATTTATAACCGATTATTCATATACTGTAATGTAACCTATTTTTCTTTTTCTTTTTCTTCTATTTTTCGTTCTTTATCCATTTATTTACTTATAATTTTTCATGAATAGTTTACTTTTGTTTTTAGTATAATTGTGAATCGAATAAAAATATTACAAAAAAAAAAATGAAAAGAAAATTTGAGAGATTTTTTTAAATTTGCGATCAGTAAATAATGGTTAAAAATATGTTTTCTGTTTAGACAACTCGAATGACTACTTAACGAGATTAGGAAATCAGTGAATAAGCCCAATTTAAAGCAGCTAGGACTAAAACAAAACAAACATAAAACACATAAGACAATAATCCTATATAGCAAATATATTTATGGCTAAAAAAAACTTCCTTTCACCTAAGCTTCAATCAATATCGGGAATTGATTAAGAATATTGTACTCAAACTAACGCATCTCGATCGATCTATTCCAAAAAGTGTCATACAAGAGAGTATCGAGAATTTCGTAGTTCGTATGTAGGTTTCATTTATTTATTAAATCTGGGGGTTTTTCTACCTTAATTGGTAATACATTTTCCGGTCATTGACCCACCGTATAATCTATTTAGGTTCGGCCCTTTTGACGAGAATAAATAACAAATATTTTTTTTGCTTAGAGAAAGAAATATTGCTTAAGTCTGGTTTAATTTTCAATTGCGAAGGAGTCGGTCACGGAAGCACCTTATGACAAAGTTAAACCGGAAAACAGAGTCAGATCTTGGTCGGCATTGAAAGCGCGTCAGAAGGGATTTGAAGTATCGAACGGTTTCCTTTTCCTTGGCTTCTTCTTACGCTTATGACGAATAGTCTCCTGCACAGCCTCTGCGGTGCTTCTGGCGAGTGTTGTTCGATTCGACTCCGACTCCGAGTCAATTTTAGCCAACAATTTAAAAAGGTGTGAAAATGGTCAAAAATCGGTCAAAACCAGAAACAATTTAGCAATCCTTTATATCCAGCTGTTCTGAAATAGTGACGTGAATGACGACACTGTAAGAATGAGGTGTTATGAGCCCTGCGAAAATTGAAAAGCAAAAGTTTTTGATATTTTGCATACAATTTATTATGATATTTATCATTGAGTGGGAAAATATAATAGAATAGTCGCCAGGCTACTAAGGATGAAACCTAAGTTTTGCAAATTTAATCTATCCTGATTGGCTAATTTTTTTTCTCAGATCAGCTGGAAAGTCCTTTCGTAAATTATGCATATATTTGTAAAAGGTGTAAAAATGGTCCGAAATAGAGCAAAACCACAGGCTGTAGTCCATGCTTTTGGTCCAAAAACAAGGCAAATGGACCCTTTTTAAAAATATAATAATTTTTAATCAAATGAAAAAAGGTGTAAAAAATACCCAATATCTATCAAAACCATAGGCTATATTCCATGCTTTTGAAACAAAAACTCACCAAAAATGACCCTATTTGAAAATAATATACTTTTTCGTCATGTGAAAATAGATGTGAAAAACAACCAAAATGTATCAAAACCATGGGCTATAGTCCATGCTTTTTGTCCATAAACAACACAAAATGACCTTTCTTAAAAATCTAATAATTTTTGGTCAAATGAAAAAAGGTGTGAAAAACACTCAAAATCTATAAAAACCGTGGGCTATAGTCCATGCTTTTTGTTCAAAAACCACCCAAAATGACATTTTTGGAATATATTTTAATTTTTTTATAATACGAAAAAAGGTGTGAAAAACACCCAAAATCTATCAAAACCATGGGCTATAGTCCATGCTTTTGGTTTAAAAACCCACAAAAATGACATATTTCAAATATATATATATTTTTTATAATATGAAAAAGGTGTGAAAAACACCCAAAATCTATCAAAACCATGGGCTATAGTCCATGCTTTTTGGTCAAAAACCACCCAAAATGACCTTTTTGGAATATATTTTAATTTTTTATAATATGAAAAAAGGTGTGAAAAACACCCAAAACCTATCAAAACCATGGGCTATAGTCCATGCTTTTAGACCAAAAACCAACCAAAAATGACCCTATTTGAAAATAAAATAATTTTTGGTCTTGTGAAAATAAGTCTAAAACGACCCAAAATCTATCGAAAGAATGGGCTATAGTCCATTATTTTCTTCCGAAACCCACCAAAAATGACCTTTTTTGAAAATATATAAGTTTTTATTATATTAAAATAGGTGTGAAAGACACCCAATACCTAACAAAAGCATGGTCTTTAGTCCATCCTTATAGTCAAAAACCAGCCAAAACCACTTTTTTTGAATATATTTTAATTTTTCATTATATAAAAGAAGGTGTGAAAAACACCCAAAATCTATCAAAAGCATGGGCTATAGTAAATGCTTTTTGGTCAAAAACCACCCAAAATGACATTTTTGGAATATATTTTAATTTTTTATCATATGAAAAAAGGTGTGAAAAACACCCAAAATCTATCAAAACCATGGGCTATAGTCCATGCTTTTGGATTAAAAACCCACAAAATTGAACCTTTTTTGAAAACGGCATAATTTTTCATCATATGAAAAAACGTGTGAAAAACAACCAAAATCTATCAAAAGCATGGGCTATAGTCCATGCTTTTTGGTCAAAAACCACCCAAAATGACATTTTTGAATATATTTTAATTTTTTATACAATAAAAAAAGGTGTGAAAAACACCCAAAATCTATCAAAACCGTGGGCTATAGTCCATGCTTTTGGTCCAAAAACCCACCAAATTGAACCTTTTTAAAAATAATATTTTTTTTATAATATGAAAAAAGGTGTGAAAAACACCCAAAATCTATCAAAACCATGGGCTATAGTCCATGCTTTTTGGTCAAAAACCACCCAAAATGACATATTTCAAATATATATATATTTTTTATAATATGAAAAAAGGTGTGAAAAACAACCAAAATCTATCAAAACCATGGGCTATAGTCCATGCTTTTGTTCTAAAAAAGCAGCGCAATTGAACCTTTCTTAAAAATCTAATAATTTTTGGTCAAATGAAAAAAGGTGTGAAAAACACCCAAAATCTATCAAAACCATGGGCTATAGTCCATGCTTTTTTGTAGAAATCCATCCGAAGAAACCTTTTTTGAAAACGGCATAATTTTACATCATATGAAAAAAGGTGTGAAAAACACCAAAAATCTATCAAAACCATAGGCTATAGTCCATGCTTTTGGTCCAAAAACCCACAAAATTGAACCTTTTTAAAGGTAATAAATTTTTTTATGATATGAAAAAAGGTGTGAAAAACACCCAAAATATTAAAATTATGGGCTATAGTAAATGCGTTTTGGTCAAAAACCACCTAAAATGACATTTTTGGAATATATTTTAATTTTTTAAATATGATATAATTTTACATCATATGAAAAAAGGTGTGAAAAACACCCAAAATCTATCAAAACCATAGGCTATAGTCCATGCTTTTTGGTCAAAAACCACCCAAAATGACATTTTTGAATATATTTTAATTTTTTATAATATGAAAAAAGGTGTGAAAAACAACCAAAATCTATCAAAACCGTGGGCTATAGTCCATGGTTTTTTGTAGAAATCCATCCGAAAAAACCTATTTTGAAAACGGCATAATTTTACATAATATGAAAAAAGGTGTGAAAAACACCCAAAATCTATCAAAACCATGGGCTATAGTCCATGCTTTTTGGTCAAAAACCACCCAAAATGACCTTTTTGGAATATATTTTAATTTTTTATAATATGAAAAAAGGTGTGAAAAACACCCAAAACCTATCAAAACCATGGGCTATAGTCCATGCTTTTAGACCAAAAACCAACCAAAAATGACCCTATTTGAAAATAAAATAATTTTTGGTCTTGTGAAAATAAGTCTAAAACGACCCAAAATCTATCGAAAGAATGGGCTATAGTCCATTATTTTCTTCCGAAACCCACCAAAAATGACCTTTTTTGAAAATATATAAGTTTTTATTATATTAAAATAGGTGTGAAAGACACCCAATACCTAACAAAAGCATGGTCTTTAGTCCATCCTTATAGTCAAAAACCAGCCAAAACCACTTTTTTTGAATATATTTTAATTTTTCATTATATAAAAGAAGGTGTGAAAAACACCCAAAATCTATCAAAAGCATGGGCTATAGTAAATGCTTTTTGGTCAAAAACCACCCAAAATGACATTTTTGAATATATTTTAATTTTTTATACAATAAAAAAAGGTGTGAAAAACACCCAAAATCTATCAAAACCGTGGGCTATAGTCCATGCTTTTGGTCCAAAAACCCACCAAATTGAACCTTTTTAAAAATAATATTTTTTTTATAATATGAAAAAAGGTGTGAAAAACACCCAAAACCATCAAAACCATGGGCTATAGTCCATGCTTTTTGGTCAAAAACCACCCAAAATGACATATTTCAAATATATATATATATTTTATAATATGAAAAAAGGTGTGAAAAACAACCAAAATCTATCAAAACCATGGGCTATAGTCCATGCTTTTGGTCTAAAAAAGCAACGCAATTGAACCTTTCTTAAAAATCTAATAATTTTTGGTCAAATGAAAAAAGGTTTGAAAAACACCCAAAATCTATCAAAACCATGGGCTATAGTCCATGCTTTTTTGTAGAAATCCATCCGAAGAAACCTTTTTTGAAAACGGCATAATTTTACATCATATGAAAAAAGGTGTGAAAAACACCCAAAATCTATCAAAACCATAGGCTATAGTCCATGCTTTTGGTCCAAAAACCCACAAAATTGAACCTTTTCAAAGGTAATAAATTTTTTTATGATATGAAAAAAGGTGTGAAAAACACCCAAAATATTAAAATTATGGGCTATAGTAAATGCGTTTTGGTCAAAAACCACCTAAAATGACATTTTTGGAATATATTTTAATTTTTTAAATATGATATAATTTTACATCATATGAAAAAAGGTGTGAAAAACACCCAAAATCTATCAAAACCATAGGCTATAGTCCATGCTTTTTGGTCAAAAACCACCCAAAATGACATTTTTGAATATATTTTAATTTTTTATAATATGAAAAAAGGTGTGAAAAACCCCCAAAATCTATCAAAACCGTGGGCTATAGTCCATGGTTTTTTGTAGAAATCCATCCGAAAAAACCTTTTTTGAAAACGGCATAATTTTACATAATATGAAAAAAGGTGTGAAAACACCCAAAATCTATCAACACCATGGGCTATAGTCCATGCTTTTTGGTCAAAAACCACCCAAAATGACATATTTCAAATATATATATATTTTTTATAATATGAAAAAAGGTGTGAAAAACAACCAAAATCTATCAAAACTATGGGCTATAGTCCATGGTTTTTTGTAGAAATCCATCCGAAAAAAACCTTTTTTGAAAACGGAATAATTTTACATAATATGAAAAAAGGTGTGAAAAACACCCAAAATCTATCAAAACCATAGGCTATAGTCCATGCTTTTTGGTCAAAAACCACCCAAAATGACATTTTTGGAATATATTTTAATTTTTTATAATATGAAAAAAGGTGTGAAAAACAACCAAAATCTATCAAAACCATGGGCTATAGTCCATGCTTTTGGTCTAAAAAAAAGCTACCCAAATGAACCTTTTTACAAATATAATAATTTTTGGTCAAATGAAAAAAGGTTTGAAAAACACCCAAACCCTATCAAAACCATGGGCTATAGTCCATGCTTTTTGGTCAAAAACCACCCAAAATGATATTTTTAGAATATATTTTAATTTTTTATATTATGAAAAGAGGTGTGAAAAACACCCAAAATCTATCAAAACCATGGGCTATAGTCTATGCTTTTTGGTCAAAAACCACCCAAAATGACATTTTTGGAATATATTTTGATTTTTTATAATATGAAAAAAGGTGTGAAAAATACCCAAAATCTATCAAAAGCATGGGCTATAGTCCATGCTTTTTGGTCAAAAACCTCCCAAAATGACATTTTTGGAATATATTTTAATTTTTTATAATATGAAAAAAGGTGTGAAAAACACCCAAAATCTATCAAAACCATGGGCTATAGTCCATGCTTTTGGTCTAAAAAAAAAGCTACCCAAATGAACCTTTTTACAAATATAATAATTTTTGGTCAAATGAAAAAAGGTTTGAAAAACACCCAAAATCTATCAAAACCGTGCTTTTGGTCCAAAAACCCACCAAATTGAACCTTTTTAAAAATAATATTTTTTTTATAATATGAAAAAAGGTGTGAAAAACACCCAAAATCTATCAAAACCATGGGCTATAGTCCATGCTTTTTGGTCAAAAACCACCCAAAATGACATATTTCAAATATATATATATTTTTTATAATATGAAAAAAGGTGTGAAAAACAACCAAAATCTATCAAAACCATGGGCTATAGTCCATGCTTTTGGTCTTAAAAAAAAGCTACCCAAATGAACCTTTTTACAACTATAATGATTTTTGGTCAAATGATAAAAGGTGTGAAAAACAACCAAAATCTATCAAAACCGTGGGCTATAGTCCATGGTTTTTTGTAGAAATCCATTTGAAAAAACCTTTTTTGAAAACGGCATAATTTTACATAATATGAAAAAAGGTGTGAAAAACACCCAAAATCTATCAAAACCATGGGCTATAGTCCATGCTTTTTGGTCAAAAACCACCCAAAATGACATATTTCAAATATATATATATTTTTTATAATATGAAAAAAGGTGTGAAAAACAACCAAAATCTATCAAAACCATGGGCTATAGTCCATGCTTTTGGTCTAAAAAAAGCTACCCAAATGAACCTTTTTACAAATATAATAATTTTTGGTCAAATGAAAAAAGGTGTGAAAAACACCCAAAATCTACCAAAACCATGGGCTATAGTCCATGCTTTTGGTCTAAAAAAAAGCTACCCAAATGAAAATTTTTACAACTATAATAATTTTTGGTCAAATGATAAAAGGTGTGAAAAACACCCAAAATCTATCAAAACCGTGGGCTATAGTCCATGGTTTTTTGTAGAAATCCATCCGAAAAAACCTTTTTACAAAACGGCATAATTTTACATAATATGAAAAAAGGTGTGAAAAACAACCAAAATCTATCAAAACCATGGGCTATAGTCCATGCTTTTGGTCTAAAAAAAGCTACCCAAATGAACCTTTTTACAAATATAATAATTTTTGGTCAAATGAAAAAAGGTGTGAAAAACACCCAAAATCTACCAAAACCATGGGCTATAGTCCATGCTTTTGGTCTAAAAAAAAGCTACCCAAATGAAAATTTTTACAACTATAATAATTTTTGGTCAAATGATAAAAGGTGTGAAAAACACCCAAAATCTATCAAAACCGTGGGCTATAGTCCATGGTTTTTTGTAGAAATCCATCCGAAAAAACCTTTTTACAAAACGGCATAATTTTACATAATATGAAAAAAGGTGTGAAAAACAACCAAAATCTATCAAAACCATGGGCTATAGTCCATGCTTTTGGTCTAAAAAAAAGCTACCCAAATGAACCTTTTTACAAATATAATAATTTTTGGTCAAATGAAAAAAGGTGTGAAAAACACCCAAAATCTACCAAAACCATGGGCTATAGTCCATGCTTTTTGGTCAAAAACCACCCAAAATGACATATTTCAAATATATATATATTTTTTATAATATGAAAAAAGGTGTGAAAAACAACCAAAATCTATCAAAACTATGGGCTATAGTCCATGGTTTTTTGTAGAAATCCATCCGAAAAAAACCTTTTTTGAAAACGGCATAATTTTACATAATATGAAAAAAGGTGTGAAAAACACCCAAAATCTATCAAAACCATAGGCTATAGTCCATGCTTTTTGGTCAAAAACCACCCAAAATGACATTTTTGGAATATATTTTAATTTTTTATAATATGAAAAAAGGTGTGAAAAACAACCAAAATCTATCAAAACCATGGGCTATAGTCCATGCTTTTGGTCTAAAAAAAAGCTACCCAAATGAACCTTTTTACAAATATAATAATTTTTGGTCAAATGAAAAAAGGTTTGAAAAGCACCCAAAATCTATCAAAACCGTGGGCTATAGTCCATGGTTTTTTGTAGAAATCCATCCGAAAAAACCTTTTTTGAAAACGGCATAATTTTACATCATATGAAAAAAGGTGTGAAAAACAACCAAAATCTATCAAAAGCATGGGCTATAGTAAATGCTTTTTGGTCAAAAACCACCCAAAATGACATTTTTGGAATATATTTTAATTTCTTATACAATAAAAAAAGGTGTGAAAAACACCCAAAATCTATCAAAACCATGGGCTATAGTCCATGCTTTTGGTCCAAAATCCCACCAAATTGGACTTTTTTAAAAATAATATTTTTTTTATGATATGAAAAAAGGTGTGAAAAACACCCAAAATCTATCAAAACCATGGGCTATAGTCCATGCTTTTTGGTCAAAAACCACCCAAAATGACATATTTCAAATATATATATATTTTTTATAATATGAAAAAAGGTGTGAAAAACAACCAAAATCTATCAAAACATGGGCTATAGTCCATGGTTTTTTGTAGAAATCCATCCGAAAAAACCTTTTTTGAAAACGGCATAATTTTACATCATATGAAAAAAAGGTGTGAAAAACACCCAAAATCTATCAAAAGCATGGGCTATAGTAAATGCTTTTTGGTCAAAAACCACCCAAAATGACATTTTTGGAATATATTTTAATTTCTTATACAATAAAAAAAGGTGTGAAAAACACCCAAAATCTATCAAAACCATGGGCTATAGTCCATGCTTTTGGTCCAAAATCCCACCAAATTGAACTTTTTAAAAATAATATTTTTTTTATGATATGAAAAAAGGTGTGAAAAACACCCAAAATCTATCAAAACCATGGGCTATAGTTCATGCTTTTTTGTCAAAAACCACCCAAAATGACATATTTCAAAAATATATATATATTTTTATAATATGAAAAAAGGTGTGAAAAACAACCAAAATCTATCAAAACCATGGGCTATAGTCCATGGTTTTTTGTAGAAATCCATCCGAAAAAACCTTTTTTGAAAACGGCATAATTTTACATCATATGAAAAAAGGTGTGAAAAACACCCAAAATCTATCAAAACCATAGGCTATAGTCCATGCTTTTTGGTCAAAAACCACCCCAAAATGACATATTTCAAATATATATATATTTTTTATAATATGAAAAAAGGTGTGAAAAACACCCAAAATCTATCAAAAACCATGGGCTATAGTCCATGCTTTTGGTCTAAAAAAGCAGCGCAATTGAACCTTTCTTAAAAATCTAATAATTTTTGGTCAAATGAAAAAAGGTTTGAAAAACACCCAAAATCTATCAAAACCATGGGCTATAGTCCATGCTTTTTTGTAGAAATCCATCCGAAGAAACCTTTTTGAAAACGGCATAATTTTACATCATATGAAAAAAGGTGTGAAAAAACACCCAAAATCTATCAAAACCATAGGCTATAGTCCATGCTTTTTGGTCAAAAACCACCCAAAATGACATTTTTGGAATATATTTTAATTTTTTATAATATGAAAAAAAGGTGTGAAAAACACCCAAAATCTATCAAAACCATGGGCTATAGTCCATGCTTTTGGTCCAAAAACCCCACCAAATTGAACCTTTTTAAAAATAATATTTTTTTTATAATATGAAAAAAGGTGTGAAAAAACACCCAAAATCTATCAAAACCATGGGCTATAGTCCATTGCTTTTTGGTCAAAAACCACCCAAAATGACATATTTCAAATATATATATATTTTTTATAATATGAAAAAAGGTGTGAAAAACAACCAAAATCTTATCAAAAACCATGGGCTATAGTCCATGCTTTTGTTCTAAAAAAGCAGCGCAATTGAACCTTTCTTAAAAATCTAATAATTTTTGGTCAAATGAAAAAAGGTGTGAAAAACACCCAAAATCTATCAAAACCATGGGCTATAGTCCATGCTTTTTTGTAGAAATCCATCCGAAGAAACCTTTTTTGAAAACGGCATAATTTTACATCATATGAAAAAAGGTGTGAAAAACACCCAAAATCTATCAAAACCATGGGCTATAGTCCATGCTTTTGGTCTAAAAAAAAAGCTACCCAAATGAACCTTTTTACAAATATAATAATTTTTGGTCAAATGAAAAAAGGTTTGAAAAACACCCAAAATCTATCAAAACCGTGCTTTTGGTCCAAAAACCCACCAAATTGAACCTTTTTAAAAATAATATTTTTTTTATAATATGAAAAAAGGTGTGAAAAACACCCAAAATCTATCAAAACCATGGGCTATAGTCCATGCTTTTTGGTCAAAAACCACCCAAAATGACATATTTCAAATATATATATATTTTTTATAATATGAAAAAAGGTGTGAAAAACAACCAAAATCTATCAAAACTATGGGCTATAGTCCATGGTTTTTTGTAGAAATCCATCCGAAAAAAACCTTTTTTGAAAACGGCATAATTTTACATAATATGAAAAAAGGTGTGAAAAACACCCAAAATCTATCAAAACCATAGGCTATAGTCCATGCTTTTTGGTCAAAAACCACCCAAAATGACATTTTTGGAATATATTTTAATTTTTTATAATATGAAAAAAGGTGTGAAAAACAACCAAAATCTATCAAAACCATGGGCTATAGTCCATGCTTTTGGTCTAAAAAAAAGCTACCCAAATGAACCTTTTTACAAATATAATAATTTTTGGTCAAATGAAAAAAGGTTTGAAAAGCACCCAAAATCTATCAAAACCGTGGGCTATAGTCCATGGTTTTTTGTAGAAATCCATCCGAAAAAACCTTTTTTGAAAACGGCATAATTTTACATCATATGAAAAAAGGTGTGAAAAACAACCAAAATCTATCAAAAGCATGGGCTATAGTAAATGCTTTTTGGTCAAAAACCACCCAAAATGACATTTTTGGAATATATTTTAATTTCTTATACAATAAAAAAAGGTGTGAAAAACACCCAAAATCTATCAAAACCATGGGCTATAGTCCATGCTTTTGGTCCAAAATCCCACCAAATTGGACTTTTTTAAAAATAATATTTTTTTTATGATATGAAAAAAGGTGTGAAAAACACCCAAAATCTATCAAAACCATGGGCTATAGTCCATGCTTTTTGGTCAAAAACCACCCAAAATGACATATTTCAAATATATATATATTTTTTATAATATGAAAAAAGGTGTGAAAAACAACCAAAATCTATCAAAACCATGGGCTATAGTCCATGGTTTTTTGTAGAAATCCATCCGAAAAAACCTTTTTTGAAAACGGCATAATTTTACATCATATGAAAAAAGGTGTGAAAAACACCCAAAATCTATCAAAAGCATGGGCTATAGTAAATGCTTTTTGGTCAAAAACCACCCAAAATGACATTTTTGGAATATATTTTAATTTCTTATACAATAAAAAAAGGTGTGAAAAACACCCAAAATCTATCAAAACCATGGGCTATAGTCCATGCTTTTGGTCCAAAATCCCACCAAATTGAACTTTTTTAAAAATAATATTTTTTTTATGATATGAAAAAAGGTGTGAAAAACACCCAAAATCTATCAAAACCATGGGCTATAGTCCATGCTTTTTTGTCAAAAACCACCCAAAATGACATATTTCAAAAATATATATATATTTTATAATATGAAAAAAGGTGTGAAAAACAACCAAAATCTATCAAAACCATGGGCTATAGTCCATGGTTTTTTGTAGAAATCCATCCGAAAAAACCTTTTTCGAAAACGGCATAATTTTACATCATATGAAAAAAGGTGTGAAAAACACCCAAAATCTATCAAAACCATAGGCTATAGTCCATGCTTTTTGGTCAAAAACCACCCAAAATGACATATTTCAAATATATATATATTTTTTTATAATATGAAAAAAGGTGTGAAAAACACCCAAAATCTATCAAAACCATGGGCTATAGTCCATGCTTTTGGTCTAAAAAAGCAGCGCAATTGAACCTTTCTTAAAAATCTAATAATTTTTGGTCAAATGAAAAAAGGTTTGAAAAACACCCAAAATCTATCAAAACCATGGGCTATAGTCCATGCTTTTTTGTAGAAATCCATCCGAAGAAACCTTTTTTGAAAACGGCATAATTTTACATCATATGAAAAAAGGTGTGAAAAACACCCAAAATCTATCAAAACCATAGGCTATAGTCCATGCTTTTTGGTCAAAAACCACCCAAAATGACATTTTTGGAATATATTTTAATTTTTTATAATATGAAAAAAGGTGTGAAAAACACCCAAAATCTATCAAAACCATGGGCTATAGTCCATGCTTTTGGTCCAAAAACCCACCAAATTGAACCTTTTTAAAAATAATATTTTTTTTATAATATGAAAAAAGGTGTGAAAAACACCCAAAATCTATCAAAACCATGGGCTATAGTCCATGCTTTTTGGTCAAAAACCACCCAAAATGACATATATATTTCAAATATATATATATTTTTTAAAATATGAAAAAAGGTGTGAAAAACAACCAAAATCTATCAAAACCATGGGCTATAGTCCATGCTTTTGGTCTAAAAAAAAGCTACCCAAATGAACCTTTTTACAAATATAATAATTTTTGGTCAAATGAAAAAAGGTGTGAAAAACACCCAAAATCTATCAAAACCGTAGGCTATAGTCCATGGTTTTTTGTAGAAATCCATCCGAAAAAAACCTTTTTTCAAAACGGCATAATTTTACATCATATGAAAAAAGGTGTGAAAAACACCCAAAATCTATCAAAACCATAGGCTATAGTCCATGCTTTTTGGTCAAAAACCACCCAAAATGATATTTTTAGAATATATTTTAATTTTTTATATTATGAAAAGAGGTGTGAAAAACACCCAAAATCTATCAAAACCATGGGCTATAGTCCATGCTTTTGGTCCAAAATCCCACCAAATTGAACTTTTTTAAAAATAATATTTTTTTTATGATATGAAAAAAGGTGTGAAAAACACCCAAAATCTATCAAAACCATGGGCTATAGTCCATGGTTTTTTGTAGAAATCCATCCGAAAAAACCTTTTTTAAAAACGGCATAATTTTACATCATATGAAAAAAGGTGTGAAAAACACCCAAAATCTATCAAAACCATGGGCTATAGTCCATGCTTTTTCGTCAAAAACCACCCAAAATGACATTTTTGAAATATATTTTAATTTTTTATAATATGAAAAGAAGTGTGAAAAACACCCAAAATCTATCAAAAGCATGGGCTATAGTCCATGCTTTTTGGTCAAAAACTCAAAAAAGTGAACCTTTTTAAAATTAATATTTTTTTTTACAATATGAAAAAAGGTGTGAAAAACAACCAAAGTCTATCAAAACCGTTGGCTATAGTCCATGCTTTTGGTCTAAAAAAGCAGCGCAATTGAACCTTTCTTAAAAATCTAATAATTTTTGGTCAAATGAAAAAAGGTGTGAAAAACACCCAAAATCTATCAAAACCGTGGGCTATAGTCCATGCTTTTTTGTAGAAATCCATCCGAAGAAACCTTTTTTGAAAACGGCATAATTTTACATCATATGAAAAAAGGTGTGAAAAACACCCAAAATCTATCAAAACCATAGGCTATAGTCCATGCTTTTTGGTCAAAAACCACCCAAAATGACATTTTTGAATATATTTTAATTTTTTATACAATAAAAAAAGGTGTGAAAAACACCCAAAATCTATCAAAACCGTGGGCTATAGTCCATGCTTTTGGTCCAAAAACCCACCAAATTGAACCTTTTTAAAAATAATATTTTTTTTATAATATGAAAAAAGGTGTGAAAAACACCCAAAATCTATCAAAACCATGGGCTATAGTCCATGCTTTTTGGTCAAAAACCACCCAAAATGACATATTTCAAATATATATATATATTTTATAATATGAAAAAAGGTGTGAAAAACAACCAAAATCTATCAAAACCATGGGCTATAGTCAATGCGTTTTGGTCAAAAACCACCCAAAATGACATTTTTGGAATATATTTTAATTTTTTATAATATGAAAAAAGGTGTGAAAAACACCCAAAATCTATCAAAACCATGGGCTATAGTCCATGCGTTTGGTCCAAAAACCCACCAAATTGAACCTTTTTAAAAATAATATTTTTTTTTATAATATGAAAAAAGGTGTGAAAAACACCCAAAATCTATCAAAACCATGGGCTATAGTCCATGCTTTTTGGTCAAAAACCACCCAAAATGACATTTTTGGAATATATATATTTTTTTTATAATATGAAAAAAGGTGTGAAAAACACCCAAAATCTATCAAAACCATGGGCTATAGTCCATGCTTTTTGGTCAAAAACCACCCAAAATGACATATTTCAAATATATATATATTTTTTATAATATGAAAAAAGGTGTGAAAAACACCCAAAATCTATCAAAACCATGGGCTATAGTCCATGCGTTTGGTCCAAAAACCCACCAAATTGAACCTTTTTAAAAATAATATTTTTTTTTATAATATGAAAAAAGGTGTGAAAAACAACCAAAATCTATCAAAACCATGGGCTATAGTCCATGGTTTTTTGTAGAAATCCATCCGAAAAAACCTTTTTTGAAAACGGCATAATTTTACATCATATGAAAAAAGGTGTGAAAAACACCCAAAATCTATCAAAACCATAGGCTATAGTCCATGCTTTTTGGTCAAAAACCACCCAAAATGACATTTTTGGAATATATTTTAATTTTTTATAATATGAAAAAAGGTGTGAAAAACACCCAAAATCTATCAAAACCATGGGCTATAGTCCATGCTTTTGGTCCAAAAACCCACCAAATTGAACCTTTTTAAAAATAATATTTTTTTTATAATATGAAAAAAGGTGTGAAAAACACCCAAAATCTATCAAAACCATGGGCTATAGTCCATGCTTTTTGGTCAAAAACCACCCAAAATGACATATTTCAAATATATATATATTTTTTATAATATGAAAAAAGGTGTGAAAAACAACCAAAATCTATCAAAACCATGGGCTATAGTCCATGCTTTTGGTCTAAAAAAAAGCTACCCAAATGAACCTTTTTACAAATATAATAATTTTTGGTCAAATGAAAAAAGGTGTGAAAAACACCCAAAATCTATCAAAACCGTGGGCTATAGTGCATGGTTTTTTGTAGAAATCCATCCGAAAAAACCTTTTTTCAAAACGGCATAATTTTACATCATATGAAAAAAGGTGTGAAAAACACCCAAAATCTATCAAAACCATAGGCTATAGTCCATGCTTTTTGGTCAAAAACCACCCAAAATGATATTTTTAGAATATATTTTAATTTTTTATATTATGAAAAGAGGTGTGAAAAACACCCAAAATCTATCAAAACCATGGGCTATAGTCTATGCTTTTTGGTCAAAAACCACCCAAAATGACATTTTTGGAATATATTTTAATTTTTCATAATATGAAAAAAGGTGTGAAAAATACCCAAAATCTATCAAAAGCATGGGCTATAGTCCATGCTTTTTGGTCAAAAACCACCCGAAATGACATTTTTGGAATATATTTTAATTTTTTATGATATGAAAAAACGTGTGAAAACACCCAAAATCTATCAAAACCATGGGCTATAGTCCATGCTTTTTGGTCAAAAACCTCCCAAAATGACATTTTTGGAATATATTTTAATTTTTTATAATATGAAAAAAGGTGTGAAAAACAACCAAAATCTATCAAAACCATGGGCTATAGTCCATGCTTTTGGTCTAAAAAAGCAGCGCAATTGAACCTTTCTTAAAAATCTAATAATTTTTGGTCAAATGAAAAAAGGTGTGAAAAACACCCAAAATCTATCAAAACCATAGGCTATAGTCCATGCTTTTGGTCCAAAAACCCACAAAATTGAACCATTTTAAAGGTAATAAATTTTTTTATGATATGAAAAAAGGTGTGAAAAACACCCAAAATATTAAAATTATGGGCTATAGTAAATGCGTTTTGGTTCAAAACCACCCAAAATGACATTTTTGGAATATATTTTAATTTTTTAAAATATGATATAATTTTACATCATATGAAAAAAGGTGTGAAAAACACCCAAAATCTATCAAAACCATAGGCTATAGTCCATGCTTTTTGGTCAAAAACCACCCAAAATGACATTTTTGGAATATATTTTAATTTTTTATAATATGAAAAAAGGTGTGAAAAACACCCAAAATCTATCAAAACCATGGGCTATAGTCCATGCTTTTGGTCCAAAAACCCACCAAATTGAACCTTTTTAAAAATAATATTTTTTTTATAATATGAAAAAAGGTGTGAAAAACACCCAAAATCTATCAAAACCATGGGCTATAGTCCATGCTTTTTGGTCAAAAACCACCCAAAATGACATATTTCAAATATATATATATATTTTATAATATGAAAAAAGGTGTGAAAAACAACCAAAATCTATCAAAACCATGGGCTATAGTCAATGCGTTTTGGTCAAAAACCACCCAAAATGACATTTTTGGAATATATTTTAATTTTTTATAATATGAAAAAAGGTGTGAAAAACACCCAAAATCTATCAAAACCATGGGCTATAGTCCATGCGTTTGGTCCAAAAACCCACCAAATTGAACCTTTTTAAAAATAATATTTTTTTTTATAATATGAAAAAAGGTGTGAAAAACACCCAAAATCTATCAAAACCATGGGCTATAGTCCATGCTTTTTGGTCAAAAACCACCCAAAATGACATTTTTGGAATATATATATTTTTTTTATAATATGAAAAAAGGTGTGAAAAACACCCAAAATCTATCAAAACCATGGGCTATAGTCCATGCTTTTTGGTCAAAAACCACCCAAAATGACATATTTCAAATATATATATATTTTTTATAATATGAAAAAAGGTGTGAAAAACACCCAAAATCTATCAAAACCATGGGCTATAGTCCATGCGTTTGGTCCAAAAACCCACCAAATTGAACCTTTTTAAAAATAATATTTTTTTTTATAATATGAAAAAAGGTGTGAAAAACAACCAAAATCTATCAAAACCATGGGCTATAGTCCATGGTTTTTTGTAGAAATCCATCCGAAAAAACCTTTTTTGAAAACGGCATAATTTTACATCATATGAAAAAAGGTGTGAAAAACACCCAAAATCTATCAAAACCATAGGCTATAGTCCATGCTTTTTGGTCAAAAACCACCCAAAATGACATTTTTGGAATATATTTTAATTTTTTATAATATGAAAAAAGGTGTGAAAAACACCCAAAATCTATCAAAACCATGGGCTATAGTCCATGCTTTTGGTCCAAAAACCCACCAAATTGAACCTTTTTAAAAATAATATTTTTTTTATAATATGAAAAAAGGTGTGAAAAACACCCAAAATCTATCAAAACCATGGGCTATAGTCCATGCTTTTTGGTCAAAAACCACCCAAAATGACATATTTCAAATATATATATATTTTTTATAATATGAAAAAAGGTGTGAAAAACAACCAAAATCTATCAAAACCATGGGCTATAGTCCATGCTTTTGGTCTAAAAAAAAGCTACCCAAATGAACCTTTTTACAAATATAATAATTTTTGGTCAAATGAAAAAAGGTGTGAAAAACACCCAAAATCTATCAAAACCGTGGGCTATAGTGCATGGTTTTTTGTAGAAATCCATCCGAAAAAACCTTTTTTCAAAACGGCATAATTTTACATCATATGAAAAAAGGTGTGAAAAACACCCAAAATCTATCAAAACCATAGGCTATAGTCCATGCTTTTTGGTCAAAAACCACCCAAAATGATATTTTTAGAATATATTTTAATTTTTTATATTATGAAAAGAGGTGTGAAAAACACCCAAAATCTATCAAAACCATGGGCTATAGTCTATGCTTTTTGGTCAAAAACCACCCAAAATGACATTTTTGGAATATATTTTAATTTTTCATAATATGAAAAAAGGTGTGAAAAATACCCAAAATCTATCAAAAGCATGGGCTATAGTCCATGCTTTTTGGTCAAAAACCACCCGAAATGACATTTTTGGAATATATTTTAATTTTTTATGATATGAAAAAACGTGTGAAAACACCCAAAATCTATCAAAACCATGGGCTATAGTCCATGCTTTTTGGTCAAAAACCTCCCAAAATGACATTTTTGGAATATATTTTAATTTTTTATAATATGAAAAAAGGTGTGAAAAACAACCAAAATCTATCAAAACCATGGGCTATAGTCCATGCTTTTGGTCTAAAAAAGCAGCGCAATTGAACCTTTCTTAAAAATCTAATAATTTTTGGTCAAATGAAAAAAGGTGTGAAAAACACCCAAAATCTATCAAAACCATAGGCTATAGTCCATGCTTTTGGTCCAAAAACCCACAAAATTGAACCATTTTAAAGGTAATAAATTTTTTTATGATATGAAAAAAGGTGTGAAAAACACCCAAAATATTAAAATTATGGGCTATAGTAAATGCGTTTTGGTTCAAAACCACCCAAAATGACATTTTTGGAATATATTTTAATTTTTTAAAATATGATATAATTTTACATCATATGAAAAAAGGTGTGAAAAACACCCAAAATCTATCAAAACCATAGGCTATAGTCCATGCTTTTTGGTCAAAAACCACCCAAAATGACATTTTTGAATATATTTTAATTTTTTATAATATGAAAAAAGGTGTGAAAAACAACCAAAATCTATCAAAACCGTGGGCTACAGTCCATGGTTTTTTGTAGAAATCCATTTGAAAAAACCTTTTTTGAAAACGGCATAATTTTACATCATATGAAAAAAGGTGTGAAAAACAACCAAAATCTATCAAAACCATGGGCTATAGTCCATGCTTTTGGTCTAAAAAAAAGCTACCCAAATGAACCTTTTTACAAATATAATAATTTTTGGTCAAATGAAAAAAGGTTTGAAAAACACCCAAAATCTATCAAAACCGTGGGCTATAGTCCATGGTTTTTTGTAGAAATCCATCCGAAAAAACCTTTTTTGAAAACGGCATAATTTTACATAATATGAAAAAAGGTGTGAAAAACACCCAAAATCTATCAAAACCGTGGGCTATAGTCTATGGTTTTTTGTAGAAATCCATCCGAAAAAACCTTTTTTGAAAACGGCATAATTTTACATCATATGAAAAAAGGTGTGAAAAACACCCAAAATCTATCTAAAGCATGGGCTATAGTCCATGCTTTTTGGTCAAAAACCACCCAAAATGACATTTTTGGAATATATTTTAATTTTTTATAATATGAAAAAAGGTGTGAAAAACCCCCAAAATCTATCAAAACCATGGGCTATAGTCCATGCGTTTGGTCCAAAAACCCACCAAATTGAACCTTTTTAAAAATAATTTTTTTTTTTATAATATGAAAAAAGGTGTGAAAAACACCCAAAATCTATCAAAACCATGGGCTATAGTCCATGCTTTTTGGTCAAAAACCACCCAAAATGACATTTTTGGAATATATATATTTTTTTTATAATATGAAAAAAGGTGTGAAAAACACCCAAAATCTATCAAAACCATGGGCTATAGTCCATGCTTTTTGGTCAAAAACCACCCAAAATGACATATTTCAAATATATATATATTTTTTATAATATGAAAAAAGGTGTGAAAAACAACCAAAATCTATCAAAACCATGGGCTATAGTCCATGCTTTTGGTCTAAAAAAAAGCTACCCAAATGAACCTTTTTACAAATATAATAATTTTTGGTCAAATGAAAAAAGGTTTGAAAAACACCCAAAATGTATCAAAACCGTGGGCTATAGTCCATGCTTTTTTGTAGAAATCCATCCGAAAAAACCTTTTTTGAAAACGGCATAATTTTACATCATATGAAAAAAGGTGTGAAAAACACCCAAAATCTATCAAAACCATGGGCTATAGTCCATGCTTTTTGGTCCAAAACCACCCAAATTGACATTTTTGGAATATATTTTAATTTTTTATAATATGAAAAAAGGTGTGAAAAACACCCAAAATCTATCAAAAGCATGGGCTATAGTCCATGCTTTTTGGTCAAAAACCACCCGAAATGACATTTTTGAAATATATTTTAATTTTTTATGATATGAAAAAAGGTGTGAAAAACACCCAAAATCTATCAAAACCATAGTCTATAGTCCATGCTTTTGGTCCAAAAACCCACAAAATTGAACCTTCTTAAAGGTAATAAATTTTTTTATAATATGAAAAAAGGTGTGAAAAACGCCCAAAATATTAAAATTATGGGCTATAGTAAATGCGTTTTGGTCAAAAACCACCCAAAATGACATTTTTGGAATATATTTTAATTTTTTATACAATAAAAAAAGGTGTGAAAAACCCCCAAAATCTATCAAAACCGTGGGCTATAGTCTATGCTTTTGGTCCGAAAACCCACAAAATTGAACCTTTTTAAAGGTAATAAATTTTTTTATAAGATGAAAAAAGGTGTGAAAAACTCCCAAAATATCAAAATTATGGGCTATAGTAAATGCTTTTTGGTCAAAAACCACCCAAAATGACATATTTCAAATATATATATATTTTTTATAATATGAAAAAAGGTGTGAAAAACAACCAAAATCTATCAAAACCATGGGCTATAGTCCGTGCTTTTTGGTAAAAAGAACTATCCAAAATGATCCGTTTTAAAAATATAATAATTTTTGGTCAAATAATAAAAGGGTGTGAAAAGCACTCAAAATTTATCAAAACTAGGGGCCATAGTCCATGCTTTTAGTCCAAAACCCACCAAAAATGATCCCTTTTGAAAATAATATAATGTTTAGTCATGTGAAAAACAGTGCAAAAAATACCTAAAATCCATCAAAATGTTGTATTACAGTCTATTCATTTTGTCTAAAAACAACCCCAAAGTGACCCCTTTTGAAAATAATATAATATTTTGTCAAATAAAAAAGTTGTGAAAAACACCTAAAATCCATCAAAATTAAGAGCTATCAAAAGCATAGGCTATAGTCCATGCTTTTTGTCAAAAAAGCCACCCAAAATGACCCTTTTTGAAAGTAATATTATTTTTGGTCATGCGAAAAAAGGTGTGAAAAACACCCAAAACCTATCAAAACCAAAAGTCTAAAAAGTCCAAGTCCCCCCCCCCCCCCCCCCCCCCCCCCCCACCCCAACTCCAACCTCGGGCTCTGGCCTCCCGGTCAAAAACAATTGATACTGCTTTATTTTTAAATAATATAATTTGTGATAACATGCATTCTGATATAGCAATGCATTTTATTGTGATGTGTGATATAAGATATGATACAAATTTTTGTCGATTGTTTCGGTACTTGCTTAATAGTTTAGCAAACTGAAATTGATTAAGCAATGCTTTGCTAAAGCTAATTGATTTTTAATTATTCTCAAGAAAATGAAATATCAAAACATTTGGGTGCCATGTTGGGGCTATGACGATGGAGAATAATAGCAACGTTTTTTGTTTTTTTTTAATTTCAACCAAATTGGCGGCTATGAAAACTATCAATTGTCTTATAGTAAAGTAATAATATATATATTTACTACTGTGCTGCATTCAAGATTTTTCTATTGGCTAAAAGTCCAGTCTTCCTTTTTAAGGATACTATAAATGCTCTGTGATTCGATTCATAATATCGATCCTTATCTTATTTTTGATCTTTAGAAATCATGGAAAAGTTTATAAATATAAAATTCTTAGTTGCTTGTAAAAGCCTTATGGCCGTTATGGTGATAAAAATATAATATAAATACACTCAAATTCTGTGCTAAAAATTATTGGCTATTTATCGATAGTATCTAGTAGTGCTACTAGTCCTTCAGGATAGCTTAAATGATACAAAAATAACAAAAGCAATCAAATGATTAATTACAAATATATGTATATGGATTAAGGCAGGTTATAACTGCTCGTTGTCTTTCTTGCGACGTCCGTTTAGGTTTTGGAGCTACTTGGTACATATTGTCGATCGAATGCAAATATCTAAAAAGAAATAAAAACGTAGCAAGGATTATTGGACATGAATAATTACTGAATGAGAAAAGCCACAGTAATTTAAAGTGATACTCCTCCCAGACCATGAAAAAATATATTATTGTCCTCTTCACGGTTCCTTGCACCATCTTGAAAGGTAGCCAAGCCTTTGCATCGAAGCGAGACGAACGGTGAGCTTGAATTTATAGACGTGAAAAATTATCCAAAGTGTTTCAAAAAGGTCTCTATCATTCAAACTTAACTTTCGTCTCGTTTCATTGCAAAGGCACGGCTACCTTTCAAGATGGCGCAGGGAACGGTGAAGGGGACTATTGGGATTTGTTTGGGAAATCCTATTGTATAGTCCCTAAAAAAGAAAAGGATAAAGGCCCCAGGATAAAGGTGTTTCTAGTAAAAATAGATAAAGTTGGTTTACTCACTCTGTTACTTTCGCTAAACAGGTTTGAGTCGTCATCATCATTTTCAAAGTCTATCGGGGCGTCAGTGCTATCGCCTCCTCCTCCTCCTCCTCCTCCTCCTCCTCCTCCTGCCATGCCTCCTGCACCTGCGCCCATACCTCCACCTCCACTGCTCATAGCTGAAGCTCCTCCTCCGCCTCCAGCCATGCCTCCACCACTACCACCGGCTCCCATTCCTCCTCCACCAGCTCCCATTCCTCCGGCTCCACCACCTCCTCCTCCTCCACCACCTCCCATGACAGTTGTAGAAGAGCTCATTGCTTCGAAAGACGAAAACGAAGTGGCACCGCCACCACCACCACCACCTCCTCCTCCGGCTAGTAAAACGTCAGCTGCTCCTGCGCCTCCTCCGCCACCTCCTGCGCCTTCTTCAATATCAAACCTGGAAATAAGACAACGATAATGAATAAGCTAGTAATAACCTTCAAAAAAGATTTTTCCAATACATAGAATATCTAACTTAATAAAGTTACTCAAATTTGTTAGTGCACTTACGCTACGTCCACTTCGGTCATTCCGGCTTGTAGCGGCATATCTTGGAACATGGAAGATGAAGATACTTGCGATGACTCAAAGTAGGAATACCCATATGAGGCTCCTCCTCCTCCTCCGCCTCCACCTCCACCTCCACCTCCAGCACCTCCACCTCCAGCACCTCCGCCTCCACCTCCGGCTCCTCCTCCTGCCCCAAACGCTCCTCCTCCGGCTCCTCCTCCTGCTCCAAAGCCTCCAGCTGCGCCACCGGCTCCAAATCCACCACCACCTCCGCCACTAAAACGTAAAGCAATATTTAGTGTAAGT
Organism: Anthopleura sola; assembly: GCA_023349425.1. Taxonomy (NCBI): domain Eukaryota; kingdom Metazoa; phylum Cnidaria; class Anthozoa; order Actiniaria; family Actiniidae; genus Anthopleura; species Anthopleura sola. The sequence continues at coordinate 4,936,082 of JALHLI010000006.1, read as the reverse complement.
TGGACTCAAATGGAGAATTTTCTATAAACCTTAGATAACCTTGACTAAGCAATTTTCACAAATACGAAAAAAGATGTAGGAACATAAGACTTACGGTGCCATTACTGTGAGAGCATGCATTCCACCTGCACCAGGAGCATTCTCTTCTCCAAACTCTATTGACACGGTTTGAACCTCATTGTAAGGATTAAAGGCTGGAGGGTTTTGCCATGATTGCAACAAACTTTGTTGACCTTTGCCGCCACCTCCTCCCCTATGAAAAAAAGTAGTAGTTTTATAGTTCAGTGTAAGAAAGTTATATGTACTGCTTAGTTTGTTCGCTCGATTCTCAAGGTTTCAACTTACCCTCCAAAGGGAAAGAATCGCAATAAAAGTCCAAGAAGCGATAAGCCAAGAATCAATGGGAAGATAATCATAGGTATTGCTGAAAACAAAAACAATATTATCATGAGTTCAGTGTTGAATGTTGTGTTTTGTAAATAATGACGGTAGTGGTAGTGCGTGTTGAGGGAACTCACGGAAGAGCGAAAAGTGATTTTGGTAAAACATAACTTTTTTATAATAATATCATGATTACCTCGTGATCCATTGTTTCCAGAGGGCTGTTTAAGGTCTAACATCCCCCTGGATTAATAGTGATGAGGGATATTTAGTCTAAATATCCCTCATGAATATAATCATGAGGGATATTTAGACTAAATATCCCTCATGAATATAATCATGAGGGATATTTAGACTAAATATCCCTCATGAATATAATCATGAGGGATATTTAGACTAAATATCCCTCATGAATATAATCATGAGGGATATTTAGTAACTAAATATCCCTCATCACTATTCATGAGGCATGGTCCCTCATATGACAATCACCGGGACCATGGCTGGGTAGCATTTACCCAATCGAAATTTTTGCGCAATGACTCTGGACTACACACTATTGAACACCCCAGCACTTGTGGGATCCATTGAACAATCTTTGCGCATACGTTGACAAGCCGAGATTTTTTCTTTCTATTTGTGACGTAATCAAGACGGTTTTAAAACACTTCATTAATATCGCTCTAGGCCAACCAAAGTGAATTAGAATAAAGCACCACGAATGAATGAATGCTGGTTCAATTCGTCATTGTCGCATTTAACAAAGGCAAATTCCCTTAAGTATGCCGCATATCAACAGCTTTGTAAAACTTTGTAATTTATGCATCGTACGAAAGCTAACATATTTCCTAAGAGCAGTTTTATTCCTTGGTAATCATAATATTACAAAATAATAGCATGCCATTTCGGGTGATTAGTGATTAAATGTCCCCTCAAGCCTCGGGAGGTTTAGTTAAAGTCCCTCCGCCTTCGGCGTCGGGACTTCAACAAAACCTCCCTCGGCTTTCGGGGACATTTAATCACTAATCACCCTCAAGTCATGCTATTACTTATAATAAAACATATATCATGATTACCTCGACTGAGATCCATTGTTTCCTGAGGGATATTTAAGGTCTAACATCCCCCTGGATGAATAGCGCTGAGGGATATTTAGACTAAATATCCCTCATCGCTGTTCATGAGGCATGGTCCCACAATATGACAATCACCGGGACAATGGCTGGGTCGCATCGACCCAAACGATAACTTTGAGCAATGACTCTGCAATACACACACTACGGCGTCGGGACTTCAACAAAACCTCCCTCGGCTTTCGGGAACATTTAATCACTAATCACCCTCAAGTCATACTATTACTTATAATAATTATGGAAAAGCAAAAGCATAATGTTTGACCAAGAGACGCCAACTCACCCCAAAGTTTTCCTCGTGGAGTATCGAATGGGACATTCAGTGCTAAAGGTACTACACCAACTGGTGGGATACCAACCATGGCTCCTATTAAAACAATAAAACAAGAGATTAAGACACGGCTAAATGATTGTGAACTTGGAAACTCCTATTTTCCTTCACATTTAGGGCCATTTAGCTTCGGTACCATCGATGTTTCTCATATCAGACCACATGTCATTTCCTTGACTATTATTCCTTTCTTTGCTGGTAAGGTATGCCCAAGGAATGTTAATGTATAAACATTTTATCTTGTTTCTTTCTTATCAAACATTCACGTGATAGCGCAAAATTCTCAGATTTTGTCGATCTGTTATCAAAAATGTATGAAACAGAAACTGCCACTGCAGGCATCCCTAAACTTTACAAAAGCTTCCATAAGCAGATATTGAGGTCGTTATAACGATACTTACTTGGATCACATCCAAAGACAGCAGTTTGCATACATGCAGCACCTTGCCAAGTTAATGGATGAATTCTAAGGTATCGTGCCTTAACAAAAGATGTTAAGTTGTTGGCAGTTGGAGTGCTGCCACTGGTAAACTGTTGGGGGGAAAAGATAGTATGAACTTGATTGCTAGCAAAAAAAATCTTAAAATTATGGCACACATTCTCTACGAACCCTTTGCATCATTTAGGTGTGGTGAACATGTTTTTTCATGTTAACAGTAAATTGGCATTACGATTTTAGATTAAGTTCAATTTTTAAAACATATTTTAGCTGTAAGCTGCATGCATATAGTTAAATAGTAACTTACAATGTGTCTCCGGCCATCCTTTTGATACTCCTTCCAGTTTCCATTTGTATCGTTTGCATAGCTCACATAGAAAGATTTTATGTACGAGTTGCCAACAGTATTATCATTAATTCCCTTTGTCTTCAATGTCGTAAATGTAGTATTGAGTTCTATAAAAGAAAATAGAGATATCGATTATTATAGATATTGCTTGTATCTAATGGAATAACGTACAAAGTTGTAAATAATACTTATTTTGTTTAATCTATTCATCTGTACTTACCAAAATCAATCTGAAGATGTGGCGTAGTGTCGTTTGGATGAGCGCACCATCCACTACGATACCGTGGTGAGATCTCCCTCATGTTGAGCCTGCCTCTGTGAGGAGAATAGCTTGGGTCACGCTGTGAAGATGCGGTTATTTGGCTATCAGAGAGACGTAGATGTTCCTTGCCGTCATTTGCTGGTACCATGACACCCAGTTCTTTGTGGGCACATCCTAAACAAGTGGTAAAAATAGCATTCATTTGTATGTTTTAAGTTTAAAGTGATCGGTGTTATTTCTCTCAAGGATGATATGCTTAGTTGCATACTTTACCTATTTGACAGTTTCTGCCATAGTATCCTGGCAAACAATTGCAAGTATACCCGACATTTGACACACATGTTGCACCGTTAAGACATGGATTAACACTGCATGCAGCTGAAAAACAAAAAGGCAAAATATTTTAGGATTGCATATTAAACATGAATTGATATCAACATAGTTAATATAGTTGCTCAAACTCTAGTTAATGTACCTTTTAATATTACATCCATTATATCTTCAGCAACCTCTACAGGATTATCGCCAATGGGAGGTGGAACTATATGGTCATCCCTTGTTGATATATTGCTGGCCTTAGAATCCTTCGGGATAAATGGGACAGGGATAACGAGAATCTTTTCTTTTTCCAGGCGTTTTGTTGCATCACTTAATATTTCAGGTTCTTGATCTGGTGTCTGGTCGTACATGATAACAGCAACCTTATTTGCGTCTTTTCTCGCCTTTGACCCGTTCAACATTTCGCTTGCAGCGTTAGCGACTTTCGTAATGTTCAGATTGCCTTTGGTCGCGTTAACTGAATCAATTAGTGCTTCAAGCTCCTGCCTGGTCGGAACATCTGAAGATAGGTCTATTCTTTTAGAGGTTTTATTTCCAAAGATAACAAACCCGTAGTGGATTTTCGTGGTGCCATATCGAATCATAATATTCTTGATGATGGCTTTGATGCGATTGACGATTACGGTGCTGTTTACCGACGAAACACTGATTGAAAAAACGATGTCAGTTTTGGGGACACCATCTGTGAAAAAAAAAATATTCGTAACGGATTAATAAATTGTTTAATAATTATATAAATAATGATAGTAAATGAACCCTTACCGCCAATAATTCTTTTTATGATCTCATCCACCACTTGTCTTCCTCCATCATCATTCGCAGGCCTGATCACCTTTCTATCTGTTCTTGCAATTTCTTCCATTTCTTCAGAACTTGGAGCACTTCCAATGCCAACAACAAGTGGAATAATCTCCTTTTCGTCGAGAGGTTTCAAGGCATTCTTAATAACCGTTTCGTTAGCACCAATTGTCTTGTGTGTCATAACTACCAAAACTTTCTTTGATTCTGGTTTTATTGGTGTTTTATCAAAGACTTTCTCCACCTCTTTCATTGTTGCGTCAAAATTTAAAGGAGCATCGGATTTTGGGAGCTTGTCGACTTCTTTAGCCAGCGTTTCTTTATCAGGCAAGGTGTTTTCAAAGTCAAATAAGGTCTTTGGTGGGTTTCCAAACGTTACGACGCTGTAATGGATTTTCTTTATTCCATATTTATCTCCCATTAGTTTGACAGTGTCGGTCATCAGCTTGTACGTTTTGTTATCCATTGCCGCCTCAGTTGTTATGGCAAATGTCAAGAATATCTCGGGCACTAAAAAAAAGGGAAAACGCAACGAAAATGAACACGTGTCAGACTGATGCGGTTGAAAGAAGCCCGCACTATATTTACATATAACTCTGTAAGTTAAAATCTTGCTTTGCCAACAGATGACGACGTACCATGCACAAAAAAATCACAGCCCTTACCCCAGCTATAAATAACCCTCCCATATACTTACAGCCAATGATTTTAGAGATGATTTCCTCTCCTATTTCCCACGATGGCGTATTAGCAGGAGTCTTGATTACATTGTCTTTGAAGATGGTGATTGATTCAATCTGGTTGTTAGGCACGTCGTTACCAATAACAATAGGGATTTGGGTTATTCCAATATTCTGTAACTCTCTTGTAGATTTTCTTAGCACTTCCTCAGTGGAGTCCGATTTTCTATCAATAATGGTGACTAATACTTTTCGAGAGTTTGGACGAAGTGGTACCTCTTGGAATAATTTTCGAGCACCATCCAAAGCCTTCTGCAGATTTGGGGTCTGTGTTTCGCTTGTAGTAAGATTTGCAATCGTACCAAGGATTTCTTTTTCGTTAGGGAAATCATAACCAAAGTGGAATATTGTTTTTGGTGTTGGACCAAATACGACAATACTTGTTCGGACTCGATCGTCTCCATAACGATAGATGATAGATTTGATAATGTCCTTCATAAGTTTTGTGATGTTTGGTTTTGCCACCGATGCACTTATGGCAAACATGATATCAATTTCTGGAATACCATCTGAAAAAATTACAAGCGTATATTAAGATTTATATCCCTTGAATATTTTATCATTTTAACTTCAACTGTTTGCACAAGCAGGAAAATTGGAGATTTTAGTATTATAATTGATTTTATTCCTTTTTCGGCTTACCTTTGAGGATTCTTGCAACAATTCGGTCACCAAGGTAACCACTGGTGTTGTTATTAGTAACCTGAATTACGTCCTCTTTTCTGGTTGTCAGTGCTCGTAGTTCTTCCCTTGGAGGATCACCGCCAATGGATGAAGCAACAACGATTATTCCTTGCTCATGAAGTGGCCTTGCTGCTTGCTCAAGAGCCGGTACAGTTTGACCAGACGATTTGTCTGAGATCACAACGATTGCTTTTCGGGAAATATCACGGACTTTTGAGTTAGTGTCCAGTATACGTTTGGCTTCGTTAAGACCGTCTATCAACTTTGACGAACCAGGAATGATTGTAACTTTATCAACGTTGGTAATAAGTTCCTTTTGAAAGGGATTATTAGTGTCAAAGTCAAATTCCTTCTTGATGGTATTACCGTATACAACAACGCTATAGTGGAACCGATCAACTCCAAATTTGTCAGAAATCTGTTTGATTGCGTTTTTCATTGTCTGGAATGTCGTGTCCTTGTTAACAGAATCAGCATTAATGACAAACACAACGTCGACAAATGGAACTGTGAAAAAAGAAAACATTTGGTATAAATACAACTTCAATCAATAACACTTAGAAGTGTGACAATTAGATATCATTAGACTTACGTCCAAGGAATTTTCTCATGATTTCTTCTCCAGTTTCAACAGGATTTCTGAATCTCGTTACAGTCAGAGGATGGTCTTCAAAAGCAGTTATCGTCTCCATTTCTCGGTAGCTTACATCACTGCCGATTCCAACAGGAATAATACGAACTCCAATTTCACGGAGAGGCGAAGATACGTTTTTCAAGACGGTTTCAGTAAGGCCAGACCTTTGATCGAATAGAATCACTACAATTTTCCAAGAATTTGACCTTACATTGTTTGTTTGGTAGATCCGCTTGGCTTCTTCCAAAGCCTTGTCAAGTGAGGTTCCTGGGTCATTTTTAGGAAGCCTTGAAAATGCTCTTAGAAGGACATCTTTATTCGGGAACTGATTGCCAAAGTCATACTTAGTTGTAGGCACGCTTCCATAGAAGATAAAACTGTAGTAAATTCTCCCATAGCTGTACCGCTGGATTATTGATTGAATGACTTTCTGTATGTAGGTGTACGTAGCATCAGATTCAGCCGCGACAGCATTGATGATGAAAGTGAGGTCAATATCTGGCATGTCAACTGTGAACGCAATGGTAACAGGAAACCAACATTATTGTTTGACTGTTAGTGATCGTTGACGTCACTGACCAAAGTCCCTTTCCAAAAACATGTATAAGTAGTTTTTAGTAGCTTTATCTACGTTCCCATTAGTACATCTTGATACCACACATACTACTATCAGAATTATTTTTTAGTTCCTTTTGTTGGCCTAATCAACATCATTATCTTGTGACTACCAAATCATTTCAAGGAAAATAAAGAATCAGAATTGCTAGTTGTATGATATATAAACGTAATAAGGGGAACGGAGAAGTGCACTGGCTTTATTGAAATTGAATAGAATAGAGGATGCTACAATTGTCTAATATTGTAATGCATAGAGATAAGAGTGGTAGGAAACAAAGAAATCCTACTAAGAAAAGAGATAAAAAAAAATTCTTGTAAACTTACGTCGATAAACCTTGTGCATGATTCTTTTTCGAAGAATTTCTTTAGTAACACCTTCGTAAACATGGATTACGTCATAATCATTAGACGTCAGCCCTTGGAGCTCTTTTGTTGTCACTTCATTTTCAATACCAACTGGGATTATTCTTATGCCTTTATTTTCTATTGTATTTACACGGGGTTTCAAGTCCATATCTTTCGCAGTGTCTTTATCTGTGATGATCACAACAACATGGTCAGCATTTTTGCGTACTTTGGGGTCATTGAATCCATTTTCAGCCAGTGTCAAAGCCTCGTCGAGAGCGTTTGGAGTTCCTCCATCTGGAATCTTCTCAAGTGGATTACCAAGAAATTGGGTAAAGGCGTTCTTGTCAGGATACTCGGTCTTGACTTGGGTGAAAGTCTTAACTACTTTTGCCGGTGGACTTGCTGCTTTGGAACCGAATATGATAATGCTGTAATAAATGGTTTTTATCCCATACTTGGCAGCAATATCTTGCAGTGTGTGTCTCATAAGAGGATAGATCTGTGCCGTTCTTAAAGAAGTTGAACTGATAACAAATGTAATATCAAACTCTGAGGGAAAAAAGCAGAAAGAAGAAAGTCAAAGGGAGTAAAATATGAGCATCGAAGAACTAAACATATTTACATAAGAAGACGTTTTACTTTTTTGGAATTCTTGGAGTCAGTAATCCTTTCTTTGTATGGCGTATGACGAAACACTCGTTAACTGAAAAATTAATATGCTATTCACCTAGTGAAGGGTATACCACTCTACCTACCTTTAATGGCTCTGGTCATGATACCCTGTCCAAAATGCCTTGGTCGTTCTTCATTGGCAACGTGCATAACGTAAAACTTGTTCAGCGTTATCCAGTCCAGTTGACCTCTGTCTATTTCTGTACCGACCCCGGCACCAATGACCTTGATCTCTTCGTCTGTGAGCTCCTTTACTTTGCTCTCTACGTCAGCCTTGGAAGTAGTGGTGTCTTTATCTGTCATGACAACCAAGACTTTCCTGGCATTTGGACGGAGAGGATTTGCATTGTCAAATGTCGTCTTTGCTTGGTTCAAAGCATTTCCCATGTTAACGGGTCCGTTCATTGGAGTTGCACTATCAATTATAGAGGAGACGTAATCTTTTGAAACCGAAGAATTTGTGAATTGTAAAAGAGTGGTGGTGCCTGTTCCAAAAACCATGGTTGCATATCTTATACGATGAACACCATACAAAGTGACAATGTCTTTGGCCGTCTTCTTCATTAGATCAAAATTCTGTGAAGCGTTTGTAGGAGACGTGGCACTCATGGCAAACAGGATATCCATTTCGGGGTACGCTGTAATAGAAATGGTTATTTAGTCGAGGATTTTCATATTATATGGCTGCACAAATAGATACGGTTTGCGCCAATCAGCCTGTCAGTCAGTCAGGCAGCTTGAGATGCGAGAACGTTTGTCCGCTAACTTACCGTCAATGCATCCATACGCTTCTACCCTAAGAGAAGATCCACCTGGATTCAAGGAAGCATCAGGTTCTATAGGCATGTATCTGATATAGCGTGTATTGACTGGATCACCCTTATTAACCTCAACATACGAGACATGAGTTCCAGGCACTGAGGGTTTCTGAGTACTGAAGTATCTCTGGAAAACAAAGTTGCAACAAATAAGAATTCCTCTCAGTATTCACAAAATCCACAAAGTACATCGGTTTTCCGGTCGACTTGAAAACTATATAAACTTTATCCGATTTGATATCATGTGCCATCCCCTGGCTTTAAAATTATCAACAAGATCAGTTACTTGAGTTTCAAGTGTATCATGCGGTGCTGTTCAAAAATGATAACATTAGAGAAAAACAAATGATCTGAAATGGAAAAGCACTTGATTCTAGTCAATTTTTACGTATTAAAACATTCCAAAGTGACGATATTGGGAGTTGCAAAAAATTGACAAGACTATTTCGGATAAGACTGCTGAACATTTACTGTAGCAACGTTTCTTACCATGCAGGCGAAGCCAGTTTTCTTGCATGTATAATTGCTGTTGTCAATACTAAACTGGAGATTGAGTTGGCTGGGTGAATTAGATTGAGCTTTGTTGCCACCAAAACCAACTCTAGAGACCTGGACATTCTCCCCTGTAAATAACCATTAGGATTAAAACATACCAATGGAAGAATTAATGAATGAGTGGGTTGGTAGATTGGTAGTTGCATGAAAACTGTTTGCGGAAAGCGCGAGTACCTTTCAGTGAAAGCGTGTGTGTGGGAAGAAGATTAATTTGCCGTCAGAACAAAAGAAAAAGAAAAGAAAAAGGAAAGTTGGTGATATAAAAGGAAATTACGGACCCAAACAAAATTCTTAATTGCTATTAATAGTATAGGTTTCAATCAGCTGATAAACGTTTTTGAATCTCATTATCTGCTTCAAATGGTGGTCAAACACAGACCAACATATGTTGTAAGACAGAAAAATGTGAACTGAAAACTTGCGGTTCAGCTGATGAACATTCCTCACAAAAGGCGGTCATTGCCAAGTGAAACCCAGCAATATACCTAACTTGACGCCAGTTTTAAGTAAACAATTTGATGAAAACACTCACCAAGATCAACAGTCAGATGTTGTGGCTGATTTAATATTGTAGGATCCCAGGCACGTTTTGAAAGAACAGGAATTCCAGGGTTTCCTGAAGTAGCTTTGAATGACGAGGAAGTTATTTCAAGCAAGTAGTTATCCAGCAATGGACCACAACCAACTGAAACGAAAAAGTATATAGCCTTGGTCAAAGTGAACGTAAACAATATCTGGTTATAAAATTTTATTCCTGTGAAGAATCTTTCAAAATAAAATTAATGGAGTGGAATCTGAGGCATGCAATCTCCATTTACAATAAAATTTAAGAATATTTTGGAATTTTCAATTTATGGTAGAATAGATAAGGAAAAAGATTCCGTCGCTCCAATTTATCGAGAAACGGCGGGGAAAAAAGGTTTCACATATTTTGAAAGTGTTATTCAAAAAGCTCTCATCACCCCTCCTTCTCTTTTCTATTTCTACAAACTTTTCAGGCTACTATCAAAGATCAGACGATTCCTTACAAAATATCATGGTTGCTACCAGGCGGTCCCTTTACTAAGATTTATTCGATAAAAAGGTTAGACTCAATTATAAAATAGCATATCATTGTGCAGATATATCTATAAATGTGATATCCAAGACTTTATCTGTTAAAGTAGGGCCCAATGCAAATAATTCAAATAAACAGCGCTGATGGGTTTCTTCCGTGATGATTAAAGCTTGAATTTGTTTTCATAATACAAGTCAGTTTTGCGAATGCGTTCTTAAAGAAGTCGATGTCCAAGTGCTTTGACTTTTCAATTCGTAATCCTAAAAAGACCCTCGCTATCGTAATCAGCGAAAATTGAAAACAAAAGTCTAATATTTTCAAATTCCTGTTTTGATAAATTGATTATCTTATGCGTATGTCACTTGCTCGTCTTTGGTGAGTTTAAAAGGCTGTGTACACACATATCAATTGATTTTCCACTGAAATAAAATATTGTTGATGTATTTCAATAGTCTCATTAAATATACACCAATACTTTTTCTCCTCAAAAAATGAATTCAAATTGTTTGATTTTGTATTGATAATTAAATATATTGTTGTTATGTCTTAAATGAACCGGACAGGGCTCAGCTAGAAAAGGATGTTTAATTGAATGAAATTGTATATAACTGCGTATGGTGTATAAACGCTATATATTTAAGGAATTTGTCTTGGGATTGGAATTTTTCTGTTAGACATCAGATAAAACTAAAGCTGAGCCCATTGCAGTAAAGTATTTTTCTATTTAATTTCCTCGTCTTGTTTTCAAATTTGGGAACATTTGTATTTCAAAGTCAATGTTATTAAAGTGTTAAAGTGAAAGCTTTTGGAATTGTCAGAGGAAATATACCGTAGGCTTCCTTGACAAGAAAAACAATCGGTCATATTCACCACCCTCAGGCCTTCAAATTCCCATTGTTTCTAAAAATATTCAAACAAAACATTATTGGGAGGTATTAATTTGGACATTTTCATTGCCCATGGCCAAACTAAAAAGAGAATCGTGCTAAATGAACATCCTTCGCTGCTTTGCTTCGTTTGTTGGAAACTATATAACAGGAACAATGTCGTCTCTGACGATATAGTGTTAAGAAAAGGAAGCTTTAGAACTATATTATGGTCGCCAGTAATACTTACTTGCTGGACAAAGATTTACAAATTGTTAGATTTTCTGTGTTCATAAAGAGAATATGAAGCTTGTTCTTCCAACAATTTGCTTAATTAAGCTAAATTCAAAACGCTCTTAGGGGACAGATTGAAAAGCAGCTCGGGTTTTTTTTTTTTTTTTTAATCTTCAAAGCATTATTCACGCTAACTTGAGTTCTTGTTCTTAATTGCAAGAGAAACTGGTTGGAGGCGACAATTAAATAAAACACCCAACCTCAATAAAGTTTTAAATTCAACTCGATGTGTCAAGACGACAACTTAAACATGTTTAGTTTCCTTTCATGGCACAACAATACAAAAAAATGTGCTTCAGATATCAGTGGCAGTCATTGGTAAAAAACAGAAGAACCGTTTAAACATCTTTCCGAATAATAAGCTAAATTATTGTATAATTTATGATTGAGAAGTGGAGGAATATCAACATTTAATCAATATTCTTTTCAAAGATGGTATACAATTCCAGGAATAAGTAGTTGCAGGTGCGCTGATTGGCATGCGTATCTAATAGCAACGCCCACGAGACTAACTAACTTCTGCTGTATTGAATTTATAGAGACAGTCTGGTCTTTTTTCGCATTTATGAATTGCATGATTAACTGGAAGGACAAGAAGATTTTCGAGAAAAATGCAGGGAAACGAAACGGAAGAAGACTTCGAATACCAATCGACATACTCTATTTACGACGCATTTACCCTTATAATTGGAATTCTTATCTGTCTTCTCAATGCCGGGGAAATTTTTATCATTTTCTGTAAGCCATCGTTAAGAACCGTTTCCAATTACCTTCTTGCCAGCCTTGCTTTTGCCGACTTGTTTACTGGATTAATAGGGATACCTCTTATCTATGTTTGCACATTTCTTCTCTATGGGCCCGTTTGCATAATGTCGTCGATTTTCTTTCGTTTCATTTCTATTTCGACCAGTTTACACATTCTTGCCGTAACAGGAGACAAATATATTGCTATTGTGCATACTATGCGCTACGAACACTATCGTTACCACCTTTACGGGAAATGGACTCTCATATTTCTCTGGTTTTTACCTCTTGCTTCATCAATCGTACAGCTATCTTGGTTAAAGCTACACGCATCACCACTAGACGAAGACGACCCCTCTACTGTACGCATTAACGTTATCTACCATCTTATCTGCATTATAGTATTCTATGTGGGGCCCTTTTTAGTGATGCTCTACGCCTATATAAAAATATTTAAAGAGGTCAAAAGACAATGCCAAATTATGAAAAGACTAAATCCAACGTCAAGATGCGGTCAGGGTATCGTAAAAAGAAATGTAAGGGAAAGACGAGCTTTAACGGTGTTCATGGTTAGAATACTTTTGTACGTTCTTTTCTGGTTGCCTTATTACGCTGTCATATTGCAAAATGCTATGGGAAACGAGTTTTTTGATTTACCAGAATGGCTGGAGCATATATTGTACAACTGCCGATTCTTTACCTCTTTGCTCGACCCAATATTATTCACCCTCGGTAAACACGAACTACAGAAAACCGCGCGGCAACAGCTTCATGGATTTTTCAAACCCAAAACTTCCCGCATGTGTGAGAGATCAAGGCCAAAGACATTAACCATATCTTCAATGAAAGAAAGCCGCTTTTACGAATCAGTGGTGTAGCATAAAAGTTAGACTACCTTCGAGTCAGGTGCCACGATAGCTATCAAAGAGGTGTATACTAAATATGCACGAGGACAGTGTAGCGCTCTTTAGTAAATATAGATTTAAAATAAATTAGGTTTTACAGCGCTAAAATGTAAATCATTACCAGAAGTTTCGATGCTACCACGCTAGCTACCTGAATACTTCATAAAATTTATCCAAGTATTGCAATACATACTGCAGTTCTAGTATAAGTTATATATATATATATGCATGTCTCAAAATCATGTTTAAAGTTTTTGACTCTTGTGGATTTTTAATGAATAATACTCCATTTGATCTCGTCGAGTTGTTAATTTATTCAATTTTAATGTTCCCTAAATAGTCAAGAATTCGATGCCATAGATCTAAACCTTGGGCATCAGGTGCAAGCTATATTAATCTAACAGTCTTAGTTATAGTTAATGCAATTTGTAAAGTATAAATACAATAAATAAAGTAAAAGAACAAGATCATGTCGAATTAAAGATATTATGGTTATTTAATCAAAATTCTCATGCTCATATCACGGCACGATTTTCTTTTTCTTAAAAAAATTAATGATGTATTTCACTTTGATTATTGTATCAATCGCTAGAGAAGTAGACTCCAATCTAAGTAAATACCTAATTTTAGAATTTGTTTTTTTATGAGGGAAAACCGCAGAACCCGGAGAAAAACCTCAAAGCATAGGAGAAGCCCAACTAACAAGTCTAATAACGACCAGCGATCAAACCCGCGACCACAGTGGTGCATAAGCGAGACGCATTAGGAATAGCAGCCTAAACCAGCCGTGCTTCTTTAATAAGACTTTTTTTTAACATTTCTATATTTCTTTTATTTTCCTTTTTTATTCATCTAATATTTTTAAGATTATATTTTTCTGTTTCCGCCACCAATTTTATACAATACTCATGTTTCGTATTCAAGTATAGTTGTATTATTAATTTCGACAGCATTAACACCTTCTTTTCATTTGTCGCCTCAGAAAGAGCCAGAAGGTTCGATAAAAGCGCTATATATGCTTATTTTCCGAATTAAAAAAATTAACTCTGTCAAATTATCCTAAGTTAAAATTCAGAACAAAGAAAGTCATGTCATTCTTACATGTGTGGAAGAGAAGAACCAGTACTCATTTAAAAATTTGATAATAACTAATAAATTATTAGTTATTTATTGGGTATATTGCATAATTCTGGGATAATTTTTGCAACACGGCTGAAAAGGTACCCCCTTCCCGCCTATCGTATAGGACAACTCATAGGCATATATATTAATATATATATACAGTTCAAGCGTTTCCATTTTTCTTGTGATTAGATCAAGATTCCTTCAGTGAATAGTAATAACTAATACTAGTTGGATTTTCAGCTCTGAATTTTCCGAGTGCGCCTTCTTCGCTAGTAGAATTAAAGCGTTTTTCTTACAGACCTAAAGCTAATATCATATCTAGAAAAGCAATAATAACAGAGATAATATAACGACCTTCGATACTGTTCGCAAAGACCTAGAATCAATATATGGCTTGAAAAAGAAATAGTTCTAATTCTAATATCAACTATTTACTGATATTTTCTTACCTTCATATGAATCAACCTTTTCGCAGTAGACCCCAGAGAATCCTTTCTTACAGATGCAGGAGTTTTGAGAGCACGTTCCACCGTTGTTACATGGGTTCGTTTCGCAAGCGACTGGGGGGGAAAATATGTGTAAAAGTATGAAACTTTGGAAATGAAGATTTTTTAATTCAAAACAAACTTTTGTATCACTTTTTTGTTTGTTTTCATATTAGTAAATACGCTAGCCCCCTTTTCTTTGGCTCTTTTCTTTCCTTACACTTTCTTTCACTTAATGACGATGACTGTTATTTTCGCTATCCTTACCAGAAAGAATGACGTCCACGATCTCCTCACCAACGCGCGCAGCATCCGCCTGAATGGTATTTGGAACAACCTTTTCATTTGCTGGATTAGCCGCATCAGCTGCACTTTGTGGATCTGGAATCATTGGTACAGAGATGATACGAATACCACTGCTGGATATATTTTTGGCTGTGGCTTTAATATCCGCGGCATTTTCTGTTGAGTTTTTATCCCACATAAGGACAATGATTTTTTCGGTTTTTCCCGTGAAAACAGCATCCTTGAATAGTTGTTCAGAGTGTGTAAGACCAGTAATCAATAATGGACCACCTGGCACTGACACTATACTATCCAATCGTCCTGCTAAAGTATCTTGATTAACGTTGTCTGGGTTGAACTTAATGGCCGTATTCGCAGTTGCCCCAAACACTACTACACTATACTTGAACTTTTTGGGATCGTATCTTCTCACTATTGCTTTAATATTTTCCTTCATTTTTGGGAATGTTTGCGCTGCTTGAGGTCCAGTTGCGCTGACAGCAAATGTCACGTATTTTTCAGGGATTCCATCTGTTGAAAACGGAATAAGGAATAGAAATTAAAAAGGATAAAAAATTAAAAGAAGTTGATATTGGAACTTTTTTATTGAATCCATTTCTAAGGAGAGGTGATTGTAGAAAGTGTGGGATGGAAAACGAACAACCGCCCTGATTTCAGTTTTCTGTTTCATGTTCCATCTTTAAAAGGAAGGATAAAATGTTTGAGACATATGTTTTTCCATGGCGGGAAAGTCCTTTGCGACTGAAGGACTCTGAATAGATAGTACCGATGGAGTTTCTGTGGATTGTTCATGAATCATTTCGTGCCAAAACACACTCCTCAAAGCCTCAAAAGCAGATTTAAACCAATTCATATAAATTCGAATTCAATAATAGTTGTTTCACCAATACAATGCAGTGCCGATACTCACCATTCAGGATGACCTTGAGTATTTCATCAGCCACTTGTTTACCTCCATCGTTACTGACTGGTCGTATGACGGCTCTCTCAGTGCGAGTGAGATTTGTCAGCTCACTTTGCTCAGGAGCACTACCCAAACCCACGGTAACGATACGAACACCTTTATCGTCAAGAGGTTTAACAGCATTTCTAATGTCAGTTTCACCAAGATTGAATTTTCGATGGGTTATGACTGTTAAAACTTTCTTTGAGTCAGGTCGAACAGGAGAATAATCGAAGATTTCCTCTGCCTTTTTAATAGCGGCTTGTAAATCGGGGTTGGAACTCAGCTTCGTCACCTTGGCCAGTTCTTTAGCAAGCGACTCCTTGTCTGGGATGGTGGTATTGAAATCAAAGACTACTACAGGTGGAGTACCAAAAGTGACAAGACTTATGCGAACTTTTCTTGAGCCGTACTTGTCACTGATAGCCTGTACTGTTTGTTGCATGATATTGAATATCTCAGTTGTTGTAGTAGAATCTGCTGTAGTTGTGAATACTAAATCGACGGTTGGAACTGTAAAAATAAATAAATAAATGAAAGATAAATTAGATGATATAATCAATCAATCAGTCACAATTGAAGAAGGGAAGATATGACAAAACGTAGTAAAAACGTGGACTGCATTTATAAAAGAAAACTTCAAATTTTCAGGTATCCAGATTCACAAATCATTCAAATCTGGCAAATGGAAATGTATCCCTGAAAGCTAAGGATCTGCTTCCTTCGAGAATAAACCTCCCATGTTTTGGATCCTCATCCAAACAATAACGGCTTTAATCAATCAAATCTACTTACGTGGTACTTTTCGGATGATCTCTTCAGCAGCTTCTGCAGGAGCAGCACCAACAGGTACTTGCGTCACGTGATCTCTAAACACCGTTGCATTGTACAGTTTCTCTGGATCCACGTTCGGACCAATAGCAGCAGGGATGATAGTAACGCGTTGGTCTTGCAAACTCTTTTTGACTGTCTCTAATTCCGCTTTACTAGATGATGTATCCTTGTCAATGAGGATAACCAATACTCTTCTTACATTTTCTCGAATCGGACCATTTTCAAACAGTTGTTTAGCTGCTTCCATGGCTGCCTTTAAGTTAGGATTTGTGCTGTCATCAACTTTCTGAAGTGCCTTGACTGCATTAAGGATCGATGTCTGATCAGGAAGAATGCTACCAAAATCAAACTTTGTTACGGCTGAGTTGCCAAAAAGGATGACGCCATAGCGGATGCGATCGATTCCAAATCTCTTGATAACGGATTTGGTAATGTCTTTCATGAGGCTTTGAGTGTTCGTATTGACTGCAGAAAGACTGATGGCAAACAGCAGATCAACCTCCGGGTAACCATCTAAAATAGAAAAAAATATATGTTGTATGTAATCTTTTGTCTTTGGTAAATCATTGAATTGCTTGACTGCATCATTAAACACATATCCTATTTTCTTATATAAAATCTGGGGTTGTCTACTATTATCATAAAGCATTACGCGATCTAAGCCTCACCTTCAAGTATTCTGACAACAATTTTGTCTCCTAATGCTCCCTCCGGCTCATTATTACCGACACTGATAGCGTCTTCATTTCTGATTGTTAGGGCACGCAATTCTTCCTTTGACACTTCTGATCCGACACCCGAAGCAATTACTATTATTCCATCGGAGAAAAGAGGTTTTGCCATATTTTGTAACGCGCTCACGCTCGAACCTGTACTCTTGTCTTGAATGACAACAATTGCTTTCCTTGCGTTAGGACGAGCTTTACTTCCATTAAGAACATTCGCTGCTTCTGTCAAAGCATCAGAGAGTTTAGACACGCCAGCAATTTTAGTGAGGCTATTAATCTTTTCTACCAGGGCAGCTCGGTAAGGGATGTTCTCGGTAAAGTCAAATGCCTTTGTGAGTGTATTTCCATAAACAACAACAGCGTATTGGAATCTGGAAACTCCAAACTTTTCTCCAATCATTTTTGTAGCATTTTGCATCAAGGCAAAAGTGGTGGCAGAACTTGCGGAGTCAGCATTTAGTACAAATACAACATCAACTTCAGGAACTGTAAAGAATCAGAAATTATTGTTGGTTAATGGACTAATTTCAATAGGCTCTTACTAATAAGAATATAACACTAAAATATTTTTTTTCAAAGACCTTGGGTTCAGATTTTACTTACTTCGTACAATCCTGTCCATTACTTCTTCCCCATTGTACACGTAGGATTTGTCCGGCGACATAAGAATAACTTGATCCTTGTATGCTGTAACGTAGTTCATTTCCAGTACGTCTACCTCGCTGCCTATCCCCACAGGTATCACACGTACTCCTGCGTTCTGAAGAGATGAGAATGAACCACGTAAAACAGCTTCACTAATACCTGACCGCTTATCCGTGATAAGTACCACGATCTTCAGGGCAAAAGAACGCACATCAGGCGATTCGTAATTTGTCTTGGCCAGTTCAAGAGCTTTGTCAAGTGATGAACCACCAACGGTATCCATTTTTATTTTGGATAATGCTATAGAAACTACTTCCTTGTTCGGGAAAACGATTCCAAATTTGTAGATAGTTGATGGTGTACTTCCATTGACAACAATGACACTGTAGCGGATTCTTCCGACACTGTATCGAACTGTTATCGATCTCATTATATTCTGCATGTAAGTGAAGACAGCATTAGCACTGGTCGATGCTGCGTTGATGATGTACGTCAGGTCAACTTCTGGCATGTAAACTGAAAAATGAAAAGTTCAGTATTAAAATCACAAGAAATAATTAGATTAATTTTGAGATGGTCCTTTTCCATAATTGGCATTGCTGCACTAAAAATGAACTAGTGGTTTCAATGTAATGGACTCTGATCTGAAAATTGAGCAATTGTATAAAAGATAAGGTACAAAAGATTTAAAAAAAAATATATGCCTAACAATATATACTTGCAAAAAAAACTAAATAAAAAAAGGAGTAGGTTTCTTACCTCTATAAACATTGTTCATAATCGTTTCTTGCAAGGCAGGATTTGTAATGGTGTCTTCGACGTGGATTACATCATAGTTATTGGTAGTAATCGACATCAATTGCTTTCTCGTGACTTCATTTCCAATTCCAACGGGGATGATTCTTGCTCCTGTCTTTTCTATTGAATCGGCGAGTGTTCTTAGAGTAGCCATATTCTCAGTCGAATCAACATCAATCATAATAACAATGGTCTTATCGGCGCTTGGTCGAACCTTTGGATCATTAAAGGAGTCCTTACTCTTACTGATTGCATTGTTCAGGGAAGGAGCGCCAGTGTCTGGTCTAGGACTAATAGTACCAATGTAGTTACTGAATGATGATGTGGTGGAATACGTAAGGAAGTTCGTATAGGATTTCTCGATGACTCCACTTGATGACCCGTAGTTTACGACACTGTAATGAATAGTCTTGATTCCATACTTGTTGATGATTTTTTTCATGGTATCTTTCATCAGGGCAAATGTGGTTGCTTTTTTAGCAGAATTGGCGCCTACTGCAAACGTCAGGTCGATTTCTGGAATTTGAAACAATTCATAAACATCATAAAATTGGGGGTGATTGTCTTTCGCATGCTAAATAAGTTTCAATAGAACACTAAAAAGTTGTAGATAAATAGCTTAAATTCGCATACCTTTCAGAGCCCTAGACATGATACCAACGCACAGATGTCGAGGGTTTTCATTGGACGGCGCCATCATTACGTAATACTTATTCAAAGTCATCCATTCAAGGTTCTGAGCAGGAATTTGTTTTCCTATCCCCAGTGTCACTATGAGTACATTCCCAGATCGCATGTCGTTTGCTGCAGTTTTGACAGCGTTTTCCACCTGGGATGGACTCATATCCATCATGACCACTAGTACTCGAATAGCACCTGGGCGACTTTTACTGTCAAAAATGGCCTTGATTTCCGTAAAAGCATCTGTTATTGATGGAGTACCCGTTTGGCGTGTTGCACCATCGATGGCGTTAGTTACGGCAGCTTTGTTGGCAAATGTCGTGCCGAAGTCAAACACGTTTTGAAAGTTCGCAGAAGAACCAAACACGACGGTAGAGTACTTGATATTAGTTATTCCGTAGAGATTGACAATATTCTTGGCTGTATTTTTCATTGTTGTAAACACCTGCGTTGCATTAGGGGACGTAGCGCTCATTGCAAACATGATGTCCATCATTGGAGTGGCTAGAATAATAAAAATTAAGAGGTTAAGCGTTATTTGGTCATCTTGCCAAAAATATATACATATTTCTTTCTGTGTCAAATATACACTGTACCTTTGATACATCCATGAAGTTCCACACGAAGAGATGCTGTTTCGGCGCCTGCTACCGATGGATCTGGTTCTATTGGGTTGAACCTGAAATAACGAGCTTCCACAACTTTCCCTAGATCAACAGTGCTGACATGGGAGCCTGGAACTGGGGGTGGCACTGTAGTTGCATACCTCTGCATAGAAAATGAACAAAAACAAGTAAGCAGATATTGGTAGGGTGGGTAGTTTTAAACCCCATCAGTCTATATCTTCCAGTGCCTAGAATGACATATTTCCTGAGGGTACCTCGTTATGATATTGGGTAGGTAACTATCCTCGCTTACCTTGCACATGTTTAATTTCAATATACAGGTGAATGTAATACCATCGGTACTGAAATAGATCTCCATCTGACTGGGTGATCGGGCTTTCGTTGGGTCACCGCCAAAGCTAAATCTGGACACACGGACTAGACGACCTGTGGAGTAATCGCATTAAAATCGTTTCAAAATGAAGTTTTTATGTTTTAAACGGGAATCAAAGCGCAAATTGAATTACCTGCATCAACAGTGAGATTTTGTGAGAGATCTGCGGTACTTGGAATCCAAGGCTTGCCAGAAAGGAGAGGGGTTCCAGGGGTTCCCGATGATGCGCTAAATGATGCACTTGTGATGTCCAACAAGTAGTTGTCAAGGAGTGGGCCACAACCGACTGAAGGTACGTATAAAACAATATAACAAAGAGTTAGCCAAAATATTTGCATTACATTAGGATTCTTTAGCCAGAATATAATTCATTTGCAGTATCATCATTTATAATAATTATTTTCTATTTTCTGAAAAACATGGGGTTTTTTCATCGCGGAATTCTACCTCAAGGCCAGAGTATCTATTAATGAAATTAGAGTCATGGAAAATAGACAGCACGAGAGACGTACCTTCACTAAAGTCTTGAAGAGGTTCGTTAGAAATGACTGTAAATAAGAGAACACGTAAGATTATAATATAGAATATATAACAGGAACTTGGAGAAAAATGTAACAAATGCGCTTTGCAGATTTGAAGATAAAAATATTATTTTGAAAAGAAAAAATCGGCCGGCATGTATGCGCAGAGCAAAGATTATACATCTCCAGGTAACTGATATATGACATGACAAAAACTAATAATATTTGTTTTGTTTCATCATTCAGGTGTTATTTTCATAAGATAACCATCCTGCTGAAAAGGTATAAAGCTAAATAGGGCATCATTTTGACATCTTACCAACGTTTTCCATGATTTCTTCAGCAGCTGCAACGGGGCTGTTACTTGGCGTCACACTAACGGTGGGTTCTTCTTCCCCATTCAAAATTTTACTATCTGCTGCAGCTTGTGGTGTCAAGGGAGCCGAGTTGATCTTGATTCCTGCCTGTTTTACCGATTCTACGGCCGTTTCCAATGCTGATGGGGTATCAGAAGCTTTCTTGTCAGTGACAATAACAATCTCTTTATTAGAATCTTCCGGTATATCTGCAGCTGATTCGTTATAAAGCTTTTTGACTTCATCAAGAAGATTAGTGATTGAAGGATCTCCTGATGGTATAGTAATGTTATCGATAGCAGCAAGAATAGCCTCTTCATTAGGAAACTTAGACGTATCAAGTTTAATTGGTGAAGAAGCAGTAGGACCAAAAGGAATAATATTGATTTTTACTACATCATCAGGGCCAAATCGACGAATGGCAGCCTTCAGGACATCTTTGATGAATTCTTCATTTTGAGGAGTAGTTGCAGCAACACCAAATGTCAACACCGTGTCCTCGACATCATCTATCAAAGATCGAATGAAATAAGTAAGAAATGATTTGTTGATACGCATATGTATTGTTTTATTGCATTGCTGCTTTGTTCTTGCTTCTTCAGTCCATTTAACATAACTCAGTAAAAACTACATTTGGACGAATAGGTTTACAAGTTTGATTCTTTGTTATATTAGCGATATCTTTCCAATTCCTTCTCTTAACTTTGTTCGTTCAAGTTTGTTTGTTTGTTTGTTTGTTTGTTTGTTTATTTAATGGTTGGTTGGTTACTTGTTTGGAAGGATTATTTAAGTGTAAATTGGACATTAATTGAACAAATTAATTAAACTTGAGGTTTCAATTACCATCCAAAATAATTTTCATCACTTCATCTCCTGCTTGTTCTGGTGTTGTTTTCTCGTCGTCTAGCAGTACAACTGCTCTTTCGGCACGCGTTATTGTTGTGAGCTCCCATTTACTTGGTTTTGGTCCAAATCCAACGGCTATATTCGTAACTCCCAGCTTATCCAATGGTTTCATTGCATTTTCGATGTCGCTTATTGTCTCACCAAACGGTCGATCGGTCAAAATCACATTGATCTTACGGGCATTTGGCCTCGGAGAAGATTCGTTGAACAATTTTTCCACTTCCACCAGAGCTGGTTTAAGACTAGGATTTCCAGAAACTGGGGAAATTTTGTCAACTTCTTTACTGACTGATTCTTTATCTGGTAGTGCAACACCAAAATCAAACACCCTAGTTGGAGTTGGTCCTACGTTAACTAGACTGAACCGGAATTTGACTGGACCATAGGTGTCTGATATATACTTGATCGCCTTTTTTATAAGATCTCTCACTTTTGGGGTGGTTGTATCACCATAGGTGGACATAATGGTCATGTCAATTTCTGGCACTGCAAAAGAGCAATAGCAACAATAATAAACGTTTAAATGTATCACATACGTCATAAAAACTAAATGACACAAGACAAATCCAGCTCATCAAAATTTCCAACTCTTTTTCTTTTAAGAACTTCCCATCGCGTCTGTGCAGCAGGATTTTTCAAATTTATTCCTGCATGGTAATGAATTGCACTTAAGAAAAAAAGTCAACAAAATAGAATTATTTCTATTTTTTACCTCTAGTGACTTTCTCGACTATCCTTCTTGCAACATCGAAGCTGTTCACAGGTAGTGAGGGGAGATAGATCACATTCTTTCTAAAGATAGTGTATTGTCTCAACTGATCCAAATTTGGTCCACTTCCCGTCCCAACGTTAATGATAGTAACACCAATATCTTGCAGGCTCCTTCTGGCTGTATCCAGTTCAGATGGGGTGTTAACTGAAGGTTTGTCATTCATGACCACGAATACCTTTCTGGCTTCCTCCCTGTTTGGTCTCGTTGTAAAAATAACCCTTGCCTGTTCAAATACGACTTTATCGTCAGTTTGCGTTGCCATGTCATATCGTAAGAGATTATTAATCGTGGTAAGGATAGTCGTTTTGTCAAGTAAAATGCTTCCAAAGTCAAACGTCACTGACTGAGCACTACCATATCTAATAATACTATAACGAAAACGATAGATCCCGTAGCGTAGGACAATCTGACGTAAAGTGTTTCTCATCAAAAGAGTGGTAGCTTCAGAGGGTCCAGACATAGAAACTGCAAAGACGATGTCAGCCTTTTCGATACCATCTGAAAAGGAAAAAACTTTTTTAAAGCTGGATTTAAAACTTCAAAATGCCATATATTGATAAGCTAAGCTTTTTGTTTATTATTAATTTCTCCTCAGAAAATGGTAATAACTGATATGTGATATCTTCTAAAAATGGTACAAAATTTGTCTTGATAAATTTATTGATTTTTCGGCTATGTATAGCTTACCGTTAACGACGTTTGAAACAAAATAATTAGACAACACATATGGAAAGTAACTAGTAGACACTTGAAGGACATAGCTCTTATAGATGGTTAGTGCTCGTAGTTCTTCGTAAGTAGGTTGACCAGCAACACCTGCTGCTATTATGATGACACCGTTGTCATGAAGAGGTTTTGCAGCATTTTGTAGATTGACGACGCTTTGGCCTGAGGATTTGTCCATAATTACTGCTAAGCCTCTCATTGAGCGAAAATCTAGACTGTTGAAGATTGTGTTTGCTGCTCCCATAGCGTTAATGATACCGGAAGAACCGATCTGTTTATTCAAACCATTGACAATACTAATCAAAGCATCTCTGTATGGGAAAGTGGTGCTAAACTCAACATGTTTTGTGAATGAAGAACCATATATGATGACCGAATAGCGGAATCTGTAAACTCCAAACCTTCTGATCATCTTAAGCGTACAGTTTTTCATCAATGTATAAGTGACAAGGGACTGGACGGAGTCTGCGTTGATGACGAACATCATGTCGACGTATTCAACTTTGAAGAAAAAAATAAAACATAATTATTTTGGGAGTCACAATGGCTATATTGTTATAGTTGAGCCTGCAGTCAATTATTCATACAAGTGAGACTAGTACTGTTTAATACATTACACAATTGTTAAACAGTTCGAAAGTGACAAATCCCCCTTAACCTACCGTGCAATCATCAAACAAAAACATAACACTAACACAATAAAAACATCAAATAGACTTACATCTAACGACACGGTTCATGATATTTTCACCGATGGTCAAGTAAGAAATGGACGTGTAATCTGATGAAAATGTGACAAAGTCTCTGTACGCTGTGAAGTAGTAGTACTCTACTATGTCTATTTCACGACCCATTCCAACTGGTATGATAAACACTCCCATCTCTTCTAAAGATGTTGTCATACTGCGAAGTGTTGCCTCATTCATTCCGGTTTTCCTGTCCATCATTAACACAAGAACCTTCCAAGCATCTGATCGGGAATCGCTTTGAAAATTAGCCTTGGCATGTTCAAATGCGTGGGATAAATTAGTTCCAGATCCTCCAATTGCTCGAGGGATTCTTGAAAAGGCTCTCAGCAAGAATTCCACGTTTGGGAATGCTTTACTGTCGAACCTGTAATACATCACAGAAGAGCCTCCATAAACAATAAATGTGTATCGACACCGTCCATAACCATATCTTTGTATTATTGTTCTTATGATATTCTGCATGTAAGAGTAGTAACTGCTTGATTGAGAAGAGAAGGCGTACATGATGAACGTCATGTCGTAGTTGAGCATGTAAACTGTGAAATAACAAGACAGGATAATAATTGGTTACCTCAACGTTAGAGTAAAATCGCAACCCTGAGTGATACTACAAACACATTTACAGAACACAGAGATACGACATAATTATACACAATTACTTACGTCGATATACGTTGTGCATGACTTTCAATTCCAGGGCACTTGCTGTCTCTGAATTAGTCACATGGATGACATCTTCACTGTTGCTGCTTATGGCAAGTAACTCCTTTCTGTCGATGTCGTTACCAATACCAACAGGAATGATTCTTAATCCTGAAGCTCCTAGTGCGTACGACAAGGATCTTAAATTCGCAGCGCTTAACGATGAACTCTTGTCAGTCATCAGCACAACGTCTCTTTCAGCACGTCTTCGAACACGTGCATCATTAAAGCTGCTTTGACACCTGTTCAGTGCAGCGTCTGTTGCAATGGTCCCAGAACCACCTGGTTGAGCAAGACCATCTATTGCCGTCTTGAGATCTGAAGACGAAATTGAGCCAGTTGAGGTAAACGAACGAACCACCGATGCTGAGGCAGAACCAAGTCCATATGTAACAATACTGTAGTGGATTGTTCTGATCCCGTATTTCAGAATGATTTCTCCCATGGTGTCTTTCATCAGTTTAAAAAATGCTGCAGAATTAGCCGAACCAGCACCGACAGCGAATGTGATGTCGAATTCTGGAAAATAGACACAGAAAAGGTATTGGATTATCTTTATGGCATTTGAACATACAGGTCCGACAAATGTATTTAAGAAATCGACTTTGCAGGTCAATGGGTCGTGACAAAGAGACTTTTTTGAGCAAGAAAGTGAGCACTTAGTTCAGATGGATTTTATGGAGGTAAAGAATGGGGTTAGAGTACATTTTTTCAATATTTAATACACTCTCAGGTTCTTCTTAATCCATACCTTTAAAACATCTTGCAGCAATACCAAAGCAAAGATGACGATGGCTTCCTGTCCATGGAAACAGCATGACGTAATACCTATTTAGAGTTATCCAATCAAGCTGGTTTACTGGGATGTTTCTTCCAATGCCAATACCGATCACAAGTGCTTCGATATCTCTGAGGTTTTTTGCAGCAGTTTGCAACTCATTCTGGGACTGTGCTGATCCCTTGTCCATCATTACAACAACAATCTTTCTTGCGTTTGGTCTCGATCCTGGTCCTTGTAACATTGTTCTTGCATTTCCAAGCGCGATTTTCAGATCAGCTGAACCAGCGATGATGGCGGCGCCATCGATTGCACTCTTCAAACCAGCTTTATCAGTATGCGCAGTAAAGTTGAGGTTAAAGACATTGTTGACAGTATTACCAAAGACGATAAGGCCGTACCTGACATACGTCATACCATATTGCGCTACAAATTCGTTAGCTGTTTTTTTCATGAAGGCAAAAGCTGCATTTGCGTCTGCTGGGATAGTAGAAGTTGAACTCAACAGAAACACAAGATCGATATCGATAATAGCTGAAAATATACGAATTGTTAACATATCAATAGTGATCATTTGGAACCTAGAGCATGTCTAGAGCATCAATTAAGATCTTATTCGGGCAGCTATCCAGTAACACTAACAAGGAATTATATAACCTTATTTACTGTAAGGTTTTCTAAATACATTTTTTGCACCAAAAATAAAATACTCGTTCAGAGCAGAGAAGAGAGAACATATTTTTCAATTTCAAAAATTTAGAATAAATTCTTTAAACATTCTACATAACTCATGAATAATTCATAACCTTTGGTCCAAGTAGCTCGCCCATACACGGCATGTGCATGGACTTTTATACCCGATAAAGCCATCTTTCTTATTATTCAAGTAAATACTAATGAGAACGACTGAGGTGCCTCCAAGTTTAGATGAAGACTTAGAGCCTCATCAAGGTCAGCCTCACATACGATAACCGACCACCCACACATTTTATCTCTCTTGAGACTGGCATGCTATCTTCAAAATGTGGGAGCCTTTTTGGGACTGACTGAAAGTGAAAGTGACATATAAACCCTGACTGGGCATGACAGTTACGTACAAACTTCTATCGATCTATAAAAGTACATGTTCGTGACGTGCATGGTCGCTCTAATTCGACCAAAGGTTCGTGAATTATTAAACATGCTTGTAAATAGTGATTTTTTTATGACTATATCTCAACTTTATTTGGCATAGTTTCTGTTTGGCTTCGTATGGTCAGCTAGAAACATTAAATACCGCACACCGAACCGTGTAACTGCTTGAAAACAAATGTGTTGCAATTGCAAACATTTACAATTGTATCCAAATGTATATAAACGTTCCTTTTGATGTTTAGTTTAAGTAAAGTAAATAAATATAACCAGGAAAACGCATGATTTGAGGGTTTATTGGTTAAAATGAATTAATGGGTTTACTTACCTTTAATACATCCGTTCAAGTCAATTCGTAAGTTGCCTGAACCAGGGACACTTCCTGGATTTGGTTCAATTGGAATAAATCTGAAGTAACGAGCCGTTATGTCGGTTCCAAGATTAACCACGTTTATTTTCTGACTTGGTGCAGGTGGTGGATAGTTCCCAAAATATGGCTGCGAAAATAAATCAGGATTATTATATCTGGGTATTATTGTTTTTACATTCAAAACCCATCCTCATATACTTATGATCTATAGCCGTTAGTAGACCGAATCAGACAAGTTAGATGATGATGCTTACATTGCAGACTGAAGGGGAAAGTGGTTTCTTTCTACAGTCGTATGTTATTCCATCGTAGCTGTACTTAATCATCATAAGATTTGTTTGTTGATCTGCCGCTGGGTCTCCTGACCACACAACCTGACTGACACTATAGTTTGCACCTATAAAACACGAGAAAAAACGATGAAATATGTATCAAAGTGCGTTTTATATGATCCTAATTGAAACTTCACTCCCTTTTTAAATCGTTAAATAAAAAAAGTTGAAAAATCCATGAATATTTTTTAAACCTTTGTACCAATATCCCACTTTCGATATTCTAGTTGGCGTATTCCTAATAAATTATTTTGTTTCCCCGGAACCTCGCCTTGAATTGCTTTGTGCGTGATCTCTCAGCCAGAATATCGAAAGTTGGCTATTTGAGCAAGGGAGAACCTACATAGCACTCAGTTGATGTAATGTATTCATAAAATCTATTGTATTCTATTGTCCTTCTACCTATTGTATTAGGTGTGATGTATTGTATTTTTATGAATACATTACATCAACTGCTTGCTACGTAGGCTCTCCCATTTGAGCAACCATAGACGTCACGTGCAAGGACCTTTATACCGGATAACGTCCTCTTTATTAGCAAACTTTATATAAAGACCAAATTCTGCTCGTTTAATTTAAGCACTACGTCATAAAAATATATATTAAGGTGTTCTTGGACTATTAAAGCAGAAAGACATGGGCCACCTCTCTGAATTGGGCAGCAAAATGATAACCAAGGTGATTCAAACTTACTGACTTTACTTACCTAAATCAACCGTCAAGGAATTTTTAAAGCTAACATTGGTCGGTTTCCATGGTTCACCAGAGAGAAGTGGACTGCCAGGGTCCCCGGATGTAGCACTGAATGAAATGCTAGAGTTGTCTAGCAAATAATTATCCAGCAAGGAACCACAACCAACTGAAACAAAAATAATCAGTCTTTTCAAATATAATAAAAAAGATTATTGGCGAAAAAAATTATAATGATATTGATACTGTCCGGTAAATCGTCCTTGTTTTACGAGGGTAGCACTTTAAAGTTAACAAAAAGAAAGAGGATCGGCTCGGAGATGATTTTTCAATTTAAACAAGAAATATAATTTGCGTATGATTTTTCGATTTTGGGGGAGGGGAGGCGGGGTATCAGAGAGGGATCAAGAATAGATGCGCACGAATTTTAAAAACACAACTTTCTGTGTGGTGAGATATCGTACAATTTTTCCAGAGCCTTGTTTCTGCTCAAAAGAATAATTGCTATTATTTTATTTTTTTCTCTATTTCATTTTCAAATTTCACTCTTTTGGTTAATCAATTCAAAACCTGGCTTTAAAACTCGAGAAAATAAAAACGACTTGTATATTTGAGAACGTCGTACAAAAAGTTATTAAAATATGCTGACGTCACACATTCCTATGACGTAGGTTCTAGTTTGTTCTCGTTAATGACTGAGCGTAACATTAAATCTTCCCATTAACCATTGCATAACACACTAGAGCCAATATATTTACCAACGATGAGTGAAGGAATTTTCTTTTGCAAGCATGCACAAATTTAAGATATAGATTGTTCTCGAAAAAAACTTTTTTTATTTGACAACCATTTGAAAAAGGTAGAAAATATGGTTTAAAAAAATGCATGAAATGGTTTGATAATTATGATTAGATAAAAACATTTTCTCAGTTTTTATTGCATTAAAGTTTTTTCTGAGAAATTTATTGTAAATAAATAAGCGTGAGCTACTGGCCAAAGCGCCCTGAAAACTTTGCTAGTTTTATGAGGTTAGACAATCTAAATATTACACTTTTCGATTACTTTCTTTAGTAAATAAGAAAATAGCTCTAGGCAAAACAGCAGGCCTGCACCATTTTAAAAACCTAAATAATTCTCGCAACTTAAAGTTGTTCTTAGTGGTTCTAGTCTTTTTTTATTGTTTCTAGTCTTACTGAACACTGAACAATACTACACTGATCGTATTGCCCCTTGGAAATATGTATTCTCTATTTATAGGCAGGTTAAATAGTTATATAGTCTTATATTGGCTGCAATAGGGTTAAAATATGTTGGATTAACTTGAATTTGGCCTCTAAAAGTGATTATACAAGGAACTCCAAATCTGCTTTTCACTAGGCAGTAACTGAATCCAGCTAGTTATAGAACAACCTTCTTGATGATTATTTGAGAGAGAAAAAAATATTGGGCATTTTTTGTACAAAAAAAAATCTTATAAGGACTTTCCTGTTTCTTGTAACTAACCACAGGCGATATCTTTTCTTGGTTTTCTTGCTACTGATTTTGACATGAGAAATATTTTCAAGAATATTTCTTGAACTCTATTTTTATTAATTTTTTATCAAATTCCCAGAGCCTGCACAAAGTATGTCGAAACATACACAAAACAGCAAGTTATTCGCGTCGATTTTTGTCGGTCAATTCTGCCGAGAATTTGCGTTTGATGGACTGAATTAATTTGCAATAATTTGTGCCATTCTGAACAGACTTATTGAGGAATACAAAAGCGAAAAACAAAATTGATTACTTGGCATATTCATAATATTCACCAAAATTTGTACAATGGCATGCATACCGTGGCTGTAATGTCGACTCAGAAAATAAATTGGTCTTTTTTGAACATCCGAAGTTCAGTTCTCACGCTGCTGGAGTTAATTGTATCCCAAAAACATTGAAGTAAATTCCTAAATATTTTCTCTAGCTAGATATCGTAATATCTTTAGAGTCTAGACACAAAAATAAAACAGCTAAGGAAAATGATGGTACTTACCTTCATTGAGGTCTATCGTAGCTTTAACTTCGTCAAATAGAAAAATAAATGAAATAAAAAAGGCTGCAACAAGCAGCTTCATCTTGGTGTGAGTATTTGGAGGTTTCATTCCTTCACACGACTAAGGAGGCTTCTGAGCTTAACATTACGTTCCTTTGCAATATCAAAGTAACTTAATGAACGTCATTACTAAGAAGTAATGAGCTCTGATTGGTTAATACTGACATTGGAATTAACTCATTTATTAACGCTGATAGTAGCATGCATGACCGATCTGGTACGTCTTCACGTTATGTTATTTTGGTGCCCGGGATGGCTACAAAACCGG
This sequence comes from Anthopleura sola, assembly GCA_023349425.1. Lineage (NCBI taxonomy): Eukaryota > Metazoa > Cnidaria > Anthozoa > Actiniaria > Actiniidae > Anthopleura > Anthopleura sola. The sequence continues at coordinate 4,905,181 of JALHLI010000006.1, read as the reverse complement.
GGAGAATTCGGTTTATTGCTTGTCCACAGCTTACAATTTCTACAAAGTAACCTAAAAATATGTCCATATTACCACATCTGGGTGGTGAAGTTTTTTAAGCTACCAACTGCTTTAGGGCGTTAGATAGCTGTTCTTGAACCACTGAAGTTTGTGACATCAATGCTCCCAAGTCTAGATCATTCGAAGTCTTCTCACGGTGTGCAATTGATCATGCTAAGCTAAGCCTTGCTAACCCCACTAGTTTTTAAGGCAAAATAGAACCAATCTAGTTCAGAAATATCTAAAAGCATCTTAGGAAATTATTCCTAAAAAAGTGAGGGTAAATGCTAATGAAATTGAAAGTGCAGTTCTTGATAGTCAAGTTAACCAAATAGGTAGCAAATTGTATTGTCATTGCTGTCATTTTTTAGCTTGGAAACGGTTATTTTTTGCAATTGTCGGATCCATTGTCCTGATGTATACCAGAGCATTCTAACTTATGAATTGAACAAAAACATTCTTGCTCAAGATACAGGTGTCCGACCTATTAGATAAGAAATCAAATGAACACCAAAGTTGATTGGAAATTAACTGAGTGAACAGCCATGACTTGTTTCATTGTGTGTAATGTAAGTTTGAAAATTCCCAGGATTTTTTCCCCAAAAAGTGTTTAAAATAAAAGGTTGCGCCTTTTCATTTTCAATAAAAAATATCAGTTTAAACATTGTTCAGCTATGAATTTCACTGTAAACTTAAATAGGCTCACCAGAATAATGATAGGCAAATGGCCAATTATGAGCAATAAGTGCTCCAATATTGTTCTCAAGTATTTCAAAAAAACACCTCTTTTATCTAATATTTTTAGCTTCTTTTTACAAATGATTCATAATTTTCGAATGAGTAGTGTGAATCAGCATATTCATTTAATGTTTGCCTGCTTAGAGAGTGATTCCCAAAGATGAATTACATATTTTATAAGACGTCAAAGAATACAAGTTGACAGCCATTTTTCTTCCAGCATCCATTAGTTGTTCAGCTTGGTTGAGTTTTTGAGTCTTATAATTGTAGTCAATTGATGGAGTTTAAAATCACAATGGGTCATAAATGACATAGATAATTTACGATCTGAATAATCCAACACTTTGATTTGCTCCGTACGTGCCGAAGCTTTTGATGAATTCTGTGCTTACGTTATTCATTCCTTGCTTGACACATTTGGGTCGAATCTAGAATAATTTGATATTATATTTGAAAAATCAAATGACTTTAGTTCTAGTGGCCTGCATACCAAAACTGCAAGGTCATCATATGAAAAAATAAATGATTGCACCATCAAGATGTAATTTTTTATTTTAGTGGAAGTTTATTGAATACCATCTAAATTGGCATGAATTTATGAAGGATAAATTTGACGTGTCTACAATGAGAACAGAATTGGAAATCATTTCAAGTTAATATTTACTGATAATAGATTCTGAATCTAAATAGTTTTAAAAAAAGATTAGAACGACTTGTTCTTAATAACCATTTTTATCGATGTTAACTTTTCGGGGAAAAAAACTGATACCAATGTTGATTTTAGGAAAGTGCAGAAAATAAACCCGTGAAAAATATAGTTAGCGCTAAATAGCAGTATAAAAAGCAAAGAGTTATGGGCCTTTTAGTACTCTTGACTTAAATATTTTTTACGGATTTACTTTGTTTATTTTATGAGCACAATAATAAGAATAACTCTGAAACTAAAATCAATAAATGCATAAGAATTAATTTATGTTTTCAAAGATTTCGATTTGTGATATTGGTCGTTCTAGCATGCACTGGAACATTCCATTCTTCTCGACCGGTTTGCCCTAGAAATAAACCGAAGAATTTGTATCTTCAAATGTTTCACTTTCCATTGAAATATTTGTTAGAATTTTGTACAATGTTCTGCTTATGCTCGGGTCGTGGAAGAATTAAATAAGAAGTCTTTGATTAAATGGCCGAGTGATTTCAAAACTGTATTGGGCCCCTTTTTCTCACGGATGTTAGAATCTTTCGAACCGGAACTAATTCAGTACCTTTAGGGGAATCGTGCTCAAGAGCTTGATGTCAAATAATCATGCAATTTGTAATTACATTACAGTGATAATTTAGCCTGGCAGAATGTTTACGAAAAGCGTTGAAATCTTTTGGAAAGGATTCTTCATTTAATCTTCAATGGGGCAATTTTCGGAATCGCAAAAGTAATAGTGAAAATGCGACAACATTTTCAAATACTATAACATGATTCTAACGCTTTGTGGAACAACTTTTCCTTCCCTTGTGGTGGTTGCAAAAGATGCTCATTTCTCGATACCGTTTGATTTATTCCTAGGTTGACCGATTCGTGCACTGACCACTTCTTCCTTTTCTTCATCTTCGCCTGCTGCTTTTGTGATCCAGATAAGTAATCAATAATCTACATAGTTACATAGTTAGTATATATCATCAGAAATATATTGCTTTCCTTGGACCACTAGTTTATCAGCTGATATCATTTTGTGTGCTAACCTCAATAAATGAACCGGCTTAGTATTAAAATTACTATAACAATATCAAACGTTAGATTAAATGCTTCTACCGATACATGACGTATATTCATCTGTCATCCACGCCGGGCACAAAAGGCATTGAAATCAGCACCGTTTATTTAACTTTTTCATTTCTTTTTTTTTTTTTTTTTTTTTTAATAATATTTAAACAGGTTGTCCAATTCAGCATAGCTGGTTTAAATGGAGACCTGTATAGCTAAATCTAATAACAATATAACATTAAATACAAATAGTTGTAACACAAGACGAAAAGGAGAAACGAAAAGAACTGATTACAAAGATTTGAAGTGGCTTTTCAAAGCCGTTTTGAATTTTGAAAAATTTGTTTCCTTTCTAATTTTGGCGGGCAGGAGATTCCACGTTTTGACAGCATTAACCCGGAAGGAGCTCTGATATTTAGAAGTACGGGCGAGCGGCAGTCTCAGAAGATCCAATTCAATTCCAAAATTCTTAAATCTTGGCCATAAATCACAGTTCAATTTTCCTTACAATCGCATGTTTTTACTTTTTTCTGATTTTAAAATTTTTGGCAGGAAAATGACGTCACGGGACGCGTGTAAAAGTGTAAAAAAACATATTGTCATTGTCATTGTCAGTCACCTTATGGTGGTTCGGGACCCATAGATCCTGCAATAAACTTTTCTTCAAACTTTGTGTGCAAAAAGAACTTCATAGGTGAAACTCAAAAATAAAATAAATAATGAGGGTTCCTCGTGCTCGTTTTCGAATTAAGGGGGTAGACTGGGGAGGGTTTTTGTATTTTTGTATTTCCTATCACAAAAGTTGAACCACTTTTTGACCAAAAAAGGCATTTTTCAGACGTCGAACACAAACAAATAACTGTCATGGAAACCACCTTTCTTATCTCATATATCATTAACATGATTACTACATTTTCCCATCGAAAACGATGTATTTTTTGAATTTCATATTATGAAACAATTTACATGACAAACTCAAATGTAAAGTAAAAATAGGGGATCACCGTGCTAATAAACTAGATTTAGGGTCAAGAATCTACAAATTAAATTCTGAGCAAAAATTACCTTTCGTGTCCGCAAGAGAAAAGGTTTTAGTACCTTAATGACGTCCGCTTGGAACTTATTTGTCAGTCATTTTGTTCTCTCGTCTCTAGAATCTATTCCAATCAAATTCAGGGTCTTCAGAGTTTGAATTCCTTCTTCTAGATTGAGTTTTCGTGAAGACCATTCTGTTGCAAAACGACACAAACGGAGTTGATAACTGGCAATAAGATTTTGAATGTGTTGGGGAAAAATTCGTTTTTACAACGGAAATAGAGCTAAATCCAAGAAATCTTTAGGTTGATTGTGGAGGTGGTTTCGAATTTTTATGATATTAGGGTGAAACATGAAAAACACATAGATAAGTGTTCAAAAGCAAGATGCGCGAAACGGATGCGCAGTAGCAAGGGTCCCGAGCTACCTTAATAACAAATTCTTATGCCTGAAATGTTTCCCTTTCTTCCCTCCTCCTCCTCCTCCTCCTCCTCCTCCTCCTCCTCCTCCTCCTCCTCCTTCCTCCTCCTATATTTTGACGCCAAAGATAACTACTGAAGAAATGTTTGCGGTGCCAACTTTTAAAGTAATTCCGCCGCCTGTGCCTATTAATTTGTCGTCCCTCTATCATCCATTCTATCATTTTCTGGTTTAGCTATTTCCTTAGAATACAAAAGGATTTGATTAAATGTATAACTCAAACAAAATATCCCATACAGTTTCGAATTTCTGTTGCTCAGCGGCAAGCCTTGATTTTGTTTAGAATATTGTAGTGTTCCAGTGATCAATGTCCGTGGAGTTTCAAAGTGTTTGTATTGTGGAAGATGTACATTCTTTACTTTACCGTTGGTAATTGTGAATAGTTGACGTTGCAACGAGGTTAACCCTGAGTAAATGACCCGGTCTGTAGGGAACGCAGTGGTTACTGTACGAATACAAAACATTTATATTTGCGCAAACAGTTACAGAAAACCTTGCAGCTAAACACATCAACAACACTTGACATTCTTATGTACATGGTTTTTTTTTTCATATAACATTAGTCTTTATTTTATACAGTTTCATACAGTACTCCTATTTATAGGATATGTATGTACATATCATTACTACTATGTAATAATATGATATTAGATTTATAAATAATTTCCAATTATACCATAAATATTTATCTGTTATTATCAACAAATACCTCCATGTGCTCCAGAGTGTAACAATTCACTAGGGGTAGGGAGGGGATATCCCCACCCTTCCCCCCAGAGGAGCTACAAAAGCTCTGCATTAATTAAATAGTTAATGACTGAAATTAATTCAAAGATGGATAATATTATTTTTGAATTTTTGAAATAAATTAATAATCTCTAATAATCATTTTGTGTATATTATTGTATCTATTTATAACTGGTGGTAACCGAATAATATTACAAACTCTATACGAATGGATAGTACGATGCGAATTTTCTTTATACTATATTTACACTAAATTCAACGCACCTAATATGTATTATATTTTAGCGCGTTAAAACGTTCTTAAATTATTGTAATAATAACAATATGACTTGAGCCCCATTCACACCAACCTTGGTATTTATTAATTTATCTATCGCATTTCCTTCGTCGTTTGGCTGCCATCTTTATACAGGGTTAAGACTACATCCCCAACGTAGTTTATATAAAGAAGGTTTGAAAGTTGTTTAGTTAGGCATACAGGCTGATGGAAGGGCACTTGTTCAACTAAACAACCTTTAAACATGTTTAAAGGTCCGTTGTGAATGGGGTATTAGACATATTAAAAGAGGTTAGACATAGATTACTGGTTGCCCAATAGTTTACGTTATAACCCTCCTAAATTTTTAGTATTTGTGAAAAAGAACAGACCTCTAGGGCGTAATGTTTTGCCCATTTCAGACCACGTGTCATTCCCTTGAGTATCATTTCTTCGTTAGGATTCAAATGAAACAAAGCATCCTATTCTCAAAGGAATGACACGTGGTCTGAAATGGGCAAAACGCCCAAGCTAAAGAGGCTTTATTACACAAATGTATTTTTTTCAGTACCCTGCTTGGCTGAAGTTTCCTCGTTATTTTCTCTCCAATTCCGTAGAACAGAAAAAGAGGAAACGTCTGCCACGCAGGGTAGAAAAAAAAAGTTTCTCTAAAAATCTGCAGACAGGAAGAAATCACTTCCTCGGTTTGTTTAATTTTAGAGCATGAAAAGGATTGGAAAAAAGCCCTACTAAGCTTGGCACGCAATAATGACACGACCACATGTCATTCTCTTGAGCACTACTAGTTTGTTCAACAGTACCATTATGAGAAGATGCATTAATATGGACGAGACGTAAGGCCCTGTTACTCTATGCAATTTTCCCAGCAACTTGAGACAAGTTGCTGGCCTTGAGAATTGCGTATAACAGGTATTGTCTCGCAATTTTTTTTTTTTTTTTTTTTTTTTTTTTGCGCGTAGCGTTGCACTGAAGTAGAACTGAGTTCTACTTTTTGCAACGCATTTCAGCAACTGGCAACGCCATTACACAGTGTATCACCCCTCCAGCAACTTGTCTCGCAATCTTAAGGCATATTTTTCAAGTCGTTGCAAGTTGCTGAGATCAAGTTGCAGTGTAACACATCACCTTAAAAATTGAAAATTCATCTGATTGAAATATATCTCAGATAAATCTAATGTTGAAATAGGAAACATGTTATATGCAGTCATAAAGTAAATCACGAAAAGATTAGCAAGAACGTGGAGAAGCCCGATAAGGAGTGGAGTGTTTCTCAGCAACAGCTTTCTGCCAATTCGCAAATACTTTACTGATAACTGCACACAGCCCAACGGGCAAGGTCTCTTTTTATCGCTCTTTTACTTCTTTAAGACAGCTCAAGAAGTTATTTTATCCAACGGCTGGGCAAGCGGGCGGTGGAAAGGAAAGAGGATAGGAAAGAAGAATGACTCTATTCATTTTACTTTCCTATTCTCTTACTCCCACTGTCACTTCTGACATTATTCTGGATTCGGAGCGGAAGTTTCTTATCTCACTGATAAAAACACTTGCAATTAGCTTTCGAGTTTTAAATCATATCTACCAGTGGCAATAGAGCCTAAACAGAATCAGTCCTTTTTAGTAAAGGTCTTAATTAGGACCGGAAACAGTGACGATAAACTTTTGAACAAGGTCAACTTGACATCATCTTGTTGAATACTTACCTTCCTCGCCAAGGTTGGTAGTCAGTAAATAATATCATATTATATATTTTTATAATAAATGTTTGATTTTACATTTGAGTTGTGTCTGTGCGGTTGATCTGGGCGGTGAATCCTCCACTCGTGCCTCTGAATCTCCGGTGCCTCTTTAAACCAAGTGTCCTTCGTAAAGAAACAATAACGGCTCTTCTTAATGTCCTGTGACTTAGTGTATACATGATGGGATTGCTTAAAGATGTAATGATTCTGATGTACACTATCAGGTATTCTACCGAGCTTGGTAGCGAGCCCCAGTGTTGCCATAAATCGTACAAGAAGTATGGGAGCCAACAAATCACAAATGTCACTACTACAATAATGTAGACAATCACGGCCCTTCGCTCTCGATTCTTCGTTTTCATTGTCTGACCCTGTCGTGCGTGGAGAAGATTGTTCTGAAGTATTTTACGGACCTGTCGTTTGAGAACAAAGAGAAGTTCTGCGTCTAGTATAACTGTGATGATAAGAGGAATGAAGAAAAATGTAACCAAACAGAACCAATTGAAAATTCGTTCTTTTCGATTCAGTTCTATTTCTTTTTCTATGTTGTTTTCTTTGCCATAAACATCTGCTTCGACAGCCCAATCGAGTCGTATGGCCGTCACAATGATGCTCATCAACCATATTCCAAGTAACAGGAGAAAAACCCGATTCTTGCGCACGAGATCGTAGTATTTATTGGCACAGACGATGAAAATATAGCGATCAAGAGTGAGCAAGAGGATGTGTACAGCACTGAGGATCGAAATAAAGCGAACAAAAACGGCACTTGAAATACATACATCATTAGCCTCAATGATCGTACAAGTCATCACTAAAGGAACAGTCACTAATCCTGTAAGGCCATCGGAGATGGTAAGGCTCGCTAGGATTAAGTTGCTGGGGGTACGAAGGTCTCGTCTGCCTGAAATAAGTAGCGTGATGTAACCATTTACCACGATGATAAGAAGGGCAACCATGACGAGAGGTACATCTGACGGGGCATGAAAACCCGTGGCTTCATACATTTCTTCCTCCATCAATGCACTGTGGTTCGTTAATGTGCCTTCGTTTTTAGAATTTTCCAACATGATGGCCAAGTGATTCCAATTAATGAAGTTGAAAGTTCTTTCTTCTTTAAGCGATAATTGCAATATTTCCTGCTTTCTTGATTACTTCTTTGTACTTTTTTTCAAGTCGGTCGCAGAAACGATTATTTTCTGCGCCAGTGAATGTTGTCAAATCGTCCTTTCAACTTTTGTGAGCGGTTAGATTTTCACATGAACTTCCTTTGGTGGTTTTTCGCCTTGCTTTAGCTACAACGTACGTTTTAGGTCGTTTTCTGTCTTCAAGTGTATGCAAATCTCCAAGCTGTTAAAAAGTGAATTAAAAAACCAGTTAGTCTTCATCTCTGATGAGTTTCAGTTGTTAGCATTAAAACACAGTGGAGTCACCACTTAGAAAATTGCAATCAGCGAGTAATCATTGTTTATGATCCCTTATTGTGTCTCTGGCTTTCCGTCAGCAAAATATAATTAATAAAGACATTAAGATTTGACAATAAGAATAAACCAGGAATTAGAATCGCTTGCTTTTCATTGTTGCGCGGGTGCAAATGTTGTTTTTGCTAATATGCGCATGCACGTAAGATGATGAGATTTTCTGTTTCACTCTCTGCCTAGCAACAAAAAAAGGACCCATACTATGAAGTATCATGATATGTACTTGACTCAAAACAGACATAAATCTCACTTCAATGAGAAAAGGAAAACGACAGGATATCTAAGGCTATATTCCGCGCACGATCACCGAACGACAAGGTTAATTGCTTAAGATTATAAATTGTACCGACTAGCTTCGGATCGACGAGTGGATAGTCTTGATAAAGCATTGCTGGTACTGAGAGGAGTACTTGAATTAGATTCGATGATAATTGTAATCAAAATCATTTCTCGTCAGATGTCGACATCAGGCGCCAAGAAGATAAACTGGAATGAATTCAATGTAAGTGCAAGATAACTCGGGGATTATTTCGAGTATTAGATACACTGCATGGCTAATGTCAAACCACAAGAGTCCTCAACAGTAGTGCAAAAACGAGGAAAAAGTTGGAACAAATTGTTGAAGGGGGGAGTCTACTGCATGAAGGAAGACCAATTCATACGGCTATAGAGCTCATTTGGTGGTTATTTGTTTACTTATCTTAGGAAAATAATAAACCGTATCATTGTGAGAAATAATATTATTGCGAGTATAATTAATAAGACATAAGACATAACGGAATAGAAGGGCAGCCCTGACTCAATCACACCATCACCCAGTTTTTGTGACGTAAGCCGGCCACACTCAGTTCGCTTCGTCGACAAACAAGTTATTCAAAAAAGACTTGTTAATCAACTGTAAATACGATAATGAGGATACTGTCATAGTGAGATTCTGCCATAAGGAAGTCACCTTTTAAATACACAAAACATTGTTTTGTTATGGTAAATGATCAATGTTCTTTGACTACAAAGCCTGTCACATCATGATCAACTTTAGCATGGTATAATGAAGCTTAATTATTCGTTCATAATCATGACTATTTCGTTTAAAAAGAAATACAAAAACCATATCATTGATAAAAGTGTGGGCCATATCGAGTACCATGAAAAGAAATTTCAACTGTAAAAGCCAACAAATTGTATACGTCTTATATCTTAGTAAACAAACCTCGACAAGGTTATGGATTATGGAAAAATATCTGTTATTATGTCTTTTGTTTATCTATTGTTCTACTCTCGAAAACATAAATGGACATCTATATATTGTACATGTACACAGGGAGAATAACACAACTTAGTTATAGAAGCAGAATATCGTGCTCAATGTCGTAGCTACTGGGCAGCTTGATGTAGCTAGCAGAAAGATTGCTTCATATTTTCATAGCTGCTTCGCTGACTGACAGGGGACACTCGTAACGGGATGGTAAGGTAGACAACATTCCTACCTTACCATCTTGTATGATACGATATTATACATGAGTGACTCCAAAATAGAATAAAAATAGTGATGTTAACCTTACTTGTTCTAGCCCTGCCACATTTTAAGGTGGTCCGTGATCTCTGTTACGCCAACGTTTAACTCTACGAATAAGATTGATTTGGATTTCTTTCAAATATTCAGTGTCAATGAAAACAACTGAGTGAACGTTTCAATTGAATCCTGAGGTATTGATCAGTGTAAACCAGTAAACCGATGTCCAAGTTGATCTTGTGATTGAGGATCGTTGGTCAAAAGTTCAATGACAGGAAGGATAATTACGAAGAGTGTCTCTTAATGTTGAGAATAAGAAAGTATAGGCTCAGTGCTTTATCAAGTGGTCTGTTATTCTACTGGTGATTACTAGAGAGTGATGGCGAAAAACTGATTATTGAAAAAGATTATTTGCCAATGGTGTGTTTGTTCGTATGAATATTTCATGAAGAGTAGCATAGTTAATGGAGCCAATATGAAGATGAATTAGTGAGTGGATAACTGAATGAATAAATGAATTTCATTTCTGAAAGGAGAAATAAATGGATGGGAATTGAGAATAAATTATAAGTGAATAAATGGACAATTGATCGGCGAACGAATCTGGCGAGAGACAGCTAACAGACAGACAGACAGAGAAAGATAGAGAAACTAAAAGAGAGCTGTTAAGGTTGAGAGAGCCATCAAATACGTTCAGAGATCCATAAAATATCAGATAAAGGAATAAATGAATAGTAGTTCCGTCAATATATAACTATATGCATAAATACTGATCAGAATTGATTTCTGCACTAATGCATGATACAAGACAGAAGATTTACACCATAGATAAAAATGAAAACCTTATAATCTACAGATTTTTTTCTGAAGTTTAGAATTATTTCAAATCAGAATAACACCATTTAATATATAAAGAGATGTTAAATAGCGGTAAGCTAGTGTGGGCTGCGTCGGTGTTTCTAATGAAACAGTTGTGATAAATATTTAAATTTTACACCGTAAAAAATAAGAAAGATCACTTACTGACGTTTCGGACGCTAGTCCTTCCTCGGGGGAAGAGCGTCCGAAACGTCATTTAATATATAGGCTATCTTCAGTTTCGAACAAACATTGTATATGCGGGAAAGATTGCATATTGGAGACAAAATAATATCCACCAGATAATTCTACGTACGCACTTCAAGATTTCTTGCACTCGATAACACAGCCGTTCTGTTAATGTCTACGGTTAAGCTTTCAAAGTCAACAAAACTGTGAAGTTTTTTCTGACAAAACGACCCAAGGGAGCAGCTGGAGTTTAAATTTTTTTTATCAAAATACAATATTCAAAAAGCGGGAGTTTTCTCATTGAAAACTCTACTTTTTCATGATATCGTTATTGATTAGCACAAAATCTAAGTCGCCGTGTTGTCTCTACACGACAAGTTGGTCAACCTGTTCCACAACCCAAAATCCGGTGATAATGTTTCAAATGAGATCGTCCATCCGATTTATTTCGGAAATCTTAAGCTTCACTTTACAGTTAACTCTGATTTCTGGAGTAAGTCAGATAAATGAGAGTAACTTTGAAGGTTTTGCTGACTTTTTGGTGACAAAGATCGTTAGGTTTTATGACGGTTTCTTTTCTAAACACTGCTGTTGATTAGTGCTATCGATTTACCAGATATTCTCGATAAATCCAATCACCAAATCATGTTTTAAGAGTCTAGTGCCGTTCAGGTATCAGGAATGATCAATACTCCAACCTTCACTGGGTAAATTTGATATTTTTAAAATGAGTTTAGTGACGTCGACATACCTGTAAAAGAACTGAAATTCCCAACGATTCCGCATAGGCAACATGCACTTTCAATATCCACTCTTTTTCTTCATCAGGAAGGTATTTATAACGGACATGTAAGCCACGCCCTTATTAATTAACGAATCTTCGGCGGGCGTGACGTTCAGAAAGAAAAAAACTAATTAAAGTCGAGAATATTTTGAGGAAAAGTAATCCCATTTCAAGATTCTAACTTAGTATAATGATTATATAGATATCAAGGTCGCCGGAACGCCGAAAGCCTGAGGCTCACGGAAAGGCTTAATACTGTGTGTCATTGGATAAAGGAGTGGTGGGCTGACTATAGGAGTAGCTAGAGTTCCCATGATGTCTCACGAAAGCTGAAAGCCATAAATCAACATTCAAAAAAAACTTTGAATTCTATGTGGATACTCTTAAATAACCTCTGGGTCGATCTATGTCAAAATGTCTCAATTTATTACCAGTGTTTCGTTCATTACCGCGTACTTAATAACAGAAAATCGCAAGATTTTTTCGCCTTTTTTAAAAACTGCACGATTTAAGCTGTTTGCCTAAAAACAAACCTTTCATGTCAATATAAAAGTCCTTTTATCAACTGAATGACCATAAATCAAACGTCACGAGGATGTTTTGACCGGATCTTTGTCTGTTTATGAGAAAATAAAATGGTCAAAAGCACACCTAATACCGAGCATTCAACAACGCACGCAAACTCGACTGACAACTTTCGTCCTGTACATCAAATGACTAACGAACAAAATTAATTCGATATATAAAAAAGAATCCAAAGTTTTATTCCCATAACTGAAATGACAAATGTCCAATAATAAATCTATTTGATCGATCACTGAAAACATTCATTTTCTAAAGGGGATTATTTTCGTAACACGGCATACGCTACTTGAGTTTAATTGACTTAAGGTGTCAACTTGCGGCATGACCTGTTTCCATGGAAACCAAACCTGAGTAATTGATAAGCTGGCGGCAAGTTACCAACAAAACTAGCACTCTGGCTTTCTGATCTGAGATACATTCTAATAAATCGATAATTAAGGTGTGAAATTGCAAAGATAATTTTGAACCAAGGTTGGTTCGGCTGCAGTCACGTCCAACACGAATTCGAAAAAGAATTCTTTTTTTCCAAACAAGCAGACGTTTTTTTCAGAAGAAATCTAACAATTAGGTAGTTCATAATGCTCAGAACACTGATGAAATAAGCAATATGTCAAAATAAATAAGTGTGATCTTTGAGTAACTAGTCTAAGGTGTCAGGAGGTGAACTCAATACATCACGTATCTCGCAAAGCATGCTTTTATCAAAGTCAGACAAGCATTTAATTACAACTTGAAGGCATAGCCAATCTTGGCAAATTGTATAGCTTTGCAAGGGGAAAAAGATAAGTGTGAGAAGCAAAGAATCTACTAGTTTACACCATGAGGTTGTATATCCCAATTAAAAAAGACAGATCATTCTTAGAAAGTATATCAAAGGTTGTTTTCTTCATTTTAAATCCCGCATATCCATCAGTCTTTTCTCCCCTTGTTTTCGGTGTTACTGCTGTTGTGTGATCAGGTGGCTTGACGAATATTACATTACTATTCAAGAGATATCTTGGTTAAAAATCATGAACTGTTTGTGTCAATATCGTATAATCATGGCTTCATTGGTTTTTGAGCAACTGAATGACTCTCATGAATCTCATCATGAGAGAATGAATAAATGAATAAAGAATGGATGGATGGATGGATGGATGGATGGATGGATGGATGGATGGATGGATGGATGGATGGATGGATGGATGGATGGATGGATGGATGGAAAATAGAAAAATGGACAGGAAACAGTCGAATGAATGAATCAAGCCAAATATCATTGACAACTTTAGCTTTGTTAAAAGCTGCAAACTCGTCAACGTTTTGTTGAAAATTAAATTTTATTTCAGGATATTGTGGACAAATGACTGCGTGAGCTTTGTCGGCAAAAAAAACTGATCTCTCTTTTAAGAGCATTTGTCACACAGGCCGTTTACAATATTAATACAGTAGCTTAGCTATAAGTAGTATAAAGCCTTTCCCCCAAAACTCGTGTTTCAATTCCAGCAAGCCCAATGTTTTGATCGATTAGCAAATTATATCAAAACAAGCAAGTATGTAAATTGTTAAGCCTAACTGAATTGCATCCGCGAAGAAACAGAACATTAGAATCTACATTATTTAGTAAATTATATCTCTATTTCGTGTTATATTACTTCTACCAATCGTAATTTCCTCTGATTGCTTGCCAATTTTAAGTAAAAATATATCAAATTTCTTCTTAAAGTAAGATTAATAGAATGACGCTTATCTACCATTGGAAACAAATTGTCTCAATTCTCTTAGGAAATTCTGTCATCTCTTTTTTTAATTCTAAATACATGTACAGTGTCTTTTTCAAAATGTTCAATGATATAAAAGCCCCTGAAAAAAATACAGACTCTCTGCTGCCTCGTTCGTGAGAAATATTTCTTCCCTTACAAGAAGTTCCTCGAAAATTCAATGAAATTTTGATATATTCAGTTGCTAGGATCGTTTTGTCTCCTAAAAACCTGGACAGCGACAGTTTTAATGGCGAGGCAATTTTTTTTTGAATTTGCGACGTTGCCGCTGAAGTGCCTGAAGCGTTGGTTATTTCTATGATCAAGCGATATGAAATATCAACAAACAGTTATTTGTGGGCTAGTAATGTAGGTTATTCCTGTATTCAGTTTTGATGCGGGAGTTATGCCAGGTTGTTCAGGGCGACAAAACTTTGCATGTAAAAAAACAAAACAATTACCCTGCTCATTCTGACAAATTGTATGATATTATAACTGGTGTTCACTATACACCTATTCAATGTCCTATTCATATTGTGCAAATTTCTGATGAGGTAATTTCCCTCAAATGACTTTTCCCGCCACCATGACACTGCACGAAGAAGAAGAAGAAAAACTCGCAAAAGAAAAACCACTTCCATTACAACTCTTGTCAGATAAGATAGTATATATTTTGATCCATAAGATAAAAATAGAGCCAGCTTTTCCTATTTGTATCCTCCTTCCCGGAGGTCTTCAATAAATTATAGCAAATATGTTTTCGGAAATTCAGATATAACTCTTCGTCGTAACCAATAGATAATTGTACATGTAATGAGATATGTTCAGTTGGAGCTCCATGGAGCTATTCAATAGTTTTAAACATGTTTGCTGCTGAGTTAGTAGGCAAGCATACCAAATGTGTCTCAGCAGTTTTTCCTTTGCTTTCAGTTGCCAGAATCGTAGCAATACCGACAGCCATATTTAAAGTTTCAAAATTGGCAAAAACATGATAAATTATGCATGAAAGACGATTTGAAATCATTGCATCTTTTCCACACGAAAATGTTATCGATAACCTGAAACATCCTCTGGGTTGATCAAAATAAGGGCACAGCAAACTCACAGAATGATTAATAATTTAGCGCGTTGGGTTTTGCGGAGGGAAGAAACCCGGAGAACTCGAGAAAAAAAAACCCCTCGAATCAAGTGAGAAAGTGAAGCTAACACACTATGTTTACTTACCGTGCAGAGTAATAATTCAGCAAACATAGTATTTTCCGGTTTGAATGTTAAAACATCCAATCCACAAAATCACATGAAATTACTGAGCAGTGTCTTCGTTGTAAATATTTATAAAAGATTGAATTATTGCCATGATAAGCAAACATGTGCTTCTATTATCAGTTCATTTCGGCACTCTTTTTTCATTCTCAATACCGCGTTTGATAAGTCTTGATATTATATCTGTAACCTAAGTCGCTTTCGTATGATTGGCTTATTTTCTGAAAAAACGTTGAGCAATATTTCAGGATCTAAGGATTACAGACGTTACATGTACTAACTACGACAAAATATTTTACAAAAGAAATTTTTTGTCAAAGAAAAAGAAATATCGATGATTAATGGAGAATTACTTCTAACTCAAATATCTAAATCACATTGACATCAATCATGAAAATTTATTTCCTAATTTAAAAAGAAGCATGGAATAAGAAAGTGAGAATATTTTCAACTATTTTGCAAAAAAAAAATGCTGCATAAGTACTGCATCAGTGAAGAATAATTAGAAATTTTTGCACCACCTGTCTTGCATGCAGAAACTTGTTCCGAAACGGCCAAATAAACTATAAAAAAAACTGAATGACAAAGTACAAAAATTTTATCAAGTAAAAAACAAAGTAATGCATCAGAAAAATCGAAAATTTTATAGAAGTCTTCCGATCCAGTTGAAGTCTTAGCGACGACAAAATATAATAATCTAATATGTTCCCTTAAGACAATGTCTAATCTAAGATATTATACCAAAAGTCCTTTCTATGCGATCTAAATTCGCTAGAATATTGATAAGTATTCATTTCAAGTGTAAAACAAGACATTTAGCTTTGCGCCAGAAAAAGAAAATATTCTATACTTACACTTACGTGAATAAAAAAATAGGTATTCAGTCATCCGTGATCACCCATGATTATTCGTGGCTGTACGTGGAAATTCCAGGTAAATTAAAGCTTCGGTGTTTCTTTTTTTGGGATATTAATTAAGCTGAAGGACACAAAACTAAGCCTTGCAATTTCGTTAATACCTTAACTCTGCGTCCGCTGTGAGTCTGATCGATAACTAACGATACGAAATGGTTTTATTTTGTCTTCTCTAAGGTTTGCAAAGTATCATGGGTGACACGTTGCCTAATTAGATACCATTTTAGTCTACGTTTATATCTAGACTATGAAAAAATATCTTCTCTTATTATTTCAGCTTTATCTTATTTGATTTTCCTTCATCTCCGTTGGCCAATGTTATATACACATAACTGTTTTCAGGAAGATTTTAAATTAAAAATTGACTGCAAAATATATGTATATAAGTATATCAAGAATACATAAGAAATGATAAGAAATTTGCTGAATTTTTTTCAAAGATAGCTGTTAATATATTCTCGTCTGTTTCTATTTTGATTATTCTATTTTCTATTCTTTTTTTTTTTTTTTTTTCTATAATTATTATTATTCTTATGATTTTCAAAAGACAACTGATTTTCTGAATAATAGGCCAAGAGAATTCCGTATTCACTAGTTAAACTCATCTAGAGCTCCAACTGAGCTTTTATTTTTCAGACTGAAGTTTGGCTCTATTGCAGGTGGCTGACAAAACTAATCACTTAAGCCTTCTACTTATTCTCATACACATTTTATCCAAAGTCAGCAAATTTTCCTAAATGCGATGTAAATTTTCTTTAGTGTTAGTGTTTCCAAGGTGATCGGTAGTTACCTTGGCAACAGATGACGAAGGTAAAAAAAGATGAAAAATTTTTGAGAGAGTTATTCTTGGCTCATAAATCTCATAATTTTTTCCACTGAGTTCATAGTTTTAGAGCTAAATAAATAGCATCGCTTTTGGAGCAAAACTTCAGAAAAATTTAAAACTGTCTTTAGTTCTGATGATTTTTCCTTTACTCATAATTTTCCAACCAAACTATAATTTAAAAAAAACATCGTTCTTGGAGCAAACTCTTAGGGGAACAAAATGGAAAAAAATAATCTTGGCTCCACTTCGATTTTTCCAGTCCAATACTCATAACTTTCCAACGATCATTGAACTTTATGAACGTGATCCAGCTTAGAGAAGTTTAGCAACTGAAAATCCACAATTACAAGAGATTATCTGCGAATCGCCTAGATATCACAAGACAAATCAGTCTAACGGAAGCAACTACAAACGGTTTGCTAATCTCTTCCGTTGGAATACAATGTTTCTAACGACATAGAAGTTCTGTATTTCATTGCATGCGAAAATTGTAGAGAGTTATTTAAATTTTTACCAATTTTTTTTTTTTTTAATAAGCAAAAGGTTATAGTTTCATTAGTGTTAAATCTTGAAATGAAGACATTGAATTTTTACGAAAAAATCATCTGAATACTGAAATACATCCTTAAAATAAGACAGTCGTGTGAGGAAAAAATGTACGCTTCAATCATTATTCAGCTATAAATATACACCAGAGAAAGTCTAAATATTGCAGCTCTCATGAGATTTTACACCAGTCCTGTAGATGTAGCTTATTTATAGACTTTGTTTCAATGCTAGAGTTTGCAATTTGTAATTCTCTTCTCTTCTCTTCTCTTCTCCTCGCCGAGCTGGCTTAGAAAACGTATGGCTACTTCGCTTCCCCTGCATTTAGTCACTTTTGT
Organism: Anthopleura sola; assembly: GCA_023349425.1. Lineage (NCBI taxonomy): Eukaryota > Metazoa > Cnidaria > Anthozoa > Actiniaria > Actiniidae > Anthopleura > Anthopleura sola. The sequence continues at coordinate 4,887,337 of JALHLI010000006.1, read as the reverse complement.
TCTGCTTTGTTTTGTACAATATTTGTATACAGAGAAATGCGAATAAACATTTCTTCTCTTCTCTTCTCTCCCATTCATTTTTCAGTTACGTCTTGCATGATTTTTCTCGATCATCACGCTTTACATTCTCCAGTTTCCTTGATTCATTTTTTATCTTTCTTTCTTCTTTTCATTCATTCATTCATTCATTCTGTCTTTCTTTCATTCTTTAATTCTTACTTATTTTCTAACTTTCTTTCTTAATTACTTACTAACTTTCTTTCTTTCTTCCTTTCTTTCTTCCTTCCTTTCTTTCTTTCTTTTTTTCTTTCTTTCTTTCTTTCTTTCTTTCTTTCTTTCTTTCTTTCTTTCTTTCTTTCTTTCTTTCTTTCTTTCTTTCTTTCTTTCTTTCTTTCTTTCTTTCTTTCTTTCTTTCTTTCTTTCTTTCTTTCTTTCTTTCTTTCTTTCTTTCTTTCTTTCTTTCTTTCTTTCTTTCTTTCTTTCTTTCTTTCTTTCTTTCTTTCTTTCTTTCTTTCTTTCTTTCTTTCTTTCTTTCTTTCTTTCTTTCTTTCTTTCTTTCTTTCTTTCTTTCTTTCTTTCTTTCTTTCTGATACATTAACCACTTTATCCAGGCAGGTAAACAATAACCAAAGCAATCATAGTAATCATGGCATCTTTACAAAACAAAACGTCCATGTACCTATTGATATTACATTTTACATTTAACAACACTGGTCTGCATTGATGAAAAATATTTTTTGTCAATATAATATTGAACGGATCGACATCGACTTTCATCAAAAATGCATCCACTTCGAACCAAACTGAAACCTGGCTATTTTCTTCTATAGTTCATTTTAAAGTCGACAGGACATTAATCACAGGACATTGTTATACTTATAATAATGCAGTTACATACATCCCTAAAGGGCATTCATAGCCTGCAGAAACAAAGCTTTCTTTGGCGATAATTTTTAGTGGAAATTCGCGACGAAAGATGCCGGAAAATGTCAACAATTGTAGTGATTTTCAACATCTTCGACTGCCGACTCTTTGTGTTTGAGATAAAAACCACAGTTAATTGTAAAACAAGTAAATCAAAATCTTCCGGTAGAGTTGTATTGGATTCTTTTTGAAGGGTTCAACATCATTAAGGATAACAAAAGCTGTGAAGGTTATGGGGTGCGGTCTGTGGTGGGCATTAAAAGGCTTTAATATATAGGAAGGATATGGTGAATGAAAGGCAGTTCTTCTGTCTTTTGAGAGCGTGATTTCTTTACATCATATCAATTTGAGTTGTTTGTGATGCTAAATGCGCTGTATTGAAGTGAGTTTTGTCTGGTAGTCTTGTTCTTGTTGGATTAAGGAGAGAATATCAAAACGATCGAACCGCAAGATTCATATCATAAGATAAGAAAAGCAATTCCCATCCATTTTGATGTTTGCCATTTCTACACGAGGGTTGTTTAGTAGTTATCGTAGACAATGAATCTATTTTAGGAAACACGAATGATCAAAATGAATATCATTCAAATATACTTTTTATAACGCGAAACAAGCAGACGACAATATCAATAACTGTTAGTCGATCAGTCCAGGTACGATATGGCACAGTGTGTGTAGGCGAATGGATAACGACTTCGAGAGAATTATTAATAATAAGTAATGGATAAATAAATAATAAACAATGATGAATCCAACGAATTTTCAAGGTATCCTTCTTTTACTTATAAAAAATTGATTAGATTATTGAAATTTGTAAATTGGTAAGTATTTTTACCGCGATATTTTTCCAAAAAGTGCAAATATTCGCGTTGTTTCATTTTTATTTTGGGGATAATACTCCAAATGACTGTGGATTACTGACAGAATGTCTTATTAAAAAGACAGTTTTCATTAGATCCACTGAGGATCCACTAGGTTTATTCCTTTGAATTTGGTTTATAATCTGGTTAGCGTTTTATCGTTCGTTCTTTCCTTGCTCGCTCTTACTAATTCTCTCGTTTTCTTTCATTCATTCATTCTTTCTTTTTTTTCTTTCTTTCTCTCTCTCTCTCTCTCTCTCTCTCTCTCTCTCTCTTTCTTTCTCTATCTTTCTTTTTCTTTTTTTCTTTTTTTTCTTTTTTCTTTTTTTCTTTTTTTCTTTTTTTCTTTTTTTCTTTTTTTTCTTTTTTTCTTTTTTTCTTTTTTTCTTTTTTTCTTTTTTTCTTTTTTTCTTTTTTTTCTTTTTTTCTTTTTTTCTTTTTTTCTTTTTTTCTTTTTTTCTTTTTCCGTTTTCTTCTTTCTTTCTTTTTTTCTATTTTTCTTTCTTTCTTTCTTTCTTTCTTTCTTTCTTTCTTTCTTTCTTTCTTTCTTTCTTTCTTTCTTTCTTTCTTTCTTTCTTTCTTTCTTTCTTTCTTTCTCAATGCCTCATAATAATATTTAATATAATACTTATATTGCGCATTTTAACATTTGAAATATGATCAAATGCTCATCAAATATAAACAATTCAACGAAACAAATAAACACAGAAACTCTCACATCGCGGACACAGAAGCAATGCATGTAATACGATACTCATCTGAATAGAACTAAATAGTATAAAAGTAATGATGGATAATTACGCTTCTATCTTATACAGTCGTTCGATCAATCTGAGCGTATCGTGTAAGTCGATATTATACTCTAACAGTAGCTTTGAATTACTCCAAAAATATATGAATATTTCTACACCTGGTATTTCTAAAAGGATACCCAAATATTTTAAAATATTCATGATTGGGAGGAAGAAGATCTTAACGATAAAAATGCCCTCCTCAAATTGTAATATTGTCTTTTTCTTATTTTTCTTTCCTTTGTTTTTCATCGGGGATTTTTGTTGTTTGGTTTTTGTTGTTGTTGTTGTTGTTTTTTTTTTTTTTTAATTCAAACAACTTTGCGCCTCTCTTTCCTTCCTTCTTCATTTTCTTTTTTTCCTTTCTGTAGTTATTTTTATCCCATAAATGCCTTTATCTTCTCAGATATTCACCCAGGAAGACTGACCACTGAAATTTGAGAGTCATTTCTTTTGTAAGCATGATATCGTAACGTCGCCCGCGAAAATTGTTTTCAATTTCTTGCCGAGAGCAAGTGTATTGAGATCATGTGTCAATGCAAAACAAGCCCAAGAAAAATAGGCTTTTTAGTAAATAATCTATATCAAAAAAATTGATCAATTAGTAAAGATGTTTTTTGAATAAAGAAAAATGCTATAGCTACACATGACTTTGTTTTGGCGGAAAATTGTTCCTTTAATCTAAACACAGAAATATTATTGTAACATTAGCACTTTGTTGTGGTTTACCCTTGAGATCGCAAAAGAACCATCTTCACCATCACCACCATTTTTTAGTAAACAGAGCTTTTATAAGACTGAGTTTTCTCAATATCTGGCCAATAATCATTTTCATAGCTAGGTGATATGTTTTGATGAAACAACCAGTAAGCAGACATATCGTGCAATACAACTTGTACAATATGCTTATCACAGAGTAACAGGAGTAATGAAATCTTAATGAATATGTATTTGCGTGCGTCGCGATCGAGTGTAAAAACCACGGGATTACAGTAAGTTACATGCAGAATAAACTAGCAATATGTTGCTGATTTAGAACCTGGACTTCATAATGAATATTGTAGGAAGCAAAACATACTAAAATCGCTCTGAGAAAAATGGGAATGTATTACAAAAAAAAAAAAAAAAAAAAAGCACAAACCTCTATATATTTTTCCTCTGTTCCTCTTATTTAGTGTTCTGTTCAATCGCTCTAAAAGTGATACTTTGGTGATCTTTTCGATTCATTTACCATACGAAGTCTTACTCCTAGCCCGGCCTTTAAGCAATCGTTCCTGATCAGTCAAAAATATCGCGGCTGATGCGCCACACCACAGCGGGCTACGAAATTGAATGAATGATTCAAACTAATGGATTATCGCAGTCACTTTTAAAGCCCTTTGAATGGAAGGATTAAGTTAAGTGATTATTGGAGGCTGGTAATGTCATATTAGATTTTCCAAGTCAGCTAAGATTGATAACTAGGGCCACGTTGACGACCAACGATTTGTGTTACTAAAAGGAGTTAAAGGAAAAGACGGACTCAGCCGAAGATGCCTTAAGGGTCTCAGTAGACTCTTTTCTGCCTTAAAAACGTTTATTTTTAGTTAGCTCTGTGGCATGATGAGAAAGCGAAAAGCTGGCTGTAATCTATTTATCAATAGGCATCAGCAATGTCACTTTCCAGACTTCTTACGATGACAATGAAGTTTTTTCCTTGCATATTTGTCTTACTAGTTCATTATCTTTTTCATCTGTATAATTTGCACGCAAATAAAAAAGCGAGGGAAAGCCGTATTCTTTATCATGTTTGATCCTATTTTATTTATTGCCACGCTATTATCAGTTTCATTAAAGCGGATTAAGTTAAGCACTCGTAGATTATGTGGTTTGTACGTAGTGAAGTCAAAAACATTCGAGGTTAAAACTGGGGTGGAAACTCGTGTAGTTTTACCTGATTCCTAGCTGCAGGATTCTGAAGGGGTCCTCTGCTCTTCATCCCACCCAATAAATTTTGCAAAAATTCTTCTTGGGCAAAATTTTTGATCACGAATGCTAAATTTCATGTAAGCAATATGCCTTCTTATTTTCTCTACATCAAAATTAAAATCACCAATTTTGGTAAATGCTTGAAGGAAACTATAAATTGTGCTAAAAGAAAATATATTCAAATCCATCTCATTTCGCCATTCTATTTCCCATTCCCAATCAGCCGATAATTCATTAATATTAATAATAATTTCATTAGTTACATTTCTCTAGTCACTGGGGAAACGCAATCTCAGCAAAGGAGCTTTTTTAGTGTGTTATAACAAACTGAATCAGTATTAAAGTATCTGTACGACTTATGCGGTTTATTGCTTATTGATATATACCTTTTATGACTGGCCTGGAGTGATCAGAAAACATAGCACTGCCCTTAGCAATGGTCGTAATTGCTTTGGTACTCAATGAGTATGAATTTAGCAGCACTGTCGCTTAAGAGTCGACGACGAGTCCAAGTCGAGGTTACTTATACCTTTTATGACTGGCCTGGAGTGATCAGAAAACATAGCACTGCCCTTAGCAATGGTCGTAATTGCTTTGGTACTCAATAAGTATGAATTTAGCAGCACTGCCGCTTAAGAGTCGACGACGAGTCCAAGTCGAGGTTGATGTATGGATGTAGTTATTTATGTCTGTACATAAGATAAACCTAACATCGATCTGTACTTCTGAACAGGTTCATGATCAGAAACATGTTATTACGTGAATGCTAAGTATTTATACTCTTATTCATTATCACTATCACTATCATTATCATCTTAGCTTCCGTTAGCAGATGTTATGAATGAAAATACAAGTCATCTTTACCTCTGTTCTGCAATAAGAGATAATCTCTTTAAACAACCTATTAGTTCTTGCCTTGAAAACTTTAATCTTAGTTATCGCATTAGTGTCACAGTAATTCGTATTCTCGATTCCAGCACGCCCTTTGCACCAATTGATCTCAATTTTACCCTCGGAGAAGCGAAGTATATCTATATGCACTTAGGAAACATCGATCATCGATTATAATTTTATTGAGCCCTGAAACAACCTCTGGGGTGATCAAAGTCAGGGTACGGCAAACTCAGAGATCAAACCCTGAAAGAACCTCTGGGCTGATTTAAGTCAGGGCAAGGTTAACTCACGGATTGAGCCCTGAAACAACCTCTGAGCTGAGCAAACCCAGGGTACGGCCAACTCAGCGACAAATTGGAATTTAGTGTGTTAGGTTTTGCGGAGGGAGGAGATCCAGAGAACTGAGAAAAACCCTCGAATCTCAACTATAGCAAACTGAACTCACAGGTAATGCCGAGTCTAGAAATTTAGAATTAGAATTAGAGGCCCTAGAGGTGAAAGGCGGGTGCAAGTAACACCTCCTTTGATTCGAATGCCTTGATTCTCGATGGATAATCCAACGGTTTTTTTTAATGGACTCATCTCATAAAAGAAGCTTTCAACAAAATTGGTAGCAATTTGGAAAAAAAAAACTGAACATAATAAGCTTTTTCCACTAACTTTTTAGGTTTTATTACAGGAAGGATGGAAAAAATCCATCCCTGCCGGAACGGATCAAATAGTCAAAACCCAGATTTGTTTTTTTATGGCGGAAATATCAGAAAATGTCAAACCTCGAGTCAAAATAGCATTGAATAAGGGTATCGATATTCGTTGCATTTATTTCGGTTGACAGTTCCTACATCAAACCCTATTAATCCAAGATAAATGACCTTAATGTTTTTAGATCAGGAAACAACTAATATTATACATTCTGACACTGTAAACGTGCAAAAAGGAAAACGTTTTAGTACCTACTTCTCCTAATCCCTTTTATGCTCATCTTATCACTGAGAACTCGTGCACATTGGCATCCTCAAAAGCCCCAGCACTTGAAATGTGTTTGTATTGGGCAGTTAGCAATATTAAATATTCTGACACTGTACACGTGCAAAGAAAGAAAACGTACATTGCGTTACTACTTCCACTGCATTACAATTCACCTTATCACTGAGAACTCGTGCACATTGACATCCTCAAAATCCCCAGTACTTGAAATGTGTTTGTAGCTGACAGTTAGCAATATTAAACATTCTGACACTGTACACGTGCAAAAAAGCTAACGCACATTGCCCTACTACTCCCACTGCCTTTTAACCTCACTTAATCAGATCTCATGCACTTTGTATCCTCAAAAGCCTCCGTTTGACACTTAAAATGTGTTTGCATCAGACAGTTAGCAATATTGTACATTCTGACACTATATACGTACAGAAAAACCGTATACATTAAGTTACTACTCCCACTACCTTTTAACCTTGCCTTATCAGATCTCATGCACATTGGCTTTCTCAAAAGCCCTCAATTAACACTTAAAATGCCTTTGTATCGGACAGTTAACAACCAGAATGTTGTCACATTATACGTGCATAAAAGTAAACGTTCTTGTACATCATCACACGACCTCTCTCAATACTATTCAACCGGCTGAATTCAACAGACATCGGCGCATCGGATCGCCTCAGTCAAAGTCTTCTATCTGCTCGTTTTGCACTTAATATTCCTTTTAATTACCAATATTGTATGTCCTGACATTCTACACGTGCAAAAACAAAAACGCTGCAGTACATTACCCTACAATATACTCCTAGTACTATTCAACCTGACCATAACAGACAACATGCGCATCGGCTCATTCGAAGGTCATTTTATTTGGCACTCACAATGCGTTCTTATCAAATAGTTAGCAATATTTTTTTTCACTGACTTTGTAGATGTGCGAAAACGAAAACGTGTCACTAACGAAAACACTGTTATATTCACGACCTACTCTTTTGTTTGAGCCTAACAGACATGCGCGCACCGGCTCCGGCTTTTAACCTTACATGGATGGGTTTGTACAGGCTAGTGATATTGAGTGGAGTTCTGACAGACGTGTTCGCGTGCAAGAAAGAAGGATGTTATTTAAACATGACGGTCATACATAGCGCTTAATATAAACCCTATCTTTTTGACACCGAAAGTGCACTGTACTGGAGAGTAGCCAATATTCTATGTTTTGCTCTGCGTTTATCCATGCAAATAAAACTGCTACACACAGACATACACACTACATGGCCAATGAGAGATGCAGCTTCTAGTTTGACGGACAAAAAGCATCTTTATCGAAGAGTATTCTACGCTCGCGGCGCAGCGTTTTTTTGTTTTGTTTTGTTTTTAAGTGGGGAGCTTACAACTTTTTGAAAAAGCCGGGGGGACTCCAGCTTAATATATATACCGAAACCTCACAACCACAAAAGCGGGGGGCTCCAGTCCCTCTAGCCCCCTTCCCCCTCCCGTCTGTTCCGCCGCTGTTCTATAACTTAGACTTTGTATGGGCACCGAGGCTCACGCCCACGCAGAAATGTTTATATAAAAAGCCGCTAAAATTTAAAACTAGTCGAATATAGAAAACTTCCGTGTTCCTAAGAGCCCTAAATAAAACAAATAATATGATTAGCAGTGGCATTTCCACAGAATGGCTCTTCTTCCATTGAAATTCCAATTTGAATTTAGAAGTAATGTTTACATTTTGCGGGAGGAGGAAACCTGTAGAACCCGGAGAAAAACCCTCAAAGCACAGTAAGGAACCAACAACTCATCTAATCCTACACGACACCGAGCCTGGCGGGAATCTTGTCTCCCATAACTCCATAGAATATTCTAGTAACCACTGATCGCTTCACGGCCAGCTGATGCGCAAAAGCACTTCAGGTTTATCTCTATCGTGAAAATTGCTCTTGGCCAGCAACAAAGAAAGTGCCTTTCTGAAGCAGTCAAAATACAGTTTATACTGCGAAATTCAGTGCCTTGTCATAAAAATAGACGTACATAAAAGTAGACTATTATTGATATCTATAGCAAATATTTCGTTACCGGATACGCCAAGGTGAATCCAAATGGCAGAACTGGAAAGCCAATTAGTGACGGTGGATTCTTTTGCAGCGGCGCCATGGCTTACTGAAGCTTTAGGTAAGCGCTTTACAGATAGTGACAAGAACATCCTGTATAAATGGATTACATAGACAGGGGCATTTTGCTTCTCCGATTAATGATGCTACTGATCGTCATCATCGCCATATCATCATCATCAGCAGCAGCAGTGATATCTTCCATAATCATTATCATCATCATCATCACTATCATCATCAGCAGCAGCAGCAATGCTATCTTCCATAATTATTATCATCATCATCACTATCATCATCAGCAGCAGCAGCAATGCTATCTTCCATAATTATTATCATCATCATCACTATCATCATCAGCAGCAGCAGCAATGATATCTTCCATAATTATTATCATCATCATCACTATCATCATCATCAGCAGCAGCAATGATATCTTCCATAATCATTATCATCATCATCATCACTATCATCATCATCATCAGCAGCAGCAATGATATCTTCCATAATTATTATAATCATCATCACTATCATCATCAGCAGCAGTGACATTATCCATAATCATTAACATCATCATCATAATCATCATCATAATCAATATCATCATCAGCAGCAAATGCAGTAGCAGTATTCATCATGCAACGACGTCACCCATACTCGTCGCCAACAGCAGCAGTAGTAGCAGCAGTAGCAGCAACAGTAGCTGCATGCACGTAGCTGTGGTATCATCCAGAATAACCGTCATCATATAAAAATTAGAGTAACACTAAAAAACACTAATAACAGAAATAAGTATTAAAAATAAAGGTGAAAATCATTAGAATTATTATTAAATCAATTTATGTTACCAATAATGCATATTATCAGAATTTCGTTATCAATAATTATTATTAATATTTTTTTACTATAAGTTCCTTTTCCGAGTGAAAATGCGGACTCTTTAGATTGCGAATTGATATAAAAGCGCATTATAAGCGCACAAAAACATCCAACACAGCTTCTTCTTATGAAGAATTAGGTTTTAGCCTTGACATTAGTCGTATTATGAAAACATTTATCAATGCGGATAAAATATCATAAAATATTGCACAACTTTCCTTACAATGACCTCTATCTATCATCATTCTATTTAACATCCATCAAATAGATCTGATTCATTTTCATCATATTCATGATTCAAAAGTGCTATGGAACATTACTAGAACTTATTTTATCTTTTTATCTCACTAATTATTACCATTATCTTGTGCATTATTATACCACATTGTTTTCCCGTATATCATATCCGAATAGATAACAAAATCTTCTATCAAAATAATGTACGCAAGGAATCACTTTAATACTAGGCTCGAACTAAAACAGAAGCAACACTAAGTGTATGAAAATCAAAAGAAAAGGCTACAGGTCTAAAACAGACTAACAATTTATCTACCAGACAAACAGAATACTTATCTTGCAGTTCGAGACGAGATAATTTTGAATATTCAAGGATTTGGGTTGAATATAAGCGGCGCTATCTGCAGCATCAATACTTAAACGCAAAACAAACATTTGGAAGTTCATAACTAATTCATTTCCTATTTTGACTATCACGTATCATTTAAAAAACACATTGTTTTTCGTGTGGATTTCCGATCCTTTAGAGTCTAATGAAAGCTATTAACCGCGCTGACCACGGAGTGAACAAATCCTCATAGGGGAGGAGAGAGGAAGAAAAACTTGCACAGAAGTACGTAGCAAAAGCCCAACCTGGACGCTTTTGATTTTGTTGTGTCCTCTTAAATCAGAGACGAGATATCAAAAGAAAGAACAAAAGAAAGAAAGCACGAATAAATGAATGAAAATGAAGGAATGAATGATTAAATGGGTAGATTGATGGATGGATGGCAGAGTGAATTAAAGGGATGGATGGATGGATGGATGGATGGATGGATGGATGGATGGATGGATGGATGGATGGATAAAATTGGAATAAATTGAACATATGACTGAACAATAGAATAAAGGAAAGAAGTGAGAAAGAAATCAAAATAATTCCAAGTAACTTCTCCAATAACGGACTCACCCGCCCCCTCTCCCCACTCGTTTTTTTCTCTCGTTATCGATAACGATCTCTTTGACCAACCAGCCAAATCCCTTACTGACAACCCATGCCAAGCGCGCAAATATCACGCAACTTCAATACTTGTTTTGGCCATGCAGCCTAACTACTGATGACCTAGAGTGGATGGTCCAAATATTGATTTTAGACAATAATGGATTAAAATATAAACGAGTTGAACAGTTTGTTGGTCGATTCAAGATAAGTCATTCACCATTTCGTAACAAGACCTGATATAAGCACAACTTGAAATACAGGCATGGGATTGGTCAGATTGTTGAGCACCGCGATCAACGAACTAAAATGCTGAAATATAGAAGCTAGAAATAGCAATGTACTAACACTTTAAGTGGACGCATTAGCATTTGTAGCTTGTGAAATGAAGTGATGCAATAACATTAGTTGGTTTACAGGAGTTTCTTGCTATGATATGCGCTCGAAAATATTATTTAAAAAAAAAAATGTCCTGATTTTTACATAAAAATCCTCTTAAAAAGCCATTATAAAAACAAAAGTCTGCTTAAACTACAAATATTTTACTTTTGTTTTGTTGTCGGCATTAAAGAAAACAACCTGTCATGTAAAAGGTTAAAAAAGGTTAAAGTAATATTTTTGTAGACACTTTACTTCTAACCACTGAAAATCCAATTTCCTTCACTGTTGGGATGCAACACATTACGACAAGTGAGAAATTAAACTTATGAATTAGCTTTTTAACTTCATTTTCGGCAATATTTGACAAATGCAGTCGTTATCATCACTTCAAGAAATGTAGTTCTAGGATATACAGATATTAAAAACTGTTTTAGTGTTTTGGATGTATCATGACGGTTGTTATCGAATTATCTGTGGTGACTGAATGAACCCTCGCCGTATCTTTATGGCAGAATTGAAAACGTGAGCCTTTTTATTTGCGATAATTTTTTACGACTCAAAAATGCAAGAACATGAGCGCGAAAATCCTAAAGACTTCACAGTGTAAGAAGCATGGGTTGTTTGATAATATTAAGGACTAGGGTGAGACTAGTCAAAGGTAACAATTTCAAAAGATGCTGCCAGATATATTCTATGATTAATATTGCAAAGCAAAGACCGATTTTCCATGTTGAATTTCTTCACTTGTCGACAGTTAGCGCAGCGATCAAAAACTTGGGTTTGTCTTTTGCAAGAGGATAAGATAAATTTCAGTCTTAGCACGCATAAATTCAGTCAGGCTACTGGCGTAGCAAACTAATCCAGAGCAAAACTCGGAAACATGTTACCTTTTATATCCAGTTGATTGTTGATTGTCTTGGCTTGTAATTATGCCTGCGATGTTTATGGCAGCCTTGGGCAGGGCTTCCAACCACAATAAAACCTGAGCAACAATAGCGAGCTTCGAACTAAAAAGTGTAGATTAACCAACTGGTCCAAATACCACTGACAGACGCCTTCAGACAGAGATTAGATCCATCGATAGCATCTTTTATCTCATCTTATTCTTGGAACCTAAAGCAGACATAGAAAAAAGGCATTAGCAAAGCGCTGAGAGGTTTAGGAATAAAAGCGAGAACTAGACGATGGGCTGAAGAAAGAAATAGACAGACTAAAATACGCGCGGATATCAGTCGTATTTCACGGGAGCTTTCAATTCCCTACCCCATGTTGTGTAGACCGCTTCTCTATAAACGAACTGAAAACTTGTTTTAAAACAGTGTTTCGTTGTTGCTGTCGAGAAATCACCAGGGTTTCTTTTACACAATCTAATTATTGCGTATTTATATAGAACCTTCTGTCTTTTTTCGCGACTTTTTAAAGGACAGCTTCCGGTAATTGATCGTCGAGAACAGAGCTCCCCCTAATGGAGTAAAACGTCTATCAAAAAGTCGTTAAAACGCACTCAAGATAAAAGAATTCCACCGCGATTTCAGTTCTAATGTGCACGTCACACTCTGTAGTGCTCTGGCTGTAGAGCCCTATATAACTAACGCGCATTATCGGTGGAATATCTCACTGAAAAAGGCTGTATTTATCACTATTTTTAGTGAAAGTCCACCGTGCTGTAAAATATCGCTCAGTAAACTTCACCGAAGTCTATCAATATCATTGAGGAAATGTGCGCTCATTTGAAAAAGAATGAAAAACTAAGTACCGCACTTTCAGCCAGTATTCAACAAAACCCTTTCGAAAGCAATCTGTATTGAGCTGGTGCGTCTATGCTGAGATTTTTGCAATCGAAAAGACTAATAAACCCAGGCTTTAAACCTAGACTCCTTCATAAATAGCATAAGCAGTTTCTTTGCAAGGTGGGCAGTTCGTCTGGTGTTTAGATCGGCTTTTTTTCTACAGATACAAAAAAAATTCTTTTTCACCATATCACAGACGATTATCTGTTGAATGACCGGCGGCCCACACTCATCAAAAGCTCACAAATCAAAGTCCCTTGACTTTTTTTGATTCAAAGAGAAAAACCACACAGTATTGTCATAGACGTAAACGCGTAGTATTCGATTAAGAATAGTGAGGTTGGACTTGATCTTCGGCTGTAAACTGCGTCGTTTTGTCCCTTTTATTTCGGTCTTTTAAATCCAGAAACCCGGAAAAAACGGAAAAAAACTTTGGGTAGAAATACCACACCAATTACTTGCTCACGTCACAACACAAAAAGCCGGAAACAAATCCTGTAAGAGGAAAGTAATATTACATAGACTAGCGAAACCCTAGAACGTACAACTTGATTCCATAGACTAAAGGACGCTATGAGAGGCATACGTTCATCAAATTTGGATTAAACTTGACCATTGTAACGTGCAGAATTAATGCTTTTGTCATTGATTTGGTGTCACTGTGTGATTTTTTTGTATTTCTTCAAGGTTCTTGTGCTATTTGTGATTGTCCGAGATTTTTCATGTTTTTTTTGTTTTTTTCGTGTTTTTTCGTGATCGTACGTGATTTTACGTGATTTGAGATTGTCGGTCTAAACATTCTCAACTTTACTGTTGTCTTTCCTCAATGTGAGCATGTTTTCCATCTTTCCCCGCCCGCCATTGCACAAGGTTTCACTTAGGACGCGTACCATCATCTTTGATTTGTGTCTAGTCTAAACTTTGGCTCCTGATTCAGACAATAGAAATTCTAAAACTCCTAAAGTCCAAAAAAAGATTTCTAGTTATACTACCATTTTAGAAAGCTTGTATTTATTTTTAATAGACACTCATGATCAGTCTAGGCTGGACCCGATGGCAATTCACTGAGAATCGAATACTGATGTTATAAAGAACTGCAGTTGCGTGATTGGTCCATTCAGTTCAGTAGTAGAGAGAAAATTCCCCATTTCTGGTTTGAAATATCAGAAGTAACAAAAGCCATGGTCGCCATGTTGGTTTAACATAAGAAACCAAAGAAAAATCTTTTGTTTAAACCATCCCACGTGTCGGCTTTCAAACCCACAATAAAGAAATAGTATCTTAGTATTTGTACTGGGCATCAGTTTCTTATTACCCATGAAGGAGAAACTGAAGAATATTTCATATTAGGAGAAAATATTATTTTCTCAGGTGGATGGCTAGGAAGGTGGAATGGTTAAAATTTGTTGTTTGGACGTTGGTTTGTTGTTTGGTTGGTTCTTTGCGTGGGTGGCTCGATTGGTAAATCGGGGTGGATCAGTTCTTTGGTATATCATTTGCTTGGTTGCATTGGAAGTTTAGTTGGTTATTTGTATGGGAATTTGGGATTGAATTGGACTTTAGTCTGTCGGGTTTTGCAGAGGAAAGGCAATTGAAAAAAAAGAAACACCCTGAGAACAGGCTAAATGCAAACCCAACAAACTCTACCCACATGCTATGAACAGTTCAGGAATCAAACTGGAGTCCCCGAAAGTGAGAATGCACTACCACTACTTAATCTTTGCTTCACATCGAAGGCAATTGGAGAACAACCTGAAATGCTAATAGTAACATGTAATGGACATTCCAGGAATCAAGCTGGATTCTATTATGGTACTGATAAGCTCATGTTGTTGTTTTTTTTGTTTTTTTTTGAGTGCATGACCACTATACTTTATCATGGATTCCTATTGTATCTCATTATTACTGTTTCTTACTCATGAAGCCTATAACTGAGGAGTAATTATCAGCTATTTGAACTTAGAAACTCGAAAACTCAGGTATCAAATTTCAATAATCTAGTCCAATAGAAAAACGGCTAAAAACTCATTTTAGTCAAGAGACATTAAACTAAGTGCTTTGACTCTTTTTAAGATAAGTTGTTACTTGGAAAGTTATTTTGAACTCCTACACATCGGTAAATATCAAAAAAAAAAAAAAAAAAAAAACTAAAAAAATAGGTCAAAACTGAGGTTACACTATTGCATGTGTATCTACGGATCTCATTAAATCCATTAAGCGAAATGTTCAAGTTGATATGGGCAAAACAAACCACAGATAATCATATAATTTATAGCATTGACGTGCTGCCACAGGCATGATGTGAATAACCGAATGGATGTAGGGTTTAGAAGCTACTAGAAACCATTGCACAAAATTGCTGGGTTTGTGCTGGCTAGCACATTTAAGAAAGAAAGAAAGAAAGAAAGAAAGAAAGAAAGAAAGAAAGAAAGAAAGAAAGAAAGAAAGAAAGAAAGAAAGAAAGAAAGAAAGAAAGAAAGAAAGAAAGAGTGAGAGAAAGAAAGAAAGAAAAAAAAAGAAAGAATGAAAGAAAGAAAAAAGAAAGAGAGAAAGAAAGACAGAAAACGAAAGAAAGAAAGAAAAAGAAAGAAAGAAAGAATGAAAGAATGAAAGAATGAAAGAAGGAAAGAAAGAAAGAAAGAAAGAGTGAGAGAAAGAAAGAAAGAAAAAAGAAAGAATGAAAGAAAGAAAGAAAGAAAAAAGAAAGAGAAAGAAAGAAAGACTGAAAAAGAAAGAAAGAAAGAAAGAAAGAAAAAGAAAGAAAGAAAGAAAGAAAGAAAAAGAAAGAATGAAAGAAAAAGAAAGAATGAAAGAATGAAAGAAAGAAAGAAGGAAAGAAAGAAAGAAAGAAAGAAAGAAAGAAAGAAAGAAAGAAAGAAAGAAAGAAAGAAAGAAAGAAAGAAAGAAAGAAAGAAAGAAAGAAAGAAAGAAAGAAAGAAAGAAAGAAAGAAAGAAAGAAAGAAAGAAAGAAAGAAAGAAAGAAAGAAAGAAAGAAAGAAAGAAAGAAAGAAAGAAAGAAAGAAAGAAAGAAAGAAAGAAAGAAAGAAAGAAAGAAAGAAAGAAAGAAAGAATGAATGAATGAATGAAAGAAAAGGTAAACTATCCTTACATAGCCGAGATGTGATCGATAAAGCGAAAGATAGAGCGTCCTTTGGTCCACTTCACTCAAGAAAGAGTGAGAGAAAGAAAGAAAGAAAGAAAGAAAGAGTGAGAGAAAGAAAGAAAGAAAAAAGAAAGAATGAAAGAAAGAAAGAAAGAAAAAAGAAAGAGAAAGAAAGAAAGACTGAAAAAGAAAGAAAGAAAGAAAGAAAGAAAAAGAAAGAAAGAAAGAAAGAAAGAAAGAAAAAGAAAGAATGAAAGAAAAAGAAAGAATGAAAGAATGAAAGAAAGAAAGAAGAAAGAAAGAAAGAAAGAAAGAAAGAAAGAAAGAAAGAAAGAAAGAAAGAAAGAAAGAAAGAAAGAAAGAAAGAAAGAAAGAAAGAAAGAAAGAAAGAAAGAAAGAAAGAAAGAATGAATGAATGAATGAAAGAAAAGGTAAACTATCCTTACATAGCCGAGATGTGATCGATAAAGCGAAAGATAGAGCGTCCTTTGGTCCACTTCAGTCACTGAGATACATCTAAGCCGTATTGATTACAAAACCATTCTTACCAATGACGTTGAAAGGAAAACTTATTCGCGTTGGGTTTTATAATATAACATTTCAAAGAACAATCTAGCTATGACCTAAGCTGTGTTATCATGTTATCAAACGTACTACATCTATCTCTGCTCTTTTTGTTTCAAAGTGAAATGTAATAATATCTAATAGACATTTAATGTTGAATTTTAATATCAAAAAGTAAATAAATATAATTGATATTTTCATTACTCTTTTTTTTTTTTTTTTTACTTTTTTATATTAATTTTTACCTAGGTGGTACCAGATGTTTCATGCCTGTGTCCAATAGATTGTCTGTGTTTTTCCATTAGTTTTAGCAGATCAGATGATTGATAGCCATTAAAAGTTCTGGAAGTTTCGTCATTCTTTTGTTTAGTTATTCTATAGATGTGCGTAACTATCAAGTCTTATTAATCAATTAATGTTATCATTATTTAATATTATTGTTATTATTGTTATTATTATTATTAGTAGTAGTACTAGCAGCAGTAGTAGTAGTAGCAGTAGTAGTAGGAGTAGTAGTAGCAGTAGTAGCAGTA
Organism: Anthopleura sola; assembly: GCA_023349425.1. Lineage (NCBI taxonomy): Eukaryota > Metazoa > Cnidaria > Anthozoa > Actiniaria > Actiniidae > Anthopleura > Anthopleura sola. The sequence goes on along the minus strand of JALHLI010000006.1, from coordinate 4,870,348 downwards.
GTAGTAGTAGTAGTAGTAGTAGTAGTAGTAGAAGAGTAGTAGTAGCAGTAGTAGTAGCAGTAGTAGTAGCAGTAGTAGTAACATTATTATTATATTTATCATTATCATTATCATTATTATTAGAAGTACCAATATTATTATATATCATCTAATTCATCATCATCATCATCATTTTTATCATTATTGTCATTGGTATTATCATCATCAATACTCGTTTGTATTAATATTATTATTATCATCATCATTATTATTATTATCTATATAATAATAGTCTAACCAGTCCCCCGTTTGTACCACAAAATTGTCTCAGGGTGTTTACTCTCCAGCCAACTAAAGCCCGCAAATCACAAGAGCAATTGTTAGTGTGATGTCTTTTGGGTATCTCTGGCTGAGAGGTTCGCTCTTCACTAAACCAGAAATCAAAGTTTGTCTTTAAACTCACGCTCGGCCAGATAAGCCACAGGTAGCCGCCATCTTCTCTTACCCTTTTCAATTAAATTTACTGGATGACGTTACACCCCGCCATCGGGATCGTGACACTCGGCACGTCACGCTTCACAGCTCACTTCAAAGGAGGATTTCTTAGTTATTGTAGAATCGTTTGGTTTAGATTTATTTTTATGAAAGACTTATGTTCAAGTAAATATCCTGCTACTCCTTTTCATCAAGGTATGGCTAAAACGAATTGCATTCATTTGTCAACACTGGCTAAAAAAGCAAAATCAAAACAATTCTGTGATTCACGTGAACTGATTGTAGATTTCAATCCAAATGGCAAACCAACTAGCTAGAAGAAATAAATCCCTTGAAATCAAGTTAAAATGGCGAGCAAACTGACTTTTTAAGTTACTAGGATAGCATTTATACAGTGTAAAGACAATGGCCTAATAAGAATGATTATTATCATCATCATCATCATCTTCTTCTTCATCATCATCATTGTTATTATTGTTATTATTATCATCAGATATATACCCTAATTGCAAGATTGAGTCTTTAAAATTCTAATTCCTCATTACACATAACAGCAACAAAGACGATAAATCTATGGCGCCCTAAGATTTAACCATTATGGTAGTCATGACGATATTTCGACAAAGCGGCTAACGAAAAGCAACCAATTGCGCATGCGTAGTTTTCATCATATTTCGATATATAGCAGATAACAGAGTTACACTCAATTGCCTTCAAACAATTGCTGTAAGTCAGGGCAATTGGGTCAGTTTCTATACACTTACTGTATTGTTGACCCAAATGCCTCGACTTGAAACAATTGTTTGGAGGCAATGGAGTGTAACTCTGATATCTGCAAGGGGCATTTTATAAATATCACGAATTAATAATTCATAGACCAAGCCAGTCCCTCACCTTTGTGCCGATCGGGGGAATCAAACAGATCACGGAGCTGAAGTTGCTCGGGGTAATTTTACAATCGGACTGTAGGTTTGGTTCTCATGTCAGCTTAAAGATGAGCGAGGCTAATCAGAGCTTGTATATTCTAATAGTATAATACCGAGGCGATTGATCACCTCTTCAGGGTGCTTATTTTGTCTAAGATTACATATGGTTTGGCGGTGTATAGTGCTAGCCCGCCTGAACTGACTACCATTCAGGAATTTATAGATTGGTGCTATAGAAGAAAATATCTCACAAATAGAGTGGATATCTACAATCTACAGGTCTATCGTTTGTAAAGTTCGTGATAATCAAAGGCATCCTTTAAGGGAAATGATCCCTAAGAAAAAGTCCGTAAGTATGATCTTATGAGTGTATCTAGCTATATGCCTAAAGTGAGGACAGAACGTTTCAAAGACAGCTTTATAAATCGCTTACACTTTAAGTAGAATATTTCCCTGTAACGTTCGTAATGTATGTTTTATGAACGAATAAAGACTTACTTTACTTTACTTTACTTTTACTTTATTATGAAAGATGGCAATATTTTTATACCGTAAAACATCCGCACAGACAATACATGATTGCAAATAAAAAATATATAATAACTATCTGGGATAAATCATAAATAATTATGAAAGTACTTAATGACTGATGTTCGGTCAGACACGTTTTCCCGATCAAATTGCACTGTTCATGTACAGTATTTTATGTTCGGTTCCGAAAAATCTCGCACCTATCTTTCTGTGGTTTTATACAAAAATATATATACCACCGTCCATGACGGATTTGGACATCAGTATTATTCTGGTAATCAATCAGGGCTGAGTTCTAGCGCTCTGCAAAATATTCCAACAACAAAAAACCGCCTTCCTCTCGATTAGTTTTGGTCAAAATACTTTGAAAGGTAATGTTTACAGAAATAAAGCGTATAAAAATATTTCCAATTCTTTATAAAAATTTTCAAGTTGATTTTATTGGTCGCACTACGAGGAAATGACTAAAGCGTTTATATTTTCAATCCTATCAAAAGGGAGTTATTATGTAATAAATTAGACTGACTTACCTGTGATGATATTTGCTGGTTACAAGAGTAGACCAATACTCAGTAAGAGCCAATATCTGTCTATTTGTCCCGCTAGGTAGCGATTGGGTATGGATTTGTACCAGTTCACTGTCACAGTTTTGAACACCTAAAATACAACGTAATGAAAATTTAAAAAAAAAACCAATATTTCAATATCAATAGCATGCACAACTGGTACCATTTTACTCGTAATCCTAATGAAAACAATGTAAAAATTTCTGAAGACAAAATGAACTAGTTGACAGATTATCAAGCTCTTACTTTCTCAAGAGACCTCAGTTCACAAAAGTATCTACGAACGATGTGTTGACCGATGAAGTAAAAGGGAAGGAGTTATCAAACATGTACAATCATGAGCAGCTACCTGATGGTGGTTGATCGATCGACTGAAAAACCTGGTGCTGTAATAACTTGCTTTAAGCAAAATATGGTCACTAAGGGCGTGGTCTTTGAATAGCCAATCAAAATTTGTTTCTTTCTTTTGGACGTGTTCGTAGCTAGCCGAAAAGAGCAGCGGTCATAGGCAGCGTTAAGAAACAATTACAAATAAACGAAAGCCGACGTCCTTAGAAGAAATATAATTTACTTCATCTAAAATATTTCGTTGTCGCTTACTCAGTATGAAATAAAATTGAATTTAGAATTGAAGATAGTATTTGCGTGCAAATAAAAGAAACGTGACTGATATGAATAACCATGAAAGCTTGGATTTTTGCCAGGTAAAGCCGGCTTTGACATTAAAAAAGTTTTTGCTCTCTCGGGCTGTTTCCATAGTTACCATTATAAACAATATATTGAAATAGAGTGAGAATGATAGACGAAGGGAAGGATGGAAAAAAGAAAGGAAGGAAAGATAAATCCGTAGGATAATGATGAGGTTGAACTATAAATTAATTATTTAAACTGTGTTTTACCAGTAAATTAGTTTTTCTTTGTAATGAATATATAGACTGTACTTGTCAAGATTGAATATATGTATTTTTTTAATAACTATATATAAAAAAGGTGGACCGCAATTCCACCAAATGAAATTAATATTTCATGGGTATTTATTCTAGTAAGACGAACTTTGTTCACTTCAAGAAGAAATAAGAAATATGCTACATAATACAAGATAGTTCTTAATTCAAACTTTATAAACGACTTCTGATGTATATTGCGTTCAAAGTGTGTGGAAATTTAGACCAAAAGGCAATGTATTTTCCAAAACAAAAGATCCTATTTTGGCTATTTATTTAGAATAGGGACTTTTTTTTCATAACGGCTTTATTGTTTATAAATACTTTTTATTAGGAGCGGTCTTCTGCCAATATCGTGGAGCATTAAGGTAACTTCTGATGCATATTGGGTTCAAAGTGTGAGAAAATTTAGACCAAAAGAAAATGTTTTTTCTAAAATAAAAATTTTATTTTGGCTCTTTATTTAGAATAGAGATTATAAATACTTTTAATTAGGAGCGGTTTTCTGCCAATATCTTGGAGCATTGAGGTGGGAAAAGGTTCGCACGAGTTTTGAAAAACAAAGTTCTTAGTTCAAAGCGGGAAAATCTAATTACAGCTGTGCGGCGGCCGTTTTGATTTTTGGGTTTGACTTGCTCTTTCAGAGGGGCGAAAACCGCCTGTCACGAAAATCAGCCCTTAACCATCTAGAATGATGTTAGATTGCAATAAAGTTACACCTTTCCGTGTTATCTAAGGGAAATTGATTTGAAGGAGAAAAGTTTAGCGAAAAGTTATTATCGTAGTAAAACGCGGTGAATATATAGACAAGGCGAATGTCATCCAAATTTCATGATAATTTAAATAAAATCGTGAATGAAACTCAGCTGATTTATAATTTTCACTGTAGTATGTTGTAGACTCGAAATTACGATATATAAATACAATATTTTTATTTTGTTTTCGTGACTTTCATTGTTGCATGTTATTTATGGAAGAGAAATTTTACTTAAATGTCCCCACCCTAGCCTACCACACCCGGCACACCCCATCCAAAAATAAACTAACCATTTCTAATATGCTATTACAGCTAGGGTATGAAGCGACCAGGACTAAGACCAGGTCCATACATAATACTTTTTTCGAAATTCTCCCGAAAACGCATCGAATGCTTGGCTTCCATACTAGCGTTTCCATAGCGTTAACCACACTAAAAACAATCAAATACGCAAATACGATCGAAAATGATGCGATATCATCATCTGCGCATGCGAAAAACCCGACGTGCCGTTGTGCATGACGTATTCGTTTTCAAAAGCCTCCGTTCTCGCTATCCACACTTACGATAGGCCTCCGTTTTAAAATGTCTCTCTTTAAAATGGCGAGCGTCTTGAAATGTATGCTTTTTAGATCGTTTTAGTGTGGTGGACGCTACGTAATACTAATGTGGACGCCAAGCGTTCGATGAGCTTTCGGTGAGACGGAAACGGATCGAGTATGAACGCAAGGCTAAAAGGCGTCGAAAAATATGCGATTTTTAGACAAAACGCATTAGTATGGACAGGGCCTAAAATTGCAATAGAAAAGGGAAACAGGCCCCTAATCTCTAATTAACCACGGACCTACCACTTAATCACTCACCACACGATGAAAAATATGGCGCACCGAATCTTGCTTTTTCACCCATCAACCAAATATTAATTGGAAAACATGATTTCTTTCTTATCGCTCAAAGCCGAACACATGCACACTGAAAGCTAAGACTAAAAATGAATTATGTGCCATTTTCAATTAGAATTTTTCGGTTTAGACTCTTATCGTGGTTCAGTTGGTCAAGGTCATGCATTATCATATCAATCATGGGTGGCGTAGCAGTGAGAGTGCTCGACTCTCACCAATCCGGGTTCGATCGCCGGGCTCGTCGTCGTAGATGCTTGTTGGTTCTCTCCTGTTCTTCAAGGGGATTGTCTCTGGGTTCTCCAGTTTTCCCACCTCCGCAGAAAATAAACCTCTAAATTGGAATTCGATCTAGAAGGGCCTTGAAGGGCCTAGATGAAAAGGGCCTTGAAGGGCCTAGATGAAAATTCTAGCAAATTGTGTAGTTTTTATGATCAGTCGGAAGGAATATCTTTCTATTTCTTTTGTCTGATATATGATGAATACAGCAAGACACAAGGAAACACTGCTCAGCCATAATACTAAAATAGATATGAATCGAGCTGTTAGGCTAGAGTTTTGATCGACTGAGAAATGGCACCGTTATAGTGTGGAATTGCATGATGGCATCCTCTGAACCAATCACAGTGCGTTTATCCAATCAAGATCTTCGAACACGGCGCTGTCATAATTGCGTCAAGGCACGTCTGTACCTAAACTTAGACACAGCACAGTTATACGATAGCTAGTTTAGTCTCTAGAGTACTTATTCCAAGGTTGACGCGAAGTAGATCAATTTAGGTTGCAATTGCCATACTGTTTTTCCATTACAGATCACGTATAAGGGATCACAACGATAGCCTGTAATCTTGTAATATATCAATCACACAAAACAGAGTGTTTGACCGGACATCCATGACAAACACCAACTCTAAATTGCATTTTTTAAACGAGACGTGTCGATCGGTTTGTTGGGTCTCTCCTTAAATTCAAGGCATTTTCTTCGGTTTTCCTTCCTCTACAAAACCTACAGTATCACACGCTAAATTATACAATTAGATATGTGACTAGTTACATGCACTGGCTTCAGTTTGATCAGTCTAAAGAAACTGTACGTTCCAGGGTTCAAATTGGGAGTTAGCCATGCCTAGATGATCAGAGGTTGATCCATGTTAGCATTACCTTGATCAGAGACTTAGATCAGAGGTTGCTTTAGGGTATCGATAAAATTCAGGCTTTCTAAGCACAACAAACAAAATACAACACTACTCAAGGATCTAGCCATGCAGTCTGACATGGGACAAAATCATGCAAACTGGATGGTTCTTCAATAAAAGTGCTTCAAGGAGAAAATCAACTGTGTCCAAAAAGCCTTCAAACGCGACCCAATAATTGGTCGCTTGAGAGAAATTTCAAAATCACAACACGGAAATTCGCTGATAGACTATACATTCAAGATTGGCAGCAGAAGAGACCGATAACAAACACTGTGTAATTGAGAAACTTCAAATACAGACAATAAGGTGGATCACGAGAGGCTAAACTGTACATTGACAAAAAATCTATCATATTGGACCTTGACATCCTAATTTTGAGGATATGAACTTGTTGACTTTGTAGGCTGCCTTCATACTGCATTTGTCATTTATTAACTTGTAGGCGTTCCTGGTTGGTTCTGATTGTATGGAAGGGGAGGACTAGGGCGGGGATGGGGAGGAGGAGGGACGACCTGCTCGTAAGCATAGTCATCAAGCCTTTGAAATACGCCGCTCGTGGACGACGCCTGCAATACAAACTACTTCGTCGAGGGAGGGAGAGACAGACAGACAGAGACACAGCAGACAGATAGACAGACACACAGACAGACTGGGAGAAATTAGGTGTTTCATAAATCTGTTGATTCTACGATACATTACACCGAACATTCAACATTTTCATCACAGAAGTAATGTAGTTGAAAAAATGGCCAAATTGTCAACTCGAAATATTTCCTTTAAAGAATATAATAAACCAGTTCATCTATTTAGAAATTAATGAAATCCATTACACGGAGTTATGAAATGTCATTTCATGAAGCCTGTAACTCGAACAAATTGAACCGACCCTGAGCTTTAGTGCAAATACGGAGACACTCTTCTTAAGATAAAATATATCTGCCTTGGAATTATAACATGTATTGGATATAATCAAACAATGAAATGAAATTAAACGTGAACGAAGTGAAGATGATTAAGCGATCAAGTTAGTCATGCGATTCTTAGTCGATATAAAGCGCGCACACATAGAAAGTAAGACGGAATTTCCATTCAAAAAAAGGTTTTGAAGATGATGTTTTTAACAATGATCGAAGGTTCTTAGGAGTTGGTCGTGAGTAGTTAGGAGTGATTATTTTAATTAAAAAGCCAGCACAGTGAAGCTTTTATCAGTAAAAAAATAATCTAAATTTTCTCTCGGTTCTACATGTCAAGCTCGATCAGTTTCATGACGTCACAACAGTAACCATATTTTAAAAGAATTCAAAACGACTTACTTTTTTTGCTTGCGAATTTCCCTCCTTTGCCTCTTTCTTTTTCTTCGTTTTCTGTTTTGACTTGCTTTCTAAGCGCTGCTTTTGTTCCTGTGGGCAGGAAAAACACAAGACACAGCGAATGAAGACTTGATATCTCTTGGGCTGTTTCCTGACAAATTCTCTTTGTATTGACTTAGAAGTAATTTGTGTCGGAAATTGTCGTCACAACAACAAACGAAACCGGCCTTTTTTATCACTTGATCCATCAGAACATCACTATAATCCCACACCAGTCAATCCGACAGCACTGTTAACATATGACATGAAATCTACCTAGACATTATCCCTAGTTCATTATGACGAGTGTTTGTGCATTAATTACTGAACGAGGCACGTGCACAGGGCGTATGAATTAGTAGATAGTTTTAGATTACATGGAGCTTCCTTAAGTATACTGTTACATGCTATTGCTAGAAGCACTTTACACGAAAAAGTTATATCTAAAAATAGTAGGCAGAAATGCCATATGAATATAAATGTATATATACAATAGAAATTAATGGATGAGTTCTGTCGGATGACTTTTCTTAGTCTCCAATCAATCTGGAAAAAACTATCTGAAAAAAAAGCAATCTACGGAAACATACACTCGTAACATGACAAAATATTCCCAAGGGTATGCGCGCGCATACAAAACCACGAGTGCTCGCAAATTTTGATCTAGAAATAAAACAAATTTTTGACAAATAATAATCAGTTTGACGAAACAAATATTTAGAAATTAACATTACAATATAGTGGAAATTGCAGGATAAAATGTCAAAAACAGTGTTTATAATAACAAGATCTGAATTTATTTTCCATGTTGCTTGTATTGAGTGTCTTTAATTTTTTGAACATTTTAAGGATAGTGAGTTTATAGTTATGCGTATCCTTCATTTTCCAAAAAATCTTGCCATTGAATCAAAAACAAAAGCTACGTTTTCTGAACGGAACCAGTGATCTAATCACAAGGACCAAAGCAGAGTTTGTTTTAGATAATTAATATAAAGTTTTCTGTTTAACATAAAGCAAAAAGCTTAAGACTCAAAACTCCGCTCTCTTTCACTAATTAACTTGCCAAAATTCAACTTCAATTTGACAAAACAGCTCAGTTTTATTGTAAGTTAATTACTAAGGAATTCAAAAGAAATATGTGTAAATATTTGAGAAAACCTTCAGAATTTTTTTTATATCTTCTTAAAATAACTGCTGTCTTCCGCCCAACGTGAAGTCAACAGAGCAAGTTTTATTTAAGATATGAAATTAAGGAAGAGATTGTCAAAAACATACAGGGGAAAGTTCTAGAAAAGCTGATACATTTTTTTTAATTGACTACTGTCAACAACTTAACTTTCGTGTGACGGAAAAGGTTTTATGGAAGGAACGAAGGAAATAACTGCTATCGGCACCTCGACAACTGATGACACTTCAGTTGGAAAATAGAAGAAACTAAAACATGTAACTGAAATGGAAAAAAGTGAAACAGTAAAGTGAATTTAGATATATTGAGGCAGAAAGGTTAATGAAGCGAAAGAACGAAGGAAATAACAGTTGAACAGTTGAACTGTTATGATAACAGTTGAAGTGGAAAAGAAAGAAACTGAAGCATGTAACTGAAATGGAAGAAATGAAACAGTAAAGTGAATGTAATATAATGAGGCAAAAAGGTTTAATGCAAGCGAAAGAACGAAGGAAATAACTTTTATAGGCAACTCGACAACTCATGCATAACAGTTGAAGTGGCATGGAAAATTGAAGAAACTGAAGCATGTAACTAGTAGTGAAATGGAAGAAATGAAACAAAAAAATGAATGTAATTTAATGAGGCAGAAAGGTTTAATGCAAGCGAAAGAACTAAGGAAATAACTGCCATCGGCAACTCGACAACTCGTGAATAACAGTTGGGAAAGAAAGGAAAACACATGTAAAACAAAAAGAGAAATAAATTTGAACCTTAAAAATGAATCTGGATATAACTTGCCTGACTGCAAAAGACTAAAGCTTAGAAATCAATCAAGATAACAGCAATCGAGCGCAAATAACCAAACTATATTTGACATTAAAATAAATCAAGGCGTCGTGAGGATTTCCAAAAATACCTCGGTTCCATGCCTCCTCGATTCGAACTCAATATTGCTGAACGCTCTGTAATATGGTATTAGCGGATTATTGATATCTTTGGGGAATATTAATACTATATTTGTAAAATATATTTCTTCTTAAGGTAAGGAGTTTATGAAGCAGCCTCAAATTCTGACTGCTACAGCGTGGAAACTTCTAAGAAGCTTAAGATAGTGAGATGGTCTTACGAAGATATCCTTTAAATATAGAGCTTTTGTAACGAACTTAATTTTCACTTAAGAGAACTATAGAAAATATAAAAGGCCAAATGACAAAATAAAAAATTAGGGCCAATATATACATAGAATCAATAGAGTACTTGGTACACGTGACGTCATGGCCGCCATGTTGGATGAATTTAGCATTAAGATTTTCTCCTTGTATATCATAACGGCAACAGCATTTGGACTTTCGTAATGTTTTGGCACCTAACGATTAGCACTTTGGTAGCTAGTTATTTCTAAAAGGCTTTATGTAATAGTACTACATTTAACATTAAGGTTTTCTCTTTGTTTCGTGGCCGTAGAGCCACCATTTGGACATTGGTCAGGTTTTGGTCCAGTTTTCTCGGTTAATAAATATTTTTTCAAGGTGAAAAAATGGTTCTTACTGTCAAAGGTGGTCCGGTTATAACCGAACAACCGTACTGGTGGCTACGGCCCTGTGTTTGTTATATATCATCCAACATGGCGGCCATGTTGGTACCTAACGAGTAACACTTCGGTAGTTATTTCTCAGAAAAGGTTTTATACAACAGCAATATTAACCTCAGTTTTTAAGAAAACTATATAAGCTAACGCTAGAGATATTCTACTACACAGCTAACTAATTCTACTTAGGTTTTCATCAGCGACTACCTGTACCGGACTTCCGAAAACAGTAAATATAAACATACGACATGACTGCTGGACATTTCCTGTAATGGTAAACATTGTTTATATGGAGTTCAGGTTTCCTAATATTTAAGCAAGTTTTATTTGTCATGAAGTTATGTTTCTTCCTCCTGATAATCAATTCTCCGTTGAATAATGAAATTAGAAAAATATATTTCTGAAGTAATGGTGGATGGAGTGGTTTTTTTGGAGGGAGTAGCTATCATATTTTTTTAACATCAATGAATAGTTGTAGACATTTAAATATGACTTGGGGGATGAAATGTTGAACGAAAAAAAAATCTCAAGACTACTGCAAAACAATGTAAAAACGATTTTAGAGAAAAACAAAAGGCCTTGTGATACGAACTCGAGATCTTTTCATACGTTGTCCCTTTGAAGTTGGACGTTCATGAGTGCCGGCTCTCACCCGACAGTTTCCGGTAAACAAAACTCAGTAATGGTTTTTTTGAAGTTAAAACAAAACGACCTATAGAATGACGTATCGTGACGTAAGCCATTGTTATACGAAACATCAACTATGGGATATGATTGGTTCGTTAAACAAGGGCGTCAGCAGAGTTTCAATAATTTTGAGCCTCCCTCACCTCCCTTTTGCTTCCCCTCCTCCCTTATTTTGTACTTACAATTTTTGTAAATTGGATTCCTATATTTGTGAACGTGTCGATTTTATAGACCTCCCCCTCGCAAAATGGATGCAAGGGGAAAAACTCCTGTTATGAAATCATTTATACAGCAACTCAAAGCCAAATTCAGTAACAGCAAGTCAAGCTTTCGATCAAAAAAGGAACGTCTATTTATACACTGAAAGATTATTTTTGTAAGAGCCATCTGGGACAAAGACAAAGCAAGCCATCTTTTCTATGCAAGATTATAACTGTCGCATACACCTCCATATCCCTATTTCAAGTCGCACTTCCCACAATCATCCCAATTCGTATTTTGACAGTATATCGGATGGCAATAAGAGTAGGCCAGAGAAGCGGGTAAAACAAACAACGTTTTTAAAAGGAATAAAATAACCTGTTCAGCTGGACATATTGATATATGACTTTTGCCTTATGAATCGCCAAAGGTCTAGACCTAATGACGCGCTGACTGTAAACATGTTTTTCTCTTAACGGTCTTCATCTACCAGAAACTCTCAGCTTGGCGAAATTCTGTTTGCGACTTTTCTGTTTGCAGCCGGCTCATGTTCCCGGTTGCATATTCTGATGGTTCGCAAATATTTTTTTTATTCTATAGCAAATATTAACTTTTATTTTATTTACATTTGATTTATGTCTTGAAAAAGCCCGCCTTCCCGCTTATGTAGGTTTAGCGTCCGGTGAGAGCTTCTACTTGTTTGAATAGCATGAAATCTATGAAATATACAAATGGAACACAGAACGAGTGATAGTGTGTCTAGATATCGTAATGAAAACGAACCCGACACGTAGGCTGGTTGGTTTGACGCAAAAACAAGGAGGCAAGTCAGATTGAAGTTTGATAAAATGCGACAAACTTAATTTCGTAGCAAATTTGGTCTCGCTTTCTTTTGTTATGCCAACCAATATGGCGGCCAAGTCTTTTGTTCTTTTATTCTCATGCGAAGATGCACGCCAACGTTAAGAGCGCGTCTGTGTATCTCAAATACGTGTGCAATATAATAGCTGGTTTTCAATATCTTTTCAATAGGCTTTACTCGATAGTTTTGGTATTTATCATCATTTATCAATAAATTCTATATAATGGAGTGTTCTGGGGTGAGGTTACGTAATGTTCTGTTGTGATATGTTGTGATATGTTGGGATGGGATGAGGTGAGGAGGTGAGGTGAGGTGAGGTGAGGTGAGGTGAGGTGAGGTGAGGTGAGGTGAGGTGAGGTGAGGTGAGGTGAGGTGAGGTGAGGTGAGGTGAGGTGAGGTGAGGTGAGGTGAGGTGAGGTGAGGTGAGGTGAGGTGAGGTGAGGTGAGGTGAGGTGAGGTGAGGTGAGGTGAGGTGAGGTGAGGTGAGGTGAGGTGAGGTGAGGTGAGGTGAGGTGAGGTGAGGTGAGGTGAGGTGAGGTGAGGTGAGGTGAGGTGAGGTGAGGTGAGGTGAGGTGAGGTGAGGTGAGGTGAGGTGAGGTGAGGTGAGGTGAGGTGAGGTGAGGTGAGGTGAGGTGAGGTGAGGTGAGGTGAGGTGAGGTGAGGTGAGGTGAGGTGAGGTGAGGTGAGGTGAGGTGAGGTGAGGTGAGGTGAGGTGAGGTGAGGTGAGGTGAGGTGAGGTGAGGTGAGGTGAGGTGAGGTGAGGTGAGGTGAGGTGAGGTGAGGTGAGGTGAGGTGAGGTGAGGTGAGGTGAGGTGAGGTGAGGTGAGGTGAGGTGAGGTGAGGTGAGGTGAGGTGAGGTGAGGTGAGGTGAGGTGAGGTGAGGTGAGGTGAGGTGAGGTGAGAATGTACTTTATTGGCATGACCTTGCTGATTACAGGTATTGCTAAAGTATGTAACAGTAACTTAATATAAAATTATTTTACAATGGCTTTTACAAATCAATAAGATATGGGTATATATATATGTATTCATATAATTTACAAATCAAGGTATTATTGAAGTTAATTATGGTATATTGAATAATTTGATAATTTTGATTATTAACATTTCGATTGTCTTAGTTCCATACATTTTAAGATATATTTGGTAAAATAGTATATAACTTTGTTGTTCTTCGAAGTCATTAGCGAGCAAATATATTCTTTTTCTTGATTTATTTTGTTAGTTGTGGAAATTTCATTTTTAATTAAAATAGAGAAATCATTTCTTAGGTTATTATAAGGTGAGGTGAGGTGAGGTGAGGTGAGGTGAGGTGAGGTGAGGTGAGGTGAGGTGAGGTGAGGTGAGGTGAGGTGAGGTAGTGAGGTGTTGTGTAGTGCGGTGGTTTGGTGTTGTTGTTGTGTGGTGCTGTGTAGTACGGTGGGGCGGGGCGCAGGGTATGGTGTTGTGTAGTGTAATGTAGTGTCTTTTGTTATGCTTTGGTGTGTTGTGTTGTGGTATGCTTTGGTGTAGTGAGGTAGGATGGGATTTGATGTGTCTAACGCGGTGTAGTATTCTATGTTGCTGGTTGTGCTGCGGCTGTACTGTGCTGTGCTGTGGTGCGGTTCAACGCAGGGCGGTGCGTTGGGTGGTGTGTATGTGGTGTGGTGTTGTGTTGTGTGGTCTAGTGTGGAGTGAAATGAGTATTGTAACGTCAATGATGTGCGGTTTGACCTTTTGTTTTTTTGCTGTTTTGATTTCTTTTTTTCTTTTTGGGTTTCAATGTCTATCTACAAATTTTTTCTACTATCCCTAAGTCAATCCTCCTCAAACATCGGAAAATACTGTAAAACCTTGGCTATTTGCATTCGCTTTTTAATAAATGCTGTTCACTTCAAAATGTATACAATAAAAAGCTGGAACTGAAAGTACAATTATTTTCGGTGTCAACTCAAAGTTATAATTTCTTTTCTCAATATCTTATTTTATGTTCAATCAGACACGTGCACAGACATCAACACGATATCCTACCAAGTCAACAAATAGAGATTGATACTTTTAATTAAACGTTCAAAACTCAAAAGATAATTTCAACTAAGTCAACATGATTCCCAGGAAACAGTTAAATAATAATAGTCTATTTTTTCCCTTAATACTTTAACCTTTCAAACCTAACAAGTTCATTTCCAAAATTCACAAGGTTTCTAGTTCGAGTCAAAAGATATAAGAATCGGTTATAGACCCCTCAGTTGCAGCACATCGGAATACAGCTCAATTTAGAGGACAAAACCATACGTTCCAGGAGATTGAAATTCTTTTGTTTTGTCCTCCAAATTGAGCTGCTTTGACCTCACGTGCAAGGGGTAATAAAAATAGTTTATTCATTTCTTCTCGCAGCCAAGGGCTGAATTACGAGGATGGCCAACAGACATTATTTACATGAGAATATATATTAATATTGATAAGAAAAGATATAAATATAAAGAGTAACTATATCTGAGATTCACTCTACTCGAATTACATTTTTAATTACATTTTTAAAATCTCACAAGTGAATTTCCAAAATTCACAAGATTTCCAGGACTTAAAACAAAAATAAGAATCTATTGGAATCAAATTTAAAAAATCCCCATTTCAGTTCATCTTTTATACTTTTGGTGAAACTTTAATTTCGAAAACTCACAAGTTAATTTCCAAACTACACAAGATTTCCAAGGACTCAAGAGAAAATTCGAAAATCAGATATAGGAAAAGCCCTGTTATTCTGTCTTTTCTGCACACGATTTTTCAATTCAATACTTCATGGTTAATTCATCACAATTCATCTGCCTCCTTTCCTTTCTATTGTCATTTTTTCCCCAAACTGTTTGATTAAATAAATATCTGTATAATATACTGCGGGGTACGCAAATAGCCAAGATAAGCCGACTGTTAACAGCACATTTCCGTTATTACGACTTAAAGAAAAGTTGATGATTTTTTTTTGGCGGCTCGGAACAAAAGATGGCCGACAGTCGTAAAGCTTTCAGTTGACTTGGGGGGTTTGGTTTGCTGTCTGGAGATTGGTGCGATAGCGTGCTACCAAGAGGGTGTTTAACAATTTTTTTTTTTTTTTTTTTTTTTTAATTTTTTTAATTTTTTTTGTTCCTTCGTTTTTGTGGTTGTAATGTTGTCATTATTGTTATATATGCTGTGAAAACAGAATGGAAGGAGGGGGAGAAGGAAGGGAGGAAAAGAGGGATAAAGAAAGGTGAAAAACTAAAAGGAAAATGGAAGGAAAGAATGGATGAAAGAACGAACGAACGAACGAATGAAATGAAATGAAATGAAGGAAAGAAAAAATCACCAAAAAGCTTGCAAATTACAGTGCACTTTTTACATGCCCAAAACTTTCCACAAAATACGAATATAACAATAAAGATATATACCAGAATTCACGCACATTAATGCTGAAAATGCATCTTACCAACAGCAGGTCCGTCGCTAGGACCTCGAAAGGGGGGTTCGTTTTTCTACTAACCTCAGTTATGGCATTATCTACTTTTGTCTCGCCGAAATTTACGACTGTTATTGAAGCGGTGAGGAGGGGGTGGGGTGGGGTTCGTTCGAACCATCGAACCACCCCTACAGATACATGGGCATGAATAATGCATGCTTTATTACCAGTAAAACCTAGAGTTCCTTATATATTATCACTAGACAGTTTTATTAAGATATACCATTGAACGTACATCTTCTTCACACTGAAACCATCCAAGATGCGATTGAGTACAAAACACTACGACAGTGCATTCACTATTCAGGCTTTTAAGATATACTAACTTTGAAAGGATATTACTGTAAGGATTAGAAAGCTTTGATCCTGAATAAAGAACAGAGATTGGATAAAAAAAAGTACAATATTGCCTTGGGGTGGATTAAGATGAAAGTAGTCAGAGAACAAGAAAATACAATATTTGATTCATCTACGAAATTGTCACATAGTTTAGAGGAAATAATTAAAGTGAAGAAAAACTTATTTCGCCGGCTCTAATTGTTTTG
The DNA here is from genome assembly GCA_023349425.1 of Anthopleura sola. Taxonomy (NCBI): domain Eukaryota; kingdom Metazoa; phylum Cnidaria; class Anthozoa; order Actiniaria; family Actiniidae; genus Anthopleura; species Anthopleura sola. Next base: position 4,854,180 of record JALHLI010000006.1, on the reverse strand, counting down.
GGAGTCGTGCAGCTTGACACAACGAACCATGGCGTTTCCGTTTCTAATCAGACTGAAAATCTCCAAGAAGGAAAAAGAATCACCTAAAAAAAGAGACAAACTGCGGGGGCTCCAACTTCAGACTGATATATATGGAAATTTTTAGCTTTAATTCTTATTCTCTGTTTGAAAGTGTTTTTCTGTTAGTTGATCAGCGATATTTCTAACTTGGTCTTTATTTGGTTTAATTTTGATAAGGTATGGATATTTATGATCAGTGGAGTCAAAGTCATACTTGTGTAAAGATACGAATAAAGTATATCCGATCCGTCTGGATCCACTAAATGAGATGCTGTAATAGCCAACATTGTTTGTTTTCAATAACCTTGATCCTAGTAAACCTTATGGAGCTGGAGCAAATTGCCGTAATACTGAATTTTTTTTACCGACATTTTAATGAAAATTTTCAAACTCGTCGGACTATCGTTGAGTTCTTTTGAAGTTTCCTTCTTCCGAACTCTCTACTTATTTACATTAATCCTTTGGTTTTACTTAGCGTAGCTTAGTTCTAATAACTGAAGAACCTTTGAGTCTGCAAATCTAATAAGTAAGAGATATATATAAAGAAGTGGAGCTGATGTCAAAGCCCTATGCTTAATTTTCAAGTCTTTTCTAAACCGCAAAATAAAAGCTTATTTCCCATCCGATTGCAGCGCTGTACTCTCTTTCATTATATGCAGTGTTGAAGGTACTTCACTTAAGATATTCAAACACTCGACATTCTGTTCATTAGAGGAACTAAAAGTTGGACTATATATTACAAATGAGCCGACTAATTACAGGATTTAAAGCTATCCAGTTTCGGAAAGTCAACTTATCTAAAATTAATTTTTCTAATTTGAAAAAAGAGTTTGGCAGTATCTTGAAGGGCCGTCAACGTTTATGTTTTTGATTTGAAAGAACGATAGGTTAATTTCTTGATGTTTTCTCGAGGCTCTTACGTATATGAAGTGCAAAATTCATCAAGGGTGAATTTCCGAGTTCAATGTCGAGGAGAACTCACTGCAATGTTAAGAAAATGACTTCGTCCGGCGAAGAGTGAAGGACTCAATATTTTTTTTTTTACTGCAAATTCAAACTACTTTTCTTGATCAATCTCCCTAGGAAAGTCTGAAAGACTTGAGACGGATGTACAAAGCTTAAAATATCTTTTTAAGATCTTAAAACTTTAGTTTACGTGCAACTTAAAGCCGTGTAAAGTGAATCTAGTGATCAGTGATGCCCTAAACTCTCATTCAAGACCGAAAAACGACTTTTTCCGAAGGAATCTTAGGATATTTCAGTGTTTTTTTTTTCCTGTTTAGTAATTTATTTTTGGGTGTGTTTTATCGCTGGTTAGGCGTAGAGATCCAGAGACATGATAACGTACCGAGATTAGCGGCCACGTTCAGCACAATTCCTTACATCAAAACCTAAGGAAACAATACCTGTATTGATGGCGAGACAAGTTAAAACTATACATACAAAAGCAAACTATTTCTTTCTTGGGGAAGGGGAGAGGGAAAGCTAGAACTGAAAGAAGAAACTCCTATAAAATCAATAACAATTTTAGCTGCGGTTTTCCAAACTAAAAATCAAACGCGGCGTGCCACTAAAAAGTTCTTTCATCACACTAGACCATAAAATCTATATTTATCAGTGTTATTTATTAGGGATAAGATTCCCACTCAAGAGCAACGATATTACACCTTCGGATTCTTTTTTCTTCTAATTAATAACCTAAAAATTAAATAGAAAAACCGAAAACTCATTACCTTTGTTAAATTATAGTCTGAGACAAAACAACTTACTAATAAAATTCGAGGAAGTAAATTACAAGCGAGTGTTCCGACAAGAAAAAAATGAATTAACAGTGCAGACAGGACACTTGGAAAGTAGCAGAGATAGCCGTCAATGACTTTTGGAATATTGAGTTATGACTTTAGTATCGAGCATCGGAACCACAAATGAGCCTTGGAGCAAAAGTCGTTAATCATTTTGGGGATGTATACTTGAAAAAATATCAAGCCATTGACGCACTCTTCCATAGTCCATTCTGAACTTGTGTCGGTTTTTCTTCAGGGGCTTGCAATTGCACATGTACACGTTCAACATCTTGTTTGTGTCTTCCTGCCGACAAGCCTGAAGGAACACTGGCTTCATGAATATTAGGTTTTTTTTTGTTGAATATTTTCTTGATTTCTAATGTTTTTTGACATTTCTTGAATTCAGAAGAGTTTTTGACGGTCTCAAAAACAAAACAAAAAACAATTATTGACATTATTTAATAGAGTTTTTCCTTACGCGCCTCTTTTCTTATTTCCAATGTCTTTTGGCCGTTGCGGGCTCAGTGCTGTTTGGAGAAATCAGATATTTACATATCTCAGTTGTTTGATTAAAATAATGGATCTTTGCTCCACCTTTATCTTGATCCTTATTTCACTTCATTGTCCCAGTAGCATGCATTAAACAGAGTCCGTCCCACTGTATGTTTGAGACGTAGTTTTTGAATAAAACCGAGAAAGCAAGGAAAGTGTCTTTGTGTGAATGAGATCAATTTCGTGTAAGTTCATTCAAAGGTATTTCTTCAGTTTTACATTCCTGGCTCTGCTTACACCCAAACGCAAGACGCAACTTCTTGAAAACCACTTTTCGTAGGGTTCGTTGACCAATTGTATAGATAATGGGATTGAACAATGAGCTTAGCACTCGTACGCTAAGAATAACATACTCGCCTTCTAAGGAAAGCACCCATGCGCCTTGATCTTGCCAAAGGTCGTACGTAAAGTACGGTAGCCATAAGATGACGTTGATAACGAGCATTAGAACACACATGATTACTGCCCTGCGTTGGTTGGAGCGCATACGATTCTCATGGACGAGACATTCACGGGTCAGGTTGTGCTTAATGATCTTATTTACTTGTTTACCGAGGGCAACTAGCATGTTGACATCCAAGATGATATTGATCATGAGCAGGAGGCAGAATATCCCAAGGCAAAACAAGTTATACTGAGTTTCTATATTGTGCAGTTTGTCTTCTTCGTCTTCAGTGACATCGATCTCCACAGCCCAAGCGAGTCGCACCAGCGCGATTCCTGAATTGACCAGCCAAACGACTAAAAGCACTACCAAAACGTATCTCTTGCGAACTAAGACGTGATATCGAAGCGCATGGATTATGAATATGTGCCAATCCACCGTGATAATAGAGATGTGGACGATTGTAGAGATGGAAATAAATTTCGCGAAGATGGCAGTTGCGACGCACAATCCATGGTCGAGCACCACAGAACAAGTTATTTGTAGCGGCATGGCCACTAAACCCGTCAAGAGATCGGAGATCCCTAAGCTGACCAAAATAATATTGCTAGTTGTTCGCAGATTCCGCCTTTTCAGGATCGTTGTAATGATAAACAAGTTTGTCAAGAACGACAAGAGACCGATAGTCAGTAAGGGAACATCAGTGGCTGCCTGAAATCCTCCAAGTGGAGGGTCATCGTATTTTATTCCTTCCGCTTCTTCGGTGAGATTAGAAAAGTTATTCCTTTGATTTTCCATCGTTTTGAACGGCTTTCTTATCGACCTTATGTTTTGTGCTTAATAACGGAGCGTGTTGTGACGGGATGTACTGACGCTTTGCTTTTTATAGCGTGGAAGTGACTGATAGAATATTAAGTTGTAACAAAACCAATAAATGCTCGTTCATGGTAATGTAAGCGAGCACCTGAACTTTAACAATGAATCCCACGCTGAGCTTTCGAGTGACCGAAAAGAAAAAATATTCACAATCGAGATGCGAAATTGGCCAAAGTCCACCACACGAGATCCACCTGTGTCAAAAGGTCTACATCTATATGTAAACACAACGATCGATATGAACGACACACGTTTTGTAGGCTATAAAAAGACCCACAGCGCATGCTCATAACGGCTGGAATATTTCACATTCGTGAGGTGGCGTGCGCGATAAGTGATGGCCAAGAGTGACGTATACAGAAAGCCTTTTAACTGTGATCAAGGTAGACTATTCCGGTTGTACGCAAACTAGATAGTGTATTGTCCTTGCAAACCTATCATTATTTTCGCGAGTGCACTTTAGATATAGTTTGGATTTATTTAGTCCAACTGCCGGTTTCCCTTTCCGTCGTTTGAAAGCTAAATGGTTTCCATGTAACGTAGCTTGCACATCAATCTGATACAAATCTATCGATTTCTCGCATTAGAAATTCAATGGTTTCACTGTAACGAAAATCATGCAAGAAAATAAATTCTCGAAAATGCCGTTCCTTAACTTCACTGAACTATAATTTCATGATTTTCGAAAAAATAAATGTTTAGAACATAAAATTCCGGGATTTTTTGCATTTATTTTTGAGCTTTTTTCCTTTTCATTTTGTCACATTTTTAGCTGATTTATTCTATTTTGGTGCCTTCACCGAGTTTCGAAGTCTCCATCTGGCATTGGAGCCAACTTTACATGACAAGTTCACTAAAAGAGTTCGGAAACATTAGATAAAAGTTACAAATGTAAAAGTCATTTTGAATCTCGGTTACGAGGAAACGTATCTCATAATGCTACAATAACAGCTTATCTTACTTGAAATCCTAAGAAAAGAGGTCTAGGAAGAACTTTGATGGAAATCCTTATGAGCATCTCAGAGACCCTTGGACAGTACTTTAATGAATGAGACTCAAACAAACACATCTAGCACACTCACTTGAAAGCTCGGATACAATTCGCTTGTACATTTGAAAGACAAAATAAAAATATCATGATAAGAGGAACAGCATCAAGTAGGGAGAGAAAAGTGAAGTAAAGTTTCCCTATTGCTGTTTCTATTTGTGTCAAACGCCCCATTACATGGCTGTTGTGTCTTGGAGAGTTGAGGATTTGAAGTGTGCTGCTGGCTCGATAAAGAAAACCATTATTCTCCTCCTTCAGTCAACAAGAGTTTTAGAATTCATACCAATTATAGCAATAATAGCAATGATAGTAATAGTAATAGTAATAATAATAATAATAGTATTATGAGTAGTAGTAGTAGTAGTAGTAGTAGTAGTAGTAGTAGTAGTAGTAGTAGTAGTAGTAGTAGTAGTAGTAGTAGTAGTAGTAGTAGTAGTAGTAGTTGTAGTAGTAGTAGTAGTAGTAGTAGTAGTAGTAGTAGTAGTAGTAGTAATGATGATTATGGTGATGGTGAATGAGTGATACTAGTAATAGTGGTGGTGGTAACAGAAGCGATAATGAGAAGAAGAATAAAACGTAAGAATAACAAAAAAATCGAAGGCTAGGAAGAATACCACCACCACCACCAACAACAACAACAACAACAACAACAACAACGAGAAATAGAAGTAGAGGGAAAAAATGTTAACTCTTATTACCCAGGTGCATGTTGCAACGACTATTCAATCCAATCGACACGAGAACTGTGGTTTTAAGATAGCCATAAAGATAGGAGATCAATTCAATAGAAATAATAAAGAAGCTAAAAACGTCAATATTTCTTTAACCTGATTCGACATTTTGGAACCGCATATCAAAAATGGCGGGAATATTTGAGGTTTTGTGATAAGACCCGATAAACTTAAGAACACAACAACACAACCAATATAATTCGCCTGTTGTAATTTCGTGACTTTGAAACGCAAAGAGTTAAAAATTTCAAGGTGTCTTTCTTAACATTTGAAACATGATAACAACTTATATAGACCTTAATTGAGAAATCTTAGATTTCCGTTTCAATAGCCTAAAAGTGTCAATATTAGTAGAAGCCTTTTTCAGGTTTGATTTGACTAGTGAGAAAAAATATCTATTGGTCCCTGAAAGATATCAGTTCTAGAAGAGAAAATCTTGTTCACATTGCGGTCCAAACTTATCGACGTATGTGTATGAGTGTATAGAGGAGGTCTTTTGCTGTGTTGCTCTCTTTGTATGAAGTGCGTAGTATTCCTTGAGTTATATTGCCATCTTTTCTGGTTTCATCTTATTTGATATCCAAAGGATTAACTTTTGATCGACATTTTTTTAATTTTAAAGTGCTCTATTGTTGAGAATATTGATCGTTTTTGCTTTGATTGATATAATCTGTGTCACATGATGAGAGTAATATCTTACATCTTGTTATTAGTGTGTCTATTGTTTAGAATTCATTTATAGTTCGTTTCTTCGTATGCTTTGATGTGGTTGAATATCTCGAATATCTCGAATATCTATGCCATGGCCAATCTATATATTATTTATATGTATTATTTTACATGTCTTGTTTGGAATTCATTTATAGTTCGTTTCGTCGTATGCTTTGATGTGGTAGAATATCTATGCCATTGCTTATCTATATATTATTTATATGTATTATCTATATGTATTATTTTACATGTCTTGTTATAGTGTGTCTATTGTTTGGAATTCATTTATAGTTCGTTTCTTCATATGCTTTAATGTGGTAGAATATCTATGCCATTGCTTATCTATATATTATTTATATGTATTATCTATATGTATTATTTTACATGTCTTGTTATAGCGTGTCTATTGTTTGGAATTCATTTATAGTTCGTTTCTTCGTATGCTTTAATGTGGTAGAATATCTATGCCATTGCTTATCTATATATTATTTATATGTATTATCTATATGTATTATTTTACATGTCTTGTATTAGCGTGTCTAATATTTGGAATACATATATAGGTCATTCTATAGTCATATGCTTTGATGGTAATATATCGATCTTTGGCAATGCCAGTCTACTGTGGGGTGTCCTATTTCACTTGTCCTTTAGTGCTCTATTGTTTGATGTATATTGGCCCGATTTGATTCTACGTTTTGACTGATATCATGTATTCCAGTCCATGGGAGGGGTGTCTTATATTAGAGCGGCTCCATTATTTGATAGATATTGGTCGTTTAGTGATGTGCTTTGATTGATATTATATGTGCCAATTCATAGCGAAGAGGTCTGAATTTTTCTAACTTTTGACTGATATCATGTATTCCAGTCCATGGGAGGGGTGTCTTATATCAGAGTGGCTCCATTATTTGATAGATATTGGTCGTTTAGTGATGTGCTTTGATTGATATTATATGTGCCAATTCATAGCGAAGAGGTCTGAATTTTTCTAACTTTTGACTGATATCATGTATTCCAGTCCATGGGAGGGGTGTCTTATATCAGAATGGCTCCATTATTTGATAGATATTGGTCGTTTAGTGATGTGCTTTGATTGATATTATATGTGCCAATTCATAGCGAAGAGGTCTGAATTTTTCTAACTTTTGACTGATATCATGTATTCCAGTCCATGGGAGGGGTGTCTTATATCAGAGTGGCTCCATTATTTGATAGATATTGGTCGTTTAGTGATGTGCTTTGATTGATATTATATGTGCCAATTCATAGAGAAGAGGTCTGATTTTTTTCACACACCTTGATAGGACCCCTGATAGTACATTCTTGATCTTTCTGTTGTTTAGTATGGCCTGTACATGTGATAATGCAGTCAGTTGTCATTCGACGATAAGAAGAATAGAGTATTTTATTTTTGAAGTTAGATATTGCTCATTCAATGGTATATCATGATCAGTTAAATATTGTTCATTCATAATTTATCTTTCATCTTAAAACACCTTTAACCCTGACTGACGTCCAGCTTAGAACAGACTTCATTCTTTGTTTCGTGCGGTTTTCTAGGCTGTACGTCGCATCAAAATAAATACTTTCTTCTTGACTTAAGAAACGAGAATTAAATGAATAATTCAGAATTCAAATATCTTTTGTGATTCGCAAACTTCTCAATTACATCGCGCGGGAGTTTTTCACACAACATTGTCACGCATGCGCGGTTTGAATTTGAGACTTACGTGCAGCTAGTCCATCACTGCAGACTAATTAACCAATCACAGTGCGCGTTATATTGTTCTATCCATATTATTTGAGTTTTTTTACCGGTCAATATAATCTACGCAGTCTTTCGGTAGCTTCTATCTTACTGACAAAGACAAAGCATCGGTATTGACCTATAAATACAAAGACTGCGACTGTACTGTACTGTTTCATTAGAAATCCACACACAAAAACAAATGATGACGTCAAGGAAGTCAATATTGCTATCCTCATTCACTACTACTACAATATATTACGTTCCTGTACACACATATTTCCATATCCTCGAGGAAAAATCCATTTAACTAAAGACAAAAAGTACTACTCTATATGCCTTTTGATATGACCGCAAAACCTTAATGCACTACAACACGGGCTTTAGTTCCGTTAAGTTTTACCTCCTTAATAAAGCGACGAAAGGTTGCAAATGCTTTTATGTGAATAGCTAATGCCTTTGGCTGCTTTCAATGTGTCATGATCATTACCCACAGGGGGAGGGGAAGGAAAAGATAACTGTTCTTGAGTCAGCATGTCTGTGACTGACAGCGCTTCCTTTCTGGATCGGATTCACGGAATCCCCCTCAAATAAACATTTCCCAAATGGCACCTTTTTCAATCTAGTTTTGTCACAAAACAGACAAATAGCAGATATATCTATATCAGATAGCTACGTTTGTTCCTTTAAAAATACCGAGATCCCCCTAAAAAAATCCTATGTCTTCTCTTGTTTTTCACAACCGTATTCAGTCACGCTAATAATTGACATAGGGCTGGAGATAAGAAAGAATATCAGACAACCCTCCGGGCTCGTTTACAAACATTTGATATCCCCTAAACATCTCCTCCTCCTTCTTACTCTCATCCGTATTTGTACAGTGAAAACATCCAGTGGCTAAAATATTTTTTTTTAAATCATTCAGAAAACTCTCGGTATCCCTTTAAAAACCCACTTGATATGTCCCCTAAAAACTACATTTCCTCGTATTGCTAATGAAACTGAGCAGCCATAGGGCTGAAAAAAACACCATAGGATCGAACAGTTCATAATGAAATACAATCAGAGAACTCCGCGTATCCCTTTTATTAAAAACACTTCATATGTCTCCTCAAAATCTCCCATTTCCCCGTATTCATAATGAAAGCAGCCATATGGCTGGGGGGAAAACATTATAGGACTGGATATAAAAAACACAATCAGAGAACTCGGATTATCCCTTTTGTTTAAAAAAAACATTGATATACTCCCTAAAAAAAAAACTACATTTCTGCGTCTTGGTTATAAAAGCAGCCATATGACTGGGGGAAAAACATTATAGGACTGGATATAAAAAACACAATCAGACAACTCAGATTATCCCTTTTGTTTAAAAAAACCACTTGATATACTCCCTAAAAAAAACTACATTTCTGCGTCTTGGTTATAAAAGCAGCCATAGGGCTGGAAAAAAGAGAATCATAATAAGACCAAAAGGGCGGGATCGCACAAATGACATTAGCTGAAAGTGAAAAGAATCTTCTCTATTCCACCTGTCTATTTAGATCCATTTAGCGAAGATGGAGAAGGAAATGTTTTGGTTTTGAAATGCGGACGAAAGACTCCAGACGGCTTTCGATATCTGCTACAAATGGCCTCAAGTTTTGTGTGTCAACCGTTCAGCGTAAAAAAAAAGTAGAAAAAAGGTTTTACCTACAGATAATACATTTATCACGTCGAGTTCAAAGGTCACATTTATGAAAATGGTAATACGTTTGCTATTTTTTCGAATAAAGAATTAGAAGAATTAGAAGAATTAATCAGTCTACGGCTTCGGCAGATAACACGGCCTTGGTCTTGATAATTTACGATATCATGCTCAACCTCATCCAATAATTGGTTACTATCAATATTACTGTTATTGTTATTATTATTACTATTATCATTATTATTACTATTATCATTATTATTATTATTATCATTATTATTATTACTATTATCATTATTATTACTGTTATCATTATTATTACTATTATCATTATTATTATTATCATTATTATTATTACTATTATCATTATTATTACTATTATTATTATTATTATTATTATTATTATTATTATCATTATCACTATTTTTATTATTATCACTATTGTTATTGTTATTATCATTATTACTATTATCATTATTTTCATTGCCATTATGATTATTATCATTATAAAGGAAAGCCAAAATAACTGTTTTGAGAATCAGATACAAATACGCACACACAGCACACAAACGCACCAGAATTCTTTTGACGCGTGTCCTATGTACTCTATTATTCATAGATCCTTATCTTTTGCCTTAAAATTGATAACTACCTTCTTCAAAATCCCTTCCTTTTGGCCTTTGTGTCGGCCATGTTGGTTGACATCGACAATCAATTTACAACAAATATCGTACTTCATGCTCGCTACCACGCTACGCCTTTCAAAATTAATAACAGAAATGAAAATAGCGTTCCAAAATAAATAAAGTATCTAATAAATATGTATTTTGATAAACAAGGGAATTATAACCTTGGGCGAGTGCAGGGCAGTAAATCTTAATTAAAATAACTTTTAACCTAGAAAATACAGAATCTATTTACAAGGTTCAGCCTCAGAATAACGTAACATCAACTCAGAGTCTGCCTCGCGGGCTCAGAACTGTTTCTAATATCGTTGCTACACTTAAATTGACATTTGGAAATTACTATTTTTGAATTCCCTTGAAATAACCCTTTCTTGCTGCGTTGGTCTTCTCAACATTTATTTTAGCCTCGGGTGTATTCATTTTAGAAACATTTCCTTGCCTGTTGCTGGTCTTTATAGCAACTATGTTGGTAGATACTTCACTGATTTATTTTGAAACATGATTATCATTTGTATTTTAGAATAACTTAAAAGGCATTGCATGCATGGTAGCGAGCATGAAGTACCTACGTTGGGCCGATACTTAATTTATTTTGAAACATGATTATTATTTTTGTTTTAAAATAATTAGAAAGGCATTGCATGCATGGTAGCGAGCATGCGTAAAGTACCTACGTTGGGCAGATACTTTATTTATTTTGAAATATTATCATTTGTGCTTTAAAATAATTTAGAAAGGCACTTCATGGTAGTGTCCATGAAGTATCTATGGTACGTTGGGCTGATACTTCATTTATTTTGAAATATCATCATCATTTGTGTTAATAATTTTAGATAATTTTGGAAGACACTGCATTGTAGCCAGCATGAAGTATCTACCTACGCAGTTTGAGTACGTAATGAAAAGAGCTCAGGGCTAACCTGGTAAACACTTAGGATATAACATCGCAAAGAGTTATTGAGAATATTACGTAAAATCTAGTGCACTAGTGGTATTATAACATAGGATTTCCGCTATTTTCAGTCTTTCAAGAAGACTTAGGATGCGATGAAAAGATCGACTCCCGCAAAGTTGAAGTCAGTAACTTAGGCGGTAAGACAGTAGAACCTTGGAAAATAAACTTGGAAAACGAGTTGATTAAATTTTATTTACATGGCGAATATTGACCGACTAGAAATATTCATTTACGGATTGTCTCACACGTTGTCTTGTCTGTCGAGAGCCAAAGGAGATCAACAAATTGTGAAGAAAGCGCATTAAACATTAAGCTCGTTTTTAATAAGAAAAATACTTGCCGCCCTGGAAGCTATCGAACAGATTTCAATTTCTCAGTATGAAAGGAAATAAAATATTCATATTTTCAGTTTTTTTTTAACTCAGGAAAGCCATAAAGGACTAGAATAGTCCTCTTCACAGTTCCCTGCGCCATCTTGAAAGGTAGCTGTAACTTTGCATCGAAGCGAGACGAACGATGAGCTTACAGTGATAGGGACATGTGAATTAATGTCCAAGGTGTTCAAAAAAGGTCTATATCGATGCAAAGGCACGGCTAACTTTCAAGATGGCGCAGGGAACTGTCAAGGGGACACAACTGATTTTAAAATATCCGTACGAGATCCTTACCGTAAAAAGTGTTGTCTTCCACAAAGGAGTGAGTGTGGAGTGAGAAGTCATCCAAACTCTACAGATATCTTATCAATTGTGAAAAAATCCAATTCAAATCAATCCAATTCAATTCCCAACGAAGCATCCGGGATTTCCCAAGGGCGGGGTCATTTCCCTCACCTAAAACTAGCATAGACGTACTTCAGATCTCATTTTGCAAGCAAAAATATGAACAAAATTAAGTTCCAATTTCATCCTTTCAGCCACTCTTGTTTTACGTATTTCTAACAAGACTGACGTAGATAAAGAAATAAAGTCACTGACACTGAAAGATAACAAAAGAAACAAGCGACATTTTCTTGTTAAATGCGTCTGAATGCGTCTCATCAAGAGAAACAATTACCGCTTGCTCTATGAATATAGACTACTCAAGTTATGTTTAATCTGTCTTCAAGAAACACATGCATATTATATTCGAGGTATATCAAGGCTTATATCAAGTAGAGATAGAGTAGTCTCGAAGCTTCAGAGCTTTATTTATATTCACATCTTACATCCCGCCTTCTTTTTGCTTGACTGATTACTTTTACTCTTTGAACAATCTTACTTACAGCTTCATTAACCCTTTTCCTCCCGTCACCGCACATGTGGGACGATAAATTTTGCTGACCATTCTTGAGCGAGCGAGGGGTCAAAAATGAAGACCCCCGTTGGAGGAAAAGTTTGAATTAGTTTAGTAATTGTAAAATGTATTAAATTATCATTTACCTATTATATTTATCAATGTTATTAATAAATATTAATAATACTAATAATACTACTACTGCTACTACTAATAATAATAATATTAATAATAATTCCTATAGCAGAAATGCAGAATATTGCCCGCCTAGGAACTGCTCGCATCATCAGGAAAACTCATATGATTATTTTTTTATTTATTTATTTAATCCGCTTTCAATTTTTATATAAATCAGTGAATACATTCTAGTTTTCCCAAGGTTCAAGGATTGGACTCGGTAAGCTAAGAATTTTGTAAGCAAAACGTTAAGCAAATTGGAAATAAATAAATAAATAATAATAATACCATTTACTTGGGTTTAGTGTTGCAGAAAAGTAATTAAAGGCGAGACTGTTGTATCCATTTTTTACTTCAAGCTTTTTCTTAGATTTCAGCGCATTGGTAACCTTTTCGATGAGTCTTTCGATGAACTAAGTTATATATATATATTACAAATATTATGTGATGCGACAAGTTTCTGCTATAGATTACGTCGCTTCACACCCCTCATAACGGCTTGTACCTCAACCCTATTATAAAAGACTAAACATTTTACCGCACGTAACATCACCTCGAGTGCGAACCCTTTTATTGCACTTCTCGCCTTTTAAAAACTGATTTTTTTTGTCAAGTCTTCATTTGCTTTCGTTTGCGAAGCATTTGGCAAGTGCCCTAGAACATACCTACTCGAAATAATACGACAGCCTGCGGCTAAAATCATGAACATACATTTTGACCATCATTAGTTAGAAAACGTTAATAATGCATGCTCCAAGGTGTCTTCGTTTGAGGCTCATTACGTTAAAAGTACCACAAGGAATTACGAGGCATACATATAATACATAGGCATTCCAACTCATTATTTGTACTTATTTTCATTACTACCCGACATGCACTTCGTGTCATATTTGTAGCATGTATCACAACTATATTGAAACTGTAAACTGAATGTCTAGGCTAGGTAGATATGAATTTTCTTTTCTATTTGTAGTGTTTAGAAGTCGGTTCATTGCAATATTGACGAAACAAATGTTCTACAAAATACGTCTGTCTACTAATGTATCAGACCCTCAACCGAGTGGCGCAGTGTATAATTTTTTTTTTTTTTTTCCATTTTCTGTTAATTATTTTTGTAGTTGTAATTTGTACTGTAAGTTTGTATTTTGATATTTGTGTATTTAAGCTCTCGTGGTTGTAAGGTTAATAAATAGAGAAATAAATAACTTTTCTGGTTCAAGTGGTTTAATTTTTGTTTGTTTGTTTATTTGTTAGACTTTATTTTCTATTTCTTTATTCATTTTAGCATATCGTTATGTCTTATGTGCGAGCAATGTAGAATAAGATGTAAAGTAAAGTTGTTTTATAAATAGTGGGATACTGGCAGAAATCGCGATTTGAATATTTTTCTTGGAAAACAATGGCAACAATCAGCTTTGACTAATTGAAGCCCACGATCCTAGTCTATCCGAGTCTATCATTTCTATATATTACCGCAGTCTGGTGTATATCCCTTTGAAAATATTTCCGACGTTGCTTGATATATATATATAGTATAGATATATATATAGATATATATATAGTACTACAAAAAAATCTTGTTTCTTATGAAGTATAGTTCCTTTGATAAGAAACCAAATTATTTCCCCTTGTAATAATCATGATTAATTGTAACTGTTATGATTACTTGGTGATGTTCAAGTCGTCCAATCAGTTCGTAATCACATACTCGTGATTAAGAAAGTGGACTCCCACTGCGCGGTCCGACCAATTTTGTTATAATTACACTGATTTAAACACGTCGAAAACGTCGAAACATGTCTGTGCATAAACCTTGAAGGTTTAAAATATACATTGTTGTCTTGGTCATGATTTTAAAATTCGTTATGATAAAACAGATAAAAGAGCGAATTGGAATTCACTCAATCCTATAACCATCATGAAAGGGTCACTTTTTAGAAATTTAATTCTATTCAAGTAAAGTGAAAGTTAACTCGGGGTTAACTTATACTCCACTCCACCATATCCCACCTTGCCACACACCACACCACAGAACACCACGGCCACAGCACATCACACCACATCATACCACACCACGAAACCGCACCACACCGCACCACACCGCACCACAGCACAGCACAGCACAGCACAGCACAGCACAGCACAGCACAGCACAGCGCACCACACCACACCACACCACACCACACCACACCACACCACACCACACCACACCACACCACACCACACCACACCACACCACACCACACCACACCACACCACACCACACCACACCACACCACACCACACCACACCACACCACACCACACCGCACCGCACCACACCAGAAATAAAATGGAAACTCTTCAATAAGTAATTACCTTTTGTCAGATAAGTTCTCGTACCCTGCTTTCACTTCGTATTTTAGTTCTCTAGAAATGATTGGTAGAAGAGATGTCGTAGCGACTCAGTGAGCTTTTGATGTCAGCGATTCCAATAACTGAGCTACAGGCAATGAGTTTCAGAGATTTTATATACCCTTTGAACGGGCTTTTAATATATGATCACTCAAATATTACTCGCTGCTAAGAGCACTCAAGTTCAAGGTTTTATTGAACTAGCACTGAAATAAGTAAATATGAGAATTGAATTTTCAATTGGTCTTGGCTCGTTCACTTTTAATGAGGCCAGTTACGTAACAAGGTCCGGAACTAAGGCTATATCTCAAAATCCTTCCTTATATGTTAGAATCGGATATGAATTAGACAATCGGAAGACAGTCTTGCGTATTAGAGTCATCCTCCAGACGCTCTTTCTCAATCAAGTTGTATAAGATTGAGATGAGAAGACAAACAAGCTAAATCACTAAAAAAGGAAGTGTCTGATGTTGTCATTCTAATCTGTCTCCGCGGAATTAGAAACTGTTAATCTTAGATTAGTAGCAAGGGCAATATATATGATATTTATTTTGAAAAAGTTAGGGAGAAAAGCGGTTCAAGTTTATTACTTTTTCTTTCGTAGGTCTTTTTTGAGTTCGATAAACTCGTGATGCATTCTGGTCTAGTTTGGATACAATTAACACCATATAAGACTTAATGAACAAAAAGATAAAGAAAATAATCACTTACTGTATCATTTCTCATTTGTACTTTTAATTTAGCTTTACTTACATCAAGCGAGACCAATTCAGATCATATCTCACACTGAAGATGACACTGGATAGTGTCGAAACATGTACGTGAAATTTAAACTAAAAAGTGATGAGTCTTTTTTTTCAAGATTTTTAGTTTCAATTTTTAGTAAGATATTTTTGTTAATAACAAGTGGATAGTGAAGAAAGAGAAAAAAATAATTTCCTTGTGGTGGCACCATGATGCATTCAAAACAAAGCCTCATATATCAGTGATTATTTCACCAGACAAACACACTTTTCATTAACTCTTTTCAAGACAGTTTTGTGTGAAAATGACGTTTAATTGATTTGGCATCCTTGCTTCAATAAACTGTAAATTTGTCCTATTTGTTAAAGAGGGATTTCACTTTCATTGACGTTTTCGCTATTCTCACTTTTTTCCTATATTTATTTTCCAATTCATAGTCGCAGTAATTGTCTTTTTTCAATGCCAAAATACTACCACTACGCGCACACAAAATGGTAGAGAGTCTAGGGAGTCACTTATGTTCACTAATATTCTTATACAGTCGAGTCTCGGTCTGTTCTCAACATCTAAGTATCTTTTTATGTGTGTGTGAAAACTTAGTACTTGGGCAGGCAAATAAACCAAAGAAACAGACGTCGATTAAGCAAAAGCTGCTGCTAGACTATCCTTCATTATCATTGGATGAAGGAAATGCTGCAGGACTATCCTTCATTATCATTGGATGAAGCAAATGATGCTAGACTATCCTTCATTATCATTGGATGAAGCAAATGCTACAGGACTATCCTTCATTATCATTGGATGAAGCAAATGATGCTAGACTATCCTTCATTATCATTGGATGAAGCAAATGCTCAGCTAGACTATCCTTCATTATCATTGGTTGAAGCAAATGCTGCAGGACTATCCTTCGTTATCATTGGATGAAGCAAATGCTGCAGGACTATCCTTCATTATCATTGGATGAAGCAAATGATGCTAGACTATCCTTCATTATCATTGGTTGAAGCAAATGCTGCTAGACTAAAATCAAATAAAGGTTTGCCCATGCGCATCAATAACATATGATTAATATATGGTGCGCTAGAAAGTAATGAAGAAAACGCGAGAATAATGAAAAACCACCATTCGCTCATTTTCTCAAAAAAAAAAAAAACTTTTCTAAAAAAAAAATGGAAAAAAAAAAGAAAGTAGCAATTTGCTTCGCTGTTGATGTCCTTGGTGGCGTTTTTTTTTCGAAAAAAGCCTTCATAATAGATTATTAAGACTACCGACAATCCATCTATTAACTTTTGCTATTAATTGGTATTTATATATTTCGCAACGGCTTCCATCACGCCAAAGCCAGTCAATTACTACTAATATGGAGGCAAAGTGTAAAAGTAATTAAAGTATCCAAACACGTTAAGGTTGTGATGATGATTGACATGTCGAGAACCCATTTTTGTCTACTTTTTAAGATCGCTACTATTTTCTCGAAGATTTGGAACGTTTTCTAAAATCCTAAAACGCATAAAGACGCTGATTGAAAAACAGGAGAAATTTTGATCAGGAATTAGAAATTTGGATGGAAGACAAAGAAATTAAAATTTTGAAGAAAAAAAACAACAATTTGGAACGAATGAAGTTTTTTCTTTAAAATATTGTACTCACTCGAGAGATCTTTGTTAGCAAAGATGCATGTTCACATGTAGCAATGAAGCTCAGTACTCTCTATGCAGAACGTGGGACGATAGCACGCGAAAGATGGCCTGTAGAGTAGTTAACACTGCAATAGGCGAGGATCAAGCGAAGAGTATCACGACAATTCTATAAGCCAAAAACACCTGTCTCGACCAACCTTTTTCCCAAACATCAGAGAAAGATTTTTAGATTATAAAGAGTACTTGAGAAACAATTATATGACAGTTCATTTGCGCTGTACGGGAAAGATGTTTCAGTTTAATAGACGAGAGTTGGTTTAATGTACCTTTAACAACTAAAGGAGGGATTGGTCTAAGTGCGTAGAGAGAATACTACCGGTGAGATGGGCCTATCAGCGACCAGAATGAAGGAAATTACTAGAATTAAGTTAGAGTACATTTCAATTAACTATCAATTGGTTGCTATGGCTACCATAATTGGCAAATTTAGGGAAAGCAATTTTTTTTGTTTTTTTTTTCACATCAACGAGGCGTCCACTGAACAAAACACACCTTTTCTAAGAGCATGTGGTCACATATCTCGGGGTGAAAGAAATGTAATTATGTAGATTTGCAAAAACGTGCCTTGTTGAGATTAAGATAGACAGCCGCGTTTCCTCATTAAAGTTGAAAACTCATGTGCGCACACAGAGGTCATGCGCAGAAACAATCCCGCTTGTTAAAGCGAGAAATACACGTTGCGATTTGTCCGCCAGATCCATCTGCCCGACACCATCGGGAAGAAAATCATGCGAGCCCGATTCAATTGGATCGGACGGATTCACAAAATCTGTAGCACTGTCACGAATTTTCTCATATCGGACCGATTTTTCAAAGTAAATCGGGCTTGAATCGGGCTCTCTAAGCTGCGCGCACGATTTGATGATGATGCATGATGGTGGTGGTGGTGGTAGTGGTCATGATGATGCATGACGGTGATGATGATGACAGCGGTATGATGATCGTGATGATGATAATGATGATGATGATGATGATGGTGATGATGATGATGATGGTGATGACAGCGGTATGATGATGGTGATGATGATGATGATGATGATGATGATGGTGATGATGCTGATGATGCTGATGATGCTGCTGCTGATGATGATGATGATGATGATGATGATGATAATGATGAAACTTTATTTATAGATGATAGAAAGCACCAAGGCTGGTTACCAACAGTTTACATGATGCCCCCCTCTTTACTACGACCGAAGAGATCGCTCAGTTTCGCGACCAAGCAAAACACAAGATTTGAAAAGTCGTAAAAGTCGTGAAAAAACCTTAAGGATTCGACCACGGAGGGTACCAGACTTTAGAACTAATTGCGAAGGAAGGCAGGAACCCCCAACGAAAAACTCTCGAAACCGGCAGGAAATAACGCACAAACATCTCTACTCATATACAATCGAACCCACCTAGCTGATGCACAACAAACACCAACAGTATGTCCTCTAGACAAAATATCCCGCCACAACATGGCCGAGTTTCGGGATGAGAGTTAGCAAAAATACTTGAGAATTCTCCAATAAAAAAGGTTCATACTAATTTATCTTTCTATATAAACTTGAAAAAGGTCAAACTAGTTTGGTTATCATCTTGAACGTCGAAACTTCTTATGAATTCAGCGGTATCTTGCGCGTACATGCTCGAGGTCGTATAAAGACCATTGGTGCAGTACTAAATGTAATGATGGACACTTGCGTCATGCACCCAGCATGAGCTAAGTAAACTTATGCTCCAGCTTGAGCAACGATAGTTGCAGAAAAGTCGTTAAGTCTTTACCTTAGGGGAAAACAATCAAAAACTCGTAACTTTCGGTAGGTGTTTGCCGCTGGTTTGATGGTGGCCGCCGACATAAAATAGCGGCAACCAGACCCACAAATAACCGATCCACACTAGAAAACTTACGACTTTTAAGTTTTATTTGTTATTATTATTATTATTATTATTATTATTATTATTATTATTATTATTATTATTATTATTACTATTATTATTATTATTATTATTATTATTATTACTATTATTATTATTACTATTATTATTATTATTATTACTATTATTATTATTACTATTATTATTATTATTATTACTATTATTATTATTACTATTATTATTATTACTATTATTATTATTACTATTATTATTTATTTATTTATTTTTTTGCAGCATAATACGAAAACTGACAGCAATAAAAGAATGAGGATAATCCGTTTTTTTTTTTTTTTTTTTTTTTTTTTGGCAATTGAATCTCAATCAACTTGCAAATAATTTGTATTTCTCATTAGACACTAACTATAAGAGTGTTTTCTAAATGAGGGGATGTTTAGGAGAGATTTCGTTTACCATAACTACTGAAGTGTAAACGAGCAAATAAAAGCTCGTTAACGATTCCTTGGCACAGGAAATAAATAACATTAAGCTCTTACTTTATTTCACAAATTTGGAGTTTACACCCTGAATATCACGAAGCTTGATGTTGTAACTTTATAAAGGCATCTTAAGTAAGGTATATGACACAGGTTATGGGTAGAGTAACTAGCGGAAATGTGATTCTCATGACTGACTTTTGAGCTGGTATTTGTGGTCGGTTTTTTTTCCTAACCGCATCCCAAATTTAGAGTCTCAAACCTAATCACATGAGCATTGTTTTAATAATTACTTGAACAAGACTGAATGCAAATCTGATCATTTCTAAGAGACAAGAATAAACATCATTAATTGATGTACAGTTTATTTTAATTTTTTTCTAAAGCTTCCGTTCGCATTTTTATTCTATCTTGATGAAATTTGTTTTTCCTACGAGAGAACTAGATTAGGGGGGAAACTGAGGTTTTTCACTTGACCATAAGTAGTATTCAGCATTTTGATGCTTTGAGTTGGCATTTGTTTTGAAGGCTGGAAATGTTTCGCTTTGTGCTAACCCAACTTCCTGACCTCAGATCACCTAAGGTTATGCCTAAGGTTTTGTGTTCCAACTATATTTAGGTCAAAACTTCCTAAGCTCATTGTTAAGAGGCTCTCATTGAGCGACAGTTGGTTTAGGCTGAGAACCGTTGACCTTATTTCTTTTTTTAAATGATTTAGAGATGAATGGGTTTGTTCCCACTTTAGACTTCTTCCTCAATACCCCTGTCAGCTTGACAATAGCCGTTCGTAGTTCTCTACTTCGCCAGCAATAAATTGCTGGGTTTAGAACACAGTTTAAGAAAACCAAGACATCAGTCCAAGGGAATATAAAATAATGAAATAAATATTCTTGGTTAATAAGAGTACTCGTGATGAGAGCGATAATGAGAGGGAAGTAGCAGAGGAAGACTGCTCCTACGATGAAGGCTGTTGACTTAGCGATCTTTGCTTCCCGCGCTGTGTAGTGGTGTCTCCGTCTTTTGCCTTGCTTTTTGTCGTTTGAGGTCTCGTTTGATTCGCTGACAGCACAGCTAGCGCTAGTCATGGAGATCTGAACATGATGTCGGCGAGCCAGGAGGAAGATTTTGACATGAGCAATCGTTATGATGATGATGCAAATCATGAGAAGTGAGGTAGTGATGTAGTAGTAACTCTCATTGTTCAATCCGAAGAAACGCGAAAGAACAAAGATAATCCATAGACCTGACAACAACAGAGTAGTTAGCAGTAGTCTCGACACATTCACATGTATTTTATACTTGAACGGATGAAACAGAGCGAAACACCGCTCACACGATATCAATGTCACCACCATAAACGACACTCCAATAGAAATATTCCACAATGAACGATAACACAAGGTTATCCAGCAAATATACGAATGTTGGGATTCGAGAACGCGTCGAACGATGTATAACGGCTGCGTAATGAACGCCACGAGAAAATCAATAAACGACAGCAGGAGAAGTAGAATATTGGAATAGTTTTGAAGATCGCGGTTCTTTAGTATCGCACCACAGACTAACAGATTTGCTACAGCACCAGATATGGACAATACTCCAGTTAAGAAACAAGTGAATACTGTTATTACGTCGATGGCAATACTTGGTTTTTGAATGAAATACATGGAATAAAGACACTGAATAATCTTTGTTGAGTTACTAGACATCATGGAAAGGTTTGAAGCAACTTCAGAAATCTTTCAGTGACAGCTATTGCAAGTCAATTGCCTCAGCAACGCAAGTTTTCTTCGTTTTTTTTCCTGGGCTTTCAGGAAAAGTGAAGATTGTATTGAACCTGTTCCCCGAAAATGACCAACTTTCGTCCTTTTTTCCGATTTATCTTGAGATAAGGAGCTCAGGCTAGCGCACGAAGACTATTCTTATCAGATCTCTTAAGATCAAGTGGTGTTAC
The DNA here is from genome assembly GCA_023349425.1 of Anthopleura sola. NCBI lineage: Eukaryota > Metazoa > Cnidaria > Anthozoa > Actiniaria > Actiniidae > Anthopleura > Anthopleura sola. Next base: position 4,832,355 of record JALHLI010000006.1, on the reverse strand, counting down.
AAACCTTCCAGTGCACGGCACTTGTCTTACATGAAAATGACTGCAAATTAGATTCAAAGCTTTCCTAAAATTATTCCATAAAGAACCTTAGAGTTTTGTGGTCTGTATTCCTTGGCGAGTGTTGGGCAGCTTGTCATGTTGTTGTAGCTCAAGTGACTTCGCAGCGTTTGTGCCTAGGTATCGATTAGGGATTTCCACAAAAATTATTCAATTTGACCACAGCTTAAGCAAAAACAGTTCAACAAATTTCCGTGGGAAAAGCTAGTTTCACTTTACCTCCTGTAGCAATCCAGCGATTTACGATCCATATAATTATAAATATATCGCTTCTAGCACTAAAGCAACCTACCCACTGAGCGAAAACTTTCACTTTTGCAGTCTTCCAAAGGCTTTTCCATTGAAGCGAAATATCAAAAACATCCGTCCACTGCTGAAAGACTTTGATGACCACCGCAACGATTGTCAGAGGATTTTCATTGGCTTTTAGTAACACAAACTCGAGGAGTAACGAAATATATAGTCTTTCAGCTGCTCACTAATCAATGATTTATTTCTACTGAAAAAACTTTATTAGTATCGAAATAAGAGACTAAGAAACAAGGATTTGAAATTGAAATTAGTCTTGACAACAAATAGTGTTATCTTTTTCTAAAAATAATGTAAAATTATATATTCAAATTTCGCTGCACAAATAAGAAATGAAATCTAAGTTTCCTTTGACTACATCGAAGAAATGATAAATGATATCTAACAGTATCTGAACTCAAACACATTTTATCTACCTGAAAAAAAAAAAACTCATTTTAATGTGATTTTTTTTAGGAAAATTTAAAGAAAAATTAATTCAAAACTTCTCCAGTTTATCAAAATTTAATTATCCAGTAACTGTTTCCTATTCATCTTATTATAATTGTGTTATTATTTTAACTTTGTGTTTCTTTTTAGTTTATCCAGATATTTCCTAAAGCTACTTTGTCGTGCTGATCAAAATATTTCTAGAAAATGTCAGAGTCATACTCAAAAAAGATCTCGAAAAAAAGATTGGATTTTCAATTGTTCATGTTGAAAGTGGGATTTAAAGCCATAAGGTGATTACGAGAAAGCGAAATCAAAAAGATAATTATTTCTCAGAATTAAAAGATTTTGTTATAGTTTTTGGAGGATTTAAGTGGAATGTGACGCACAGATGAAACAACGTATGTTTTCCATATGATACTAAAACCAAAATTTACTTAACTGAAATAAAATAGATTTATTTTCTTTCTTTCATTTGTTCCAATAATTCATTCATTCATTCCGTCATTCATTCATTCATTCATTCATTCATTCATTCATTCATTCATTCATTCATTCATTCATTCATTCATTCATTCATTCATTCATTCATTCATTCATCCATTCATTTGTTTAGTTCGCTCATACTTACTTATATATTTATTCATTTATTTATGTATTTCTTTTTTATTTGTATATTTGAATGTTTGTTCATCTATTTCATCCATTCATTCATTTATTCGATGGTTCTTTCATTCATTTATTCACCCATTCATTGATTCAATCACTTATTCATTAAGCTATTTTATCATCCATTCATTCATTCATTTATTTCATCCATTCATTCACTCATTGATTCAAACACTTATTCATTAAGCTATTTTATCATCCATTCATTCATTCATTTATTTCATCCATTCATTCACTCATTGATTCAAACACTTATTCATTAAGCTATTTTATCATCCATTCATTCATTCATTCATTCATTTATTTCACCCATTCATTCACTCATTGATTCAAACACTTATTCATTAAGCTATTTTATCATCCATCCATTCATTCATTTATTTATTTCACCCATTCATTCTTTCTATTTTCATCGATGGCAATCGACCGGTCACGGGCCCTTTAAAATAGACAACAGGACAAACTAAGGGACACCTTTGAGGACAGACTCACCAATTATTCTAATAACTCGCTTCAATGTCCTAATATTAGTATACTAGCTACCTTTAGTCATTCCCATACCAATCAATTTCCTCAAAAAGTGGAGGGAAAAAAAACAAAAGACAAGTTCGAAGCCAAGGAAGCGACCGCGGTGTCTGAGATACGTGAATATAGAAGCAAGGTGAATAGTTCTCTTGGATAATTACGTCTCCAATTATGAATAGTCGCCGGGTTTCTAATCATCGGCAGAACTATTGGACGGTAATTTGATTTCACATTGAAAAACACTAAGCTTAACTTAATAGTTAACGGATTTTTGATGAGATTTTTGTTTTTCTATTGAGAGGCTTTTCATACAGTAGTTTTAATAGACTTCAATATCTTCAAATTCAGAATTGATTCCGAGGCTTTAGTCGTATGGTACTTCATGTATGGTACAAATACGTGGATCACCAAATACATTTATTGGTAGGAATAAAATAATGTACCGCATACGACGTTCCTACCTTTCGACAATAATTAGAAGAAAAATCTGGTCGAAATTTTAGTCAATCCACCACTCAACAACACCATAATCGAATCTACAGCACTATGTCTACTGATATTTTCGAGGTTTAATGCATTGTTGAACAATTTATTCTGGAGAGCCTCGGTACTGTGCTAGAATTTTGCTAGAACGTGGCCTATCTGTGTTAAAAACTGTTAATTTTTTGGCGGAAGAAAAAGTAAAAAACACGACGTAGAAAAAGTAGAAAAAAACTTCTAAAGCAAAAGAGAGGACAAACAAGCACCTCTAATTCAATATGACACCAAGGTCACGTACCACATAAAGTTACAGACACGCGCTGCAAGCTTTATCCCCCCCCCCCCTCCCCTCCTCACCAACATCACCAATACTAATGAAGGTAAAAAACAATATTGCTAGAATGAAAAAAGGCAATATGCGATCCCCTTAAGGAAATTTGCGGAATCTTTTTTTCATCGAACCAGTTGGAAGAAAACAAAACAATATTGGAGCAGAATCGATCTCACAGTGCTATCAGCTCGGAAGGCTATTGTTTGTTGTAACGATTAGTTGAATGGTCAAGCTGACTGGGTTTTCTGCTATGCGTAATGTTTACAGCGGTTATAACAAACGATTTGCTTGATTTAGACAAAGTCAAGTTCAACCGAGTATTCGTGGTTGTTGTGAGCTACGGCTTAGGGTGTTTGCAGAACGATAAGAAAAGAAAGTGGAAACGGGAAGCAAAGTGAAAGGAAAAAAGAAGAGGAAAACCATAAGGAGAGAAAGCAAAGGAAAGCAAAGAGATTGGAAGGGGAGGGATGGGAAGAAAATGAATGGAAAGGAAAGCCAAGGAAAGGGAAGGAAGGGAAAGGAAGGGAATGGTAAAAAAAACAAAGTAAAGAAAAGAAAAGAGAAAAGAAGAGAAGAGAAGAGAAGAGAAGAGAAGAGAAGAGAAGAGAAGAGAAGAGAAGAGAAGAGAAGAGAAGAGAAGAGAAGAGAAGAGAAGAGAAGAGAAGAGAAGAGAAGAGAAGAGAAGAGAAGAGAAGAAAGTTGACGAGCAATATGTTTGGCATCGCCATGGATACCATCATCCTCTGCCTTCGAAATGTTCGAATTTTCATCGGAATAAACACTGTAAAAAATATCTTGTCTATCTGTCAGGCTATAAGGTAAAGAGAAAAGGCATACAAATACCTTAAATTCTATTGACAAAACGTGGGATTCTTTCAGAATTTCTTTTGTATTTTCCTAATTTTCGTTGATGGAATTTGAAGTATTTCTTATTCAGCCATTTCCTGTTCGCACCATTTTCTAAATATCCCTTTGACAATGTCCTCCAATGTTTGGTTAGTGATAATGTTTTGCCGACCATCAGGTTGGCGTGCGAAACAAATACTAATGAAATCAAGACGTGATATTCCTGCCAAGATTACAGCCCTGCATTCCTTATGTCTGACTGTATCTTGATTTTCTAATTGATTAAATTGTTATTTGGTGCTGGACTTCCGTTTCGAAGACCTTTCCTTAATGGTTTTGTCTGAAGATAGGTTGTACATTAAGCTACTCTGATTGCTGTTCGATATAGACGCTCTAAAGCCAGTCTATTTACAGACCATTTTACGAAAGCCGTAATGTTTTCTCATTTCAGACCTCGTGTTTGTCTCCTGAGTACTATTCCTTCTTTGAGAAGATTTATTCTCTTTTCCGTTGTTTCCCACAATCCCTCACGATTCTTAGCGTGAGGTCGAGGTCAGGGTAAAATTTGCATGACTGTGAACATTTTTTCGAGGCATCCGTTAAGATTTGTTTATGCAAATTTTACCCCGACCTCGACCTCACGCTCAGAATCGTGAGGGATTGTGGGAAACTACGGAAAGAAACTTTACTATGGATGCAAATGAAAAAAGGAAACGTTTTCCACAGAAGAAGGAATGAGTAAACATTAGTCCAAAAGTAGAGGTACGAAACAGACGCCATCTTGGAAATATGTTTTCTAAAACTATCCCACAATGCACTGCAATGCCATCTCGACTCATGGCCAATATGAAAAAAAATTCTGACTTTTTTAAAATTCATATTTTCATCTTCCTGGATTAATCTTGATAGTTAATAAACATGAATATTATGACGGTGGATTTATTGTTTTAAGAGTAAGTGGAAAGAATAATAATTATAAAATATTTGAATCAACAATTTTTTATCCTAAATATGAATAATGTCGGGTTAGTCAGTTTTGATGTTTTTCAACCAAGGTGGTTTGGGCATCCGAGAAACCAATGCTTTGAGTAAGAAACGATTCAGAAATGTGTTTTTTTACTCGCTCGTGAATCTTTCTCCTGAAAGCCCCAATAATGTTGTTAAGAAATCCAGTGATTCTGGTCATCCAAACAGAAATCTGCAAATGCCATTTCTAGTCACGAAGATCCACGTTACCCTCTGTATACTAATCACAAGTAGCGCTAAAAACTAAAAAATAAATATTTTCTGGATGACTTTGCAGGCAACCAACAAAAAGCTGCGAAAAGACTTCAGAAATTCTTCAAATCATATCCCAAGTGGTCCAATCCCGGACAGCCAATAAAATCATAGCAATTAGGTCATAACTAAAAGAAAGGTGCGTAAATTCCTCAAACTGTATTCTAAGTGGTCTTGAGCTTGTCACGTGATCAGGGACATCCAATGAAATGCCAGTATATCCATATCTGCGAAAAGACTTCGGAAATTCTTGGAAGCATTCATTCCCTGATGGTCTTGAACTTGTCATGTGATGTAAACCATCAGAACAAGGACTTGCTACTATACCGTATTTATAAAAAAATCCTTCAAATTCTGTACACCATGTGATTCTGAGCTTACCACGTGATTCTCATACCAACCAATAAAATTCTTTCAATAATACAACACTAAAAAATAGTGTTTTTTTTTTTTTCGAATGATCCAAAGTATGCCTTAAAACACCAAGTGATCCAGACCAATAAATCGGGTCGTATTATAGCAAATCACGCAGGCGGTGCTGACCTGATTACCTTACATTCTTTCATGATTCTACTGCGTTGTGCTTGGCCATGGTCCTTCGTATAGACTTAATGACGTTATATGGGTCAACATTAACGTTTGGCGTCTGCATGTAACGAAATAGAATTGTTATCCAATAAGCTAATGAAAAAAATAGCCCATCGAAATAGAAAGAAAGAAAGAAAAAGAAGACAAGAGAAGAGAAGAGAAGAAAAATATAAGCGTTTTACTTTTAAATAGAACCATGACAAAATTCGAATACTTACACCAAAGAGCTCGATAGAACTTATGTCAGCACGGGTCCTACAAATAGAGAAAACACAGTCTATTTAGATGTCATGAAAAGAAGACTACTGAAGGTCAGGTATAGATGAGGGACGTCGTACTACAAGTAGTATATAGAGCTAGAGAATGATATCTCCTCAAGACAAAAAGATCGCCTGTCATGAAAAGATTTGAAATCCTGATTTCAAGGTATTAGTGTAAAAATAAACCGTTTGGGTAGCCTGTGGAAGCTTTAAGAAGAGTAAGAGTAACCCGGTTTTTCTTTTTTGGTCTCACTTCCTCCATGCCACAGGGATCCCATTTGGCTTGTTTGTACTTACGATGTAAGCGCTCCTCTGTAAACGACTCGTATTATCATAGGAAGATCGCCATTCTCAGCTGTTGGGATCTGTTTTCAATACATAAAAAGAAGTCCTTGTAGATTTTCTCATTTAATACAATTGGTTTTTATCCCTCTCTTGAGTGCAATAAGTTAAGCCTGGTTTTCACTAGCGACGCGAGGACAAACCAAGCAAAAGGAGAAGGAAATATTTTGATCCTTGTTCCTGTGCTTGCGTTGGGCCTGTTTCCGCAATGAAATTAGGTCTCTTGTGCCTGCGTTTGTGCTTGCGTTGGACCTGTTTTTGCGATGAAATAAGGTCTCTTGTGCATGCGTTTGTGTTTGCGTTGGACCTGTTTTCGCAATGAAATAAGATCTCTTGTACATGCGTTTATGCTTGCATTGGATCTGTTTTCGCAATGAAACCAGGTCTCTTGTGCTTGCGTTTGTGCTTGCGTTGGACCTGTTTTCGCAATGAAATAAGGTCTCTTGTGCATGCGTTTGTGCTTGCGTTGGGCCTGTTTTCGCAATGAAATAAGGTCTCTTGTGCATGCGTTTGTGCTTGCGTTGGACCTGTTTTCGCAATGAAATAAGGTCTCTTGTGCATGCGTTTGTGCTTGCGTTGCTAGTGAAAATCAGGATTTTAATAAAGCCATTTCTGTTACAATTATTAGTAAGTTATCTAGTAGAAATTCAGACATCGAGTATTTTGGATTCCCGTCATTGTTAGAGCGGTTTTCGTTTAGAGCCATTTTGGCCGCATGACTGGGAATCGTACTGCTGAACTCACCATCTTTGGAAAAACCATGCCTGCGCTCATGGCGTAGAGACCCATGTCATCAATGTACGCTGTAATGTGAATAGGGATAAAATAAGTTGAATAAATAAGAAAGTAAATGAATAAAAAAAAGTCAACATGTGAGTGAGCGCTGTGTGCATAAAATACTGAATGTAGTGGTAGTGTGTGTGAGTGAAAAGTGTCCCCTATTAGTGCGAAAGCGCTAGAACGACTAGACACTTATATAAAGAGATTTATGGACGGACGGAAGGATGGATAGCCGGACGGATAGCCGACGACAGATAGATGGATGGAAGAACGGACAGACGCATGCACGCATTTAAGTAGTGGGCAGGAGGAAAGATGGACGGATTGAGAAAGAAAGAAGGGAAGGAGGGACAGAGGGACGGAAAGAGGTAGAGCCTTCCTAAGAGAAGCTGAGGAGAGAAGTGGGATTTCCAATTTCATATTAAATGACGAAACAATACTCTTGACACTCACCTCTCATCGTGTAAAATAAAAGGCGAAAGATATCGTTGCCTTGCCGTTTGCTGATAAGCATTACCTCATGAGAAGCCTGTGGCGTCTGAAAGATTCAAACAGACACAACGTCGTCAGCATCAGGATGCCCAATAGATCTGTCCCTGTTTTCCCATTTCAGACTATAAGTCATTCTCTTAGGAATAGGATTTTTTGTTTGAGTCTCATCTAAGGTATCTTCAAGGACATGATACGAGGTCGGTCAACCTGTCTTTCTTGTTAACCAGTGATGCCAGAGAAGAATGATGAATATGGATGAAACTTCAACGAAGAATGTAATTCTCAAGAGAATTCCTCATGGTAAGGACATAACGTATGGATGGGTCTGTAGTATATACTAGTTATACAATGGTTTCGAGCGGCATACCGTAGAATATCCTACGAGTCACTTGTAGTTTCTAGTATACACATGAGCCTTTAGGCGAGTGTGTATACAAAGAAAATACAAGTGACGAGTGGGATATCCACGGTTTGCCACTCGAAACCATTGTATAACTATTTTATCCCATGCTAAAGAAAATGCAAATTCGTAGATTCAACACGCATTGCATGATGGGAAGGAAGAGTGAAATACCGACGAATGTACAACGGCTTTCTTGCTTTCTGATTGGTTGTATTTTCTATGGTGTGGGATAAACACAGATATAATACAATGAATATAGCGGCACTTACAATATACGCCATCGCAGTAGCCTCCCCTAGGTGAACAGCAAGACCCAATAAACTGTGTACCTGTAAGAAAAATCATCCGTTAGCTGGTAAGTATACTAAGAAATATACCTTTTGTCCTGGATAGAGTTGCCGGCGTCGGTACTAGGGACAATTCGATGACCGTGCAAAAAAAATACATATCTACTTATGTCCCTCTCCTCTGAGGCCACAGCTCCCCCAACCCGTCCATGACACACACATACAGTAAATCCTCTATTAAGCCCCCCTCCCCTCCCCTCTCCTTTTCACTAAATTCACAATAATGGTAAATCATACTTCAGAGACTAACACCACAAGTAAATCAAATGTTGAAAATACCGTGTAATTTGAACAATGCATATACTATGCCATTAACATCCCTATAGATTATGTAAGACAGCCCATAGTAATACTTCCACTTACTGAGTTTACCGTGTTGTATTGTGCGTTTCGGCTAAAAATCAATAAGCCCCACCCCTCCCTCTCTATTAACCCAACCCTCTCCAATAGACCCCTTTCACGTGACGTCAAAGCAGCTCAATTTGGAGGACAAAACAAAATAATTTCAATCTCCTGAGAATTGGAACCTACTGTTCTGTCCTCCAAATTGCGCTGCATTCCGACGAGCTGCAAAGGGTCTCATACCTCCATACCTCTCCCCTAATACTACGATGCGCATAATAAAAAAACAAAACAAAGAGATATCGTTGCTAACAAAAGTAGAACGATAAAACTTACCTTGACGAGGTGAGTGAAGTAGTTGGCTCCTCGGTGGTTTCTAGAGTAGGAAATCGCTGCCTCGTGTAGACGCGCCCACTTTGCTGAAGTATAAAAGTCAAGTTTATAAATTAATCTTTATGGAACTCTGAAAAAACCTTCTGAGCCGCCCTAAGTCAGAGCACGAACGAATGATATCTTTAGACTTTAACTCATAAGAGTTGGACAAACAAGTTCAAATAAATACGAATAAACTATATTTAGCTGATTTTTTCGCCAAAATTGTAAGTTTTGTAACAGTGCGCATCGATAAACCGTGGGCACCCAGAAATATTTCAGAAATCGTGTATCGCTCGTTGAACAATCTGAAACAACTCTCTAACTGCAAGAAATGCGACTGATTTGTAGTCAGATAATTTTCTTGTAGTTAGAGAGTTGTTTTATCTTGTTCAACGAACGATAAACGATTTCTGAAATATTTCTGGGTGCCCAAGGTTTTTCGATTCGCACTGTAAGAGCTGTTACGTACATTATAAGGCATGGTAGACGCAGGCTTTCGTGCAGAAAGACTGATTTAAAAAATGTAAAGTTGTGTTGTCAGCGCGTGTAACATTTACAATTTTCAAAAGAAAGTAGGCGCCACATTAGCCAGCTTAAACAAGGCTTTTGGTTACAAAAGATGGCACGGTACAGTCTACCGCCTTTTAGTCTCTGCATGCGCACAAAGACTAACTTTCTAACTACAAAACCCCTCTTTATTTCATAAGATAATCATACCGTAATACTGTCCCGATGCAAGGTTAACATGAATATGCGGGTGTGGTTGGCTTGCACTTGCTTTACTGAGAACATCCCAGTAAATATGAGGATATGAATATTCTTTATCTGCATTGTGTGCCTTCACAAACCTTCATCGACAACAACAACAACAAAAACAATTAGTCATTTGTGAGTTATAACTTCATGTGACTGACTGGAATTATGAAAGGGTTTAAAATAAAGCAACCTGATTGGTTCTTTAGAAGAGAGTACCTTTGGTATACCGCAGGTATATTATGAACAGGATTTTCCAGATATTTGAGGTAGGGTAACCCCACCGCTAGGGCTGACTAGTTTCGTGGTTTTTGTGGCTGACAAAATAATTCTCCATATGACTAGGATTACCTGACCTCGATGTAAAGGAGCAATAGAAAGTGTGCTATACACGCATCAAGCATTCCGCGCTACTGCTCTAAGCGCATGCTCAGGGGATTAAAAAGTGAGATAATATTTTTTATCATATGACCGTATTTCACTGTACGCGTGATTCTAAGAAAAACCTTTGGGGAAAATGTCGTCAGCAAAAAAAATACGCTTTTCCGAAAAGTGTAATAATTTCCCGTTCGGACTCGCCGTTCGGACTCGCTGCCGATTTTGATTCGCATTTATTAAAAACGCTTTGAAATCGATTTTTCATATGTGGTCATATGATAAAATGCTTATTGACTGAGTTAAGGTCGGTCCGAACGGGAAAATATTTGGCTCTCGGTCCTTGGCACGGAACTCGCTGCGCTCGTTCCGTACTTCAGGACCTCGAGCCAAATATTTTTCCGTTCGGACCTCCTACTCAGTCAATAAGTACATAGTAAAACATGTTATATTTTAGTTGTATTTTTCTTGTTAAACACAATTTTCATTAAATATTCAAGATCACGTACCGTTAAGCGAATTTTGATTCAAATATATCAAAAAATTGCATATCTTACAAAATATTATCCCACTTTTTAATCCCCTGAGCATGCGCTTCTGACGATACGCATAGAAATTATGGAGATGAATTTAGAAATACAAGATGAAGCTTTTCGATTCATAGTAAAAACGTCCAACTCCATAACTCCGCGCACCATGAGTATGTTAACAGACAATCTGTTGCCTGATGAGGATAGTAAGAAAAGCCGTTTGCGCAAGGGGTTCTGGCGGTAGTGGTATCGCGTATCGATCAAGAAATAAAAAACACGATCAGCACTTTCTTACCATTTTTGAGCGACGTCCATTAAATCAAGGAACTGGAGAAAAAACAATCAATATTTTATGATCGAGACAGTAAATGATCCATAAAAACATTAAAATTATTAATATATTTATATAAGGAAAAACACTATTAAAAACGCTTGCAAATAATTTATAAGCTACTTGGGGTGGAAAAAAACCTAGACAAGTCTGGCTGGACTGTGGGTAGTTAAGGGGGTGAAATAACGATGTTACTATGATTGTGGTTACATGCTTATGAAATACTGCGATAATCACTAAGAAATTCTACATTATTATATAAAAATCATTGTGGCCATCATTTTATTATCATCATCACCACCACCATCATCACATCATCATCATCAGCATAAACATACATCATCATCATCATCATCATCATCATCATAAACATACATCATAAACATACATCATCATCATCATCATCATCATCATCATCATCATCATCAACATACATCATCATCATCACCATCATCAACAACTTAATTGAGAACTTGCGTTTAAAACACCGAAATAAGACAACATTCTCTTTTACATAGTCATCCAAACCAAGGCGAAAGTCTTATCATTCGTATATAATATTTAGGCAAGCAGCATGTTTAGTGCTGGTCTACCCAGGATTTGAACCCACGACCTCCAGCACAACAGGACGACAACCAACCGAGCCACCCAGCTGGTGGTTCATAGTGCGTGGTGACGTAAGAACTTAGGAATCGCCCCTTAAAAGTCTGGAATAGAAATACATACTTAATTGTCCAAAATACTTGAAAGTCAAAAATAAGTGTAATTTGGAAAAAAGGCTTATTTCCAAAAGAAAGTCTAAATTTAGTATTTACTATTGGTTTTTTTGTTTTGTTTCGATATTATATTAACTTAATTTTCTTTAACTTATTAAACGAAAACAGGCAAACAAACTCAAAAAAGTTCATTACTAGCGATAATTTTTGGTTGTTCAGATACTATCCTTACTCAAATATTAATAACACTGGTGTTATCTATGGTTTTGTATTTACAGATTGGGAAGATTCTTTATACCTTTCGGCTTTCCTTTAGTCAACAGTGGTGGTTTCCAAAAGACATAGATAGATAGCTAGGTATATGTACTATAATATACCTTGATATCTTCATTAATTATCACCAAATCGGCAAAGTAAGAAGTTAATTGTAATTTTACAATCTGAGATCATTATTTTCCTTTTCTTTTCTTTTTTCTATATTCGGAAATTTGTCATTTATTTCTTGTTTGCATTTGTCGCTATCTCCGCTCCCCATGAGGACTTTTCAAATGCATGATTTTTCTTCTCGATTCTTCTCTTATTTCCTTTTTCTTTTCTTTTCTTCCTGTCCCTTTCCTTTCCTTTCCTTTCCTTTCCTTTCCTTTCCTTTCCTTTCCTTTCCTTTCCTTTCCTTTCCTTTCCTTTCCTTCTCCTTCTCCTTCTCCTTCTCCTTCTCCTTCTCCTTCTCCTTCTCCTTCTCCTTCTCCTTCTCCTTCTCCTTCTCCTTCTCCTTCTCCTTCTCCTTCTCCTTCTCCTTCTCCTTCTCCTTCTCCTTCTCCCCTCCTCTCTTCCCTTCTCTTTCTTCTTTCGAGCACTTTCGACATAATTCCAACAGCCGCATTTCCCAAAATGCTTTTGAATTTCTCTTTACTAACAGGTAAATAAATATTCTATATTTTTATCGAACTTCACTTTTCTGTTTTCGTTTTGGCAAACGTTTTTGATAATATAAAGTATGCCACTGAGTAGATTCAAATAGAGTTATATATTTTTAATAATTGATAATCATTTCTTGATTTTCTAATAGCACTAAGAAACTGTCCCACTTTGTGACGCAACAATGGACAGAAATTACGCAATTTATTCAAAAAGAAAATTCAATTTTATTGCCACATGTCAACTTATACGAGATATAAAAAATAAATATAATATATATGTTAATCTCGAAGCATTCAAAAAAACACCTCCAAATCCTTTTTTGCGGAAAGTCGAACAACTCAATCACATAAAAAGAGTATTTTCTAATTCATATTTTAAACAAATGATCCAAAATTAAGTCAATATTACTTTACTAAAGTGGATTGATTTTAACCTCAAATTTGTCTTGGATCATCTCGTAGAGAATTTGAAAGATTTTGCACTCAGAAAATGTTGAAATTTCTATTATATATTTACTCCAGATTTACACAATAAAAAAGAAATGTAGAAAATCATGAATTATAGAAATAGGAAGTAAAAGTCATTTCTGAAATAATCGAGGAAAATTTTACAGCGTTGCTATGGAGATGAAAAGAATTGGAAAGATTTTTTTAGTCATTTTCGAGACACGTTCATGATACGTGACTAGACAGAATCAAAGGAAGGAAAATATATATTTATTCCACGATATTGTAACTTAATGGAATCGGATAAAACTATAGACATTCATAGCGATTTTCTTTATTTAATTCAATAATATTGGAAGAGTTGAGAATAAGGATTTGCTTTAGCAGTGGTTTTCCAATTCTTAATTTTTCCACTGAATAAGATTGGATTAAGAAGTTGGTTTCTGTGGAGGGAGTAAAACCGGAGAACCAGGAGAAAAACCCTCGAAGCACAGGGGAGAACTAACAAGCAACTGTACGACAGAACGAATGACATTGAGGTCGGGAATACACAATCAGATGAAATATAAGGAATTGGATGAATCTTAAAATCATGACTTAACAATATTGCAACGGTATTTGCTTGAATAAGATTAGCAAAATTGGATGAGTTTCATCTTGTTTCCATTTTTAATCAAAACCTTTAAATTTTAACACAAAAGCAACCTCTGCGCTGATCAAAGTCAGGGTATGGCTAACTCACAGGTCGAACCCTGAAACAACCTCTGGGCTGATCAAAGTCAGTGCACGGCTAACTCACAGGTCGAACCCTGAAACAACCTCTGGGCTGATCAAAGTCAGAGAACAGCTCACTCACAGATCGAATTGGAATATAGCGCCAGTTAGGTTTTGCGAAAGGAGGAAAATCCAGAGGCGGACCTGGAGAAAAACCCTTGAATCAAGGGAGAGACCTAACAAACTCTACTCACATATGATGCCGAGTCCTGGCATCGAACTCGAGACCCTAGAGATGAGAGGCGAGTGGAGTATACACTACACCACCCTTGATTCGAAGGATAAAGATATATTAGGGAAAAAAAATTCCTAAAAAAAACTTATCAGTATTTTTGAACGAGCAGGATGATTTTCTTGTACATGACGGTTAATTTTTGTTCCTTAGAAACGGTTCGACTTACATGTACGCAAACTGATCCAAATCTGTCATTTCACCAGTCTTGCCCAATCAACCAAGACGCGATTGCTTAACTCAGGCTTCACTACCAAATGACAAGATACGCCAGACTTTGACTATAGTTTATTCGTGTTTAAACAACAAGAGATACGATAATGGCGGTGCTTATTTTCGCCATGTCCAACTAATAAACACTATAAGAAAAGAAAAGATCTCCCACGATTAATAACGCAAAAATTACTGAGTTTTTTTCACTTCGCCCTCCCACTGAGAAAGGTTTTAGAAATATTTCTAGCTCAATGGCGAACAGGTTAAATCTTATTGCTTCAATTTTTTAAAAAAAAGTTTTCCAGCTTCGAACCGCATTGCAATCTAAACTTTAAGTGTTTTTTTTTTTTTTTCTTTTTTTTTTTTTTTTGCTTCTCGTACGTTCCATGACCATTTCTCTATTTCTTTTGATTAGAAGTTATTCTTCACTCTTTTGATGTTTACTGTAATCTCAGCTTGATTTCGTTAATTCGTTAATCTTATCCCCAAAAACCATCTATACTTTCTCTCTTATTTATTTTTCTGCAAAATCTTTCCATATTGATCTAAATACTAGATTCATAGAATTCATTCCTATCTCTGCTAATCCCCACCAAATACCGTCATAGGAATAATAATAGCTTAAAGCGAAATATCCCAACTATTGACCTCAAGCCAACTGTTTCCATAATACATACTCGAAAGAGAAAAGATTATCAGCATTAATAACGCTCTCATGTAAAGGGACACCTGGTCGTTCACCGGTTGTTTAGAGAAAACTAACCAACATTTGCCTTATTTGTCGTAATCGACAGCCAAATCTAGTTTTTAGACCACAATTGATGTATAAGCATGAGATGCCCGCGGTTTTCTTCTAACTTTATGAGGTAGACAGAATGTCGTTTTGGAAAAAGCCGACCCCGGCGTCTTTCTAGAAGGGGAATTTTGAAAGCACTAGCTAGGATCCCAGCGTGTTAGCACAAAATGTCAAAGAGTAATTCCCAAAGTATTTGTTTGTTTGTATACAAGAACGCAAGAGCAAACAAAAGTTACCAATCGATGAAAATCAAATCAGAATAAGTCACCATTCACACGTTCTTTAAGGAATCTGCAGGTCGCTATGTAACTAATGGCAAAAATTATTCCAGAACTATGAACCAACTGAAAAATTACTACATGATATTGCTGGGTCAGTAATAATCTTTCTTATTTCCTCTAATAATGAGCTAAATCGTTAAGAATTGGTGGGAGTATAGAATATAAAACGTTTCTGTAAGCTTAGAGTCTACGTGACGATTAAATAAAGCGTGACAATTCTATTTCAAAAAAACAAAACAATACAAAACGATATTACGATAATTCTGTTAGACGCGCGAGCGCTTTGCGGAGTCTAATGATTTTTTCCGGTTTGTAAAAACGCTGGAACATAATACACGGAAAGGAAACCTCTTAGGAAAATTCCGGTCTTTTCGCTGTCTATGCTTCTCGCGAGATGAAAGACGTGGGTCGAACAGCTAGTGACATTTCGAGAGATTGGTGCGGTGGGAGGAGGATTTGATTGGATAGCTTAAAACGATGACGTGGATATCGTGTATAAAAGACATATTATTAGATTCGCCTTTGATATATCATCGAGTCGCTGGGTTAAGAGAACACATTTGTGAGTCCCTTGTGAGTTTAGTCAACAAGATCTTTGAACAGATTACCACATGGCAGTACTTAATAATACTAGCCTTGCGGAGAACGGTACAGGTATGGCTCCAATGGGCCAGCCAGGTATGCCTCCTCCTTTCGATATTGGCACAGCAATGTTAGCAAATGGAATCTTTCTAGCGATAATCTCTCCTACCACTATCGTACTCAATAGTCTGTTACTTTTCGCCATCTTCAAAGATCCTTTCAAGACTTTTCAGTCGCCGTCGACATATTTCCTGATCGGGCTAACCGTAACAGATCTTATATCAGGGCTTGTTGTCGAGCCTGTTGTCATGACTTGTTATTTCATGACTTATTCCCAACATCCAAGCACCGAGGACTGTAATCTCGTTCTAACAGACCATATCGGTATCTTGTCAGCTGCTACCATCAATTCATCGTTCCTCATAGTTTTATCGTTCACGGTTGTGCAGTATCTTGCAGTGTCATGGCCACTGAAGTACAAGTACATTGTAAATGTCAGACGAACTATAATTTGTATTATTGGTATTTGGATCTACACCATACTGTTTGAACTTCTGCAAAAAATCGGCGTTAATAAAGAAATAATTGAGAAAGCAGATCTGATATTGCACACTACGATCTCATTCATCGTAATGGTGATCTTCTATATTCTCCTACAAAGATCGTTCCACAAGAAAATGAAGCTTGGTTTCGTGCTTAGAGCAGAGAGCACCATTCATAGCACGAGTACAAGTGTACAGACCGACGGTGGCCACAGATCTCCACGAAACACTCCAACAAACAAACAAATCGACATCGAGAGGAAATTCATCAGGGTTAACTTATTATTGATAGCTCTCCTTTTCTTTTGCTCAATCCCTAATGCTATCATGTGGTATATACTATTCGCCGAGCCTAAGTATCTCAACTCACCACAGTTCTTTCTAGCAAGAATCATAATGGATAACACGTTGTGGGTCAAATTTCTCTTGGATCCACTCATCTATGCCTGGAGATTGCCCAAGTATCGCAGAGCCTTAAAAAAATCTTTCCAAGGACAATAAGCCTGCGTAACCTATAAAATCAAAGCGGCTCGCGAGAAGGAATTTGAAGAATTATCCCGAGGTTTTCATACCAGTCAATATTATCAAGTGACTCATCAATCTACGCTTAGAAGAAAAAAAACATTAAGAAGCTAAGGGGGATAAAAGAATCACAAAGAAAATAGAATCGAATAAACTTGACGCTCGTCGAACGATATGCTCCGGCACTTGCCCCTTCAAGTAAAACCAATCAAAACAGAACTACTTCAAGAACTCATTAGTTGACAGGCCAAGACAGTGCAGGTATAGAACTGTCGATGAGTTACGAAGATAGGAACGAGGAAAGAAAAACTCGAAGCCAAACAAACGGTGGACAAAATCTATGGCAAGTGTGACTTTAGGTGATAAGATGGTAATACTGCCTGACAAAAGCTTTATAGTGCGCTATCTGGGTCAACCAAACATGTCAAATGAAATTCAACAGAAATGTTATATATATATATATTACATGCCTAAATAGACCTTACGAAGGATTCAGAAAACAACAATAAGGGAAAAACAACAATAGCCCCACCCATGTTAAACATACTTAAAAAATATATATCTGTGTATAAGAAAATAATGAGAATTCTCCCTAAATGTCGATGTATGTAATGCTGATTAAGATCTAGAGTAGGACAGTTATGTCAGACAAGAATTCATAATACAAGAATATTCGATAGAATTAGTAATATTGTCAAAAACGTCGGGACAGGGAACTCAAAAAAACCTGCAGAATCGACAATATTTCAAACGCTTCAAGTAAAACCTTCATAGACTTTTAATTTCACTATTTACTTCTATGCAATAAGAAAAAGAAATATCGTTAAATCGTGAAAAAAAAAGCTGAAAATTTCGTAAGAATCACGGAAGCAAGTATGGATTTTCTACTGGAAGAGACAGGATGGACTCATTAGTTTAATCTAATTTTCAAAATATAGGTTAAAAACTGTCAAGTATCCGTTGATGAAGGAACACAAGTGTAGGTCATTAGTGTGAGCCAAACTAAGCAAAATAGCTGAGATAATCATTTGTGATATCGACGGAACTGTACAAATATTTTCCAGTGGTGTAATATTCATTTCATTTATCGTTGAGGCAAAGACACTACTTTTGGGTGATAATGAGGAAAAGATAAACAAAATTATCAAAACTATATACTAAAGGTGTAATAAAGATTTTATTGGTTCGAGCTTGGAATATGTTTTATAAACAGTAACATCTGTTGAGGCATTGTGGCTATCAACAACGCTCCGAAGAAGTGAAAAAAATACTTGACATAGACCTTGTTTTGGATTCTATTTCCTCAGGGTTAGCCTCATTTTAGCAACAAAGTTTTCACAAATACCAGAGGTAAAGTAAAAAAATATGCACAACTTCAAAAATACAAACACTTTGAAATCTCACGGACCTTCACTGGAACACATGAATATTCGACACAGAATCGAGGCTAACCCTTAGAAACCGTGAGAGAATTTGATTCTGGTGTATTGGGTAAGAAGAAGGCATACTACCGATATCTTGGCCGATATCTGGACACGATCTGTACCTTTAGATAGCCTTTCTAGTAAGGTAGATTCAATTAAGTCTGTTTTGGGTTGCTCCAGATCGGCTTCCCTCCAGCTCCACACTCAGTCAAGTCTCGGGTGTCATCCCCTGAAGGTCACTTACGATATCACTTCGATGGCCTGAAACGTTCTCTCAATTTTCCGCTCAAACATTTTCTTCTCGAAATTTCGATAACTTTTGGGCAATTTTGACTCAAGATCCACTAAGAATTAACAGTATTTTTAGAAATTCTTTTCATGGGTAAAAATTCCAAATTATTGTGAAAAAGCAATTTTAAGAGTTGTCAGAAAATTATTGAATTTTCCAATTTGCTATTTTTTAATGACAAAAGGTCACTCAAACCAATTCGTCCAAAAGGTAAAGATTTGATTTGGATGTGATTAGTGTTTATACCAGACAAAGGCTAAACTAAAATTTGTGTTTTAATTATTTATGGATGGAAGAGCTGCCTTTCCCGCCACGGTTCTGATATCGGTATTTCTATCACACTCTGCTTGATATACTAACTTTGTTCTTAAGGCTCAGACACAGCGTGCAACATTCCTTGCAGCATTGCTTTGCAACATTATGATTAGAGTGCTATTTCAGCAGCCAAATCAGAGAAAATCTCCACTTAATTTTCAAGGATAATACAAATCACATAAAAATAATAAAACAGACGTTCAAATTTTTCATATTTTAGTGTGATGTTGCACCGTGTGTCGAAGCCTTTACTTCAATTTACTTTGTGATCATGTTCTATATTTAATAACGCAGTAAACAATTGTAAAGGTATTTTCAAGAGCATTAAGTAACAGCTTTAATAATAAATAAAAATTGGATGCTGTGTTACGATGTGGCATGTTAAAACAGGAAGAGAACTTAATTCATACTAAAGATTGATAAAGCTTTTTTGCAAGATACACTACCTCGCAGTATTTTCAAATTCAACAGTGTTAGAGTGTTCATTCATTAGTTTTTTGTCCAACACTGACATATTTCTTCCAACGAAATCATTAATCAATTATTAATTACAATGAAATAACCTTGATGTCTATTAAAGAAACCATACTGATTTTATCTTATCCTCATGAATGAAATGGAAATTTGTAAACAAAAACCTGGTAAGTGCAGTTGCTAATAGGAAGAATTGATTAGAGCTACTCTCCGGGGGAAAAATGCAACCATTTAGAGCCAATTTTGACCAGAGACCTCAGTTCGAAAACAACCCCTTTAAAACGTATTGAGCTCCAAACCTCTGGGCTGATCGAAGTCAGAGCACAGCTAACTCACAGATTGAACTAGAATTTAGCATGTTAGGTTTTAACTGGCGTCCAAATAGTCAGAACAACTGAAGTGGATATTGTTTTGTTCTATTTAGTTAGTTCTCGGGTCCTTCGTAAGATATTATCAGATTTTGTGTTTATAACTTATCAGTGTTGCGTTAACCATCACAACACATTACATTAAACATCCTTGACAAAGACAAAATGTCAAGGGTATCAAGTAATTACAGCTCACGAGGTTTTCGCGCCAAAAACCTGTTAAGTGTTCGGCAAAAAAAAATTCATTATCTTATTCCACTATTTTTCTGTAATAAAAGATATTCTAAGATTTGCTTTACTGGGGAACTTGAAACGATTGTTAAATGGACATTAGTAAACTTTATCAATTCGTACGAACTGGAATGTTCTAATATCTCCTTAGGGGTTAAAGAGCGTCAACACTCAAATAGTTAGAAATGGTTAGAAAACCATTTAAGTGCACCGCGCCGCGCCACGCCGCTATTTTAAAATCAAACATTAGAACTTCCCTTTTCTTCTCTCCAGGCGGGGGAGCTTTTGTGTCGCTTCAAAAGTACAACCAAAATTAAATAAAAAAACCTCACGTACAGATGCTTTAATAAAGAGCTTTATCTTTTGAGGGTATATGACGTTTTTGATTTTTGATTTTTTTTTTTTTTTTTTTTGGTCGACACGGAGAAGAGCGAGCTAGAATAAGTGTAAGACTTTGATTACATGAACTGTGATTACATGAACTCCAAGGCACGAAGTCATACTGTTTATACACCACCAATGCCTATTTTTGTTCGTAAATTCGAGTGTATGAAGGCAATTGCTGTGGATAAAAACCCATTTAAGTGCTCTGTACTAACATGTACGTTTTATTCATTGACTGCCATTTATCCCCTAAATATGGGTTTTAAATAAAGCCTTTTAACTGCCGTTCACAGCATACTGGTTAACCAAACAGGCATTCAACGTCAGGGATTATAAACCACAACTGTAGTCTCAGTAGGCCTTTAAAGCGAATAACACACGCAAAGTGTATTTGCCGTGTTCTATTGAAGCCATATTTATTATGTCCATCAATAACTGAAATACTAAGGCCACCATGATTCCATTTTGGCTTACCAGCCTGACATCTTGATGGGGGGAAAAGCATAAATGGTTACTTAAGGGGTCATTTATGCCCCAAACTTAATCGACAAATACACAATAGCTGATAAAGAGATTAATCTTAGAAAATCCAGCATGATTTCTGTCTACCATTAATAACCTCAACACTAGACCTTGAACCGAGAAAAAATTACTAAAGTAGAATAAAAGTTTTTAGGAAATTAGAAAACGCGGACCGCAAGATAATGGAAATTCTGTGACTATTTTAATGCTACATTGCTGATGAAACAGATGCGAAGTAAGTTAACCTTGTTTAAGGGGAAAAAGGGCAACAATTCGGAAGAAAAATAGTCTACACTTCAATCTTAGCTTCAATTAGTGCTGGAGCTAGGAAGAAAACATCCTGGAATATATTTTTTTAAACAAGTAACTGATAATCTAAAAAGACTAAAACAGATGCGAAGTAAGTTAACCTTGTTTAAGGGGAAAAAACGCAATAATTCGGCAGGAAATTAGTCTACGCTTCAATCTTAACTTCAATTAGTGCTTGAGCTAGGAAGAAAACATCCTGGAATATATTTTTTTAACAGGTAACTGATAATCTAAAAAGACTAAAACAGATACGAAGTAAGTTAACCTTGTTTAAGATGGAAAAAGCGCAACAATTCGGAAGGAAAATAGTCTACACTTCAATCTTAACTTCAATTAGTGCTGGAGCTAGGAAGAAAACATCCTGAAATATATTTTTTTAACAGCTAACTGATAATCTAAAAAGACTAAAACAGATACGAAGTAAGTTAACCTTGTTTAAGATGGAAAAAGCGCAACAATTCGGAAGGAAAATAGTCTACGCTTCAATCTTAACTTCAATTAGTGCTGGAGCTAGGAAGAAAACCGACAACCTGGAATACATATATCTTTTTAACAGGTAACTGATAATCTTAACAGACTGGATAAAAGATCTTTGACGATGATGTACTAATAGCCCACAAGGGCGTTAATATCGTGTAAAGTATAGACAAGAGGTCATGGGTCTGTGGGTATTTGATATGCTGTTGAATGCAATACTGTAGTGTTCAAGACAATTAAAACTATAAACGTTCAACCTTTCTTTTTTAATTCGCTCACTCTGAGTTATTCATTCGTTTGTTTGATCGTTCGTCCGTCCTTATACAATTTCATTCATTCATTTTTTTCAAACATTTATTCATGTATTGAGCATTCGTTCATTCATTCATACATACATTCATTCTTCTATCCATCTAGACATACAAATCTCAAAAAGCACTCACTCTTTCTTTCTTTCTTTCTTTCTTTCTTTCTTTCTTTCTTTCTTTCTTTCTTTCTTTCTTTCTTTCTTTCTTTCTTTCTTTCTTTCTTTCTTTCTTTCTTTCTTTCTTTCTTTCTTTCTTTCTTTCTTTCTTTCTTTCTTTCTTTCTTTCTTTCTTTCTTTCTTTCTTTCTTTCTTTCTTTCTTTCTTTCTTTTTTTCTTTCTTTCCTTCCTTCCTTCCTGCTTCATTTCCCAATTGTTATCTTTCTTTATCATTTTATTTACTTTCTTTCTTTCATTTTCACTTCGTCCCTTGGATAACGATTTTCAAATTTAACAGCATGTAGTTACTACTGCACTTACTAGTAACTACATAACTGTTTAACTCCCTCGGATGGTGCAATATCCAATAACAGAGCTCTACTTTAGCAAAATAGCGGAAATAGTAGCTTTAAGCAAATCAATTGTATTGAGTTAATGGTCATTTAAAGCGACAAAAGAATCCTGAGGAAAGGCATTTTATTCATTAGAGCAATTTTCGCCGTGACACTCAAATGGCTTCCACTGTGAACCAATTAAAAAAATCATACAAGCAAATCACGGAAGCCATTTTAGTTCCAAAAGAATCCCGAGAAAAGACATTTTATAGCAGTTTTAACTGGCTATTACACTCAAATGGTTTCCCTGTCCAGACACTGAGCACTGTGATTGGGTGGTTTGATTTTTCACGTCTTTTAATTGGTTCACAGTGGAAGCCATTTTAGTATCTCTTTCGGTTTTTTCCCCCATTGATTTTTTTCTACTTAAGACATTTTAAACTTAAAAGTTTTGATATACGCTATTTACCAAAGACATTAGTTTTATATGTTAGACCTGCAGGCATGATTTATCTACAACTGTCGCCTGGAGTCTCCGCTTTCCTGTCGCTGGTTATCAAGAAATTGTAAAAGAACAAAGCCGATAACAAATGATCATAGTCTACCAGTCGATTTAATCTAATTTCAAGATTCTTTGAATCGAAATTTGAAAAACATAGAATTAATACAAATGTCATTAAAAATAGTCAATGAAACACATCCCTGATTGAAAACCGCACTGATTTGGGTTTTTTTTTCTTCTTTTTTTCGCAAGAAAACCTCCTTCACAGAATGACAAGAACTAACTATATTTTCATACATTTGATAGTTATGTATTTACACATTCTAGATTCGCATGTTTGAAGTTATCAGGAAACCAAAAATCTAATATATCCTATGTAGACATACCCCCGACACAATCAATGCCTGGTTTTCCTGGTCTCTGGGTGGGCTTCCTGTGGTAATATTTATTACTATCAGATGGGTTTCAAGTGTCCAGATGTGGGGAATTCTCCTCAATCAGACTTCTCTCCTCTCCTCTCCTCTCCTCAAGAACCGTTTTATATGTACAATGTCTCTACAGCGCGTCTCAGAATTGGTGTGTATGAATAAGAGTGTAACAAGACTGCTGTGGGTCATATCGCATGGTTTTAATCAATAAAATTGCTATGCGCCTCACATTTCGCTAAAACTGAAATATTCATTGGTTCATTAACAGTTTAGATGACACGACTCGGGTTATTACAAAAAATAAAGGAATTTGAGCCTCTTCTCACATTGCAACAGAGCTCAATAATTGAGGTCTTTTCTCAAAATCCATAATCGAAGAGGCGCGTCATGGGGCGTCATGGTGTTTGCAGCAGACTGAAACGCGCGCCAAAAAAGACACGGAAAGGTGTAGGTCAAATGCAGCAAAAAAAAAAAAAAAAAAAAAAAAGAAAAATTCCTCATAAATTTATACTAATAAATTTTTCACAATCTAGTCATACGTATTCAGTCTGGCAGCATTGACAAACGAAGCCCATGATATGTCTTATTTCTTGAAAAATATTTCATCTTTATCTACATATATGGCTATCATGATTGCGTTTTCTGGCAGTCAGAAATAACCGCACGGTTTTATTAATCGCTTGGCAATAGTTTCTAAAACAAACCGATTCTAAATTCTTCCGAGTTTCCTTTGGGTGTCTCGCGCAGTTGAAATTGTTTGATGTGTTTTTCTCTCCCTTTTCATGAGGGTTTTTTCTCTGGATTCACAGATTTTCCTGCTCCATAAAAATCAACATTCTGACAGCTAGGAATTCTGAACAATGGGATGAATATAAATGTTTTAGGAATCAGGTGACATTTCAAATCAGGTTAGCAAAGAAGAATTTTTATTCTAACCAGATTGATAACAACAAGAAAAATACCCAAAAGCTGTGGCGAGTACTAAAAAGTGCAACAAACATGGGGTCTAAGGCTCCCTTTCCTTCAAAGATATTTCAAGATGGTAAGTCTCTCACTGACACACGTGATATTGCTAATGCTTTTAACTTTCACTTTTCCAATATTGCTAATACAGTATTGGCTGAATCTGGAACGCAGCACCTAGACACTCAATCTGACCCTACTGGCTCAGTAGACCAGTTTGTAGCTGCCCAATCTCCTCATGCCTCTCCATTCTCCTCAGTGCCGCCTATGACTGAAAAGTTCCTGTCTGAACAAATCAAGAATTTTCCTGATAACAAAGCTAAAGGCGTAGATTCAATCAACACTAAGCTGTTGAAGATTGCACGCCCACATATATTGTCATCTTTGACTTATATATACAACTTTTCTATTTCTTCAGGGATATTTCCACAACAGTGGAAAATTGGTAAGATCACCCCTGTTCACAAATCAGGGCCTAAACATGATGTTGACAACTATCGTCCAATATCTGTACTATCTTCACTTTCTAAGATCTTAGAACGTCATGTCAGTTTGCATTTGCTTAATTATCTCCATGACAACAATCTTCTAAGCAAATTTCAATTTGGCTCTCGCCCTTCCTATTCTTGCGAGACTCTTCTTCTGAATCTAACTGATAAATGGCTAGAAGATATTGACAATGGCGAACTGACTGGTCTCTTACTCATTGACTTTCGTAAGGCATTTGACCTCGTTAATCACGACGTCCTTCTAAAAAAATTATTGTGCTATGGTATCAATGGATCTGCCCATCGTTGGCTTTCCTCGTACTTAACTGATAGGACACAACTCGTGTCTATTGGTTCGGTTGCTTCTGATACTCTACCTATGCTCAATGGAGTACCACAAGGGTCATGTCTAGGTCCGCTGCTTTTTCTCGTCTATGTTAACGACATACCGTTTTCCAATACATCATGCAATACACATTTATATGTTGATGACACCACTCTATCCTGTTCCTCGCCAAGTATTGGTGAAATAAACTGCATTCTACAAAAAGGCGTTGACATTTTAAGTCAATGGGCCAATAACAATAGGATGGTAATTCATCCTAAAAAGTCCAAGTCCATGGTCATTGGTACCCATCGAATATTAGCTTCCCTTTCCGAGACTCTTAATGTTACATTAAATGGTAATACCATCGACCACTCCTACTGTGAAAAGCTCTTGGGCGTTTTTATTGACCCCACCCTCTCATGGGACGAGCATATTTTCAAAACTATCAAGAAGTTCAACACCAAGCTTGAAATGATAAGAAGGGCAAAGCCATATCTATCCCCAAAACACATTCTTCTCTTATATAACACAATAGCTAAACCAACCTTGGAATACTGTTGTTCTGTTTGGGGAAATTGCTCTTCTGAACTTCTTCAGCAATTGCTTCTTGCTCAAAAACGTGCTGTTAGGATGTTACTTAATGCTGACCTTTCATCTCCTTCTGTCAACCTATTTCAAAAACTTGGCGTGCTTCCCATTTCTGATGTTGCTCGTCTAAGACTCGCCAA
This sequence comes from Anthopleura sola, assembly GCA_023349425.1. Lineage (NCBI taxonomy): Eukaryota > Metazoa > Cnidaria > Anthozoa > Actiniaria > Actiniidae > Anthopleura > Anthopleura sola. The sequence goes on along the minus strand of JALHLI010000006.1, from coordinate 4,806,463 downwards.
CCTTGCATTTAAATGTGTAAATGGCCTCGCTCCAGAGTGTCTGGCGGATAAGGTTGGCCACCCACTCCATCGTTATGGCACTAGACATGCCACAAATAAACATCTATCCATCCCAAAGGCAAAATCAAATGCAGGGAAACGTCGTTTTTCTTTCCTGGCACCTTCTATCTGGAATAACTTACCTCTTGAAACTCACTCTGCTTCACTGTCTCATAAATCCTTTAACCGTAAATGTAAAGAATACTTTCTCAATCACTTAAACTCAACTACTGAATTAAACGTGTCAAGACTATACTGATCCAAGCAAATCTTACTGTGCTCATTCTCTAAACTCGTACTTGTTTTATAATTGTTCGTATACAACTTATTTCTAATACATCTATATTATCTTCATTCATCTCATCTCCTCTCTTCATTTCCTTCCTTCTCTTCTTCTTCCTTCTCTTATTGTCCCTTCTGTACCAATTGGGGTGGGAAAGCTATATCCAAACATTTTTAGCAACATAGATATATTATATCAACATATTCATAATTCATAGATTTTTAGTTTCGATAGTTTAGAATTCAATTGTATAGGTAGCCAATTTATTGATGTATATAATTTAATTTATCGGGCCAGATTGGAAAAAAGTTCAACTTTATCTGCATGATACCCAATAAAGATTTATTATTATTATTATTATTATTAACATGTTAGTTGTGTGTTGCGTGAAAGTGTAAATATTGAATGTAGTGACAGTCCTTGTGGAGCAAACCTCACAGAAGATCCCCTCATGGGGAATGATGATCGTAAAATATAAAATATAAATATGACGGACTCATACTTGATACTGTACCATTTTATCAAGAGAATCTTATAAGAGAAACCTTCATTTACCAATCTGTTTGATGTTCCTATTAATCGTGACAGACACATCCTCTGTTAATATCATGTTAAATATCGTCGATCATTGTCAAGTTATTAGCGTTACTACCTGTACCTATCCCCAATACGTCGGGTATCGATCAGTTCCACGCATTATTAGCCGGATCCACAGTGACAGCGAGGAGATAGGTGTCATTTTGGTTGCTGATTTGTGTAGCACGCAAAGACTAGATATCTCTAATTAACAGGGATATCGTATTTAGCGCAAAAACCAAGTCTCTGGATAATTTATAAGGAGACTCTTGGGCGCCCTTTAACTTTACCGGTAAAACTGAAGATAAATGAGAATCCTAATCGAGAAATCACAGAAAATTAACCCGATACAAATAACTAATTCTTAAGATTTATTGAAAAACGCGGTTAACCTTCTCTTGCTTTATTTCTATGATTGATTGGAGAGTTTTGGCATCAAATATAACGCTGCTTTGAGCTTTGTCTGTAAAACAATTTTGACCTAACATTTTTTTTAAATGACAACATTCCTTTATACCTAGTATTTCAGAGCTACAACCTGTGTTAACCGGACACCTTGGATACAACACCGAGTATTTCAGAGCTTCAACCTGTGTTAACCGGACACCTTGGATACAACACCTAGTATTTCCTAGATACAACCTGTGTTAACCGGACACCTTGGATACAACACCTAGTATTTCCGAGCTACAACCTGTGTTAACCGGACACCTTGGATACAACACCGAGTATTTCCGAGCTACAACCTGTGTTAACCGGACACCTTGGATACAACACCGAGTATTTCCGAGCTACAACCTGTGTTAACCGGACACCTTGGATACAACACCTAGTATTTCCGAGCTACAACCTGTGTTAACCGGACACCTTGGATACAACAGCGAGTATTTCCGAGCTACAACCTGTGTTAACCGGACACCTTGGATACAACAGCGAGTATTTCCGAGCTACAACCTGTGTTAACCGGACACCTTGGATACAACACCAAGTATTTCCGAGCTACAACCTGTGTTAACCGGACACCCTATTTCCTTATAATGGTTCAGTTCCACGTATGAATTAAACTATTCATCAAGAATCATGGCAAAAATCATTTCAAACATTGCCCTTAATGGACTAGCACAGCGGGAGATCCTTGCAGAGTGTCTACGCACGTCACAATCCAAACCACATACGCAAATGACCCGCCACTATTTCAGCTATATCATGTTTATACTGATAAACAAAGGGCCCTCCCCTCCCATAAAAATAATATATGAAGGAAGAACATACCACAACTCTCCTAGAAAAATTCAGTTACCAAACTCATCTTGACGATTTTCTTTCATTTTCCATTTTCTTTTCTGTTTTATTTTCGCTTCTTACTGCAACTGTACCGAAAAAGAGCCGAAACCATTGAAGAAATTCTTCCAAAAACAAATGGCTTTTTCGACTCTTAATTTTAGATATCAGGGTTTTTTTTGCACTCAGAGGTGCAACGGTATAAAAAAAAAATTGGGAATTCCATCGAATCTTCTAGATGAATTATCCATCGAACCAACAAACATATTAAAGTAATTTACAATATTTGAAGGCGAGACGTAGAAATCTAATCCAGTTACCGATAAATGAACAAAGATTAAGATATATTTTAGTCTGTTTTTGTTAGAATAATTTTCCACGTACTTTAAAGATAACATTCTTTGGTTCTAAGAGAACCAGAAGCTTCATGTCTTTCGACGGGATATGTTAGCATCTGATAATGAAAGATGCTAAATCCGGGAAGACTGAATCGCATAAGATAAGTTGTAAACAACAACATGAAGATAAAAAGAAGAAATAACAAAACCACAAGATAAGATTTTAGATAATATGATTCCTGAGTAGTTTATTGTCTCGAACATAAATGAAAACCGACAATAATTCAATATATAATAATTTGCTAACATAAAATATCTGTTTTGATTTGCCGATTTCATTCTTACTGCAATAAATAGATGGAGAATGAATGAGTAATACAGAGAAGAGTGTGCGCGTCTGTTTTACCAACAGAAAAATAAGAGAGAGAGAGAGAGTACAGTACAGCAATTGCGCAACATTTTACTTTCAGCTATTTTGAAAACAACGCTCAGCGTTTTTTGCAAACGAACTTAATAACAATTCTGAAAAATTGAACAAAGGAGTGCGCATATCTGAAAAACGACGAATTGAACGCTATTGAATATATTACATAAGGAAACCGCGCGCGCGCGTCCGTAGCACACGAAACAGTGCGCGCGTCACGTTTCAAAAGCGCGCGAAAATGATAACAACGCAAAGCCTTATAAATGGTGGAGTAAAGAATCTCAGTTCAAGACATTTTCCTTACTTTTAGTCACATTTTCTCGACATGAGGTCTAGCTTGACTGACATTGAAGCCATCTTGTCGAAACGTTAGACGTACACGGATCATTAAACATCCAAACTTCCTTTTCCTAATCGGGCTCAGTGACGCAAGTTATATATAGAACAGCATGTACTTCCCGTCATCCCAGGTAGAGCGCCGATATAATTAAACAGCGGATTATTTGCCGTGGTTTCAGGATATATTAAGTACGTATTCAGGTATTAAATAAGATTACGTCAGAGGCGTTTGCTGCCAAAAAATAGCTTGCTTCATCACGACTTCGTGCACGCACAGGCATTTTACGCATACTGTGTTTCGATTTCAAAAATTATATATCTGTTAGTTACTCATTAAGCCAGAAATGTGGTAGTTCCATTTAAAACTAAAAAGTTTCTACAAAGAGATCCAAGCCTTGAATTACCAAGCTGTCACTCATGTGGGTATTTACTAAGATGAAACTGAGTAGTGAGTTTTGTTTCCGCATTTCATACACGTACAATACGTCTAGTCTCGTTACCTAGGTAACCATCACAACCTGATCTGGCTCAGTTTGTCCTGACTAGTACATGGATGCGTTGCTCAGATACAACATCAGGTAACCTAGGCAACCATTCATGCAAGTGACGGAGATTGAACAACTCTGTGTCATGTCCGGCTGATTCATCAAAGGAACAATCATGTTGCCTAGGCAACCATGTAAGCAAGAACGGGGCTGTCCTATATCTTGTACAAGTTTAATCCATCGAACAAAGACAAGTTTGGATACGTCAAAAAAGAAATACAAGCTACTTTAGAAAACTTTTAAATCCAAAATATTTGCCTCACAAACCAAATACACTTTACAAATATGACAGGTTTGTGTGTCATGAAAATTTGGACTGGACAACTAGTATGATCTTCATCTCATCTCTTTATAGGCATAATATATGTGAAATATTTAAAAGTGAATATGCGAATAAAAAAGGCAATTTACAAGTTTCTTTTTGGTAGAGAGAGTCATAGTGTTTCATATGAAAAACATAAAAGATAGTGGTGTGTTAAGGAATATTTCTCCTATTTCTAAAAAGTTACCGAAATCTAAGGAAGTCAAGTCCAGCCAGACAGACGTAACTAGGCAGCTATTGGGCTGCCTGTGGGACTTGCTCCACAGGCAGCCCAAAGCACCAACAAATTAGACTCCTCAAAACATGTGGATATGAGAGTATTTATGACAAATTACGTTCACTATTCTTACCTGTTCTTTATTGAACTCCATCGGGTTGTGATGTTTCCATAATATTAAGCCATGAAACTTCTCTATCTTGAAAGTGTTTGAAACTGCAACAAATAGACCATTACAATAAGCTTTTATTCTTTTATAATTTCTCAATAAGACTGCATTCTTTATTTCCATAAGTCTTGCTTAACTTCTCACAGTATTTGTAAAGTCTTCAAAAACATTTGGAAAAGCATTCCAATACCTTCCAATGGATATATTTGCAGCCAATCTTTCCTTGTTGTAAACTCATTCAAAAAGAGCCACTCCCCAACTGTATAGACTCCTTGCAGTACTTTACGTAGCTATTTAATTTTGAGGACAAAAACAAAATTGGAATTGGAATTGGAAACTATTGTTTTGCCCTCCAAATTGAGCAGCATTCTGAAGTGCTGCAAGGGATCTATAGCCAGACTGCATGCAGACTATCATAGCTGAGGACTAGAGTTTGCAACTGCAAATCCCAAATGATTTCAAGGGGAAGATTGATGTATATGCCAGGATATAGCATCCTCCTCAGTCTTAAATTGCTCTATTCTTATTTTCATTACTTTAAAAAGGGGGTGGAAAGCCCCAAGATCTGCCCTTGGTTTGCAAGGCATGGGTAAGGTATCATAAAATTCTATTCAAGTACTTTATTCATCAGCTACTTCAGGAGATAAATACTTCAACATTCTACCCCCCCCCCCCCCCTGTTTTCTAATCATATGTTACATGACTGTTTGTCAAACTGTTGTATGTGTAAGTTGTAGATAAAACATTATGAAACTACTGTATACCGAGGGGAAGAGAGAAAAAGATGGAAATAAGGTGCAACAGAATGTTCGGTAAGACGTTTTCCTACTGACCTGACACAGCATACTTAGATTCTATACTTCCAAATGGATCTTTTGCTGTCATACTAAAAAAAAACACAATGGAAGAGAAATGAATGTGACAACAGCGATTTTATTTTCCCTAGAAAGCACAACACATAAATTTAGTGGTAGAATAACCACTGTCACCATTTGAAACCATCTATTTTTGATTAATGCACCATGCAAGAAAGTTACAACCTCCTTGCCCTAGCCCCTGCCATTTAAGAGTTACAGCTAAAGGCTAAAAATATAGATAAAGTTGAACATCCACAAACAGCCTTCTCCTCACAAAGACCACCTCTACCCAATGTCCAGGAAATTTTTCCCCAGTTACCAATGAGTTCATACAGTCATATGCTGTATTTGAAACCTTTCCACAATCTACACCAGCCATAAGAATTTTGTCCCAAGGTGGCCATTGTGTAGAGATTTGACTGTATTACTACTTGGAGGGTGTAATGGCTTACAGTAATGACAGAATTATGTAGAATGCTAGGGAGCCAACTTTATAGATGAGATATTCATTAATAGGCTAATCAAATAAAGGTAACATTTATTTATTATTATACTAACTTTTTAAAATTACAGAAGTCACAGTCTTTACTAGATTTTGCAATCAATTCATCCACACTGAAACAAAACAAACAATATATTTTGTATAACATACTACAAAATGACAAACTACAAACTCTTTAGGGGGAGGGGGTTGGGGGGAGGGGGGTAACAGCAACCATATTTTCAGCTAAAAATGAGTTTCCTAATGCTTCGGTATGAGTTTAATGCATGACAAATTTACAGGGGGTGCAGGCATTCCCCCATACCCCCAGATTAGTCCCCACAATATGCTCCCCAGTCCATGACTGTTGATCAGCAAAACTGCATGGTTTAAAGGAGGTCAACAGCCTGCAGTTTTACCTCCTCTCACACAGCTAGGAGGCACATACCATTCTGCTGGTCTGTGTTGCTATTAAGACAATCTAATCAGCTTTGCTTCATGAATAAGTATCATGGTCAGTACTCACGCTTTTTTGACTTCAGGACCACCACCTCCTCCTGCTCCAGGTCTTTTTGCTCTCAAGGGATTAAAAACTGTACTTTCTTGTGTGTAATGATTAATAACAAACATCAAGTGCTGAAACACACAAGGAAAGAGAGTTATTTACATGTATATTTTATTATTTACAACTTACAGTAGGTACATTATTGATCAATAATTATTTCTCTTTCTTAATGAGACACTTGGTTTAACATGCACCAAGCCGCCTAGAAACATCTTGCATTCCACATGCAGGCAGATTTAACTGTCACAATGAACATGACAAACAGCACCATGAAACACTCAACCTGAATCTGCTGTAAGTACCTGTGTTTTTGTTTCTTCTAAGAGGTCCTTATTCCCTTTGAACCACTTCAATACCTAAAGAATATGAAGTATACAGAGGTTAAATGCTTATTAGGAATCAATGAATGAATACCATAACAGGCAGATGGAGGAACTGGTGTATTAAGGACTGCGGAGCACCCTAAAGAGTAGCAATGGGCTAAGCTTGGAAAATATGAGACCAGTATACAACATGGAAAATGTGGGGGGATGGGGGTTAAGATTGGAAAATATAAGGGACTAAGACAAAAAGAAAAACATTGAGGGGCTATTATCCCTTAGCCCCACCCCACCCCCTCTCCCTCTAAGAATGGGTGGATATTTTGATGTACAGTATCTTTATAAAAGAATGAAAGAAAAAAATGTAATAACATAATTAACTGAAAAACCTAAGTACAACTGATTAACCATTTTGCAGTAGCACAGGTAGCCCAAGCTGGGTTTCTGTGGTTTCCTATCGAACTTATAAGGCAATGTATGGCAATTTTTCGAAAAAAATTAAAAATCAGTAAATCGTAAAAATTAAATGTCCCGATTGTGCGATTTACTGATTTTTAATTTTTTTCGAAAAATCGCCATACATTGCCTTATAAGTTTGATAGGAAACCACAGAAACCCAGCTTGGGCTACCTGTGGCAGTAGATGTGTGAGGTTGTCAAGTGAAAGAATGAAAGAATATATAAATAAGCTCCCTCTTTTAAAACCTCTCTGTCACCTATGCAGTTAAGTATGGGGACAAACCTTTTTTGCAAAGATGTTATTGATATAAACACTGCTTGTACTTGTTTTGAGGTCATAAATTGAATGGAACAATCTATATACATCTCTGGAAAATAAAAGAAATGCAAGAGTAAGTCTACAAGTAACCTATGATTTTAACCCCTTGACTGCCAATATGGTGTACTGAGTATGTCACAAACATTATACTTTATATGCCTCTTGGACATACTGAGTATGCAAGATTTAGATAAAATGTATGTAATCCCTTGCATATGTAATGCTGTCATGGTATGTGACTATGACTTGTTTCCAGTAGACAATTCCTCATATTTTAGGCAAGTCATCCAAAATTCCTGTTTTGATGCAAAGTTGCTTGGCACAGGAAATGCATATAGCCCAGCAGTCAAGGGTGTCTGGTGTCAGTAGGGTATTTGTAGGTTATTGGTAGGTCATTGGTAGGTTACCATTAGAATGTCGGCACAAATATCATATTCTTTTATACTATTACATGTACCACTTACTTGCACTTGCTGTCTTTTGCCTGTCCTAGATTCTTGATTATTTCAAATAAATTGTCTATACTAAGTTTATCCTTATCTGTTTTCAGACAAGTTTTAATAAACCATTCCTGTGTAAAGATAATAATACTCATTTAGTCAATTAAATAGACCTGTTTTGCTTGGGCATAATGGTTTCCCAATATATTTGAGAAATTCTATATTGTTCCAAGTGGGGTTGTAGAAAAATTCTTTGTAAAAAATTCTTTGTAATGGATGGATTTCCAAGACATATAATGATAGAATTCCTGTGAACTCGGCAGGCACCAATATATGTTTGCTTGTTGCCCCCCCCCCCCCCCCCACCACCATTTCTGGGACACTCCCTACTGTACGTACACCACAGGACCTCTGATGCCGCTGACTTAGTTAGGGTAATAACAGGTATAAATGAGTATCCTGTAGCTCTATATTACCCAGATGTAATCCCATGAACTACTTCAAGTAAGCTACTTCAAGGTCCAAAATGGCACACAGCCGGGTGAGTTACATGAAAACAAAGCATCCAGGGCCAAATTTACAGTTTTACAATGTTTTCTTATACTGTACTTTGATGATGCAAAATTGCTGTGTTCCCGAATGTAAGAAAGAAAGAAAGACCAAACAACTGTATACCTTGCATAGACACGCTATCATAAAAACCCTTACAGCATGACGCTCAAAAGTATGACCACATTTAATGTATTCACATACTTCTATGCACGGGATTTTGTACTTTAAACAGACACATTTGATGCCAAGCTGTCTGGTTTTACCAAATAAGGCTTGTAAAAACTCGTTTGGAGCAAAAAGCCTGCACATAGAAGTATGCGAATACATTAAATGTGGTCATACTTCTGTGCGTCGCACGGTGATAGCATGACTGCAGTCAGTGTGATCAAGATCCTATTCTGGATCGAAAGCTTAAAGTAAGTTTTCAAAATCTTATGCTGAGTCTACATTAAGTTTAAATAACTAAATATTTGCTATAGTATTAGAAAATTTTAGTCTACTTCCATAAGTCAAATGAACACCAATGATTGTCAGTTATTAAAGATTAAATCTCCAATAACGATTTCCTTAAAGAATGAAAAATTACTGAGAAAATACTGACCTTTTCGACGTCTATTCGATGATCATAACTGTCAGTCACTATCGATTTCTGTCCCAGATTCGTACTGCTTCTTACAGACTCATACAAGTTCATATAATTTGTATCAAAAGATCTTAAATACCACGTCGTTATAAAGACTATTACGACTAATATAAGAAAGAGAAGGAGTCTACGTTGATGCCTACTTGATACCATTTGTTCTGAGAGTGAATAAATAGAAAATACCATCGCTTTATATTCACTTTTTTCTTTCCTGATTCTTTTTCTGATTCCACATCATCAGGTTTGGACAGCGGTATAACTGCCACAGGAAGCCCAAAATTGTTTTTTAAAAGCTAAGTAAGTACTGTGAGCTAATGTAGTTTTTTTGTTTAGCATTTAAATAAACTCTTTTAAAAAGTTTTAATAAGATCTTGAAATTGTTCCAATAAAATATTTTTGAATTTTCTTTAATTTTCTAAATATTCACGAAAACGAAGTTTGGGCTCCCTGTATGCAGAAAACGATTTTAGATGGTCAGTGGTATGTGTTTGTTGGCACATGCGTTTAAAATCAAAATGGCGGAAGTGATCGAGTGAAAACATTGCGGGGAAAAACTCAAAAAAATCTTAAAGAATACTTCATTTTTGCTTCTTAAAAGGCCATAGTAGCATCTTACTGCACTTGCGTCATTTTTGGGCTTTTTTTAACCATGAGCGAAGGAGAAACGTTGGATATTTTGGAGAACAAACCAGCTGATCATGTGACAGGTGATGAGATGGAGAAGAAAGAAGATCGTGTAAGTTTGGAGGCTGATAAACTAACCGATGAAATCAAGGATTCGCAGGATGAAGGGAGTTCTGCTGCATCAGAATTAAAAGCTGAGCCATCAGAGAAGTGTGTTAGTCAAGAACTACAGATTGATTCAGCAACTAGTCTTGATCGTGTCGAAATACATGATGGTCAAACGACAGCTCCAAGTATGGATCAGACTAAAATGCATGATAATATTCCGACGATTATTGATAAGATAAGTGCAATAAATCTTTCATCTGGAAAAGAGGGGAAGGAGGCGGTTCCCACACAAGCTGGTGTACCAAATTCGCCACCACCCCCTCCCCCTGAGAATCTTTTGTCATCTAGACCAAATAAACAGCGTGTTGAATCAAGTGATCATAAAGAAGACGAAACTAAAATAGAGCACAAAGATACCCACAGTAGAATAACAGCAGGAAGTTTTACAGACACTTACGATGTTATTTCAAGAAAAGAAGTCCAAAATTTGAATGAATGGGAAAATATCCACAAGGAATGCCTCTTGGAGATTCCTCCCATTGATCCTGGTGCGTTACAAGACATTGAAAGGAAGGCAAAGGAGGTTGCAAGTAATTTGGACCATCTATTACATACTTTGAATAATAGCCTCAAGTCCATGTCCATTATAGGGGTACAGAGTGTGGATAATTATAAGACGGCTGTTGAAAATACAGAAGTCATTGTAGATGCTTCTATTAAGAGCATGTATACCTTGATAGCTAAGTGCGAAGAGCTTAATTCTTATATGGGACCTCTTTATTCAATGTCAGCTCAAATCAAGGACATCAAAACAACATTGGATATATTTGAGTCTGTATGTAAATAGACTTTAAGGTGTATGTGCTCCTTAGTAGTAACCTGTAGACAGCTGTATATTTGCCAGCAGCGTTACTCTTATTGGCTTGAGGAATACATATACATTTCTGTAAAGAATGAGATTCACTCAGACTATAAATGTAACATTGAGAATTATAGTAAGTTAAAAGACGAAATAGGAATGGAAGATATTATGAAAGAGGATGAGATTTTCACATCTGCATCTTAAAGGATGTGTAATTGTTAGAGCCTTGACATCTTTTCTGCTTTAATTCTAGACTTTGATCATGCATATACTAATTTCTTCTCACATTCGTTTTCATAATTCTGGCTCTTCGGCAATAAAACTATGATAGTAAGGCCGAGTTCATTCTGATCAAGCAATAAAGAAATTCCTTTGACTATAAAGTTAATGATTTTCACAGGAATTTTTTATCTCTTGTGATAAAGAAATTCCTGATTAAATGATTGTCCAATTGTTATTTCTAAATTATATTTGACCATGTTAGTACTATTTTATTGTTGCCATTGCAACATCATTTTTATACTCATTCTTATCTATAGTGGTGTACTCAATGATGTATGCTTTCCTCACATTCTCAGGTCATTGATGTGAGAATATATCCCACTGTATAGGAAAACTTCCTATACTTCGATTTTTTCTTAATGCTTTCTCAAGTAATTCTTGACATGATATAAAAAGTCTTATTCAGTAATAACTGGTATGTAGCTGGAGGGAAGTGATTGAAGTGAATTTTCTACAAACAAGATTCTATACAATTATCTATACAAATTTATTAAAATAAAATCGATCTTAATTAACAACAAATCGATGTTATACTCCAAAATTCTTCCTTCTTCAAAGTTCGATTCAGCATACAATTGACACTAGTGCATTTAATGAAGAACCATACAAACTCAGCAACAACTGATATTGGTATAAAGCACACAATAGTACTTACAACCCTACTAGTCCAAACATAACTACACGACAAAACCTTAATTTTTGCATACTAAACTGTCATACCTCATATACACAACCCAGTTCCCGTTTACTGTATTTTTTAAACATCCCGACTGTTTTATTTAGAAAACTTAGTTTTCATTTTGTTGAATATTCATAAATTCCTCTCACTGGTTCACTGATCAGTAAGTAATACGCGTCCGAATATTCGATTTGCATTGTAAACTAAGTTCTACTTGACTTACTCAGTATAAGCTTCATTACAAATATTATTTTAAAAACTCGATAAAAAATAATAAGAAAATTCATCTGGATTTTCTTCATATATTAAAATTCTTTTAGAAGTTTAATTTTGTCATGCAAAGTTTAGATTATTCTTTTTTTTATTATTATTACTATTTACAATGTATTTTTTTCACGCGTCTTGGTCAAGCACAGTGAAGACGCTTACAATAGTCAAAGGTGGACTCGAAAATGCATAATGAAGTTTTGTGTGGAAAGATTAATAGAGCGTAAAAAATAATGCAAGTGATAATGATTCATGGCCAGTGTTGGCGAACTCGCAACTAAATAAGATTAGAGTACACTTTTGTTCAAGTTTTCCGAAATTTATAAACTACATCAATGTAGAAAGTAGTTAAAGTCACAAGCTGGTTAAAGAAAAATTTCTACAGCTATGAAGAAGAGCGTAGACACTTCTAGTGGTGACGATTTTTCTTCGGATTCAGATGAAGAATATCATCCTTTACAATCCAAGCATGGAATTTATCCAAAGTTTGGTCGAGAAAATCCACCAGATAAGAACGTTGTCCATGTTTGCTCGTTCGTACTGGGAGCAGCATTGATGGCCCCCTTCATGGTGATCATCTGCTCAGCTGAGGACATGTTGTCAGGGAGCAAGCAACCAACAGGTTTGGTGATCATCGCTCTTACAGCGCCATCTTTCTTCATCAAGTTCTGTTTCCTTCTTTGGAAAGGACTCAGTAATATATCAGTGATTGGCAAGACCCTCATAACGTACATGTTAATAACGGTCGGGATGTTATGTGTGGCCTTCTCTCAAACCGACTACAAGGTGCGATATGTGGGTGTGTGTCTTGTGTCACTTGGAATGAGTGTTGGTGAAGTCAGTCTGCTAATCATCGCCACCACAAAGCTTCGTGAAAGAGCTTTGAGCTCCCTTATCACTGGAAGCGCTGTCGGAGGAATCCTAAGCACACTACCTTATGTTGGTAAGATTTCTACCTTTTTTTGGCCTTCTTTGTAATGTTAGATAACTACCGCAGAATTCTCCAAATCTGAAAATGGTCTCGATATTATTTGTTGATATTGGTGCTTGAGTTGGGGCGTCATGTTGAAGACTCATAATCCGATGGTAAAAACTTCAAAATTTGAACGGAGAAAAGTAATCAGTACTAGAATTTGTACCACCCAGGCTCAGATTTGTTACTGAAATAGAGATAGTAGAATACTACGGGTGCCTTTTATAAAGATATGTATATACACATTATGTGCGTATCAGCTTGATATGGCGCACTAAGCACTGTGTCCACTTTGATCCATAAGCAAATTGTCAGAAAAAAAATGTTAGGTTACTGCGATTCTCAATATTCTGCTAACTCGGTAGTTGCTAGTTGCCCGTTGGAATTGTTTTTTAATACTGCCAGTCAAAAATATAAAAGGTACCCGGCGAGTTTTGATTGACGGCAGCGAAAAAAACAATTTCACAACAAGCCGTTGAAATTTCTGAGTTCGCAGAATATTGAGAATTGCAGTAAATAAACGAGCGGTACATGAGCAAATGGGTATCCTGGTATTTCATGTCATATACCACAAAAATTATCAACATTTTCCTTGACATGATAATGCTTTTTAAAGTTTAGTCTGAAGGGTTGACTAGAGCACCCTGAGTCAAAATACATTTGCTTTATTTTCACAAGTAGTTTCACTGACTTTGTTAATGTTGTATACATCATTTTTGTACAACATCCACAAAGATGCTGTTATAAATGATAGATTAAACAACTCGGAAAAGATCAGGAAAGTGTACCTTAAAAAACCCCAGGTATTTTAACACGTTAGGCGGTTCCCCAATTTGAAATGCTAATTTTGTATTGTTTTCCCTTTTATAAACAATTTCAGGTATGACAAACTGGAGTAGCATCAATCCGCGCGTCGCCCTCCTCGTTCCAGTCATCTGGCCTGCTTTGTACCTTCTAATGTTTGCAGTAGTGCAGCTCAAGAACATAGGAAAGTCATCATATCAGACAATCCCTGAATCCAAGGATGAAAAGGCACTTCCTCAACGCAAGTCTTTTCGTGCTCGACGTTTTTTGGCGGTATGGAAAGTACTCGACCATCTTCTTTTATTGTACGTGTCGTACTTCTCGGTGTTCTTGTCAATCGGTGCTATCCTGTCAACCCTGGTGTACACACACTCAACCATATTTGGTCCCAGAGAGGACTACCACCACTACATTCTCAGCATTGTGATTGGTCAGTTCTTTGGAAGATCATTTATGTCCCTGTTACTCGCAAAGTTCCCTGATGTCAGCAGTACTCCTTTCCAAGCATTGGGGACGTTCTTCTCGACTTTCATAATGTTTCTGTTCGTTTTTGGCTCCTGGAATCGTTTTATTCACCATCTTTGGATCGTTTTTGCGCTGTGCTTTTTCCAAGGAACATTCCTAGGGATCTTAACCATCATCTCTTATCACAGGGTTGCCAACCAAACACGTGAGCCACACGTTGAATTCCTCCTTATCCTCACAAGTTTGCTGGAGACCTTTGGTATGCTATGCGCAGGTTTGATCGGCCTTCATACAGAGCCCTTGCTGTATAGACACTGTTTAGAGGTATCCTATGGCAACAAAAGCCATTGCCTTGCACGAAGTTCTAAGTCAGAATTTTGGGTCAATGGTAAAGGCGGTTTAATGTGAGCTAATGCCAGATTCAATTGGTTCATCAGTTTTCTCAATCCACGATTAGAAGCCATACGAGATTCAAGATAATTGACTGAAAATAATCGTTTACTAGTATTTGAAGCTAGATTTCTAGAGGGCTCAAGAGCCGAACGTCAGAGCTCAGCAAGATTAAGACTGTTAAAAATGAATAACTGTAAAATCTCAATAATATTAAAGTGTTAACTTAGTTTCTCATCTGACTGTGGAGGGTAGATTGACTACTTAGTGCGCATTTTAATACATGCGCGCAACTTGAAATGAAAACACTGGCTGACAACGCAGTGCGCATTATATACACGCGCTCAACTTTAAAACTGAGAAGAACACTACCTGCGCAAGGAGACTGACCAGTATTTTGTGAGTATTTTCATACACGAACTCCACTCTAAAAAAGAACACTGACTGTGTAATTAGATTGACTACGTAGTAAGTATTCAAATGCATGCGCGCAACTTAAAAAGAAAAACACTGACTGACAACGCAGCGCGCATTATATACACGCGCTTGACTTTAAAAGAAGAACAATGACTGTGTAAGTAGACTTACTACGTAATGCGCATTTTAATAGATGCGCGCAACTCTGGAAAAGAACACTGACTGCGCAAGGAGACAGACTACACAGTGAGTATTTTGATACACGAGCTCAACTCTAAAAAGAACACTGACTGCGCAAGGAAACTGACTACGCAGTGAGTATTTTGATACACGCGCTCAACTCTAAAAAAGAACACTGACTGTGCTAGGAGACTGACTTTTAATTCATGCGCGCATCTTCAAAAGAACGATGAAGGAAATTCTGCATCGCTTTCTATGTTTCTATACCCCAAACAACACCAGACACGGCACGTTTATTCTTATAAACTATAGACACAGAAAAAGTTCAAATAAACAATGATTAATCCAAACAATATTATATAGTTTTAGAAGTTATTTCGGAATTTTTTAATCAAAATTAATGATTTATTTAATCAGTCAGTAATTTTGGTCATGTGGCTAATAAAGTATTTCAACCTCTGCATGTTAAAGTTTCGTCTGATTGACTTTTCCAAGAAACGACTCAGTGACTGTAAACGGTCCCTTGCAGCACGTCGGAGTGCAACTCAATTTGGAGGACAAAACAAAAGGATCCAATTCTCCCGAGTTTGAAATTCTTTTGTTTTGCCCTCCAAATTGAGCTGCATTCTGACGTGCTGCCTTAGGTCTATTAAGTACTGATAGTAGTTACTCACGTTACTTACTCCACATATTGCCAACGCGTACACGTGTGATAGAACGTGCAGATTTCGTATGAGTGTGAAAAGTCACGGTACACGGCACGGTCAGGGCAAGGCGCGGTCCTTATCGTACGTTTTTCATGTACGAAAATCGCTCTAAACTTGCAAGGAAGTGAAGTAAACCGCCCTATGGGAAATCCTGGACAATGCCTTATATATTTATTACCTCTTTAAAGGACCACTATGTGAGCTTCGCTATTTGTGTGCTGTTGACTTGGGGGGTTAAATTTTTCTTCGCGTACAGCGACAATTTGAGCTATTTAATCGCCATTTATTTCTACTAATTGAAATAGCAAGCCGTTTATTGTCGCCACATCTTATTTATTTTGACTAAAACCGTTGTACCTTCTTCGAATGCAAGATCTATAAAGTGAGAATAAGAAAATCAATGAATGAATGACATTCCTTACCATCCCCCCCCCCCCCCCTATCGCACTATTTTTGTCTTTTTCTCGCCCCAGTCTTTTTCAGTCGATGAAATTCCAAAATGGCGGACGAGCAAAGGTTGAAGTTGTATCCTTCAAATTCAAAAACTTATGAACATTTCTTTGACTTATCGTAATATAATGCCTCTTACATTAGTTTTGTATATTATTTAAGCCTTAATTGTAACCACAGGGAAATGTCTATTCCGTTTAACCAGCCATCAGAAGCTCAAATAGCTTGTAATTCTCTCTCTGTTGATGCTGAGCCTAAACGTGGTGGCGTTCACAAGACTATTTCAGTCAATGGCAACATTATGAACGTGTAAGTTCAACAATAGTAAAAATTTGAGAGAGTTTATGAATGCAATAGCAGTACCAAGTGGGCGAAAATGAGGCAAGGAGCTCAATTTGATGGACTCACTTTGGCCTGGATGAGGCAGGAGATCTTGAAAGAGAGTTTAATCCCAAAGTTATTTGTTATATTTTTATTGCTTATTTTGATCAGTTTCTCTCCTCTCACAGAATGTTAACATCAACTGAAGCCAGAACTCTACGAGTATCAGCAAACTCATTTCTAGAGCATCTTATTCTTGTCACAAGAACAATAAAAGAATTTGGTCAAGAATCTGCAATGACATAACACCATCAAAGTACAAATGTGCTTTTGTTTTAAAGGTATATGTAAGAAGACTAAGACGAACGGGAAGGAATGTGATCTGGGAGTGAAAATTTGAAGAGATTTCACCATGAGTCATCCCAAGGACAGGTTGAAGGGAGAGCAATACAGTAGAGTCCTTTTATCTCCAATCCCAGATATCTCAAACGTTTTGTTATCTCAAATTTGAGGTAGCATCCTTTGGACTTGCATTAGTACAATACTGCTAATTTATTTTACCCAGCATGGATATTTTAATCCCCCATTATTTTGACCTATGAGGTTCAAGATAACAGGACTCCACTGTACTGGCTCATACATACTCCAAGGTGACTTTTAAAAAATAATTTCTGTTATTGTGGCATTTTAGTGCCATTTATAGCCAGTTTATTTAAAAATGAAAATGAGATGACATCAACCCAGCACATTTAAGATACGAAATTACTGTCCTGTAAGGTAAAGCCAGTTTTCAATTAATAAATGATTTTTATTACCAAAATATATGTTGTAGTATAGTTTTGGTGAGTTTACTTGAGAGTCATTGGTAGTAAAACACACAAGAAAAGAGGACAAATACCAGATTTAAATTTTAAACCTTTATGTCTCTGAAATGAGAAGTCCATATCCTGTAAAACTGTACCATTGCATTATAGATTATACCCTACAAGCATGTTGAAGTGATTTTCAAACTAAACTGCCAGAGTTGATTGGCACTTTAATAAGTATAATAAGTTAACAATGAAAAGGGTTTATCAAAAGTGTCAAAAAATATGAGGATACAGGGTGGGTCATACACTACTGGCTTAACAAATATCACTGGTTCAAAGTACAAAAAAGAAGTGTTTTGATTGGTTTGTCTCATGTTTTTATGTACTGCAGTTCTGCAGTTCTGCACTCTTTGTTTTGTTAAATTGTTTTCATTCTTTGAACCAGTGATGTTTGTTCAGATGGCAGCATATGACCCTTGGGTTCAAGAGGTCATTAATTTTTTATCAAGCATGGGGAGGGCAGTCATGTGAAAAATCAACCAAAGATATGGAGTAGGAACACATGGTAGGAACATAAAGGTTATTTACACAGAGGGGTTTTCACAGCCAAATTAACTTCATTGTTATATTAGAGTAAATTTTTTATTGTATATTATGGTAAATATATTGTATGTGAAACCACTTGGTCAATGTGGATGACTTGAAATATTGTTGAGTCAAGAACATAACCAGGATTTTATCAAGGGGGTGCATGGCCCAAAAAGCTGCCATTTTGTTTGCTTACTCTTTGTTTGACATCAACAACAACTCAACATGTTTTCACCTGGATTACCTCCAGCCTATTTTATTATTGATCACTCTTTTCTATAAAGGGGGGTCACAGGCAATCTAAGACCCCCCCCCCCCCCAGCTCAACCCCTGTAAGTTACATTTTGTGACGATATTTTCTATCAGAGTCCGTGTTTTCTGAATCCAGTCCAATCCGTTCCATATTGACCAATAGTATTGAAGGTGCAGTCTGCCTCTTTCTGAAATTCATTCAGATCAAGCGCAGAGAGCTGATGTAATATTCATTAAACACAAATCTCAGACCTATCTTTGAATACTCAGTTGCAAAAAAGGCAATAACTTCTTTGTCGGTCTTCTTCTGCTTAAACTCATAGCTGATGTCATCTGCCAAAGTCTTGGCAAGGGGATAACCATCTTCTGGGAATGGCTTACCGGCGTCACTTTCCTTGTCAACCATCGTTTTGATTTCTTCAATTGACTTCTTCATGAAGTAACCTCGAATGGCATAATACATTGACTTCTCATAGCTGTCTAAATTTTCCGATATCTCCTTCCAGGTAGCAGCCATCGCAGGCAGAGCGGCATAATCTTTTTCTTTGAGTCCTGCAGCCTTCACGATTTCGTCCAACGCTTTTTCCAAGGCATCTTGAAATTTGTTTACTTGGGTTTGCTTTTTCTCCACATCAGATATTGCTTTATCCAATTTTTCTACCGTCCAAATACCCAGACCAATGGTAGTTGCAAGACCAGCCACCCCGAACACTATCCCCGCGATGTTGAGGCCATTTATTAGTTTATTGAGTTTTGGAGTTTTTGGGAGGGAACTTTCACCCTCGGGTATAACAAGAGGCACCTCGTCATCTAGGGGAACGTTTTCAAAAGGATCTTCTGTCGGTTCGACAGGTTCTTCTCCCTTAGCCTTGCGGTCACGTAGCAACACGACTACCTTAACAAGATTCGAAAGCACCTTCACAGCTTGTTTACCGTAGCCCAACATTTTAGCCACAGTTTTGATGGCTTCCTCAGCCTTGCTATCTTTGAGATCGGAAGCGATCTGTTTCTCTACCTTGTCTAGCATGTCGCTTGGTAGTTTGTCGAGAGCCTTCTTTACACGATCGAGATTGACTGCGACCAAATAGTAGATTTGATCGTAAAGATTGCCTGCTGTGGTCACATCGTCTTTGAGCTTCGTTGATTTGGTGTTCAGCTCGTCCATCTTCTTCCTTTCAGCAACATCAAAACCAATACCAGCTCCAATGTTTCCTAAACCTAGCACGACATTCGTGAGTGCAAAAGCTACCTCTGCCATTCTTGCTCTTGTGTTGCTCAAGATTGCGTGCAAATATGATTCGTATGAGTTTGACTGTCACGTCGCCAATCACGTTCTCCGGATGTGACGCTGTCTACCGATCGCGTTTCCAATCAGAATGCTTGGACACGGCTATTTCGTAATAAGAAATGAGTGATCCCCAACTCTCCCCTCCCCAAGAACCATGCAGTTAGCTCAACACTTCCGGTATGCGTCTTATCAAGATAGATGTCGCCATCTTAGTTAGAGTTTATTTCCATGAAAAGAAGTTCAGTAAACAATGCTCCGTTATTCTCTTTTCGTCTCACTAACTGTCGTTGTCTCGTTAACCGAAAAGAGACTAGCTGCGGGTGAATGTCATACGGACTTGGATTGTAGTAAACTAAGTAAAGACTCGCCATACTGTTGCAAGAGTTCCTTTCATTCATGGGCACCGCACACTTGTTTTTCTAGCTGTGCTGGGAAAGCTTGTGATTTGGACAGCGATTGTGGAGGACCAGGTGGTGAATGCTGTAATACAGTCAACGGCAATTGTACTACAAAGAAAAGTTGCTTGAAGAAGTGCTATTCAAACTCAGATTGTAGGGAATGGGGCTTATACTGTTGCAAAGGAGTTTCTCCTAATCCAAGCGTGTGTGCTTCGACCTGCGCTGGCAAATCGTGTAACTTTGACAGTGATTGTGGTGCGCCAAACGAATGCTGTAGTTCAGGCGGTCAATGTACAAAAGATTGTAACGGCAGTCCTTTACCTGGTTGGCTTATTGCTGTATTTGTTATCGTTGCTGTTCTTCTTGTCGTTGGTATCGTCATCATCATCTATTTCTGGTGCTTCGCACGCTCGTCTTCTACTAATGCGTTTACCCGCTTTTAGTGCAAATAATGCGTCTACCTTATGGCCATTCCTATTTTTGATAAATTTAAACTATTGGATAATCAATTTTGGATTTAATTTTCAATTTTTTAAGTTAAAATTGAATTCCATTTCTCAATTTTCATTTTTTTGTTTGAATTGTTGAAAAAACACAAATCTAGGCTGAAAAATTGTGTACCTTATGGCCATTAAAGTTTTTAGAACATTAAATTCTTAATTTATTAGTTTTTGAGTTCATTTCAAAACCGCTTGTCTAGCTTAGGCCTCCTGCCTTAGCTTGTGATATTTTCTGCCTAGTAAAATAGCTTCTCCCGTGACGACCCTCTGCGAAGGAGGCTATTTAACGAAAACAGTCGATTGATTGATTGATTGACGGATCACAAGATCCGGTATTGGGCAGTTATTGTTGTGATCTGACCAATCAGAAGATCAGGTGTTGTTGCACAATAGTTGAACCATCCCTACCACTATTAACGTTGGCATCTGATCGCTTCATAAGCAGTTCGTTGTTCAGTTCACTATGGGCATTTGCATCGCAATCGCGGCAGTTGCAATTACAGCTACTATAGCAAGCGATATTGGATTCTCAGTAGAAGAAGACAAGAAGCAGAAGGAATTAAAGTCGGCTATCAGTAGTGCACAGACGGCAATCAACAACGCGAATAACTTTTTCAAGGATGTTTACAAAATCATCAAGACTCGTTTGGACCATCTAAAGCAGAGCATTCGGAAACTACCCCCGGACGTCGTTGAAAAACTGAACGAGGACTTAAAGCTAAATTTGAGCAATCCTGACAAAGTCATAAAGGATGTAGGTCTGGCTCTTACTATTACCCAGACCGTGGTTGGTGTAGCTGGCCTGGTCTCTGGTGGTTTGACCACTGCTGGAATAGCCGCAGCAGATGGCATTATTGCCGACATTGGAGCCGTAGCCGGAGCAGCAGGAGCTGTCCTTGCAGTAGCTGGGTTTGGCCTTACCCTGTATAATGGCATTACAGCACTAAACAAGTTGAACGATGCCATCGATAAAGTAAACAGCAGACGACATGAGGCCGAGGATGCCGTGAAGAAAATGAAGAACTCTCTTGATGACCTCCTGAAACGTTTGGGGATAAAAGTGGGAAGCTACGAAAGCCTCAGAGACATATCAAACGACTGGGAGAAACTAGCTGAAAACTTCGATAGGTATTCGACCGCGTTTTATAATGCCATGACTGGTTTTGCAGCGGGTAAGAGTGAGTCCGAGGTGAAAGATGTCCTAAAAGCCAGAGGCTCTCCGACTTTAAAAGATGACGTCCTGGCGTTGGCAAAGATAATCGAGCAAAGCATCTTGCAGATGATGAGAGATGGAAAAACCGACGAACAAATAATCAATTTCTATGCAAAGGAAAACCCGAAAGAAGGTCTTCGCTTTCTCATGGACTCTTATTTTGTCAGCACTCTTCGCACATTTGTGATTAACGTGGATCCAGATTCGCTTTTATATGATCGCCCCTGAAACCAGCGTAATTTGGAGGCCTAGGTAATCAAACAACATCTTCGACGCAGCTGATAATTACTGAAGTACTGTGATGTGTCCAGACTTTTCGATAACTGTGTTGTTTTGAATCCTGTTTTAGCTGTAACAATGTCCTACCAGTATTTTAGTTTAGACAATGTTGAATAAACTAAACTAGTACGACAATTATTGTTATAGTATTGTTTGCTTTCTTTTTATCATTTTTATTCAATTTACAATATTGTGTAGCGGGTACAAAAAAGATAATTTAACTAATATACCTGAACTAAAAAAAGTACTTATGATAAACAACTGAACAATGTACGTAATAAGTAAGTGGGGGAAACAAAAAAATACAGGGTTAAGCTATAGCTATGTAATGAAATTCAAAATACATTATGGCACGTTATGAAGGGGTAAAACTGCAGAGTTAATTTTCTCCCACTTTTCTAAGTGAACAGTAAGTTTATTGCTATTTTGAGCTATCTGTTCTTCATTTTGTGTGTGTGTGTGTGTTTACAGCTATAGAGTATAAAATAGAGTATAAATGCATAAGCATTTTTTGTTTTACAACAGAATATACTTCTTTTTCCTATGCAGGGGCGGATCCAAGATTTTCTTTAAAGAGGGGGTGAATATCCACCCAATCCACCCCCTGTATCCGCTCCCGCTATGAGTATCAAGTGATTGACTAAAAGAAAATCATCATCTACATCCCTATTTCTAGATTCAGAAAGATCTATCTCTATATATTTTTCTAGCCATTTCATGGCTCTTTCAGTCCAACACAATAGAACAAATCTCAATGTAATATAAGCCGAATATTTGAATAACAACACAACTTTTCATTGTTATATTCCATTCTTTTTGTTGTGTATATTTTCACTGGTTGATATACATCGAGAAAGTGCCTATTTTCATTTTCTATCATGACCTCTAAATTAACTGAAACTCTTGGGTGTGTCGGCAGTTACATATTTTAATGTTCAAGGGTTTCATCTTCCCGACAGCCGAGTGCACACGACAAGGGATGGCACGATGGGGGCACGATACCGATCTTGGCACAGTAACCAAACTCATTTAACTGAACATTCGTGTACATAATCCCTAGTTCGAGTGTCTAATGCAGCTTGGAAGGGCAAAGCATAGATAATGTTAGTATTGTTCAGTATTATTTGAGGTTTACAGGTATTATTATTTATAGAAACGAAAAGCTGGATACGAGTGCATGGTTTCGCTTCAACACTCGCACTCATACATCAACAACTAGCGGATTACTGAACTGATACCCGATCTATTAACATCATTAAAAGTGCTTTTATTCCCTGACATAGGGAAATAGACAATGCGAGATGGTGTGCGATCCGGAGGCCGAAGCTGCCTGCCTTGTCTCATTTTTACAATAAGGATAGCGAGTCCAATTACCAGAGTGAATTCGAAGTTGGTGTCAGATTTTTGAGTCAGATTTTTGGATCTCTAGTCAGATTTTTTCCGGGGGGCGTTACATCAGTCGATTTATGAAGTGCTCTGTATTCTTAACAATGTCTCGAATCTAGATAAAACCTTTACAACGCTTTAGATATAAGACAGTTCTTGAAAATGGCGGTCTTTGGAGATCGAAGCAATCACTTCAAAGAAAACAAAGTGCGGTTTCAGATATTTTTGGAGCTGTGTTATCTACTGTCATGATCAACGGGACTTCGTGCCACGAATACTTTAGTAGTACTGCTTCCAAATATCAGGTTACAGCCCTTTTAATTCAACATAAATTCAACCAGTTCTACGTGATATCCACGCAAGCGTTTGCTAAATAATATCTTAGCGCACAAAAAAATATAACTTGCTGTCAGATTTTTGCGTCAGATTTCTTGTCTCACGTACGTCGTGTCCATTTGTCGTATCAATCTCTCTTCACCTTGAATTCCGTGTCCATTTGTTGTTAAGAAAGATACCGGCGATCTAAATCAATCCATACCGCTACTTAGGTTACATAGCAACAATCTTACCGGGATTGGGTAACGATCTTAAAAGAACTTAATAATCTAATCAAACCGCAGTTAACATGCAATTCGAATATAATTCGAGGTTGAGAATATTTGAAGACGTTGGAAAGGGAATTCGATAAACGAGCCATGTGCTGTATCATGATTCACTGTAAGCGATGTACGTGATGTGACACAAAAAAATCTGACGCAAAAATCTGACAGCAAGTTATATTTCTTTGTGCGCGAAGATATTATTATTATTTAGCAAATGCTTGCGTGGATGTCACGTAGAAATGGTGTTTGCTGAGAGCTAGCTGTAAAAATCTTTGAAAATTTATCTGCTTGGAAAGGAATTTGATAATCGAGCCATTTGCTGTAACGATATGCTCTGTTAGTGGCGTGACAAAAAATCTGACTGCACCCAGGGATATTTCTTTGTACTTGTATAATCGTGTAGGTACTTCAGTTTTGATATGGAAAACGCTAAGGACCGTAAATAAGGTAACCTCTGGCAGATTACCTTAATAAAGGAATAGCGTGTGAACTATCGAATATTGTATTTTCATTGTTACGGTGTCTTGTTACCCAGTTAATCCAGCTTGCTTAAAAACTGCTCTACGGGCTCGTGGATTTGTTCTATATGACGTAACTGATGAGTATACTATCTCAACGTTTGTACATAGTTATTTCTTTCTCACTATAGATAGTTTAAGTATATTTATGTTGAATTAAAAGGGCTGTAACCTGATATTTGGAAGCAGTACTACTAAAGTATTCGTGGCACGAAGTCCCGTTGATCATGACAGTAGATAACACAGCTCCCAAAAAATCTGAAACCGCACTTTGTTTTCTTTGAAGTGATTGCTTCGATCTCCAAAGACCGCCATTTTCAAGGACTGTCTCATATCTGAAGCGTTGTTAAGGTTTTATCTAGATTCGAGACATTGCTAAGAATACAGAGCACTTTGTAAATCAACTGATGTAACGCCCCCCGGAAAAAATCTGACTACAGATCCAAAAATTTGACTCAAAAATCTGACTCAAAAATCTGACTCAAAAATGTGAGACCAACTTCGCTCTGGAAGTACTGCTTCCAAAAATCAGGTTACAGCCCTTTTAATTCAACATAAGTAAGCCTGTGGTGTGAGTATGTTAAAGTCTGAAGTCTAAACAATGTGCTATTAATACATAGCTTGGGCACCTCCCCCTTTCAAGAAAGACAAGTGATCATCTCTTGTGTGTTACTCTGCTCGTTGGGGATTGACTCATTAAAAATACTTTAGCAATGGAAAGCCAGTACAATCAGTTGCTGTCCATATCAAAAACCGTCAGCGCTTTTTTTGAGAATGTTTATGCGCCAATACTGCAGACTCTTCCTTGGATCGACAAAGGAGATGGACTAAAGACAGCTAGCGAGAAAGTGCTTGGCAATATAGCCTTTCCAGCCTACGAGCTTTCTACCTACAAAAGCCAAAACGAAAATCAACAAACAATCGAGCATCTTCGTGTTCGATGCAATAACCTGCAATCCATTTATCAACAGATGCAGGACGAATTACAGCCGGTTCTAGCGATGATGCCTGCTGAAGATCGTACTTGGGAGAAGTTGCAAGAAATGATACCCAAATGGAAAAACTACTCCAGCTCCGATCTACTTTCAAAAAGTATGCATAAAGCTATAGAAGAGTCGTTTGCCTCCGTTGGTTATAAAGAAATTCCTGCAACTGCTACTGCACTGATTGCAACTGGAACTGCAACTGCAGATGACGTGCTTGCTAAACTTATGGCTGAGAAAATCACGTATCTACATCGAGAAGGAGAAAGCGATCATTCTATCGCTTTGACGTTTGGATATTATGGATATTGGCTGGATCGAGGATTCCTAAACACTATTCGAGGAGATCATTAATGCCGAATAACTCAGATTAAAACGCTCATAACACAATACCTTCGGTTGTTGATTCTATTGTATATCAATATCATGTCTTTTCATTATTTTATACCACTGCTTTACGATAAACATGGTATGCGTATGATGATGGAATGAAATGTGTATAATACTGCTTTATTAAAACTATTTGATTATCAAATTGAATAAATTTTCCTATTGTGTAACAGTCCTCTAGTGATCTGGCAGCGCCTTCCTTTTCTCACCGCCCTCAATTGCTGTCATGCACGTTGCCCAACAATCTAGCAGAGCAGAACGACAAGGCTCACCCTGCTACTTCCATGATTTTTTAAAATTTAGCTGGCAGTGATACGCCAAAACTATTAGCGTTTCCTTTGAATTGTTTCACTTTTGCTCCAAACTTGTGACAAAATTCTTTCCAGCTAGAATAAAGCTACCGTAGAGATATTCACGGAAATGTTAGTTTTTCTCCTTATCAAAATATCACCTCTCCCAAAGTACAAGGTCTCATATCTCTAAACAGCATTCACTAAATCTTGGTCGCATTTGATATTTTATTCTTTAGTTTCCAAAGTGCCTGTTTACAATATGAACTTTTAAAAAGACGTTTTTTCCCCTCTGTCCAACAATCAAGGGTTGCAGCAGTTAACAAATCACAGAAGTATTTCTATTCAATTAGCATAGTTATTTTGCTTTTATAAACAAATGGAGGTAAAACTAACATTTAATTTTTTGACAGGACTTCTTTATTACAGTTGAAAATCTTCAGTCTACAAAGATAGAAGCTTTTGTTTTCAAAGTATGACTCATCTAACTCGAACTAATAAACATGACTAGGCGGTCTGTGTTGAGTTACAGCGCGACGCGCCTTACCGTGGCCACCCTGCCAAAGTTTCGTACAAGTTAAACAATCAGAAAGCGAGAATCTGTTAATTTGCATGTGAACTTGTTTTGTTGTTACCGCAAATATTTGAACTTCGGAGCAAGAACTTGAAGAAAATGCTTAAAAATCTCTATTTCTAAAACCAGTTTTGCTCTTTTGGCTTGCTAACACTTAATACTTTCGTAGGCAGTCTTTTTCATGTGGAAATTCTTTGCAAGAAGTGATTTATCGTACTTGTACGAAACTTTGGAAGGGTGGCCACGGTAAGGCGCGTCGCGCTGTAAATGTTCAATGCCTACTGATTCAGTAAAAGTTTGTAGATCTGTTTAATGCCCAAAGAGGCTTTGACTAATTCAAGTTAAGTTACAGCGTTACACGACGGAATTAATTAGATATCCGCTAATACTGAAAAAAAAGGCGGCCGGACCCTGGCGCCCGGATAGCTAGAAATATACAGTTTTGAATAGTTTTCTACATCCAGCGCAGAGAGCTGATGAAGAATTCATCAAATACAAATCTCAGACCTATCTTTGGATTCTCAGTTGCAAAAAAGGCAACAACTTCTTTGTCGGTCTTCTTCTTCTGCTTAAACTCATAGTTGATATCATCTGCCAAAGTCTTGGCAAGAGGATAACCATCTTCTGGGAATGGCTTACCGGCGTCACTTTCCTTGTCAACCATCGTTTTGATTTCTTCAATTGACCTCTTCATGAAGTAACCTCGAATGGCATAATACATTGACTTCTCATAGCTGTCGAAATTCTCCGATATCTTCTTCCAGGTAGCAGCCATTGTGGGCAGAGCGGCATAATCTTTTTCTTTGAGTCCTGCAGCCTTCACGATTTCGTCCAACGCTGTTGTCAAGGCCTGTTGAAATTTGTTTACTTGGATTTGCTTTTTCTCCACATCAGATATTGCTTTATCCAATTTTTCCAGCGTCCAAATACCCAGACCAATGGTAGTTGCAAGACCTGCCACCCCGAACACTATTCCCGCGATGTTGAGGCCATTCATCAATTTATTGAGTTTTGGGGTTTTTGGGAGGGAACTTTCACCCTCGGGTATAACAGGAGGCACCTCGTCATCTAAGGGAACGTTTTCAAAAGGATCTTCTGTCGGTTCGACAGGTTCTTCTCCCTTAGCCTTGCGGTTACGTAAGTACACGGCAATCTGAACAAGACTGCCTAAAACACCCATAGCTCCTCCAGCATAGCCCAACACTTTAGCCACAGTTTTAATGGCTTCCTCAGCCTTGCTATCTTTGAGATCGGAAGTGATCTGTTTCTCTACCTTGTCTAGCATGTCGCTTGGTAGTTTGTCGAGAGCCTTCTTTACACGATCGAGATTGACTGCGACCAAATAGTAGATGTGATCGTAAAGATTGCCTGCTGTGGTCGCATCGTCTTTGAGCTTTTTTGATTTCGTGGACAGCTCGTCCATCTTCTTCTGTTCTGCAGCACCAAAACCAATACCAGCTCCAATGTTTGCTAAACCTAACACGACATTTGTGAGTGGAAGAACTATTGACATCTTAGTTTTTCTGTGCGAATACGACTTATAAATCCCAATGACTGTAGGTAGAACGAATTGCTCGAATTGCAATCGAGATATCTCCGGCGAGAAGCGAGTGTCAGTTTATATAATGCAACATTTCAAGTGATCCTAAAAACGGAAGTCACGTACTACACCAAAGCCAGGTCGAGCCAGCGATGCTCACTGTGCGTGTGCGGTTATCCAACAGAGGTACTTTCCGAAACTGGAAGCAGGAATGGAGTTTTTTTTTATTGAGAGTTATTTTTACATAGAGCATTTGCGTCTAAATGCGCTTCACAATCATTTACAGTGGAGGCTGCATATTCTAATATAGGCATCATTTTAATATTTATAATCTGACACCAACTTCGAATTCACTCTGGTAATTGGACTCGCTATCCTTACTGTAAAAATGAGATAAGGCAGGCAGCTTCGGCCTCCGGATCGCACACCATCTCGCATTGTCTATTTCCCTATGTCAGGGAATAAAAGCACTTTTAATCATGTTAATAGATCGGGTATCAGTTCAGTAATCCGCTAGTTGTTGATGTATGAGTGCGAGTGTTGAAGCGAAACCATGCACTCGTATCCACCGTTTCTATAAATAATAATACTTGTAAACCTCAAATAATACTGAACAACACTGACAATATCTATGCTTTGCCCTTCCAAGCTGCATTAGACACTCGAACTAGGGATTATGTACACGAATGTTCAGTTGAATAAGTTTGGTTACTGTGCAAAGATCGGTATCGTTGTGTATTGGCTTATACATACCTAAGGTTATTACTTTTAAATGATCATTTCTGGTATTGTGGCATTTTGAGTACCATTTATATAGCCAGTTTATTTAAAAAAGAAAAAAAGATGACATCAACCCATTGTAGCTCATTTAAAATACAAAATTACTGTCCTGTAAGGTAATGCCAGTTTTCAATTAATAAATGATTTTTATTACCAAAATATATGTTGTAGTAGAGTTTTGGTGAGTTTACTTGAGAGTCACTGGTAGTACAACACAAGAAAAGAGGACAAATACCAGATTTAAATTTTAAACCTTTATGTCTCTGAAATGAGAAGTCCATATCCTGTAAAACTATACCATTGCATTTAACAATTAGTCCTTGAGTCCGAATGGTCTATGAGTCGTAGCCCATGAGGCCAAAGGCCGAATGGGCTATTGGCTCGTAGGCCATGAGGGCGAGAGGTTATAATTAGTGTTTTAGTAAAAACCTACTAATCAGTCCAATAAAAGGATGCAAAAAGTTTTGGATTTTGCTTTAAGTAGATTTTTTTCTAGCTTAGTAGCCTAGTAGCTCAGCCAATCACAGCGCTCGATTGGTGATAGACCATTAGTAGGTTTTTTCTAATATAGATTGTACCCTACATGTTGAAGTGATTTTCAAACTAAACTGCCAGAGTTGATTGGCACTTTAATAAGTATAATAAGTTTAACAATGAAAAGGGTTTATCAAAAGTGTCAAAAAATATGAGGATACAGGGTGGGTCATACGTATACACTACTGGCTTAACAAATATCACTGGTTCAAAGTACAAAAAAGAAGTGTTTTGATTGGTTTGTCTCATGTTTTTATGTACTGCAGTTCTGCACTCTTTGTTTTGTTAAATTGTTTTCATTCTTTGAACCAGTGATGTTTGTTCAGATGGCAGCATATGATCCTTGGGTTCAAGAGGTCATTAATTTTTTATCAAGCAGGGGGAGGGCAGTCATGTGAAAAATCAACCAAAGATATGGAGTGGGAACACATGAAAGGGTATTTCACACAGAGGGGTTTTCACAGCCAAATTAACTTCATTGTTATATTGGAGCAAAATTTTTATTGTATATTATGGTAAATATATTGTATGTAAAACCACTTGGTTAATGTGGATGACTTGAAATGTTGTTGAGTCAAGAACATAACCAGGATTTTATCAAGGGGGTGCATGGCCCAAAAAGCTGCCATTTTGTTTGCTTACTCTTTGTTTGACATCATCAACAACTCAACATGTTTTCACCTGGATTACCTCCAGCCTATTTTATTATTGATCACTCTTTTCTATAAAGGGGGGTCACAGGCAATCTAAGACCCCCCCCCCAGCTCAACCCCTGTAAGTTACATTTTGTGACGATATTTTCAATCAGAGTCCATGTTTTCTGAATCCAGTCCAATCCGTTCCGTATTGACAAATAGTATTGAAGGTTGTTAACGGTGCAGTCTGCCTCTTTCTGAAATCCATTCAAATCAAGCGCAGAGAGCTGATGTAATATTCATTAAATACAAATCTCAGACCTATCTTTGAATACTCAGTTGCAAAAAAGGCAATAACTTCTTTGTCGGTCTTCTTCTGCTTAAACTCATAGTTGATATCATCTGCCAAAGTCTTGGCAAGGGGATAACCATCTTCTGGGAATGGCTTACCGGCGTCACTTTCCTTGTCAACCATCGTTTTGATTTCTTCAATTGACTTCTTCATGAAGTAACCTCGAATGGCAAAATACATTGACTTCTCATAGCTGTCGAAATTCTTCGATATCTCCTTCCAGGTAGCAGCCATCGCAGGCAGAGCGGCATAATCTTTTTCTTTGAGTCCTGCAGCCTTCACGATTTCGTCCAACGCTTTTTCCAAGGCATCTTGAAATTTGTTTACTTGGATTTGCTTTTTCTCCACATCAGATATTGCTTTATCCAATTTTTCTACCGTCCAAATACCCAGACCAATGGTAGTTGCAAGACCTGCCACCCCGAACACTATTCCCGCGATGTTGAGGCCATTCATCAATTTATTGAGTTTTGGAGTTTTTGGGAGGGAACTTTCACCCTCGGGTATAACAGGAGGCACCTCGTCATCTAAGGGAACGTTTTCAAAAGGATCTTCTGTCGGTTCGACAGGTTCTTCTCCCTTAGCCTTGCGGTCACGTAGCAACACGACTACCTCAACAAGATTCGAAAGCACCTCCACAGCTTGTTTACCATAGCCCAACACGTTAGCCACAGTTTTGATGGCTTCCTCGGCATTGCTATCTTTGAGATCGGAAGCGATCTGTTTCTCTACCTTGTCTAGCATGTCGCTTGGTAGTTTGTCGAGAGCCTTCTTTACACGATCGAGATTGACTGCGACCAAATAGTAGGTTTGATCGTAAAGATTACCTGCTGTGGTCGCATCGTCTTTGAGCTTTTTTGATTTCGTGGACAGCTCGTCCATCTTCTTCTGTTCTGCAGCACCAAAACCAATACCAGCTCCAATGTTTCCTAAACCTAACACGACATTCGTGAGTGCAAAAGCTACCTCTGCCATTCTTGCTCTTGTGTTGCTCAAGATTGCGTGCAAATATGATTCGTATGAGTTTGACTGTCACGTCGCCAATCACGTTGTCCGGATGTGACGCTGTCTACCGATCGCGTTTCCAATCAGAATGCTTGGACACGGCTATTTCGTAATAAGAAATGAGTGATCCCCAACTCTCCCCTCCCCAAGAACCATGCAGTTAGCTCAACACTTCCGGTACGCGTCTTATCAAGATAGATGTCGCCATCTTAGTTAGAGTTTATTTCCATGAAAAGACTTTCAGTAAACAATGCTCCGTTATTCTCTTTTCGTCTCACTAACTGTCGTTGTCTCGTTAACCGAAAAGAGACTAGCTGCGGGTGAATGTCATACGGACTTGGATTGTAGTAAACTAAGTAAAGACTCGCCATACTGTTGCAAGAGTTCCTTTCATTCATGGGCACCGCACACTTGTTTTTCTAGCTGTGCCGGGAAAGCTTGTGATTTGGACAGCAATTGTGGAGGACCAGGTGGTGAATGCTGTAATACAGTCAACGGCAATTGTACTACAAAGAAAAGTTGTTTGAAGAAGTGCTATTCAAACTCAGAATGTAGGGAATGGGGCTTATACTGTTGCAAAGGAGTTTCTCCTAATCCAAGCGTGTGTGCTTCGAGCTGTGTTGGCAAATCGTGTAACTTTGACAGTGATTGTGGTGCGCCAAATGAATGCTGTAGTTCAGGCGGTGAATGTACAAAAGATTGTAACGGCAGTCCTTTACCTGTTTGGCTTATTGCTGTATTTGTTATCGTTGCTGTTCTTCTTGTCGTTGGTATCGTCATAATCATCTATTTCTGGTGCTTCGCACGCTCGTCTTCTACTAATGCGTTTACCCGCTTTTAGTGCAAATAATGCGTCTACCTTATGGCCATTCCTATTTTTGATAAATTTAAACTATTGGATAATCAATTTTGGATTTAATTTTCAATTTTTTAAGTTAAAATTGAATTCCATTTCTCAATTTTCATTTTTTTGTTTGAATTGTTGAAAAAACACAAATCTAGGCTGAAAAATTGTGTACCTTATGGCCATTAAAGCTTTTAGAACATTAAATTCTTAATTTATTAGTTTTTGAGTTCATTTCAAAACCGCTTGTCTAGCTTAGGCCTCCTGCCTTAGCTTGTGATATTTTCTGCCTAGTAAAATAGCTTCTCCCGTGACGACCCTCTGCGAAGGAGGCTATTTAACGAAAACAATCGATTGATTGATTGATTGACGGATCACAAGATCCGGTATTGGGCAGTTATTGTTGTGATCTGACCAATCAGAAGATCAGGTGTTGTTGCACAATAGTTGAACCATCCCTACCACTATTAACGTTGGCATCTGATCGCTTCATAAGCAGTTCGTTGTTCAGTTCACTATGGGCATTTGCATCGCAATCGCGGCAGTTGCAATTACAGCTACTATAGCAAGCGATATTGGATTCTCAGTAGAAGAAGACAAGAAGCAGAAGGAATTAAAGTCGGCTATCAGTAGTGCACAGACGGCAATCAACAACGCGAATAACTTTTTCAAAGATGTTTACAAAATCATCAAGACTCGTTTGGACCATCTAAAGCAGAGCATTCGGAAACTACCCCCGGACGTCGTTGAAAAACTAAACGAGGACTTAAAGCTAAATTTGAGCAATCCTGACAAAGTCATAAAGGATGTAGGTCTGGCTCTTACTATTACCCAGACCGTGGTTGGTGTAGCTGGCCTGGTCTCTGGTGGTTTGACCACTGCTGGAATAGCCGCAGCAGATGGCATTATTGACGACATTGGAGCCGTAGCCGGAGAAGCAGGAGCAGTCTTTGCAGTAGCTGGGTTTGGCCTTACCCTGTATAATGGCATTACAGCGCTAAACAAGTTGAACGATGCCATCGATAAAGTAAACAGCAGACGACACGAGGCCGAGGATGCCGTGAAGAAAATGAAGAACTCTCTTGATGACCTCCTGAAACGTTTGGGGCTAAAAGTGGGAAGCTACGAAAGCCTCAGAGACATATCAAACGACTGGGAGAAACTCGCTGAAAACTTCGATAGGTATTCGACCGCGTTTTATAATGCCGTGACCGGTTTTGCAGCGGGTAAGAGTGAGTCCCAGGTGAAAGATGTCCTAAAAGCCAGAGGCTCTCCGACTTTAAAAGATGACGTCCTGGCGTTGGCAAAGATAATCGAGCAAAGCATCTTGCAGATGATGAGAGATGGAAAAACCGACGAACAAATAATCAATTTCTATGCAAAGGAAAACCCGAAAGAAGGTCTTCGCTTTCTCATGGACCCTTACTTTGTCAGCACTCTTCGCACATTTATGAATTAACGTGGATCCAGATTCGCTTTTATATAATCGCCCCTGAAACCAGCGTAATTTGGAGGTAATCAAACAACATCTTCGACACAGCTGATAATTACTGAAGTACTGTGATGTGTCCAGACTTTTCGATAACTGTGTTGTTTTGAATCCTGCATGTTTTAGCTGTAACAATGTCCTACCAGTATTTTAGTTTAGACAATGTTGAATAAACTAAACTAGTACGACAATTATTGTTAGTATTGTTTGTTTTCTTTTTATCATTTTTATTCAATTTACAATATTGTGTAGCGGGTACAATAATATACCTGAACTAAAAAAAGTACTTATGATAAGCAACTGAACAATGTACGTAATAAATAAGTGGGGGAAACAAAAAAATACAGGGTTAAGCTAGCTATGAAATGAAATTCAAAATACATTATGGCACGTTATTAAGGGGTAAAACTGCAGAGTTAATTTTCTCCCACTTTTCTAAGTGAACAGTTTATTGCTCTTTTGAGCTATCTGTTTTTTTGTTTTTTTGTTTTTTGTTTTTACAACTATAGAGTATAAAATGTCTATTAAAGGCATAAGCATTTTTTGTTTTACAACAGAATATACTTCTTTTTCCTATGCAGGGGCGGATCCAAGATTTTCTCTAAAGAGGGGGTGAATATCCACCCAATCCACCCCCTGTATCCGCTCCTGCTATGAGTATCGAAAATCATCATCTACATCCCTATTTCTAGATTCAGAAAGATCTATCTCTATATATTTTTCTATCCATTTCATGGCTCTTTCAGTCCAACACAATAGAACAAATCTCAATGTAATATGAGCCGAATATTTGAATAACAACACGACTTTTCATTGTTATATTCCATTCTTTTTGTTGTGTATATTTTCACTGGTTGATATACATCGAGAAATTGCCTATTTTCATTTTCTATCATGACCTCTAAATTAACTGAAACTCTTGGGTGTGTCGGCAGTTACATATTTTAATGTTCAAGGGTTTCATCTTCCCGACAGCCGAGTGCACACGACAAGGGATGGCATGATGGGTGCACGATACCGATCTTGGCACAGTAACCAAACTTATTTAACTGAACATTCGTGTACATAATCCCTAGTTCGAGTGTCTAATGCAGCTTGGAAGGGCAAAGCATAGATAATGTTAGTATTGTTCAGTATTATTTGAGGTTTACAGGTATTATTTATAGAAACGAAAAGCTGGATACGAGTGCATGGTTTCGCTTCAACACTCGCACTCATACATCAACAACTAGCGGATTACTGAACTGATACCCGATCTATTAACATGATTAAAAGTGCTTTTATTCCCTGACATAGGGAAATAGACAATGCGAGATGGTGTGCGATCCGGAGGCCGAAGCTACCTGCCTTGTCTCATTTTTACAGTAAGGATAGCGAGTCCAATTATTTCCAGAGTGAATTCGAAGTTGGTGTCAGATTTTTGAGTCAGATTTTTGGATCTCTAGTCAGATTTTTTCCGGGGGGCGTTACATCAGTCGATTTATGAAGTGCTCTGTATTCTTAACAATGTCTCTAATCCAGATAAAACCTTTACAACGCTTTAGATATAAGACAGTTCTTGAAAATGGCGGTCTTTGGAGATCGAAGCAATCACTTCAAAGAAAACAAAGTGCGGTTTCAGATATTTTTGGAGCTGTGTTATCTACTATCATGATCAACGGGACTTCGTGCCACGAATACTTTAGTAGTACTGCTTCCAAATATCAGGTTACAGCCCTTTTAATTTAACATAAATTCAACCAGTTCTACGTGATAGTATCCACGCAAGCATTTGCTAAACAATATTTTCGCGCACAAAGAAATATAACTTGCTGTCAGATTTTTGCGTCAGATTTCTTGTCTCACGTACGTCGTGTCCATTTGTCGTATCAATCTCTCTTCACCTTGAATTCCGTGTCCATTTGTTGTTAAGAAAGATACCGGCGATCTAAATCAATCCATACCGCTACTTAGGTTCCATAGCAACAATCATACCGGGATTGGGTAACGATCTTAAAAGAACTTAATAATCTAATCAAACCGCAGTTAACATGCAATTCGAATATAATTCGAGGTTGAGAATATTTGAAGACGTTGGAAAGGGAATTCGATAAACGAGCCATGTGCTGTATCATGATTCACTGTAAGCGATGTACGTGATGTGACACAAAAAAATCTGACGCAAAAATCTGACAGCAAGTTATATTTCTTTGTGCGCGAAGATATTATTTAGCAAATGCTTGCGTGGATGTCACGTAGAAATGGTGTTTGCTGAGAGCTGTAAAAATCTTTGAAAATTTATCTGCTTGGAAAGGAATTTGATAATCGAGCCATTTGCTGTAACGATATGCTCTGTTAGTGGCGTGACACAAAAAATCTGACTGCACCCAGGGATATTTCTTTGTACTTGTATAATTGTGTAGTTTTGATATGGATAACGCTAAGGACCGTAAATAGGGTAACCTCTGGCAGATTACCTTAATAAAGGAATAGCGTGTGAACTATCGAATATTGTATTTTCATTGTTACGGTGTCTTGTTACCCAGTTAATCCAGCTTGCTTAAAAACTGCTCTCTACGGGCTCGTGGATTTGTTCTATATAACGGTAACTGATGAGTATACTCATCTCAACGTTTGTACATAGTTATTTCTTTCTCACTATAGATAGTTCAAAGTATATTTATGTTGAATTAAAAGGGCTGTAACCTGATATTTGGAAGCAGTACTACTAAAGTATTCGTGGCACGAAGTCCCGTTGATCATGATAGTAGATAACACAGCTCCAAAACAATCTGAAACCGCACTTTGTTTTCTTTGAAGTGATTGATTCGATCTCCAAAGACCGCCATTTTCAAGAACTGTCTTATGTCTAAAGCGTTGTAAAGGTTTTATCTAGATTCGAGACATTGTTAAGAATACAGAGCACTTTGTAAATCAACTGATGTAACGCCCCCCGGAAAAAATCTGACTAGAGATCCAAAAATTTGACTCAAAAATCTGACTCAAAAATCTGACTCAAAAATCTGACTCAAAAATGTGAGACCAACTTCGCTCTGGAAGTAGTGCTTCCAAAAATCAGGTTACAGCCCTTTTAATTCAACATAAGTAAGGCTGTGGTGTGAGTATGTTAAAGTCTGAAGTCTAAACAATGTGCTATTAATACATAGCTTGGGCACCTCCCCCTTTCAAGAAAGACAAGTGATCATCTCTTGTGTGTTACTCTGCTCGTTGGGGATTGACTCATTAAAAATATTTTAGCAATGGAAAGCCAGTACAATCAGTTGCTGTCCATATCAAAAACCGTCAGCGCTTTTTTTGAGAATGTTTATGCGCCAATACTGCAGACTCTTCCTTGGATCGACAAAGGAGATGGACTAAAGACAGCTAGCGAGAAAGTGCTTGGCAATATAGCCTTTCCAGCCTACGAGCTTTCTACCTACAAAAGCCAAAACGAAAATCAACAAACAATCGAGCATCTTCGTGTTCGATGCAATAAGCTGGAATCCATTTATCAACAGATGCAGGACGAATTACAGCCGGTTCTAGCGATGATGCCTGCTGAAGATCGTACTTGGGAGAAGTTGCAAGAAATGATACCCAAATGGAAAAACTACTCCAGCTCCGATCTACTTT
Source organism: Anthopleura sola (assembly GCA_023349425.1). Taxonomy (NCBI): domain Eukaryota; kingdom Metazoa; phylum Cnidaria; class Anthozoa; order Actiniaria; family Actiniidae; genus Anthopleura; species Anthopleura sola. Next base: position 4,768,905 of record JALHLI010000006.1, on the reverse strand, counting down.
CAAAAAGTATGCATAAAGCTATAGAAGAGTCGTTTGCCTCCGTTAGTTATAAAGAAATTCCTGCAACTGCTACTGCACTGATTCCAACTGCAACTGGAACTGCAACTGCAACTGCAGATGACGTGCTTGCTAAACTTATGGCTGAGAAAATCACGTATCTACATCGAGAAGGAGAAAGCGATCATTCTATCGCTTTGACGTTTGGATATTATGGATATTGGCTGGATCGAGGATTCCTAAACACTATTCGAGGAGATCATTAATGCCGAATAACTCAGATTAAAACGCTCATAAGACAATACCTTCGGTTGTAGATTCTATTGTATATCAATATCATGTCTTTTCATTATTGTATACCACTGCTTTACGATAAACATGGTATGCGTATGATGATGGAATGAAATGTGTATAATACTGCTTTATTAAAACTATTTGATTATGAAATTGAATAAATTTTCCTATTGTATAACAGTCCTCTAGTGATCTGACAGCGCCTTCCTTTTCTCACCGCCCTCAATTGCTGACATGCACGTTGCCCAACAATCTAGCAGAGCAGAACGACAAGGCTCACCCTGCTACTTCCATGATTTTTTAAAATTTAGCTGGCAGTGATACGCCAAAACTATTAGCGTTTCCTTTGAATTGTTTCACTTTTGCTCTAAACTTGTGACAAAATTCTTTCCAGCTAGAATAAAGCTACCGTAGAGATATTCGCGGAAATGTTAGTTTTTCTCCTTATCAAAATATCACCTCTCCCAAAGTACAAGGTCTCATATCTCTAAACAGGATTCACTAAATTTTGGTCGCATTTGATATTTTGTTCTTTAGTTTCCAAAGTGCCTGTTTACAATATGAGCTCTTAAAAAGACGTTTTTTCCCCTCTGTCCAACAATCAAGGGTTGCAGCAGTTAACAAATCACAGAAGTATTTCTATTCAATTAGCATAGTTATTTTGCTTTTATAAACAAATCGGGAGGTAAAACTAACATTTAATTTTTTGACAGGACTTCTTTATTACAGTTGAACATCTTCAGTCTACAAAGATAGAAGTTTTTGTTTTCAAAGTATGACTCATCTAACTCGAACTAATAAACATGACTAGGCGGTCTGTGTTGAGTTACAGCGCGACGCGCCTTACCGTGGCCACCCTGCCAAAGTTTCGTACAAGTTAAACAATCAGAAAGCGAGAATCTGTTAATTTGCATGTGAACTTGCTTTGTTGTTACCGCAAATATTTGAACTTCGGAGCAAGAACTTGAAGAAAATGCTTAAAAATCTCTATTTCTAAAACCAGTTTTGCTCTTTTGGCTTGCTAACACTTAATACTTTCGTAGGCAGTCTTTTTCATGTGGAAATTCTTTGCAAGAAGTGATTTATCGTACTTGTACAAAACTTTGGCAGGGTGGCCACGGTAAGGCGCGTCGCGCTGTAAATGTTCAATGCCTACTGATTCAGTAAAAGTTTGTAGATCTGTTTAATGCCCAAAGAGGCTTTGACTAATTCAAGTTAAGTTACAGCGTTACACGACGGAATTAATTAGATATCCGCTAATAAAAAAAGGCGGTCGGACCCTGGCGCCCGGATACGGCTAGAAATATACAGTTTTGAATAGTTTTCTACATCCAGCGCAGAGAGCTGATGAAGAATTCATCAAATACAAATCTCAGACCTATCTTTGGATTCTCAGTTGCAAAAAAGGCAACAACTTCTTTGTCGGTCTTCTTCTTCTGCTTAAACTCATAGTTGATATCATCTGCCAAAGTCTTGGCAAGGGGATAACCATCTTCTGGGAATGGCTTCCCGGCGTCACTTTCCTTGTCAACCATCGTTTTAATTTCTTCAATTGACCTCTTCATGAAGTAACCTCGAATGGCATAATACATTGACTTCTCATAGCTGTCGAAATTCTCCGATATCTTCTTCCAGGTAGCAGCCATTGTGGGCAGAGCGGCATAATCTTTTTCTTTGAGTCCTGCAGCCTTCACGATTTCGTCCAACGCTGTTGTCAAGGCCTGTTGAAATTTGTTTACTTGGATTTGCTTTTTCTCCACATCAGATATTGCTTTATCCAATTTTTCCAGCGTCCAAATACCCAGACCAATGGTAGTTGCAAGACCTGCCACCCCGAACACTATTCCCGCGATGTTGAGGCCATTCATCAATTTATTGAGTTTTGGGGTTTTTGGGAGGGAACTTTCACCCTCGGGTATAACAGGAGGCACCTCGTCATCTAGGGGAACGTTTTCAAAAGGATCTTCTGTCGGTTCGACAGGTTCTTCTCCCTTAGCCTTGCGGTTACGTAAGTACACGGCAATCTGAACAAGACTGCCTAAAACACCCATAGCTCCTCCAGCATAGCCCAACACTTTAGCCACAGTTTTAATGGCTTCCTCAGCCTTGCTATCTTTGAGATCGGAAGTGATCTGTTTCTCTACCTTGTCTAGCATGTCGCTTGGTAGTTTGTCGAGAGCCTTCTTTACACGATCGAGATTGACTGCGACCAAATAGTAGATGTGATCGTAAAGATTGCCTGCTGTGGTCGCATCGTCTTTGAGCTTTTTTGATTTCGTGGACAGCTCGTCCATCTTCTTCTGTTCTGCAGCACCAAAACCAATACCAGCTCCAATGTTTGCTAAACCTAACACGACATTTGTGAGTGGAAGAACTATTGACATCTTAGTTTTTCTGTGCGAATACGACTTATAAATCCTAATGACTGTAGGTAGAACGAATTGCTCGAATTGCAATCGAGATATCTCCGGCGAGAAGCGAGTGTCAGTTTATATAATGCAACATTACAAGTGATACTAAAAACGGAAGTCACGTACTACACCAAAGCCAGGTCGAGCCAGCGATGCTCACTGTGCGTGTGCGGTTATCCAACAGAGGTACTTTCCGAAACTGGAAGCAGAGTTATTTTTACATAGAGCATTTGCGTCTAAATGCGCTTCACAATGATTTACAGTGGAGGCTGCATATTCTAATATAGGCACCATTTTAATATTTATAATCTGACACCAACTTCGAATTCACTCTGGTAATTGGACTCGCTATCCTTACTGTAAAAATGAGACAAGGCCGGCAGCTTCGGCCTCCGGATCGCACACCATCTCGCGTTGTCTATTTCCCTATGTCAGGGAATAAAAGCACTTTTAATCATGTTAATAGATCGGGTATCAGTTCAGTAATCCGCTAGTTGTTGATGTATGAGTGCGAGTGTTGAAGAGAAACCATGCTCTCGTATCCAGCTTTTCGTTTCTATAAATAATACCTGTAAACCTCAAATAATACTGAACAATACTAACAATATCTATGCTTTGCCCTTCCAAGCTGCATTAGACACTCGAACTAGGGATTATGTACACGAATGTTCAGTTAAATAAGTTTGGTTACTGTGCCAAGATCGGTATCGTGCCATCCCTTGTCATGTGCACTCGGCTGTCGGGAAGATGAAACCCTTGAACCTTAAAATATGTAACTGCCGACACACCCAACAGTTTCAGTTAATTTAGAGGTCATGATAGAAAATGAAACTAGGCACTTTCTCGATGTATATCAAACAGTGAAAATATACACAACAAAAAGAATGGAATATAATATTAATAAGGCTTAATTGGTGCATTGGTGAGTCGTCAGTAAACCCCATCCAGGCCCCGTTTTAAGGTTTAATAATAATTTTTGAGTCAGATTTTTGGATCTCTAGTCAGACTTTTTCCGGGGGGCGTTACATTAGTCGATTTATGAAGTGCTCTGTATTCTTAACAATGTCTCGAATCTAGATAAAACCTTTACAACGCTTTAGATATAAGACAGTTCTTGAAAATGGCGGTCTTTGGAGATCGAAGCAATCACTTAAAAGAAAACAAAGTGCGGTTTCAGATTTTTTTGGAGCTGTGTTATCTACTATCATGATCAACGGGACTTCGTGCCACGAATACTTTAGTAGTACTGCTTCCAAATATCAGGTTACAGCCCTTTTAATTCAGCATAAATTCAACCAGTTCTACGTGATAGTATCCACGCAAGCATTTGCTAAACAATATCTTAGCGCACAAAGAAATATAACTTGCTGTCAGATTTTTGCGTCAGATTTCTTGTCTCACGTACGTCGTGTCCATTTGTCGTATCAATCTCTCTTCACCTTGAATTCCGTGTCCATTTGTTGTTAAGAAAGATACCGGCGATCTAAATCAATCCATACCGCTACTTAGGTTACATTGCAACAATCTTACCGGGATTGGGTAAAGATCTTAAAAGAACTTAATAATCTAATCAAACCGTAGTTAACATGCAATTCGAATATCATTCGAGGTTGAGAATATTTGAAGACGTTGGAAAGGGAATTTGATAAACGGGCCATGTGCTGTAACATGATCACGTAGAAATGGTGTTTGCTGAGAACTGTAAAAATCCCTAGAAATATATCTGCTTGGAAGGGAATTTGATAAACGAGCCATGTGCTGTAACATGATTCACTGTAAGACTGCTTCCAAATATCAGAATTCAACATAAGTGAACGATGTGCTATTAATACATAGCTTGGGTACCTCCCCCTTTCAAGAAAGACAAGTGATCATCTCTTGTGTGTTACTCTGCTCGTTGGGGATTGACTCATTAAAAATATTTTAGCAATGGAAAGCCAGTACAATCAGCTGCTGTCCACATCAAAAACCGTCAGCGCTTTTTTTGAGAATGTTTATGCGCCAATACTGCAGACTCTTCCTTGGATCGACAAAGGAGATGGACTAAAGACAGCTAGCGAGAAAGTGCTTGGCAATATAGCCTTTCCAGCCTACGAACTTTCTACCTACAAAAGCCAAAACGAAAATCAACAAACAATCGAGCATCTTCGTGTTCGATGCAATGAGCTGGAATCCATTTATCAACAGATGCAGGACGAATTACAGCCGGTTCTAGCGATGATGCCTGCTGAAGATCGTACTTGGGAGAAGTTGCAAGAAATGATACCCAAATGGAAAAACCACTCCAACTCCGATCTACTTTCAAAAAGTATGCATAAAGCTGTAGATGAGTCGTTTGCCTCCGTTAGTTATAAAGAAATTCCTGCAACTGCTACTGCACTGATTCCAACTGCAACTGGAACTGCAACTGCAACTGCAGATGACGTGCTTGCTAAACTTATGGCTGAGAAAATCAAGTATCTACATCGAGAAGGAGAAAGCGATCATTCTATCGCTTTGACGTTTGGATATTATGGATATTGGCTGGATCGAGGATTCCTAAACACTATTCGAGGAGATCATTAATGCCGAATAACTCAGATTAAAACGCTCATAAGACAATATCTTCGGTTGTAGATTCTATTGTATATCGATATCATGTCTTTTCATTATTTTATACCACTGCTTTACGATAAACATGGTATGCGTATGATGATGGAATGAAATGTGTATAATACTGCTTTATTAAAACTATTTGATTATCAAATTGAATAAATTTTACTATTTTATAACAGTCCTCCAGTGAGCTGGCAGCGCCTTCCTTTTCTCACCGCCCTCAATTGCTGTCATGCACGTTGCCCAACAATCTAGCAGAGCAGAACGACAAGGCTCACCCTGCTACTTCCATGATTTTTTAAAATTTAGCTGGCAGTGATACGCCAAAACTATTAGCGTTTAATTTGAATTGTGTCACTTTTGCTCCAAACTTGTGACAAAATTCTTTCCAGCTAGAATAAAGCTACCGTAGAGATATTCACGGAAATGTTAGTTTTTCTCCTTATCAAAATATCACCTCTCCCAAAGTACAAGGTCTCATATCTCTAAACAGCATTCACTAAATTTTGATCGCATTTGATATTTTGTTCTTTAGTTTCCAAAGTGCCTGTTTACAATATGAACTTTTAAAAAGACGTTTTTTCCCCTCTGTCCAACAATCAAGGGTTGCAGCAGTTAACAAATCACAGAAGTATTTCTATTCAAGTACGGAAAATTTTAAATAAACCACATAATAATAATAATAATAATAATAATAATAATAATAATAATAATAATAATAATGTTTCCTAATGGATGTGTCAATCCCAGCAGAAAGAAATTTGCCCTTAAAACAGATAGAAAAACTCTCCAAATACAAAGATCTAGAAATAGAAATAAGAAAAATGTGGGGTATGGAAACAAAAACCATACCTATTGATATCGGGGCACTTGGGTTGATACACAAAGGACTATATTAGAGCGGTATGTCAATCAACTACAAGGAGACATTCCTATAGCAGAAATGCAAAAGATTTCCCTCCTAGGAACTGCTCACATCATCAGGAGAACTCTTATGATTAGATATTTTTAATCCGCTTTCAATTTTTATATAAATTAGTGAATGCATTCTAGTTTTCCCAATTAAGGTTCATGGATTGGACTCGGTAAGCTAAGAATTTGTAAACAAAACGTTAAGCAAATTTGGATAATAATAATAATAATAATAATAATAATAATAATAATAACAACAACAACAACAAAAGTAATAAGAATAATGATAAGGAATACACCCTATGCATAAAGAGTAAAGACTGGGAACGAGCACCATGAATCAACAATGATTTCAAAAATATATTTTGATTACAAGAAAGAGCATGTCTAAATTAGTAATTTGGTAGAGTTCTGTTGTTATATATTAAATCACTGCAGAGTTATAAGCATTTGAAATATGCCAAAAACATGAAAACAAGGCTGGTCAGGCCTTGGTTGTTGTTTCCATACAAATCTTTCTAATTTCAAACAGCTGTAGCTTTTTATCTTTTAATGTTAGTAAGCTGAAATTTTTGGAGATTACTAAAATCGATATACTCTTTACTATGAAAGCAATGGTTTTTTCAATAAATGATGAACTAAGGTATTTCCATGGCCACGCCCTTATGCATAGGGTGTATAAGGAATTTAGAGATTATAGGAATAGGGAATAAAGACTGCAAAAGCAATGTATGTAATTATAATTACAACTTAACTCAGCTAGTGTAACCTAGTGTCAACAGCGAAACTAATACCCCGTTCACACTATAGCTTAAACATGTTTTAAAGTAGTTTAACTAAACATGTTTAGAAAATTATTTACAAACATTGTTCACTCTTTGATGAAATAATACATATAAACTATCCTTCATATTGTACTGAACAGATTAGAGATAAAATAATTACAATGAACCTTTCTAGTCTCTAAACATTTTGTTTAATAAAAACTCAGTTTAACTAATCAGGTTTTGGTGTAAATGGGGTATAAAACTTATCTATTTTATTTGAAAGACTTAGAGCATTTTAAGAAAAACCAATGATACAGCTACTGGTCACACCTAATGGTGCACAAAATGTCTTTCACTGTTCTCAAACATATATATTTCCACCCATCATTAAGAATACTTATATCCAAGTGCTGTCACTGACTCTTCTCTACATATTTCCATTGCTGGTCCAAATATATAGTGGAATTCTTTTTTGCTTTGAGAGTACAAGATTGGCTTTCAACAATGAATGTTTTCTTTATATTCTTATATATAGATGTCCAAGATCTTCATTCAAATCATACATTTTACCATGCAGATTTACTTGACAACAACAATATAATAATATTTAATGAAGATATATTTACTCCACTCACTAAATAGTGTTTCACGATAGTCAAGTAAGTACTGAAACTGAAAAACTAACATAAATAAAAAACATCATCTATTAAAAATAACAAGCAAGATTATGGAGTCATGAAATATTCATGAAATATCTAAAAAAAATGTTGCACTAGCTGACTCAGCTCATGGAGAGCAGGGTTTTTTTTTATTTAGTAATTTTTAAGGAAATTAGAATTAAAATTTAGAAGATATATAGTTATCGACGACGGTATAAGAAAATATATGTAAATTCCTGATGAGAATGTATGGGAAGCATGATATAGGTGCATGCATGGCATGTACTAGCTTAACATGTTGCCTAGTATAGCTCTCATCAATTAATTTGGTCATGGTTTGATACTTGGACATAGGACGTGCGAGTAGCTAGAGTACAGTTGTTTGTTAATTGGTTCTCTCCTGTATGTGCTTTTTTCCAGCATAGGTTCTCTGGTTTAATTTCCTCCCTCAAAATCAACATTGAATTCTAAATTCCAATTAAATCCTGGAAAGAAGACACAGGTTTGTTATAGCTATGTTACATATTACATGAAGATTTCTCCTTAAAATTCTTATTTTTTACAGGTTCCCCATTGGAACTTAACTTAAATTTTGAAGCCCCTCCAATTTTGGAAATTTTCAAATCCCCCCCCCCCCTCCCTTGCCAATGAAATGTTTATGTTAAGCTATTAGGAATAATAATAATAATAATAATAATAATAACTTTAATCCTTTACATACCAAAATGATACAATGGATACAAACATTGAATAAGATTATCAAGCTATATAATCTATATAATAAAACTATATATAATGAGAAAATATATAGTGAACAATAACATAACTATATAACATATGTGTGAATATATAAAGTTAGAAAATTATTAACTATTGTAAGTGTTTAATTAAGATGTCATGACAATATTTGGCGAATAATTTCATAGTCATTTCATCATGCATCAGAAGTAGATATTTAAAAAGATCATAATTTTTGAATTGTCTTAGATCCGGGCAAATAACCCCCAGATCATCTAAAAAAGTAATTCTTAGATTTACAAATTTAACATTATTACAAATTAGTAAAAAATGATATTCATCACCAACATCTGTTGACGCACATAGGTTACATGTCCGATCATGATAGGCTGTTCTTGTATAGCGACCTGATTCAACAGGTAACCTATGTGCAGAAATTCTTAATTTTGTCACTGCTTGACAATGTTTAGTATTAGCAATTTTATCTAGGTATTTCTCGAAACCAAAATGTCTCTTTATTGTGGAAAGGGTGCGAAGTTTTCCAGTGTCGCATCCTTTCTTCATTAGGTCAGTCCAATAAAGAGAAAAACAATTGTATAGCTTTGACTTAATAAATTTCCCACAGATATTTATGTCTTTAAGTGGTATCGAAAAATCATAGAGAGATTTCAATTCACATATATAAAGAAGGTGATTTGTAAATATTACCCCTTGCTGATTGGTTTGCATACAATGTTATATGAAATATAATGGAATATGAGACTGTAAATCAATTTGAACAAACCTTAATTTAGCTTTTAAATGTTCTTTATAAAGAATATAAAAATTATGGTCTAAAACATTACAGAAAAGGTTTTGATCATTCATTTTGATAAGTAATATGTTTCGCCATTGTATTTGGAAGAGGCATTTTATATGGTGCTATTGTTTTTCTTGAGTCAGTTAAATATCTGATCCTGTCTGAGAAATGCAAGAGGTAATTATGCATCTGTCATTTGAAACACACCAGTGTCCTCAGTGTCCAGTGTCCACACCAGTGTCCTCAGTGTCCAGTGTCCACACCAGTGTCCTCAGTGTCCAGTGTCCACACCAGTGTCCTCAGTGTCCAGTGTCCACACCAGTGTCCTCAGTGTCCAGTGTCCACACCAGTGTCCTCAGTGTCCAGTGTCCACACCAGTGTCCTCAGTGTCCACACAAGTGTCCTCAGTGTCCACACAAGTGTCCTCAGTGTCCGGTGTCCACACCAGTGTCCTCAGTGTCCAGTGTCCACACCAGTGTCCAGTGTCCACACCAGTGTCCTGATCCATTGCCTCTTGACTCTTACATACATACATGTTGTTCACTCTACACACTTACATTAGTAGTCAATGGTAGAAAATGTGTGGTCAAATGTATATCAAATGATTCCAGAGTTTCGTCAGACTTTGTGATAGATAAAGCTAAAGCCTGGTCCTCACTAGCAACATAAGCATAAGGTTAGTAATAGCATATAAGAGTGTATATCCTCACTGGAAATAAGCATATAAACACAAGCATAAGAAGAACAGAACATTTTAATCCTTATGCTTATGCACCTATCAGTGGCTTCCCCGGGGGGCTAACCCTGGGCTAACCTGTAGCAAGATATGTGGGGCATTACAGGGGGTTCGGACGCTAACATTGCCCCTGGGGTCTGAAAAAATGCTTGACTTCATTTTTGGTACAAAAAACCTAAAGCTACTTGTTTTAAAATGATGGGAGATTGTCGGTCAGGGAAGAATCTAACCAGGAGACTTTCCCACCACCCAGGGAAAATCATGAAGATTGTTTCTAGTATGTTACAATCCCTCTGGTTAGCCTGGGGTTAGCCCCTCGGGGAAGCCACTGATAGGTGCATTATGCACTAGTGAGGACCAGGCTTAAGTTACATTTAAGAACGGCATGAACAAGAAAACGAAATAAATAATACACAAAATATATATGCTCTGATCAATGTATATACTCTGATTAATTCAGAGAACAGAAGCTTTTGACGCCATCTTTCTTGCTGAGTTGAAAATAAGTTAAAAATAATCAGTCGGTACCTTTTATATTTATGATTGGCGGCAGTGAAAAACCAAATTCCAGCGAGCAACTCCCAATTTCAGAGTTCACATATTTATGAAAATTGCAGTAAACTGGAAAAAGAGTAAAATGATCTACCTATTATTGTATTCGAATCCTTTGAATATATAAATAGCTATCGGGTTATTTTTACTTTGATTTTATACTTTGTGATCCTCAGAATGAAACTGAAAAGCAAACACATCATGGAAAAAAATATTAAAATATTAATATTAACTGTCCTCAACGAAGTACCAAGATAGAGCAATGGAGCTTAACTTGGCATTATTATTAAGGGAAATTTGTTGAACGAGACGGCCGGTTGATCAGGAGTGGGTCGCGTTCAGGTCTAGTAGAAGACGAGCCTGCAAAGCACCAGAAATAGATGATTATGACGATACCAACGACAAGAAGAACAGCAACGATAACAAATACAGCAATAAGCCAACCAGGTATAGGACTCCCGTGACAATCTTTTGTACATTCGCCACCTGAACTACAGCATTCGTTTGGCGCACCACAATCACTGTTAATGTTACACGATTTGCCAGCACAGGTCGAATCACACACGCTTGGATTAGGAGAAACTCCTTGACAACAGTATAAGTCCCATTTCCTACAATCTGAGTTTGAATTGCACGTCTTCAAGCAGCTTTTCTTTGTAGTACAATTGCCGTTGACTGTATTACAGCATTCACCACCTGGTCCTCCACAATCGGTGTCCGAATCACAAGCTTTCCCGGCACAGCTAGAAAAACAAGTGCGCGGTGCCCAAAAATGAAAGGAACTCTTGCAACAGTATGGCGAGTCTTTACTTAGTTTACTACAATCCAAGTCCGTATGACATTCACCCGCAGCTAGTCTCTTTTCGGTTAACGAGACAACGACAGTTAGTGAGACGAAAAGAGAATAACGGAACATTATTTACTGCACTTCTTTTCATGCAAGTAAGATTCGTATTCGCAGCAGATCTTCTACCCAAGATTCCAAGCAGATGACGCTTACCGGAAGTGCTGAGCTAACTGCTTGGTTCTTGGGGAGGGTAGAGTTGGGGGTCACACATTTCTTATGACTAAAAAACCGTGTCCAAGCATTCTGATTGGATAATCAATAATCTCGCGCTACGGGATCGGTTGAATTGATTCCGTATGGCAAGCCAAATGTTGCAAAATTCAAAAGTCAAATATTCATTCAATTCAATGACCTTTTTTTCAATTCAATCAGATGATTTATTCAATTCAATAAATCCATTCAATTCAATCAGATGATTTATTCAATTCAATAAATCCATTCAATTCAATCAGATGATTTAGTCTATTCAATAGGCCTATTCAATTCAATGAAATGATTCATTCAATTCAATGATCCTGGGGAGGGAACGGTTAAGATAGCCAGCCAATGGACTGGGAACTAGTAACAGAGCCAGAGCCGCCGTTCCTCCTTTTCAGCGGATTTTCCCGCCATTCTTCCATCTCGCCGAAGACTGTAAAGATGGAGGAGGGTTTGAGAAACCTTTCGAACCATTTGAGCGAAGCTTCCACTATAATATCGTCAATTCTTGAGCAAAATTCAGCTACCAATGCCCGACCTGAAAGAGTTACTGCTATAGCCAACAGTAGTAGTGGTAATAGTTCGATTAATTCGACATTGAATCGTGCAAGAGCAATGCTAAACACTTCCATTTCGAGGGGCAATTTCTCGCGATTGAACCGAAGGGAACGACTTCGTTCTTCCACAGATCGAGATCAAGGTCCAAGTACAAAAAAGAAAAAAGAAAGCGTGGAATCGAAGATTTTTGAGTTTGTACTGGTAGATGTGGAAGGCGTAGATGACTGGACTATATCGAACGATATTGTTGTTTTGCGAGGGTTAATAGAAATATCAACCGCAAGCAAAGAATCAGAATTTGAATTTTGCAACATTTGGCTTGCCATATATAGGTTACCACACACTCGTTTTGAACAGGTGTTGTCGGCCTTCTGGATATTTCATTAATCTTATTTTGTACTCCCACCAATACATCCGAAAAAACTCGTGAAAGGGATATCCAATCTTGTTGATCATCACACTGGATTTCGCTTATCTCTCGTAAAAAACTTACAGTTCTATCTAGAACAACTTCATGCATTTCTATGCTATTCATGTCGACTGGATGATCGGAATCAAAAATGCATTCAGTTTTATCAAGAACTGAGGAAAGATGTTCTGGTATTTATTTATCCATTTTAGCAGTCGATCGTCATGAAATGCCAGGCGTTCTTGCTGTCAGACGTGAGGGATTGAGGATAACTAGTTCCCAGTCCATTGGCTGGCTATCTTAACCGTTCCCTCCCCAGGATCATTGAATTGAATGAATCATTTCATTGAATTGAATAGGCCTATTGAATAGACTAAATCATCTGATTGAATTGAATGGATTTATTGAATTGAATAAATCATCTGATTGAATTGAATGGATTTATTGAATTGAATAAATCATCTGATTGAATTGAAAAAAAGGTCATTGAATTGAATGAATATTTGACTTTTGAATTTTGCAACATTTGGCTTGCCATATATGTATTAATGATAGTTATTACGTTCGATAGAATGAAGACAGCTCTTCTTGATTCCAAACTTTCATTGACTGATCTTGATCTTATAGCTTCCTTCGTCGTAATAATATTTTAAAACATAATTTCAACGGTCTTATACTACATACATAACAGCGTAAGAAGGAAGTGTTATACACCAATCACTGAAGAACTGCTAAGCTAGAAAATAACAAAACCCCGCCATTTCTAAAAAACTTCTAGCAAACTTTCACTGATCTTGATCTTATAGCTGCTTCCCTCGCTTTTTTTTTTGCTTTTATACGTTCGTCGAAGCAATTTTTTTAAATTAATAGTCCTCCTCACCAAAACAAAGTATACTACACGTAGCTCAACGGCATTATATTTGTAGAACGTCTTAGTAGACAATCAATCAATCAATTTATTTTCAAATTAAATTACAGTCAACGAACTTCAGGCATGAACACATTTTTTACGATTGTCCGAATAATAAAATAAATATTCATAGATTCATTTGAATATTCGTAGATTCAAATGAATATTCGTAGATTGAAATGAATATTCGTAGATTGAAATGAATTATCGTAGATTCAAATGAATATTCGTAGATTCAAATGAATATTCGTAGATTAAAAATATCCCAGTCATATAAAGATGTAAGAGTTCATTCACCGTTTCCATGTACAGTATGACGTCCGACAATCTGAAGATTTGAATATTTTTTTGAATGTTCAAATATTCTTTTGAATATTCGATTGTTCTTTTCAATATTCGATTGTTATTTTGAATATTTGATTATTATTTTGAATATTCGATTATTACTTTGAATATTCGATTATTATTTTGAACATACGATTATTCTTTTGAATATTCGATTATTATTTGTAATCTACAAGTTATGCGTTCATGCCTGAAGTTCGTTGACTGTAAATAATTACAGATCTTGCACAACCTGCTGATAGCTTTGCTAATCTATGCAGGTTGTATAATAGTTATGAAATTAAATTAAATAAATACTAGCTGAAGTCATGTAATGTATATACTAAATTCAGGATTAATATCAAAGACAAGATAACAAAAGACAAAAGACAAAAGAAATAAGGAAACGGATATTACAATAATAATAATTAATTCGATGATAACAAATCTGAAGTCAGTTCTACCAATTAAATTATAATACGTATTCTGTTTACATTTATCTATTTATTTATTATATTTTATTCTATTTAGTTATTATTATTATTTATTATTTATTTATTTGAAATAATTGATATCAACTGGGAAACATCCAAGTATGCATCTTCATTCTCCAAAACTTGAAACAAAATTGATTTCAATTTAATTTTGAAAATTCTTTTCCTACAAAGACGAATATTCTAGACATGATTGTACAGAGAAGAACTAGCTGAGCATAATCATTTCAACGGTCTTATATTTATTTATATAAGAAAGAAGTGTTAATTCTCCACCAATCACGCCATTCCTGTGCATTACTAGCGAGGATGTGCGCAATTCAGTTTTTATTTGAAAAGATCTATATTCACTTTTGGGAATTTCGAGAAAAATCGCACGTTTATGTGAGCTCACAACGATGCCATGTTTGTTGCGTGACGCGTCCTTTTTTTCAATTTACCACTTTCACATCCTCATAATACTTTGCGTTTTTGGGGGCAACAACGAGAAAAAATCGTTAATATTACCATGAAGCTTAATAAGAATTGAAGAAAAAACATCTAAAAGCACTTATGCATCTATGATAAATTCTATCAGAATTCACAAAAACCAGAAAGAAAGAAATTTGAACAGGTTTACGAGTAAAATGACATGACATTTCTTGGTAAGTCCATACATCACAAAACACCAAACGTTTCATTCTCCCATGCGTGTGGAATTAACTTTGATTAAATTGATACTGGATTTTTCAATGATAATAGCAAACATACTCAGCATCTGCAAGAAAAGTTTTGAATTTTCAAATAACTTTTGCTATTGTTGCCCCCCAAAATGCAAAGCATTATGGGAATGTGAAAGTGGTGAATGAGTGCTTCCTAGCGTACGGAAAAAAATAACCTTTAATAAGGGATTTGTCAGGAATAGACCAATATCACGCTAGCGTGACATTATAAAATATTTGATTTACAAGAAAAGAGAGTTTGCTATCAAATTTGTCACATCCATAATAGTAAAATGGTAAAGTTTCGTAAAAATTGCTCTTAAATTTTTGAAACTAAGCATTTTTCCAAAGAAATGTGTGTTGCTGGGCATATCATCGTATCTCAACACCGAAATTCACAGTTAGCCCAAGCTGGGTTCCTGTGTATAAAACTAAAGAAAATACCTAAAAACCACAATACCTCCACAGTACCTCTTTCGCTCCCGGGGGGCCCCGGGCTTTCGTGGTGTGGTTAAATTTTGGATTAAGCCAGTTTTCTCTATCGTTTTTTCTTTCGCCGTTAAGAAACAAAATGCTCCTGGGCTATCTGTGCTACATCATACGAAATGTTGAATACCAATGCTAATACTAATCGAAGTTGACCGATTAATATATTAAAAGTATACATGGATTGACGTAACTATTTTTTCTTTTAGATACACTGAGTTATAGGAGAAAGTAAAGGCCAGTAATGGGGTGTGAAGAATCAGTACCACTCCCTACACCACCAGCAGATGCTAATTACATGGTGCTTATGCTTGTTTTCAACGATAAAATGAAGGTGATATTTGGCAGCCAAAATGAACTGTCCCTCATCCGACAGGCCATCATGCAGAACTGGCCATTAGGCTTAACTGTCGAGAAACCAAAACTGAGTCACTCGTGGTCCTTTAAGTTTAAAGGTTGTCCATTTGGGATAAGAACAAATGCCATCCAGGCAGCCAGTGCAAGACAAATGATGTGTCAAATCTTACAAATGCTGAACAATGCTGGATGGGAGATGATAATAACCAGTGACTTGAGCCGATTCACTGACTTGACATCCTTTTTCTTTGTTCGCACTCAAATTCCCAAGCAAATGCAGTTTCCTTTGCTGTGCGTGAGCCTGAGCAGTACTGACAAACTCCAACTGGTCAATGTACCAAGTGATGTGGTTCAAATCATTAAGGCTGTTGTCATGAAGGTATGGACAAGAGGAATCCAATCTGAAGGCCCTAATGAAAATTCCTATCAAATAAAGATGGCAGGAAATCCCTGGTTCTCAGATGGAGATGAAGGTGTCCAGGCAAGGATTCTCTTAGCCAAGATTACATCAGCACTTGCCCAACAACACTGGTTCTTGCATGCAGCTGCAAACGTTAAAAGTACAGCTGACAGCCTGTTTTTCAAGTACGACCCTGAAAGAATCCCTGGGGAGTCTTCAGAGTATTTTGTTCTCAGTTTGAATCAAACAGACAGGTTACGAATCATCAATGCTCCACAGTCAGTCATTCCAGTTGTTCGAGAAACCATCATGTCAGTTTGGCAAGTGATGGGTGGGATTCAAAAAGAGGAAGCATACTATGAAAGTTGGGAATTCAAACTTAAAGGCTGTCCTTGGTGGTCAATTGATAAGGAATCAGTTATGGCAAGATTTCTGATATGTAAAATCCTTGAGGCCTTACAGAACCAGGGATGGAGCCTTCAGGCATCAATAGATATATCTAGGAAGTCTCAAGACAAGAGTGTATTTCTGTTCAGCCAATCACAGCCAAAATCTCAGCCGGTAATGTGTCTTTCATTTAGTGACACAGACAAAATACGGTTGATAAATGCCAACCAAGAGTTGACAGGGGTCTGTAGAGACATCCTGATGGCCAAATGGTACAAAGGAATATCCAGTGAGGGGTCTATGGGTACTTCTTGTTACACACACCAGTTCAAGCTCAATGGGAATCCATGGTATGGTGGAAGCTACTCATCTGAAGCCATACACATTAGAAGTATGTTATGCTTCATGATCCAAGCTTTAAGATCACATGGATGGAAATTCCTTGTATCAGCTGATGTTTCAGCCAGGTTCTGCCAACCCCAAAATTGTCCTTCTTACTCTTTAGATGTGCACAGCTGGTGGTTTGTATATGAGCCAGATTCTCCACCACTACATCCTACAGCACCAAGCTATGGATTGTCATCTGGATTCTCAGCTTTCCCTCCTCCTAGTTATGATGAAGTGGTTAAACACTAGCTAGGTGCAAAAGAAAATTATGTTCTTCTTGATGTGTATGTCATGCAGTAGAACAGTCAACATTGAACATCAAACTAAACAATGCACTTGTTGCATATTTTCTTAACCAGTTATGATGGAATGAACCCTCAAACTCTAAATCTTAGATATGCCTCTGTATGCAAGCCCTGAAATCTTGTTAAGAGTGATTGGTCCAAGCAGGTGGTCTACGAATTAATGCCTACAAATGTGTATAATGAGGTGATTGTATTTACGAATATTTATGATGATTCCTAAACGTCATGCATTAATCATCTCATTAATGTAGTAATAGACTGTTTTCCAATATGGCATCTATGATGTCCAGTGAGGAGAATGATGATGTCCCGATGTCATAACCCAATGATTTTCTCTTGCAGCATCCGGGACTAGAATGCCCCAGATTTCAAAACACAATCATTATCACTCGATCATAACATCCAGGACATTCTAGGACTCCTCGTTTGACGTCATAGACACCATATATATTCGAAAAGGGTCTAGCTATTATAATGGTTTTATGTATTTTATTTTAATCCTATGATAGCTTTATTTGCTGATTTAAATTAAATTTTGTAATTAATAAGGTCAAAGCGCTTTGAACACTAGGAAAAGCATTTGGATGGTTAGTCATGTGACACAGAATCATAGTTTAATGCAACAGAGCCGAAACAAGGCCAAAAATATACGCTTTTGTATGGGTTTTTAAGCAAATCCGAAACGACAACATATTTCATTGGCTTCGTATAAATAATTTTACATCGTAGTTCATTTTTTTGTAACCAATAAAATACAGTATAATTTTGAATTTTAAAGCAAACCTCCCACTACCTCCCCCTCTCCCCACCAACAGATAGTAAAGTGAACAGCCCCTACTATCTAACTGTTGACTGAGGTAAAAAAACTACCTCTGTGTTTTCGATTGTTTCAAAATAAGAAGGAAAGAACGAAAGAAAATATTAATTAGAAAGAAATCCATCCCCAATCATTGCTTATTTTCCTAGTCCCCCTCGGCCGATGTCTCACAGGTATCCCGCGTCGAAAATAAAGGGATGGGCAACCAATGGGAATCCAGTTGTTCGTTGTTGATTCTGGTCGGGTTTTCCAGTACGTTTCGGAAAACAAGCTAGGGCGACATTGATCAGGTATACATATATATTTAATATTTTATTCACTAGAATTTTCTCAAGCGATTCATTCCTTGAGTAGTACTGAAACAGTCAGACACTAGTAATTTTTGCCTGTAAAGGAACGAAAACCACGTTGAGCTCGCTTCGAATTTCTCACATCTCTAACCTGAGTATCAGGCTCTAGGGGAAGGGAGAGCCTGATACTCAGGTTATCACATCTCTAAACCTTGTGGATACAAGCCTACATATACTTCCCATTTTTGCTGTTATTTCTTTGTCGTAGTAACATTTTGTTCGATTTTTAGCGATTATTTAGCTCACAGGACGTCGCTTGTTTAAGCCTTTATAGTCGTAGCGAACAACAGAGCCTAACGGCATCATTTTAAGGTACTAGGACTGGCTCAGGGTGAAAATATCTCTAAATTTTTGTCGATTCCTAACTACTTTGGGAGTAGTTGAATACGTTTTACATGGTTTTACTTCCATACTTCAATGCAATGTGAAATAAAATAGCGAAAAAGTTTGTATCCAAGGAAGCCATTTTGATTGAAATTTGAGAGAATTTCATGCGACTTGACCTTTCTGGGCATAAATGTTGACAAACACGGCTTGCGTTCTTGGCGGTCACGCGTAAAATTTCTTCTTTTAAACGCATCTTTTAATCATTAAACGATGTGTCGATTGTAATATATACGAAATAACAAATAAATAAGACTCGAAGTAGAAGTTTAGGCCCTGTTTAGGCTGTAAAACATCGCCGTGACGAATCAACATTCGAATGCCTCATATTTCACTCTTAGTACAGCGCATTCGTCCCGCCGTTGCCATGGCAGACGTCATTTGTTTGGGACACCATATTAATTAAATTTGGACATATCCAGCGAAGTTCGGCTATCTTGTATTCCCATTTGCATCTAAACGAAAAATAATTTTGCTCCAGGCTGGCTAATTGGCTAAAAAGGTATAAGGTGTAGATTATAAATGCTTAGTTTGAGTCTTATTAATTAAATTGAAATAGAGATATTACGGAATAACTGATTTTAAAGCCTTGGGTAACCTGTGTTTTTTTGACACCTTAGGTGTGAAATTTGACACTTTTAACACGCGATTTCGGAAGAAAATTTCATGTATATTATTATTCTCAAGTCATTCGTAAGATATACTGAATACAATTTGAACAGTTATTGTTTAAGTGACACCCACTTTAGCCAGTCCAGGTACCTTAATCGTCAAATCATGGTTAAAGTGGTGCATGAGAAGGCAGATAATTGTTTTTTGATTTTATCTCTAGTTTAATGATTATTGTCCCATGTTTTCTGAAGCCGTAGGCTAAATAAGGCAGATAAAACAGCTGAAGTCTTGCATGATTTATGCACAAGTCAAAGTAAATCCCCAACCGCCACTGGACAGGGTGGAGGGAATGTGGGGCATAGAAATAGTTCTACCCTGTTTGTATTTTAGAAAACTTAAGTTAAAGGTTGTTAAGTGGAAGATAATTGGAATTTTTTATTTGACCTCAAAATATATTTGATATTCATTGCATTCTCATTCCGTAGTATTCAGCAACATTTGTACATCCCACTTTTCAAATGCCCCACTAATCCCAACTCTTTCCCGGGTTTAGTTTGACTATATCTAATGCACATGATAAGCTTTTTTGCGAAATTAACCGAATTCAATAAATTTCTTATTAACTTATTGATTTTGTAAAATGAGAATCAATATCTACATATCTACTACCCCCCAAAAAATCATCCCTCCCCCTCTCATTGAAAGTACATATACTGTAGTTTAAACATTTCCCCATTTTTCATAGAGTGGTCGAGTTAGAGAATAAAGTAACGACCAGTAATGGGGTGTGAAGAATCAGTACCACTCCCTACACCACCAGAAGATATTAATTACATGGTGCTTATGCTTGTCTTCAACGATAAAATGAAGGTGATATTTGGCAGCCAAAATGAACTGTCCCTCATCCGACAGGCCATCATGCAGAACTGGCCATTAGGCTTAACTGTCGAGGAACCAAATCTGAGTTACTCTTGGTCCTTTAAGTTTAATGGCTGTCCATTTGCGATAAGAACAAATGCCATCGAGGCAGCCAGTGCAAGACAAATGATGTGTCAAATCTTACAAATGCTGAACAATGCTGGATGGGAGATGATAATAACCAGTGACTTGAGCCGATTGACTGACTTGACATCCATTTTCTTTGTTCGCACTCAAATTCCCAAGCAAATGCAGTTTCCTTTGCTGTGCGTGAGCCTGAGCAGTACTGACAAACTCCAACTGGTCAATGTACCAAGTGATGTGGTTCAAATCATTAAGGCTGTTGTCATGAAGGTATGGACAAGAGGAATCCAATCTGAAGGCCCTAATGAAAATTCCTATCAAATAAAAATGGCAGGAAATCCCTGGTTCTCAGATGGAGACGAAGGTGTCCAGGCAAGGATTCTCTTAGCCAAGATAACATCAGCACTTGCCCAACGACAATGGATCTTGCATGCAGCTGTAAACATTAAAAGTACAGCTGACAGCCTGTTTTTCAAGTACGACCCTGAAAGAATCCCAGGGGAGTCTTCAGAATATTTTGTTCTCAGTTTGAATCGAACAGACAGGTTACGAATCATCAATGCTCCACAGTCAGTCATTCCTGTTGTTCGAGAAACCATCATGTCAGTTTGGCAAGAAATGGGTGGGATTCAAAAAGAGGAAGCATACTATGAAAGTTGGGAATTCAAACTTAAAGGCTGTCCTTGGTGGTCAATTGATGAGGAATCAGTTATGGCCAGATTTCTGATATGTAAAATCCTTGAGGCCTTACAGAACCAGGGATGGAGCCTTCAGGCATCAATAGATATATCTAGGAAGTCTCAAGACAAGAGTGTATTTCTGTTCAGCCAATCACAGCCAAAATCTCAGCCAGTAATGTGTCTTTCATTTAGTGAAACAGACAAAATACGGTTGATAAATGCCAACCAAGAGTTGACAGGGGTCTGTAGAGACATCCTGATGGCCAAATGGTACAAAGGAATATCCAGTGAGGGGTCTATGGGTACTTCTTGTTACGCACACCAGTTCAAGCTCAATGGGAATCCATGGTATGGTGGAAGCTACTCATCTGAAGCCATACACATTAGAAGTATGTTATGCTTCATGATCCAAGCTTTAAGATCACATGGATGGAAATTCCTTGTATCAGCTGATGTTTCAGCCAGGTTCCGCAAACCCGAAAATGGTCCTTCTTACTCTTTAGATGTGCACAGCTGGTGGTTTGTATATGAGCCAGATTCTCCACCACTACATCCTACAGCACCAAGCTATGGATTGTCATCTGGATTCTCAGCTTTCCCTCCTCCTAGTTATGATGAAGCGGTTAAACACTAGCTAGGTGCAAAAGAAACTTATGTTCTTCTTGATGTGTATGTCATGCAGTAGAACAGTCAACATTGAACATCAAACTAAACAATGCACTTGTTGCATATTTTCTTAACCAGTTATGATGGAATGAACCCTCAAACTCCAAATCTTAGATCTGCCTCTGCATGTAAGCATTGAAATCTTGTTAAGAGTGATGGGTCCAAGCAGGTGGTCTAGGAATTAATGCCTACAAATGTGTATAATGAGGTAATTGTACATGTATTTGCGAATATTTATGATAAATGATTATTTACGATAGAATGAATATTTATGATTATATATATATATAATTATATGAGTACATGTTTTATACTTATTATAATGGTTTTAATAAGTAAAGGTTTTGAAATGCATAGAATTACAAAATATATTGAGATGAATAATGCACCACTTTTCAGAGTCATCATCACCCCATTATATAATTATTTGACGTTATAAAACCTAACTGAACTCTAGAAAGATTTATTATTCGATTGATAATGTGGTCACGATGACTCCTAAATGTCATGCATTAATCATCTCATTAAATGTCGTAATAGACTGTTTTCCAATATGGCATCTATGATGTCAAATGAGAAGAATGATGATGTCCTGAATGTTATAACCCAATGATTTTCTCTTGCAGCATCCAGGACTAGAATGCCCCGGATTTCAAATCACAATCATTATTACTCATAACTGGGACATTCTAGGACTCCTCGTTTGACGTCATAGACACCATATATATTCAACAAGGGTGTAGCTATTATAATGGTTTTATGTATTTCATTTTAATCCTATGATAGCTTTATTTGCTGATTTAGATTAAATTTTGTAATTAATGAGGTCAAAGGGCTTTGAACACTAGGAAAAGCATTTGGATGGTTAGTCATGTGACACAGAATCATAGTTTAATGCAACAGAGCCGAAACAAGGTCAAAAATATTGGGGGCCCCTAGGTCAAAAGTATTAGTAACAGACCTAACATTTTCAGAGTTCAATATAGAGTACATCTGAAATCATTGGGGGGCCCAGCCTCCCGGGCCCATCCCCCTGCTACAGCGCGGTGCAATTACAGGTATTTCAAAAAAGGTTGGTGCATGTTGCATGTTGCTTAGCTTGAAATGTATTATATTCATATGCAAATAATGTCAGCAGAGAAGAAAATATGCTGGAAAAACGTGCAGACAAAGTATTATTGTTGGGACTTCACATCACATCACCCATCATGCATTTCAGAGTTTTTCTATCTGTTTTAAGGGCACATTTCTTTCCGCTGGGATTGACACATCAATTAGAAAACATCGTTTTTCTAATTTGTTCTTGACTATGATGTCTGGTCTGTTAGCTTTGATGGTTTTGTCCGTGTGTACTTGCATGTCCCATAAAATTGTTGTTGCTTTATTATTATTATTATTATTATTATTATTATTATTATTATTATTATTATTATTATTATTATTATTTATTATTATTATTATTATTATTATTATTATTATTATTATTATCATTATTCTCGTCAAGAACGCGGAGTTGAGTTAATATTCATTTGTGCTTGTATTGTATAAACAACAAGAAAACACCGATTATTCGTGTTTAGATGCATGCCCACAATTCTCGTTCGGCTCTCAACCTTTTTTAAACAAGATGATGATGAAACAGCACTTTACCTTGACGAGGTTGCCACTAGCTTTTCCAAAGTTCATGTTTGTCACTAATTAAGTTTCAACTTAACTTATAAGATAACACTGATTTAGTTAGAGAACAACTTATCAAACAAACTCTTTCAAAAATATCGCAGGCGCGTTCATGATCTCGAGGCATTTTCGAGTCAACGCGTGATCTTGTTCGAAAATGCCTCTTTTTCATGTCTGCGCCCGCGATATTTTTGAAAACGCTCTCGAATCTTGAAAATGGTATATTCGCATTCGAACCAGTGTCCCGAATCTTTGGAACGACAGACGCGTTAGCAGCGTACGCCACCTATATGCTACCCATGCTATTCGCAAATTAAGTTAGTATTGCAATGGGGGGACTGAGGGGTTTGAATTAAGCACCACCTTAATAAAAATAAAATTAAAAAAACAGAAAAGGGATGCAACAATTTACAATTCTTATCATTGCTCATCTGAAGCCATACACAGAAGTATGTTGTGCTACATGATCCAAGCTTTTAGATCACATGGATGGAAATTCCTCGTATCAGCCGTTGTCTCAGCCGTTGAACACGGTGTTGGTCATGTAGATGTGCACAGCTGGTGGTTTGTATATGAGCTAGATTCTCCACCACTACATCCTACATCACCAAGCTGTGGATTGTCATCTGGATTCTCAGCTTTCCCTCCTCCACCTAGCTTTGATAAGGTGCCGGTCAAACAATAGGTGCAAAAGAGGCCGGCATATTCTTCCTGGTGTGTATGTCATGCAGCAGAACACTGTAAACATTGAACATCGAACTAAACAATGCACTATGCATATTCCCATCACCACCAAGTTATGATGAGGTAGTAAAACATATAAATGCAATTTGAGAGGTATATTCTTCCTGATGTGTATGGAGGTAGGGTATTCTTCGAGTTTACGCATTTCAAGTTACTGAGCTTCTAGTTTCGCACTTTTCGAGTTACGCGCTCGGACACACCCATTTTGCTAAGACGACAACACCCACTTTGACATGTGTGCGTAACTCGATGACAAGCCATGTTGAAAATCGTCAAACTTGAGTTACGTAACTCGAACCCGCTAACAGAGTTAAAACTTATGTGTATGTGCCCTTTACCACCATAGTGAGTTAATAGCCACTTCTAAAATGGTAATGGTGTGGTAAAACCGCTTTTTCTTCCTCATGTGTATCGTCATTCAGTAGAAAAGGGAACAGCTAACATCAAGCTAAACAATGCTCTAGCTTGAATGATGCATATTCCCACCACCATCTAGTTTCGATGGGATGGGTTAAAAAAGGAATAAATACATATTATACTTTTGTTTCCGGTTCTTGGACTTATGAACCATTAAACTCCAATTATCGTAGATTAATAAGTTTTACACCGTAGTGAAAATGGAAACTGACGTTTCGGACGTTAGTCCTTCGTCGGAGTCAAATGCTACGCTAGTGTTCACTAGCCATCATCCATTAAACTCCAAATCTAAGATACACCTCTGCAAACATTGGAATGTTTTGAAGGGCGATGTTTCCGAAGAAGGTCGTTTAGGAATGCCTGTATATCATGAGTTTCCCTTGATTCTGACAATATGATAATAATTATTTGATTCTGTAAATAATTGACTTATAAAACATTGTGAAAGTAGCATTGTATAAAACGTAAAAACACGCTAAAAATATATGAAATATCATTATCAAGCAAAAAAATGATAATGATATAGAGAGAAACAGGCGAAAAAGGACGAAAGTAGGGTTATAATGAAATCTAAAATGGAAGAAAGAAACGCGTTAGGGAAGGGAGAACAACGTTTGAGAAACCAGAGAGAACGCTATTGAAAAAAAAAAAAGCTCAACATGGCAAAATATGTGTTAAGAAATAGTCAGTATCCAATTACCGACTATGATCTCCGAGTCATTTCCGGTCGCGCCCAAATTACAAGAAAATGACTGTGAAGTAGTTTTTAAACCTGGATTTCTAATATTCAAAACTGAAAAAGTTAAAATGCCTGCACGGTTTATTAATCTTCAATGTTTTAGCTTTAATTTGGTGTGTTTATTATGAGCTAGATCAATAAAAAACCCACGTCACTTTTAAGTTTTGTTCGACTCACTGTCATTTAGTATCAGTACTGCTTTTTACCGGCTGTGAGCCCACCATGTACCTTCTTTAATGCGGTGAATCGATTAACACATGCGCTAACAGTGAAAAGCCCGCGCAGATTTAATTAGACGAGGAAATTCTGAAGATTTTGGTGTGTTTACTTTTAGTATACACGGAGATTTCGGCCCGTCACTTTCGAGTTTTAAACTGTAACTTCATGAAAAATGGTCTCGTACAGAGCCGTATGGCTCAGTGTAGTAATGACAGCGGTGTTCATGGTTCTCTTCCCGAAAGAAGTGGATTGTTTACCTGAGGAGGATCAATCATACGAAAAAGCAGAAAGCCCGCCATTATTCTTCGATCTTTCTGTGAACAAGTATGTATCTTTCTTTGAATAATACTATCAATAAACCATTTTATGTGTTAAAATATAACTTTCTACAAATTAAAAATGAACAAAATGACAGGTTTATTAAAATAAATAAAAAATATTATGAATGCTATATTAACTTGTAGGTCAAAAATTAAAGTTTGTATCTTTCTTTGAATAAAACTATCAATAAACCAAATCAAATCAAATCAATATCAAGTTTTATTTTCAAGTTTATACAAATATACATTTTTACCAACAACCTGCAAATAGCTATAAACTAATCTAGGCAGGTTGTATAATGGGATATTTACAAATAATTATACATCAATTTTAAATGAAAAAATACACTGTATATAAGCATATATTTATTTATTTTTGAGGTCCTCAAATGATATTAAACATATTTTTGCAGTTATTCTCTTTTAGTTGAAAACAGTGAAAATTTAATTTCCCTTTTAAGCCTGTATACAAAAGCTGTGTATCTATCACTCAGAGAAATTTCACTTGGGCGAAATTGTTTCTCCAACCGAATAATAGGTTGTTTATCAACTTTGCAGTCTTGCCATTCATCATATTTCTCAGAGTACCCAACATAGTGAATTTTTATTTTGTTTTCTAACTTGTTTCTCTCGACGATCTGTAGAAACATAATTTAATAAAACAAAAATAAATGCATATTCGTGACAATAATACATTGATATATATTATATATATGTACATTGTATGTTATCTAAGCACATGATAGTAGTTTAAAGAAGCTTGATTATTGGCTTCGAACTCAACTATAAAGTTTTTTAGTACTCTAAGCACGTTTATCTACAAATATTAATTTTCGAAAAAAATTAAACACAAATTAAAGTTATAAACTCAAACGTACCTCAACTTCATACACTTTTTTAGGGTCGACTTTTGGCTTTTTGCTATATTTCTTTATTTCTAGACATTCGCCGCTATCTTTCTTTGATATTTCCTTGTAAAATCCACCCGGTTTGTGAGATTTTCGAGGTAAACGCCGAACAAGTTCCAAATCCGCCATTATCCTCCGCCATGACAGTTGTGTCACATACGCATGCTCACAACATTAAATGCTGACCGATGTACTGCTGGCGCATAAAAATAGCAAATCTTCATTTTACAAGGCAATATTTTGGTATGGGGGGAGGAGGGTGGTACAGAAAAATGAATTAAATAATCTAAGACGCTCTTGTATGGGTTTTCAAGCAAATCCCAAACGACAACATATTTCATTGGCTTCGTATAAATAATTTTACATCGGAGTTCATTTTTTTGTAACCAATAAAATACAGTATAATTTTGAATTTTAAAGCAAACCTCCCACTACCTCCCCCTCTTCCCACCAACAGATAATAAAATGAACAGCCCCTACTATCTGACTGTTGACTGAGGTAAAAAAAACTACCTCTGTGTTTTCGTTTGTGTCAAAATAAGAAGGAAAGAACGAAAGAAAATTAGAAAGAAATCCATCTCAGGGACCCCATCATTCCTTATTTTCCTAGTCCCCCTCGGCCGATGTCTCACAGGTATCCCGCGTCGAAATGGGCAACCAATGCAGTTGTTCGTTGTTGATTCTGGTCGGGTT
Organism: Anthopleura sola; assembly: GCA_023349425.1. Classification (NCBI taxonomy): domain Eukaryota; kingdom Metazoa; phylum Cnidaria; class Anthozoa; order Actiniaria; family Actiniidae; genus Anthopleura; species Anthopleura sola. The sequence goes on along the minus strand of JALHLI010000006.1, from coordinate 4,741,454 downwards.
CTCCAGTACGTTTCGGAAAACAAGCTAGGACGGCATCGGACGGCATTGATCAGGTAAACACATATGTTTAATATTTTATTCACTAGAATTTTCTCAAGCGATTCATTCCTTGAGTAGTACTGAAACAGTCAGACACCTAAGTGGCATCATTTTAATCGTCAAATCATGATTAAAGTGGAGCATGAAAAGGCAGATAATTGTTTTTTGATTTTATCTCTAGTTTAATGATTATTGTCCCATGTTTTATGTTTTCTGGGCATTTCAAAGTAAATCCCCCCCAACCCAGGACAGGGTGGAGGAAATGTGGGGCATAGAATCACATATGTCAAGCAATAATGTTCCAGGAGGTGGGGATAAAGTGAAGATTTGATGGGTGTGGGCATGGATAATCAATTTATTATCCATGGTGTGGGGCAACGCTGGGGGTTTAGGTCGGGAAATGACAGTAGCCCCACCAGGGAAATGGTTCTGCCCTGTTTGTATTTTAAAAAACTTAAATTAAAGGTTGTTAAGTGGAAGATAACTGGAATTTTTTATTTGACCTCAAAATATATTTGATATCCATTCTCATTCCACTTTTCAAATGCCCCACTAATCCCAACTCTTTCCCAGGTTTAGTTTGACTATATCTAATGCACATGATAAGCTTTTTTGCAAAATTAACCGAATTCAATAAATTTCTTATTAACTTGATTTTGTAAAATGAGAATAAATATCTACATATCTACTACCCCCCAAAAAAATCATCCCTCCCCCTCTCATTGAAAGTACATATAGTTTAAACATTTCCCCCTTTTTCATAGAGTGGTCTAGTTAGAGAATAAAGTAACAACCAGTAATGGGGGCTGAAGAATCAGTACCACTCCCTACACCACCAGCAGACTTTAATTACATAGTGCTTATGCTTTTTCTCAACGATGAAATGAGGGTGATATTTGGCAGCCAAAATGAACTGTCCCTCATCCGACAGGCCATCATGCAGAACTGGCCATTAGGCTTAACTGTCGAGAAACCAAAACTGAGTTACTCGTGGTCCTTTAAGTTTAAAGGTTGCCCATTTGGGATAGGAACAAATGCCATCCAGGCAGCCAGTGCAAGACAAATGATGTGTCAAATCTTACAAATGCTGAACAATGCTGGATGGGAGATGATAATAACCAGTGACTTGAGCCGATTGACTGACTTGACATCCTTTTTCTTTGTTCGCACTCAAATTCCCAAGCAAATGCAGTTTCCTTTGCTGTGCGTGAGCCTGAGCAGTACTGACAAACTCCAACTGGTCAATGTACCAAGTGATGTGGTTCAAATCATTAAGGCTGTTGTCATGAAGGTATGGACAAGAGGAATCCAATCTGAAGGCCCTAATGAAAATTCCTATCAAATAAAGATGGCAGGAAATCCCTGGTTCTCAGATAGAGATGAAAGTGTCCAGGCAAGGATTCTCTTAGCCAAGATAACATCAGCACTTGCCCAACGACAGTGGATCTTGCATGCAGCTGCAAACATTAAAAGTACAGCTGACAGCCTGTTTTTCAAGTACGACCCTGAAAGAATCCCAGGGGAGTCTTCAGAGTATTTTGTTCTCAGTTTGAATCAAACAGACAGGTTACGAATCATCAATGCTCCACAGTCAGTCATTCCTGTTGTTCGAGAAACCATCATGTCAGTTTGGCAAGAGATGGGTGGGATTCAAAAAGAGGAAGCATACTATGAAAGTTGGGAATTCAAACTTAAAGGCTGTCCTTGGTGGTCAATTGATGAGGAATCAGTTATGGCCAGATTTCTGATATGTAAAATCCTTGAGGCCTTACAGAACCAGGGATGGAGCCTTCAGGCATCAATAGATATATCTAGGAAGTCTCGAGACAAGAGTGTATTTCTGTTCAGCCAATCACAGCCAAAATCTCAGCCAGTAATGTGTCTTTCATTTAGTGAAAGAGACAAAATACGGTTGATAAATGCCAACCAAGAGTTGACAGGGGTCTGTAGAGACATCCTGATGGCCAAATGGTACAAAGGAATATCCAGTGAGGAGTCTATGGGTACTTCTTGTTACGCACACCAGTTCAAGCTCAATGGGAATCCATGGTATGGTGGACGTGGAATCTACTCACTTGAAGCCATACACATTAGAAGTATGTTATGCTTCATGATCCAAGCTTTAAGATCACATGGATGGAAATTCCTTGTATCAGCTGATGTTTCAGCCAGGTTCTGCAAACCTGAAAATGGTCCTTCTTACTCTTTAGATGTGCACAGCTGGTGGTTTGTATATGAGCCAGATTCTCCACCACTACATCCTACAGCACCAAGCTATGGATTGTCATCTGGATTCTCAGCTTTCCCTCCTCCTAGTTATGATGAAGTGGTTAAACACTAGCTAGGTGCAAAAGAAACTTATGTTCTTCTTGATGTGTATGTCATGCAGTAGAGCAGTCAACATTGAACATCAAACTAAACAATGCACTTGTTGCATATTTTCTTAACCAGTTATGATGGAATTAACCCTCAAACTCCAAATCTTAGATATGCCTCTGTATGTAAGCCCTGAAATCTAGTTAAGAGTGATGGGTCCAAGCAGGTGGTCTACGAATTAACGCCTACAAATGTGTATAATGAGGTGATTGTATTTACGAATATTTATGATAGTAAGAATGATTATTTACGATAGAATGAATATTTATGATTATATGATTATATGAGTACATGTCTTATAATTATTATAATGGTTTCAATAAGTAAAGGTTTTGAAATGCATAGAATTACAAAATATATTGAGATGAATAATGCACCACTTTTCAGAGTCATCATCACCCCATTAGTTGACGTTATAGAACCAAACTGAACTCTAGCAACATTTATTATTCAATTGATAATGTGGTCATGATGACTCCTAAATGTCATGCATTAATCATCTCATTAAATGTTGTAATAGACTGTTTTCCAATTTTTGGATGGTTAGTCATGTGACACAGAATCATAGTTTAATGCAACAGAGCCAAAACAAGGTCAAAAATATTGGGGGCCCCTAGGTCAAAAGTATTAGTAACAGACCTAACATTTTCAGAGTTCAATAATAGAGTACATCTGAAATCATTGGGGGGCCCAGCCTCCCGGGCCCATCCCCCTGCTACAGCGCTGTGCAATTACAGGTATTTCAAAAAAGGTTGGTGCATGTTGCATGTTGCTTAGCTTGAAATGTATTATATTCATATGCAAATAATGTCAGCAGAGAAGAAAATATGCTGAAAAAACGTGCAGACAAAGTATTATTGTAGGGACTTTTAGCTGATTGAATTCACATCACCCATCATGCATCATGCGTTGCTTGGTATGCAACATGCAACAAATTAAACCCTCACCAACATTTCTTTTTTGAAATTTTAGGTTAGGCTCGAACCAGTGACACAAATCTTTGGAACCACAGACGTGTTAGCAGCGTACGCCACCTATGCTACCCATGCTATTCGCAAATTAAGTTAATATTACAATAGGGGGACTGAGGGGTTTGGATTAAGCACCACCGTAATAATAAAACAATAGAAAAGGGAAGCAACAATTTACAATTCCTATCAAAAAGCAAGAGAAGATGAGCAGCTCGCTTTCTCTTGGTAAAGTATATAGAGAGAACGGAGAGCCAGCATTTTATAAATCAGAAAGTCATTAATCAATTTTTTGGGTCTTAGATTAGGTTTGTTACTGTAAAGTGATAATAACTAGCGGTAAGCTAGTGTGGGCTGCGTCGGTGTTTCTAATGAAACAGTTGTGATAAAAAGATTAAAAGATAAAAAGATAGTTTATATTGATCAGAAACAACGGAACAGATAATGAACATTTTTTAAATATTAGTATTATTTTATTGGATGTCATTTTTTTCAGGACTTATTGCATTCATAGCAACTGTTATTTTACGGATGGTTTTCATGTACACATTGATGTGCTTTCAAATTTTAAATAAAAATTATATTCTCAAAAAAACATTTGCCTGCTCGGCTTTTGCATTCTGCAACACAGGTGTAAGCTCCTCTAGCGAGAGCCATGCAGATTGACACCTTGAATTAGGTAATGAGTGCATAACTGAGTCTGTACATGTTGCTTATGCCTAGCACCTACAGGTTTTGATCATTGTAAATCACATTATTTCTCTTCCACCCAATTCATGTATCTTTTGGAGAAGTTGTTAAAGTCATTGTGACGACTACGACCTTAAGCTCATGACCGCTCCATCTTAACATAAAATTTAATTTCTTGTGCTAATTTTTTGATGTGACGGTTTGTGGGACTTCTAGTACACAGTGAACTGTGATCTTTCAAGAGACACCTGCCTCATCATGGTTGGGAAAGCTTCCATCAAATACACAGCACAATATCACAGGGCTGGAGGTACTAAAAAATTCAACTAGGGTCCTTGACATGAAATAAAAATAGGTCAAAATAAGAACCTATACAGAGTGATTAGTCTGTATAGGTTGCATAAATAAGAATCCTTTTTGACTGATTTGGGTGAAACGTCGTTCAAGTACAATTTCACAATTTCAATTGCCTTCCATGTCACTATTTCGTAGTAGTTCGTGGCTTTTCCCACTGGTATGTATCGCTGTATATGAAACCATGTTGCTTGACAAGTTCGTCTGATTCTGCTGGGCCACGACTGTAAAGGAAATACAATACCCACTGTAAAAGCATATTCGTTGACTGGTTCATCAAGTCTATAAATTGTATTGTGGTGTACTTTCAGGGGCGGACCTTAGGGAGGGGTTTCGGGATGTCCGTCTAAATTTCCTAAATGAGGATGGCGAACCCCCCTGATTATAAAATATCCAATGCAAAACAAATCCTTTTGTTTTTGATCGGGTGATTTGAAACCCTCTCGATTTTTTCTTTTTCTGCTTCAGTAGTTCAGCAGTTGAACTTTCCCAACCAAAATTTCGAACCGTACTACAGAGGAATGTTAATATTATGACCAACAGCATGATACAAGTGATATAATATGGTAAATTATGTCATCAACTTACCTTCCAAACTTATAAGGAATGGGTTTTATCTTTTCCCTTTCAATTTGGTGAAGAAGAGGTGTGAAAATTCTCCATGCTTCTGCAAGTTCATCACTGCAAGAAGGGAAGAAAATTAATGGTTATATTAGCGATAAAAAATATTACAATTTCTGCAAAGGTTTCAATGAGTATAATCATGACAGCGGATTTGGTAATAAGTTTTTCCCATTTCAGACCAATATTTGCCATTTCTTAGAGTATAATTTCTTTGTTTAACAGTTGCACATAAGAAGACACATGAATATGAATACAACTCAAACATTAAGAATCTTATTCTCAAGAGAATGACATGGTCTGAAATGGAAAAACCTTGCACTCAGGCTAAAGAGGTATATACATTGAGTCAAGTCAAATAATGATATTGGATTTAATTTTAAGCAACAATGAGCCAATATATTCTTCAAACATATGGATTACAAACCTTCTGACAAAGTTACCCTGACTTCCTGCCAACACATCTATGATCAGTCTTTCATACGCATCTGGCATCTTAACATCCTGTAAATAAAGATAGGCACAATTTTTCATTAGTTACTGTTGATCTGCCTTCTTTTTTTACTAACAACCTACCAACATCCTTCTGACAACCTACCAATACCTACCCACAACATATCAACACCCTACCGACAACCTATACAGACACCCTATTGATAACTTACCAACACTTTAATACTGACAATCTACCGACAACTTATAAACACCTTCTAGATAACCTACAAACTCTCTACCAACAAACTACTGGTCAACCTTACTGACACCTTTTTGATACTCTACCCATTAGGTACCAATGCTTTGACCACACCCTACAGCTGCCTGTACCAATTTTGGAGTTATCTATTTGTAGTGACCTGTCTATATCTAAAGGTTTTAACCTGCTAATCAGAAACAGATTTTAAGTACAAACCTGGTATCTCTGAGAGTAAGAGAGATCTAATTCTGATTCAACTGGTTGAAAAGACATGCCTGCTTCTTTGATCATGCATTTCAAGTAAACAGCCTGTGAATAAAAGCACCATTTAGCATCAAAAATTAGGAGAGTAGAACGTACCATTTGATTCCTTACCTCCCCTCCCTGCCAAGATGATCTAGAGGGAGAGATGATCCCTACTCCCCACCCCTAGCCTCAAGAATAATAATATAGTATGCACTAGTTTACGCATAGGATATAGCTTCTCTTAAGAAACCCAAACCTTGGTCCACCCCTGGAAACTTGCAATCAAAGTCTGTCAGCCTGGAAATAACTGGTCAATGAAACATTTTGGAGATCTATGCTAATTAATGATAATGATTAAGATGTTATTTAATACCTCATTTGGCTGTAGTCTAATGACCAATTCATTTCTTTTGCATTTTCCACTGAAGATGTCACCAGGAACATCATTAAACTGGATGCGCACTTCTGCCTTCTTTTCATTCAAAGCTGAAGTACAAAAAAATGAATGAATGAATGACCTTGCAGCAACTTTCAAACAACTTCCTAATCTTATTATCAACACAGGATACTCTAACCAAGACCGCTGGAATCGAACTCAAGAACCCAGAGGTGAGAGGCAAGTGCACTACCACTACCCCATTCTTGACACCCAAAATGAACCAATCAAAACCAAGCAACGAAGTCAAGGTCAATTAAATATATATATCTGACAAACAAATGCTATCAAAATCTCATGAGAATCAAAATTGTGATTGGACAGCTTAAATATGCTACTGATTCTGCATTCTCCTGTTTGACTATGATTTTCAACATCATGAAAGGTCAACTTGTGCATGCTCGCATGGTTTGAGTATTTGAACAGCAATGAACTTGCATACCTTTTCCACACTTCAAGATGAATGGAACACCTGTAAAAAAAACAATGATAACAAATGAATTACGATAAATAAAACATATGCCCTTGGTTTTCATTTCCTATCATAGTCAGGGCATTCTCTGTAATATAATTCATTGATGATGATGAAGGTGGTGAATGACACTTGACAGTTGCAACTAAGCACTGATAAACTTGTGGCCCTCTATATTCAATGTCTCTAAATGAGACAGGCAACCACTTTATGTGGTCACCTAAACCAAACCCAAAGGAATAACCATTTGAAGATCTAAGTAGGGCACAATAAGGTAGCACCTACTCAAATATTTCAAAACCTATGTGTTGGCCTGGCTATAGCTTAGCTAGTCCTTCACCTCCTACATTATAACAGACTGATGCTCAAGCTGCAAATAAGCCAGTCAGTTAGAAACGAAGAGAATAAAATGGTTCAAAGATAAACTTGACTAACCATCCCAGCGCTCATTGCGGATGTAAAAAACACAGGTTGCAAATGTTGGAGTAATAGACCCTGCAGGGACTGTTGGATCATCAGTGTACCCATGCTTGGCATCTCCTTCCATGTCAGGATTCCCAACATACTGGCCAAGAACTGTGTCAGATAGCTTGATTGGGTCCATACATTTAAGAACTTTCACCTTCTCATTTCTAAGATCTTCTGAATGAATGCTGGCTGGTTTTTCAATGGCAATTAAGGCCAGTACTTGGAGCAGATGATTTTGCATCACATCCCTAAAAGACAAGGATAACTTTGATGACATTTTACAGAGTTCTTCAAGCATACTCCAATCCAATTGGTATTAATTTTTTCTCTGAAAGCTAAATTGACTAATGCTTACAACAGCGTTCTTACCAGACCACGGCATTGCAGGATTGCTACTTAACACTTTTGTAAAAACTGACACAGTACAAATAGCTTGAGGGGTCCAGAGTGTGCAAAGACTTTTTTCTTATAAATGCAAATAAATCCTTCATGTTTAATTATTGATCACCTTTTCGATAAAAGACCACAATTTCCAAGCGGCATCAAGTTACGTTGATATGAATCATTACTGTACTATTCAATTTCTAACCTAATCATAAGTGTGGACTCCCTCCTCTCCAAAATGACCCTCTTTTGGATTCTCTATGGGCCCTATGGACCAACATTTTAAAACGTACTCCTGGTGAGAACACTATTGCAATCAAAAATATGGTTGTAGAGTGACCATAATGAAAGAAATTGTTATCAAAGTTCTATATGATATTCTAGCTCACTGTTTCCTTCTTACCTTATAATACCAAACTCATCAAAGTATCCACCTCTTCCATAAGTCCCCACAGGCTCCTTAAAACCAATAGTGATACTCTTAATGTTATCTCTGTTCCATATTGGACCAAAGATACGATTACCAAACCTAAAATTTAAAAGAAACTGTACATGAGAATACAGAAATCACATTAAATGATATGATTACAAGAGGAGTGTGCAGCGCACCATGAGTGACACATAATTAAAAACATATCCATACCTCAAAACCATAATATTCTGCACCATTTCTTTTCCCAAGTAATGATCAATACGATACAGGGATTTCTCTGCGAACAGGCCAGCAAGGTGGTTAGAGAGCTGTGCTGAGCTGTCAGTGTCTTTGCCAAAAGGTTTTTCCACTACTACACGGCTCCAACCTCTTCAATAATACAGTACATCGATAATATTATTATATATTATATTTTAAGTAAAAATACAAAAGTGAATAATTAACAGATATAGTATCTTTAAATTCTTGCAATTGCTCCAATGTTGTGCACAAAGTTGCTGGCAGCATTGCAGAAGTAGGACTGAGATCTACTTTGTGACTTTGTGTTACAACAGATTTTAACCTGTGAACACACTGCAGCACTGGTGTCAATGGCATCATGTTCTCAGGCAAAGAAATGTGATTTCTCCATGCTACACTAAGCTGAATCGGGTGATATTGAAAAAATGAAATTGTAATGGAAGACGTTGTTATGTGCGACACCCTATGAAACTCTGTGGCCAATATACACACAAATTAAGTTCCATGTATCAGCTGTTGTCTGAGACAGAGCTTAAAATAACTACAGGTCATCGGACAATGTCCAGCCAGAATCTGAACTTGTCTGGTTGAATCTTTGCCTTGCTGGTCATTTTTGACGAGCAACATTGAGCCAGAAATGAGGTATGACGAGCTGAAACTAATTTGGCCATTCATTATGACCAGCAACTGACCAGCCGTTATTTTAAGGCCTGTGTCTACAACTCACTTTAATCAAAACTCCTCCACATACTCTCCCCACCCCTAATTCTTGATGTTAGTGAGCAATAGTATGTTGAAGCTTGTGAATTCAATTGTGACACTAACTTACTTATTGGCTGTCAAGAAATCTTTTATGTTCTGAGTAGCATCAACAAAGACAGAAGGTGGAAGAGCCAAGTAGAATAAACGATTCTGTGTGCTTTTGCCACCAATTTTATCAAGTTCTGTATTCAATGCAAGATATCCAGACTTCTCATTATAGGATCCCTTAACATATGAACAGACTTTGAAAAATTCTTCTGCCTTTGCTTTCTCTTCATCCTTAATCTGAAAAAGGTAAAAATTATCTGATTATAATGAAACCTTTTCCAAATCAGGAAGGATTTTAATGATACATTTTTCATGATCACGGTGAAAAGCATAAAACTCACTTTCATAAATGGTTCAACCTTGGCACGTAACTGAGAAACTGTAAGAGCAGACCTGGCATACCCAACAATGAAAGATGGCTTGGGAAGAAGATTGTCTTTATAAAGATACCTAAAAGCAAAAAGAAAGAGGTTAGGTTGGGCTCCCTGTGTTAAGTATTCCAAAGGTATCCCAAAAACAGTATAAGTTAACATGTTTGGATTTTGATATCAACTAATTATCTGTTTTTAATTTAAATCAATTATTTAGAATATGCTTAGTGATGGCCAATATCTCTTTAAAATTTCAAATCAAATCTTTTTTTTCTGATATGTTATTAACAATTTAAGGCATTCAAGTCTGTATTTTAGAATTCTTAATAAGGCTGACAAGTGATGACAAGCTTATCTAACCACAACAGCTACCATTGGTTGGATTAATATCAAATTCAATCAGTATCATGCAAAACAATTTGGTCCAAACAATGCAAGGATGGTAAGTTTTTGATTTAAATCTCCCCTCTAAGGCAGCTGGTCCAACAAGAATATTGGGGGAAATTTGATTAGACTAGCTTTATACTAATCCACCAGCCAATCTACGAATATATTTCAAAAAAATAGTGTAGTACCATCATTGGATTTCCCCAAAATTCACAGACTGAGTCAAATTTTAGGCCAAGACATGAATGGTCCATAATTTCTATACCCTATTTTGTCTTGGCTTTAATTTCCTGGCATAACTATGTAACAGAAATGTATATGATATATATATGCACATGCGGCTCAGATATAGACCCCTTGCATGTGACATCAGAGCAGCTCAATTTAGTGGACAAAACAAAATAATTTTAATATCCTGAGAATTGGAACCTATTGTTTTGCCCTCCAAATTGAGCAGCATTCCGACGTGCTGCAAGGGGTCATATATCTATAGGTATCAGTCACCAATAAACACCAGCAAAAACATGGTTCATTAAACAGGAGACAAAATATGACTTGATAAAATAAGAATGTTAATATGAATTTACATTAAATTGAAACAGATCTTAAAGAAACCTTACCAAAGCGTGGGATAGATCTTTTTCTTTGCGAGGTCTCCCTGTCATAAAATCAAATTAACAGAACTGTCAATCTGGGTAAACAATGGGAGTGAATATGCATCTGGATGCAGAGATACTTGTACATTGGTAATGTACAAACTAAAACTTCAAAACCTGGCTACAGTTTTTACTGCTGAATCTTGCATTGACTACATTACTTTCAAGTAAGTTGGTGGTGGTGTTGGTTACGCAAATTTAATCGCTTGCTTTTTTCGCTTTTCAATCTGCAGTGAAGCTCGTGTCTTGCTCGATGCAAGGTACTGAAGGAGGTGGAAATCTTGACGAGTATAGGGTATTCTTTTCAAAAATTCACGCCTTCATTCAGCGTCGTTAAGGTTTATACCTATCTTTTCTAAATACTTGTTGTACCAAGCATGATTTGGAGTTCCTAAACAGCATTTATGCACTTGAATTTACACAAACAAACAAGACTTCCAAGACTCACCGAGGCACCGAACACGACAATCATAGTCGTGATGTTATCCTTGCTGTCCTTCATGTCCAAGCCTTCAGACCTCTGGCCTTGTGCTAGAATTAAAGAAGGAGAAGGTATGCACTATTTAGAACCAGCAAAATCAAGCTAAAGACGATCTTAGGGGCATGTCAGACTTAACCATTTCATAAACAAGATCTCGGGTGTCGATGGAAAGAAGGCGCATGTCTATTTCACGAGGTCGAAAAAACGCGCTTTGATTGGCTCTCTACACATCTTATGTTCAAATACATTACTGCATTATTAGTAAAAAATAAATATTAGGAAAAAACATAAAAAAGATATTGGCGGCCTCTGATCTTTACTAAACAAAACTACCGTAAAATTCCCAGGTAAAAGTAAAAAGATCTGGTGATGGCGTTTTTAGATTTACAAAAATCCTATGTTTTTCTAATGCTTACCTATGGACCCGGGCTACGGATAAGCTAAGAAATGAGACCAAAAATGCAAATGCCCGATGGGGGCACTGATGTTGAAGTTTCGAAGAGAGTGATTGGTACATATATAATATATACATAAACCCAGATAACGAATAAATTGAGCAATCTATAAACGTGAAAAAAATCATCGAACTGGAAGTCTGTCTAGATCACACCCCCCTTCGCTCCTCCAAGATATTTGGTTCAAATTACTGCAACAATCACTGCCATGTCATCAGCTGAAACACTCAATATTTCACAATAGAATCAAGTAAAATCCGACATTTTATTCTCTCTATATATGTTTCTTTTAATTTTGTTTGTATAAATGGCTTATGCTTGAAGAAAACTTTAAGTTTTTGATCAAAACAATCGGCTGAAAACGAACAGCCATTTTGTTATGGCGTGATAAATATGGCGTTACGTAAAGAACCAACCCGGCATGAAGTGAGAACAGATATGGCAGATCAATGTTTCTATCAGGTTTTCTAGTAAGTAATGATTAAGATTTGATAAGCAAAAGCTAAAAGCCTAAAAGGAAAAGATGAAAAGGCTATAAGCTTACTGGTAGTCAAAGAGTCCGGGTCGAGCAAAGGATCCGGACTTTGTACTTCACGATCAAAACTGAAGATTATTTTATGTCAACTCACTATGATATTCTTCAAGGCGGCAGAAAGCAAAGTCACATTTCTGTGCATCGATACAATCTGTCTTGAAAGACCAACTTTGGCATTCCTTGCCTTTTGAAGCCATGACTTTATAGCACAACTGGATAACACAGCGACGCTATTGCTGTTGGTTGTGTCCTACAATGTCAATAGATAAATTAATTTGCATCGTAATTTATTTCATGGTTCAATCGTCACGTAATCCCGATTTAATGAATGAAAAAAATCTTTTGTTCACTCTGTCGCCGTTAAATTAAGCTCATAAAACATCCGATAATACTGTAACTAATTTTACCTTCCAAACTGGGAAAATCTTCTAGCTGAAAATTACATGGAAGTGAGTCAGATGAGAAAAGGAGAGGTTCGAGGGTTCTGAATGAATGGGATTTTGGAGGGGGAATATTAAAAAAAAAAAAAAAAAAGCAAACAAGTGAGTATAGGATTGGAATTAAACTCCTACAAAATAAGGCATAACCTTGAAATTTCCTGAAACCCCTTAGAAATCCAAGAGGTAACTGGACTTACCATTACGGTGAACTTGATCCCTCTAAGGCGGACACCTTTGGGACCAGCTCTTAGTGTCCGCTTTAGTGAGGTGTCCCCCTAAGAGGGAGTTTCATTAACGATAATATACCAATGGCAAAACGACCGGGACCAAGCAAAGGTGTCCACCTCAGACAGGTGTCTGCCTAGCTTACAGGGGTGTTGTCTGCATTGAGGAAGTTCATGCACTACATCCTAATTCATATCTCTCGAGTGGTGGACTATGACTTATAGACCTACAAAAGCATAGCCAATCAGAATGAAGGATTTGTAGTAGTACATTAGTTTGTTTATATTTAAACTAAAATTGATTTTACTTCGATGGAAAATGATGATATGGCCGGTTCATCTATGCCCTTATACCCCATGGCCCTAATCAATCGCTAGCTGTCAAGCTTTTAGACCTTACAAAAGAAACATAAAGGCTTCTAGTGTAGTCTTTTATTATTACATTAATTTCCTTGATAACTTCAACAAGTGATCATTCATTATCAAATACCTTTATATTTCTTTTTTTTTTGCATTCCCTTAAGTTAGAATTGTTACCTTTCTTTCTACAAAAACTTGATAAATGCAACAAATTCTAACATATATGTTTAGTTCACTTCTTTCTCAAGCCAAGAATAACTATTTTTGCTATATACCAAAGGTCAAAGTCCACTTTTCTTGTACTCTGATTGGGCAAGAAGGAATCCTGTGAACATGTTTCTATGTTTCCCCAACAATGGTTCTCAGTGGGCAACAATATGTTGTTGAAAGTTTTGAAAGTCAAATAATTAAAAAAATTGATACTTTCTTGTGTCCTTTGACAGTTGGTATATAACAAAACACTTATTATTATTAATTATTGACTGGAACCTTGGAAAAGCAGTGTGTTTTGATTGTGGCCCCTTGATGGTGATGTTTCCCTCGGATAAATGTTTCCCTGCTTGCTAACCATCAAAGGTCAATTGCTTCTATAAAGATGGCTTTTCTTAAATATTACAAATGTTGTACTAACATACCAAAAGCATGAAAGAGTAAATTATGAGTGTACTCATTTTAAAGTAAGTATAATAGGTTTAGCAAAGTATGTAATTTCCAGAAAATTTCCAAAACCTTCCTAGATCTTGGAGTAGGTGAAGTCATTGCAGAGCCCCAACGAATTCCATAAAGAGTACATGAGAATATATAGTCTCCTTAAAAAACTTCATATCCCCTAGAAATCCTAATCCCTTTGGGGAAAGAGGAGGTTGGACATTTTCTGAAAATATATACATGCATACAAGACTGTTCCTTTAGGCACCTACCAGAAAGTTGAACCTGCCTAGTCTAGTCAATTTTATTTACAAATTTTCTGATTACCTCTATTATCAGTTTCATTACTGCCCAACAGATTATTTAATTCTTTCTGCATGGTTATAATTAAGCCATTATGAAAAAAATGGATTCATTAATGGTTCAAAATTCCAAATAGTTTGTACAAAGTGACAATTAATCTTATATGACACTTTTGTGTAGTTATTCTGTAGCAAATTCTAATGTTGTCAAAAATTCTATGTTATATCTTTAGTTAATAACTTGTATTAAGCATATATAAACAACAGCACCTACTCAAAACATATTGCAATCCACCCTTTTGGCGATAGGCTTTCATGCGGTGAATAGCTAGTGTTAAGGTCGCCAAAAATTAGGGCATTGTTATCTAATTGCCATACGATTGTACTAGCTTTTGTACAATTTATCGACTTGATTTGTTTATTCTGTTCTCAAAATTTTAGTGAAACTATCTAAATACTTTATTTTCAAAGATGTTTTGCTAAAATTTGGAGAACAGAATAAACAAAGCAAATCGATAAATTGTACGAAAGTTAGTACGATCGTATGGCAATTCAACAACAATGTCCAAACTTTTTGGTGACCGTAACACTATTCACCACGTGAAAGCTTACCCCCGAAAAGGTAGATTGACTCCTGTGGACTTACGTTTTTGAAGTATTAAAAACAAAAGATTTTACTAACTAATTTTACTGCGTATCGCTCCAAACACAAAGTTCACAGGTCATTGTTTTTTTTTTAAGTTAATGATATTAATCAAATAAATTAATAAGAAAATAATATTATCATAACAGAAAATAATAACTGGGCACTGTCTACAGGGAATAATAAGGTTTACACCAATCTCATCAACACAATACATTTTCCCTGAAATGTGTTGCATGACAATAAAAAATAGTTTCAATTTGAGGGGGGATATAAAATACAGTCATTGTGAATGTATAAAAATGTGAACTCTTACACTAACATCAACTGAAACCACTGTTTATGCTTGTTCTAGAGAAATCAAGAGCTCTATCAACGAGTCTATCAAGCTCTATAAAAAACTGGTAAAAGTGAGCTTAATTCAGTTATTAATTCAAGTAATAATTGAAGCCACTCTTACTACATTTTCATCTACGTCATTTTGATCCACCTACATGTACATTCAATTCAAGTAGACATTCCATCCAATACAGTAAATATGTGGACTGAGTGCAGGGTTCAAAATAGGAAACAGTTATAGCCTGCGAGTCCAGTAAATTTTGCCTGGCTTTTTATTATTTTTATTTTCGATTTGGCAATTCACCGTTGTTTTTGCCTGCCAAACCTTAAGTTTTGCCTGGCTTTTGGCCATTGGCAGTCCGCTATTTCGAGCCCTGGAGTACCTTTATTAAATGGATCAAAATGACCAGGAATTGAACTGGTAACCATTACATTGAGTGTCCTTAGCTATCTATGAATATTAATTGGCCAGATATTAAGATACTAAAATCCATGAGTAAATCTATACCTAAACTACCTTGTAAACCCTTTGTAGACAAGCCCATCCAAAACTAGCAATCAAAATAATCAAATTAACATTAATTAATAATTTTCATTTAAGAACCATGCAATATGTTATTATCAAAACCTAGGCATCAATGTTGATGGCAGTGTACTGTGGCGTAGATGGTTGATTGCCATCAGTTTTTGGGCCACTATAGACTCCTTTGCTAGTCCTGAAAAATGTGTATCAAGAGAACCATTAGTAACTACAATAAATAACTATTAATAATAATCATGATCAGTATGAGCATGGAGGTGTGAGGGAGTAACAGCGACAGTAAGGGGGGGTCTCGGCACTGTTCATGAAAATTAAAAAAGGACGATCATGACTCATGGAAATTATCAAACATTCAAATTCAAGAAAATTCACGGTTCATGACGTTTATAACATGCTCATCACAGATCACCAAAATTAAAAAACCTGATCACAATTTCCAAATCCCTTATCCCAAATCCCCTGGAGTAAGGAGTTACAACTAATGCTAATGTTCTAATCCTTAGTTGTGATTGGTGGAAAGCCTATAGAGCACAAAACAATCCTTGTTTCAGGCAAGCGTTACTAGTAATTATTTTTTTTGTTTCATGGACTAATAACATATCCCATGAGGGATTTGAAGTCATGCGTTAAATACTTTGAGTACATTGAGAAATCTTGTCTCAACAACAAGTTCAGTAAAAAATGAAAATTGATTGCCTGGGCCAAGGCACTGGAAATCTTGCTTGAATTTAAAGGTAAGGATAACATGGTTGCTTGGAGTTAAATTGAGGACAGCGGGTATATATACTTTTTCAAAGTTTCATGAGTAATAATTGCCTGAATCACAAAGGATGGAGTCACGATCAGTAATTACAGTTTATTAAGAATCAAGTAGAGTTGATTTACCTTTCTGCTGTAACAGCACTTGAAGTATCACTGTATGGTCTGGTGTCATTATTGGTTCTTTGGCTAGATATTTCACTATGTATATCTGCAGATTAAATATAGTATGTATCTTCTGAATACTCTTTGGCTGGGTTTACATGCAAGGTACAAAGAGAAGTTTCAACTGTTCAAAAAGTTGTAAGTTTAGATATTTCATTTACACAGAACTGTGCTATATGGACAAAAATTCAAACACGTAGCCATGCAAATTATGGATCTTGTTCCATGTAAATGATATGTACTGGTCAAATTTTCGTATGGTTAAAAATTCGTCTGGTAGGTGTAAACCCAGCCTCAAAGTCTACACATTATCCACCTGTAAAATTTTTTAATAATAGATTCTGTTTTCTTTATTATTTTGATAATTCTTAATAAGTATTTCTTAAAAGAAATCCCAATCTTGCATCAACGTATAGGGAGTTGTTGCCATCAGAGTCTCCCAAGCTATGCAGGAGAAACAAAGAAATAATACTCATGGGACTAACACATGGTCTAATATATTAATATATTAATATTGCAGTCTTGCTCTTACCTGAAAAGTCAAGTTCATCATCAGACCGTGGGTCTTGTATTTCACTCAGCAAGTGTTGGTCACCATATTTTCTTCTGGATTTCACAAAAGAAGAACTTATATATATATAGCAGTACTATTATAGTCTCAATTATAAAGTACAACTGGAAATGTCTGGAAACCAGACCTGTATGTATCACCTGCACTGAAGATTTTGAATAAGTGGTTCTCAGAAAATAAAACACTCAACAACGAGAAGCAGGAAGATGAAACAAGATCAAACAACTAATCACCTCTCATCCATGAGAGCATGATGTTTGTTCTGCAAAATTTGCATATAGATACACTGTAACCATCATGACGGTGATAATAATCTATGGTTCATTGCATTTTATCTAAGCTAAATTCAGAAAACCTCTAAAATCCATATCATATCAAATGAAAATAAAAATATGAGAAAACGTCTAATGTGATTTGCTTAACATAGACTAACAAGATTTCAATTAAATTGTAATTACCAATGTACAAAAATAAAAAAAAAATAAAGCTTTGGTTCAAAGATAAACCAACCATAAAAGAAGTTTAAAAAAAATTTGGCAAATTAAAATTTAGGCTTCAAACCTGAATGACAAATTTTAGGGAATATATAAATGAATAAAATACAACTTGTGTTAAATTTCGTCACCTAAAAACAGTGAATTCGTGCGTAGTTAAATTTACAAAAACAAAGGAATATCACGCGAAGAGTGATAGCATTATAAATATCACTGGGTCAGTTTAAAGCGGCTTCCCAATATTAACTTGAATATATCTTTTCTAAGAAGAGGGAAAACGCTAAAATAAGCTTCTGGAATTATTAATCCTGGGGTTTAAAAGATTTGGAATTGTTTTCAGCCGGTGATATCCGTTGTTGCTCTTGTATAAAGTCTTCTACTTACGAGCGGTTTTTTGGTGCAAATTTTGTATAGCGATCAAAGCCTCTTTCTCGTCTGTACGACCATCGAGGGCACAATCCTGCACAGTCTGTGCCAAAACATTGGCCCATAGTAAGAACTTGGTTACATTGGAGCTAATAAATCATCTTAAAGAGGGGAATTATTTTTTTCAAACTTTGCAAATGAAAAGGATCGACTTCCGAGGGAAAAACACTGAATGAGTCAGTCTAGCATGACAACGAGGCTATATCCAAAGGACACAGGTAGCCCACACATCCATAATGATAATGCGAGAAAAATAAAGAAGGAAGAAAGGAAGCAAGAAACAAAAAAAATGTAAAATGGAGATTTATTTCGCATCTTTGAGGCTTCATTACTACTTTTTCTTCTTTAGTGATTTTTCTTCGACTTTAAATTTACATTAAACTCCTAAAAATATTATTTGCAACCAAAAAAGCATTTAAATAAATGTTTCAACAAAAAATATCAATTATATTTAAGAACTTTTCAACAAAATATCGTATTTTTAACGAATATTTCCAGCAGAAATTCCAGTGAATGGAAGAAGAAGAAAGCGAAAGTACTGGGTCTAGACTGTGTCCAGGATCACGCGGTCACTACATCCAACATGGCGGCCGAGTGCATGGTTTTCAGTTCCAAAATTTTTGCTAATTTATTTACAAGCAGAGGTTTGTCCTTTAGTTGTTACAGAAATTTAAAAACAGGTTGGTATATAGTCTGAGTTTGCATCAAAATGAATGATGTTTTCTTTAGTAATTACCATTGAATCTATGATAAATGTTTAGACCCGGCGTGTGCAATCGATAAATCCGTTAATCGATAGCAATCGATAACAGTCGATAGAAATTAACTAATTGTATCGGTCAATCGATAAAAATCGATAGCGGAAAAAGTTGTGAGTAATCGATAATTATCGATTTCTTAATTTCGTATATCGATTGTTATCGATTGTTATCGTTTTTTGTTTAGTTGCATTTACGTTAATTACAGGAATGCATCGTTAAAAATAGTCAACTGAGAAAAAATGATTACATGAGCCAGGTGACTGGACAGTCTTTGCGAAACGCTGAGACAACACAAGACGATGACGAGAGAACGTCAACACCAAAAGTCCATAGTGATAAGATTTGTGATTTAAAGACCGTGAAAAGACTCTGAGATTAAGATTTTGGTGACAGTCGGCTATTCAGATAATTTGCGGAATGTTGGCTGAAATTTCAAGACCCACAGCTTTCATAGTTCCCACGATATCAATCGTTACCAATCGATACAATCGATAATGTTAATTGCTGAAAAAAGTTGTGAGTATTGATTTTTATCGACTGCACACAGGGTTTAGAGCAGTTCTGAGATACTGTCCTGATGAAGGGTGAAGTGGAAATTTCAAGGGTTAGGGAAGGTCTGATGAAGGTGTATTTGACCTTATCTCTCTTAGAGAGGATTCTACTTCCTAGCATAAAGCTGACGAGGTTTAGATATTAACATCTTTTTTTATTCTCCGCACTATGTAGAGGTTTACATAATATGTCATTCCACCCCCGCTCCCTCCCCCCCCCCCCCCCACCACCACTATCACCACTGACCATTGATACCTTGCCCTGATAAATGTATTCTATTTCACTTTCCATTTTCTTTCTTTTAGTTACATCTCTTATTATCCAAAATGAAAAGTCATCAAGACCGCATCTAAATTACACAGTAAATAATAAGAAGTTATATTCCACCTCAGTAAAGCCTAAAATTGAAAGTGATCCTGGACAGTTATCAAATATATTCAGTGCAGTATGTTTAGAGAGACTTCCATTCATTGTACCTGTGAAAACAGAGCTTCAAAAACAATATGAGGACCTGCAGGATCAGCTTGAACTTGAGCGCAGTGCACTATCTGCGGATGAAGTTGAGGTTAAGAAAGTCATGGAGAGAAAGAAGAAGTTGACTGAGAGGGATGAAGAAGAGAATCTAGAGATTGCTCAGTTTGAAGAACAAAGAAAGGTGTGGTAATTAATTACATAGAGGATATTACATGGCCACACAAACTTACATCACATTGATGATCCTTTATTGTATGGCATGGATTGTGAACAAAGACCATAAAGCAAGGTTGACATAGTTGTGAGAGTGCTCGCTTCTCACCATTGTGACCCAGGTTCAAGTCCAGCTGAGCTTGGTGTCAAAAGCAAGTAGAGTTTGTTGGTTCTCTCCTGTGCTTCAAATGTTATTTTCCAGGTTTTCTGGTTTTCTTCCCTCCACAAAATCAACTTCTAAATTCCAATTCATTTTAGAAAGAACTAGATGAAGATTATTCTGTGTAACTCTAGTAACCCTAGCAAATTGTGAATTTTTTCTTTTTTTGGTCTACAGGAATTTCAAGAAGAACATGAAGAGGAATATCGTCATTTTCAGCCTTCAAGCCGAGAAACAGATGCTGATAAAAAGAATGACCTCAAGAGCACACATCGCAAACTTCAACATACATTAATACTTCTACTTAAAACTCCAGAAGATCAATGGGAGATGCCTCAGAGCAATATACAAGAAAGAGAAACACTGAGACAGGTACTAAGATATAGATATTACCCCAACAAAGTAGTATATGTATATGTTTCAAATGTTTACAGCATGAACATTGCCATTTGCAATATACCATAAGCAACAGCAGAAATCTTTTGCACTGACTTTGGTAGTCTCCTACGCAGTCACTATTAGTGTCCACATGCAATGCTCTCTCCCTTAGCATCTGTGTAGGAGATTATGAACTTGGGGTGGGTCAAGTAAGATAAGGGAGGCATTTTTTGTATCTGTATAAAAAGTTTCAAAGACTGTGCTTTCATTCCTTGTAGGCTGCTGAAAGAAGGCTAACAGAGGTTTGTGGGTCAGAGATGAATGTGAAATACATAACCAATGCTCCAGCTGGTGTTATAAAAATACCTCGTGAAGAAACACGAACCACTAACAAGGTGAATCACCATTCATTTAGCATATACAGGGTTTGTGCTACTCCTTGAAATCCTTGAAAAGCCCTAGAATTCAAAACCCATTTTTAAGTGCACTCAAAAAGCCCTTGAAAATAGAAAATTTATTGAGTACTCCTGGAAAAGCCCTCTTTACCAAGTTTTATTATTACCATCAACTGTAACCTAATTTTGAATAAGCTTGAATACCCTTTAATAATGACTTGGATGTTTTTATCGATTGTTAAGAAAAAACTCCCAAACGAGGTTGATCCTTGGAAATCATCATTTTGGACCTTGAAAAGTCCTGAAATGTAGCACGAACCCTGATATATTGTATGACTATGACATCCATGCCTTATACAAGGATTTTGATGGAACAGAGACTACCGGGCAGAAATTTGATTTGATGGCCTGTACAAACTACAGTAAGGCCAGTGTTAACTATGAGAATAGGAACCCCTCCCTGCCTTCCTTCTATGGTTATTACAACCTCATGCACATTTCACTGTGCACTAAACATTGTTTTAAACAGCATTGGGCTTGGTTTCTTTCAGGTGTTCTTCTACAAGGCCTGTTTTCTGGGAGGTATAATCAATTTAGGAACCGAATATCAAGACTATGCATGGGTTACGAGGGAAGAAATGAAAGACTTTGTAAACCCAGAGTATCATAAAACAGTCAGTAGATTTGTACGCTGAGTTAACTATCAAAATGTAAAAAAAGATATTACTGATTTGTTGTTTATGGTGTTGACCATTTAATGTCTAAACTGTAATTTACAAACCTTTACAAACAACAAAATAAATCTGAGACATAAAAATATACATTTCTGCTGTACAGGTATGTCTATATATTAAATAATTTAAGTTGTTTCAAAAATTCATATATACAGTGTGCAAAAAAGGACTTTAAAAGTCCTTGATAAACTGTAAGTAAGGGGAGGGGCAAAAACAAATCCATTGGTGAGCCTGTGATCCACTACATGTACTTAGAATACCTTAACTTGCAACAGTCAAGATTGGGAGTTTTCTGCTAGTTTTTCTAATGATGGCTAGTTTCATTTGTTCAGAAAAAAATTAATACTGACATGGAGAGAATCTTGGCAAGAAAAATCGAGGTATGATGGGCTTTTGCATAAGATTTTAAGATCGAAGAGGGACCTTACCATTCACAAATAGTGAAGTGAATAATGTACAAGGAGGAATTAAAACATGGAAGAAACACTTGCAAACCACTAAAAGTTTGAACAAGTTTTTTTGTCATGGAAAGTGACTGTCAGTAACACTACTGCATTCTGTGATTACTGATCATGAATTGACATCCATGAGACTTGGTTTTGAATCATGAGTTTCTGTTATATTGTCAATCGTTGGTTCATCAGCCAGTTTATTTTCATTATTGCGGGGTAAAGTTTCAGCATCATGTTGGTTTTCTGTGTCCATTTCATGCTCTGATTCCTTCTCCTTTTCCTCTTCCACCCAGTCAGGAGAGATAGTGTGGTGAAGTAGTAGGGCCAACACTCCACCTCTTCGAGCTGAGGAATTTGTGATTTGTCTCTCTTGTTCATAGACTTCTTCTAATTTTAACCACTGCAAATTAAAAAAAACACCACTTAAATCACTTTGCTCATTTATTAGAAACTTGCTTCAGTAGGACTACATGGACTACAGGTATAGCATAGCAGGGATTATGCTAGAATTTTGTAATGTGCATCCTAGGACTCATGTGTCTGGGCATATTGGGGTTCCTAACATATTTGATGGGATTTTAGATGTCTTTTTGTAAGTAAGGAATGTTTATATAATGCAATGGCAAGACGTGAAGGTTGTGGGGTCCTGGCAGTTTTTTGCATAAAAAGGCATGATTTTTGCATTAATGCAAAGCCTGTCAGAGGTGCATAAAATGCTTTACGTTTGACCAAGTTGATCATGAGCAGCACCATTGCTGTACTTGCAGTGGTGATTAGCAACATCAGTTTTAGGGCTATATCACCAAGTCAAATGATTAGCAAATTCTTTAGCCCAATGTTCTTAGTAGAGGAATTCTTTTCTACTGTGGGCCTGAGGGGAGAGGTGGAGAGGAGCAGTGTCTTACCTGTTGCACTTTTTGTAAATCTATCTCTGCTCGCCGTAGCTTCTCCCATCGAAAGTGTCTCATACATGATCTTTTTGGGTTAAGACAGATTTTGCTTGTTTCTTTAAAAACATTTGTTACTAGTGGGCAGCCACATACAGCATTAGGTAGAACCTACCAAAAAATGGTGTAAAAATCATATAGCCTGTGTAGAACTACTTTCCATCCTTCCCCTATAAGGAACCTCTTTTTCACCCTAAGGGGGGAGGGGTGGGGTAAGAAGCAGTTGTACAAAGCTAAATGCATATGATACCTGAAAATAATAAGGTCCCACTCAGTTTTAGTAAGAAATATTGTTGACATAAAAAAAACATCCTTTTTTAACTACAGGAGTAGCACTTTATCGCCAGATGCTAACAAACCTGTGGCCCTTGCTCCATGAATTGGAATTCAGAAGTTGATTTTTATGGAGGGAGGGAAACTTGAGAACCCAGAGTAAAACCTTTGAAGCACAGGAGAGAACCAACAAACAACTCTACTCACATACAACACTGAGCCCGGATGGACTTGAACCCAGATCACATTGGTGAGAGGCAAGTGCTCTCACCACTATACCATTCATGCCTCCCGTACCCTTTTGTGTTGCTTGCTTGAGAGGATTGCTGCACCCAAAATATCAATAAACACTCCTCTCACCTTTGGTTCTTTGGTGTGTTCTGGGCAAAGTACTCTTAGTCTTTTACAGTATATTCTTTGTTGGGAGTTGTAAAAGTCACAAAACAAGTTTCTGAATTAAGAAAAGAAAGCAAATAATACATGATGGATACGGCTTTAAAAAGTATATTATTTTCAAAAGTATGACACATGACCACTGTGCAATGGGAAATTATTCCCAAACTAAGAAGGTATATTTGACAGCTCTGTCTGAACCAGGTACTTACCCTGCACTTTTGAATGCAGATCCAAAGGTAGTTAGACTCTCATTCTTTGAAATGAAACAAAAATTACATGAGATATTAAATTGTAAATACAGTGTATGATTATGAGCAATCAAAAATTAAGTTGACACTTAATAGCTATACTTCATGTGATGTTTACAAAGCTTTGGCTGCAATCATGTGCCAGCCAAAGATCAATAGACCCTTTTCGAATATGGCGTCTATGACGTCAAACGAGGAGAATGCGAATGTCCTGCATGTCGAAACCCAATGATTTCCACTAGCAGCATCTGGGACTAGAGAATGCCCCAGATTTCAAAACACAATCATTATCACTTATAACATCCGAGACATTCTCGGACTCCTCATTTGACACCATATTTGAAACTTTAGGGTCTATTGGCTGGCAATGCTACATGTTATTGTTAGTAAACATGAAGTATCGATATAATACCTTCATATAACACTTCTCCATGTGCCTCAAAGCTACTCTTGGAGCTAATGCCAAACCACATGTCACACAGTGAATTTGAAGGTCAGTTTCAGTATCCATATCAACCTCTTGTTTCTGAAAGGTAAACAAAAAAAATCAAATTTAAGTTTTTAACACTTGAGTTACCTTGGATTTATTCCAAAGGTAGCCCAAAGCATTCAGAATGAAAACTGACCTCTTTTTCTTGGGTAGTTGTCTGGCTTCCTCTTTCTATCATTTTCTCTAATTTTTGACTCAATTGATCTAGTTCAAGGAGCCTGTTTTGGGCTTCCTGTTGAATCAAGCAAAGAACTTTGAGATAAAATTGTAATGTGCTCTGTACTCTAAGGACCTCCATAGAGAGTACCACTAGTCTCGACCCCAGAGCCATGTCATTCTTACTGCGCATGCTTGATGAAATGTCAGAGACTCTGGGAAACCCTAGCACGCAGTAGCCAGAATTGTTGCAACTGGGTGTAATGCGCATACTCCAAATCTGCGTCATCACCAGAGGGAGCATGCTCGAAATTTGAATTATCGATAGAGTGCGTGCTCCGTAAATCAACAATTTTTATTTTACTCCCAAAAAAAAAAAAAAAACGTTTATTATTGCTTTATAGCAGCACTACCATTTTATCGGCAATCAAAGTAATTGTTATCCATTATTGCAATGGCTCTTGTGATTGCTAGAGCAGGTTTTCAATTAATTATCTCGACAAATATTCTGACCAATCAGAACTCTGGAAATTCTAGGGTTTCCCAGAGTCTCTGATATTTCGTTGAGCATGTGCAGTAAGAATGGCAGGGCTCTGGGGTCAAGAGTGAGAGTACCCCCTACTTTTTACAAAGCTTTGGCTGCAATCATGTGCCAGTCAAAGATCAATAGACCCTTTTCAAATAATTATGGCGTCTCTGACGTCAAACAAGGAGAATGAGAATGTCCCGGATGTGAAAACCCAATGATTTCCACTAGCAGCATCTGGGACTAGAGAATGCCCCAGATTTCAAAACACAATCATTATCACTTATAACATCCGAGACATTTTATCGGCAATCAAAGTAATTGTTATCCATTATTGCAATGGCTCTTGTGATTGCTAGAGCAGGTTTTCAATTAATTATCTCGACAAATATTCTGACCAATCAGAACTCTGGAAATTCTAGGGTTTCCCAGAGTCTCTGATATTTCGTTGAACATGTGCAGTAAGAATGGCAGGGCTCTGGGGACAAGAGTGAGAGTACCCCCTACTTTATCTACCCCACCCTAAGATTCAGTGAGCGCTTTCCACCTCACTGAAGTCCCAGTCTTAGCATCAAGGTGGAAGGGAAGGGATATTCCTGTAAGCATGTAACAATAGTCATACTTGTTTCTTCTTTTGCAAGTCCTCTAATAGCTTTTTTGCCTTCTGATCTGCTAAACTTGGCTCTCTGTTCCACTCTCTCATTCTCTTGGGTAATATTTCCTGGATACGTCTGAATGAAAAAAGAAATTATCTTAGTTATGAACAAAGGTAGCAAAAGATGTTTCAACTGAAGCTAGAACACAATGTACCATATGCACTATCTCAGTAAAGGCCTACCTAACAGGGCTTCAACTATGCTAGCCTTTGAATTGTTCATGAACAAATGCAAAAAAATAATTCTACCAACTGAAGGACAATTTTTCATCTTTTGTACCTTACAGCCAGTTGTATCCCACATTCATCACTGCAATACTTAGAGTTTGGTGTAGCTGCATTAGTACAACCAGGGCCATAACAATGCCAATGGACTTCATCCTGTTCCATATCCTTGGACTGATCACCAGAGCCTTTCTTTTCATCCCCTGACCCCAGTCTGAAACGTCTTCTTGGACGTTCATGGGATGTTGGCTTAACTTTTGCCTGTAGTTATAATCAAAAGTTAATCGAAAGTTCTACAACAATGAATTTTGTAAATCAAATGTTGAGTAATTCATAGACTGGGAATTACTTTGGTTTTTAATAGATTTGGATTTGTCTCTAAAAAAAACTTGTTTGGAGGTTGCACTTTTAATCTGTAAGGAAGAATTTAGATTCCCTATCCCTATTCCCCACAAGGCTTATTTACTTTCAGCTGTAGGGTTGTTACTTGTAAAAACAAAGAAATACAAGAAACCACTCTTCTGAGTATGGAAAAATATTCTTCTTTGCAGACATGTTAAGTGTTGTCAAACAACACTTAGAGGCTGTATAGGAGACTAACCAAGCCATATCCCTCCACAATTATAACTTGTTTTCTCTACATTGGTGGAATTTTGGTTAAACACTTACATGTACTTTACGAGCAGTAGGAGTAGCATGTTTCATCTTGACAGCCTTCTTCTGATGCTTGACTACATCTCTTTTTTCCTTCTAAATAAATGTAAAACAAAAAAAAACCAGAAAAACAAAACAAAAAATGTGAGAGCTCAAGTTTGTAATTGAATCCTCTAGTAAGTAAGTGCTACAATAACGTCTGTATAAAATAGCATAGAAAAAAAGATATTTTGGGAGATGAGATCCTGAGGTGGGGAGGCAGGATGAGATGATGAAAACTTATGATCAAGTTTGTGCAAAAAACTTGGGATACAACGTATAAATTTAAAGGATGCAAAAATATTCAGAGTGTATGCTAAAGTAACTCACCTTTTCTTTGTGTCTGATATATTCACGCTTCCCTGATGAATCCTCTGCTTTTGAACCCAGCTTTGTTTTTCTCAGGATTATCTGCCAGCAAAAATACAACAGATTAAACTGCTATACTAGAATCCTAGCCCCACACACACACCCACAACCAAATTAAGTTTCGAACTATCAAAACAGGTGCTTACCCTTGACATTTTAAGACACTGTCGCAGTCTACATTTTTGTCTCATTCTGTTTGGTCCACCAAACTTTCTCATGTCCTAGTGTTGAGTCAAAATAAATAAAAGTAGATTAGTTAATTTTACCGTAACTGTGAAATTTCTCGCATGTTTATTGGTCGAGAGCCGTGGTAAATAAGAGGACATACCGATAATTGAGGAATCACTCACACAAGGAGCAAGTGCACGCTTCATACGGTTTTTTTTTTTTCAAACTTTTTCTTTGTTTTTGGATCTTTTATTTGACTTTATTATGGTAAAAAACAAATTTCCTATAGCTTTGCGTGGTTCAGCTAAGCCTCGTGAGTACATAACATTTTGACCAACATTTGACGTCATATCGTGGTAAATAAGAAAACATACCACTCTAAACCATCGGAAATTTGTTAACTTTACAGGCTCTTATGGTAGGTATCAATGGAGTCTTACCTTGCAAAAATCACATTTCCCACAATCAACAGTTCTGAGACAAGATTCACATTCACCACACATTCTTGATGACCTCTTGAGCTGGGGCTGGGATTTCTGATAGAAGATACAAGAGTACAACATAAAAATGTATATCAAAGAAAATGAATGAATAAATAGATATAAATGATAATAAATAATAATAGATAATAAATGGATAGATGAACAAATGGAAGAATGAATGAATGGATGAATAGATGGATGGATGAATAGATGGATGGGATGGGATAGGGTGGATGGATGGATGATGGATGGATGATGGATGGATAGATGGATGGGTGAATGGTCAAATGGACTATAAACTTGCCTTATTTCTTTCCGAGTCATATTTCTTTTCTGCGACCATTTCACCATCTACATCCACTTCTATTTCCTTTACACCCTCTTCTTCTTCTTCTGTTTTTAGTTTTAATTTCTTCTTCTTATACTTGATAGAAAGATCTGGGTTTGCTCCTATAAAGAAAAATATTCAAGGATTAATTATTATCACAGATAAAAATGATAAAGTCTTTTGTGATAAACGTATTTAAAGTCAGGGGAGGGGTGCAGGGATATGCCCCCCCCCCCCCCAATCCTTGGGTCAACTTTATACCCCTACTTTGAAGACAACCAATACAAAATAATGTTGTTTTAGAGGTGCACTCTTCCCTGGGTCGATTTTGTGCCCCTACTGCAGCTTTTAAGATATCCAATACATAATAACTTGGCTCGGTGTTTTTCTCTTGTGAATGCCCTTCCAACACAGCAGCCCTCCCTAAAGAAAATCCTGGATCCACCCCTGAAAGCACTACCTTACATTTAGATCTCTACAGCACAGAATATCCTAATGATATGAGCATGTAGCAAGCTCTAATTTTCATTAAATACTGAGCTTTTGCTCACCGCCTTTTATGATCTGCTCTCTTCATAAATATAGTATTATATATGGCCTAGATATGAAAACTTGAGTTAACTACTTCCAACCTGTACTTTATGTATTTCACTCTACCCAAAGTATTGAGCACTCATAGACTTTTATAAATGGAAAAGTTATCATTTATTCATATACCTAGACATGTTGTGCAGTAGAAGTGCTTGATCATCTGAGCTTCATCTTTAGTAATACCAATACAATCACCATGAAACCATTCATCACACTTGTCACAACATCTGAAGAAATATCATTAGTATAATATTAACATTAAATAAAAGCATCCTGTTCCCTCCTTTATCACAGGGATCCCAAATGACAAAGTAAGTAAGGTAAGGAAGTTACAGTCAAAGCTCTCATAAGCGACCACCTCAGGAATTCCAAAAAGTTGATGTAACAAAAGCTGGACACTAATGAGAATGGGATCTCATAAGTGGCAATGCAAACAGGGTTTCGAAATATTGGCCATAACTAGAACTGGTCGCTTACAAGAATGGTTGCAAGGACAGCTTCAACTATGGTTGTATTAAAATCCTGGCAAGATTTTTGTTTCGATTGGTAAGAGTCAAGAAGCAACTGTTTCTTGTAAAGGGTCTTAGATCATTGATAAACAAGTGAACCACATGTACATATTTATAATCATGGCAGAGTTCCAAGAACTTACATCATAAAGCTGTTTGTATTAGATTGTTTACATATGCAGTATACTAAATCTTCTTTCTTTACTTTTTCCTCCTAAATATTTTCAAACAAAACAAAAACAAAACTCTATTACAACTACATACATGCACAACCCTGTGGTATAATCTCCTATATAGTTGTGCCTTCCTCCCCCCTCCCACCTCACCCTTAGAAATTCCAACTTCCCTTCAAGGGAGAGGTATGAGTACTATTTAGAAATAGGTATATTACTTAAAAAGATGAGTTAGGTTTCAAAATAACAACAGTTTTCCATGTTTTACATGAATCCAAGTTTAAGTGTTTAAGTGAATCCAAGTTTAAGATCTGTGATTAGATCTGAAGCTGGCTACCTTTGGTTTTGGTGGAGTTGTTCCAAAGTTATGGCCCAGCAGTGCATCTACTTTCGCTTGCCTTTCTGGTAAGATGTCAAGAATCTTTTTGAGCTCCTGAGCCTAAAACAACAACAATAACACAAAAGTGAACTACATAAAAACATACTTCAAATAACCCTTAAAAAAGACAATTATAATGACATAACTACACTTAAAGTTTAGATTTTCTAAGTTCAAAAATAACTTAAGGATTTCGCTTAAAAAGGGGAGTGAGAAAATGACCAAAAACCTGAAAAAGTTTCTGACAAAGTGAAAAAATAGAAATAAAAAAAAATCTCAAAATCAAATTCAAATACTCCATCTAAACTTTAACGATAAGGAAGAATGTTGACTAAAAAAGACAAATTTTCACTGAGTATAGATTCTTCACATCAAATATGTCTTAAAACACTTCAAAACAATAAAAATTATTTACATTCAAAGTTTCCCCTTCGTCCGCCATCTTGGATAATAGTGAATACTGCGCATGCGTCAGCCGGTTTTTAGTAAGTATCGATATTACTGTCACGAAATTCAACACGGCGCCAACCATGAATCAATGGAGTGAATGGAGGGAACTAGAAAGCGATCCAGGTAGCTTTATACTCTATTGATTGCTTCTTTACATAGAAATATAGTTTGTCTTGGTTTAATACGTGTTATATATTGTGTTTGCAGGTATTTTTACACTTTTGATCGAGGAGTTTGGTAAGACGCTGTTGATGTTTTGATGTCACATGTTGTCATTCTCATCTCGAAAATATTGATTTTATAAGCTTATTCGCAAGTAAATTAGTTCTAAAACCCCTTTGCTAGTACGCTAGAATGTTATGAATACACTGTGTTTTTGATTTTGATGGATGTTAGCTCAGAAACCTTGTAAGCATAGAACTTACTATAAAACGAGAGACGCTTGCAAGACCTCATGAAACACTAAATATTTCATACACAAAATATCAAACTGTTTCGGATTGCGTTACATTATCAAGTTTTAGTATTTGTTGAAACAAATCTTGGACTAACTAGATCTGTGATAAGGTACTAAGAGCTACAGAAAATAGAACTCAACTATGTATCCAATGTGGTGGTTGTTGTTATGTTTGGGTTACCTGTGGTGTATATATGCATGACTAAGTGTTGTATATTCTCTCAGGTGTGAAAGGAGCACAAGTTGAAGAAATCTATGATCTATCTAAACCAATCAAAGGGTGAGAAAATATACATCACTTTCTAATTTTTGAACAAAATATTATCCGTGTACATAGGGAGAGGATATAGGGGTGATGTACATATGCTGTAGGGACTAGTTATTGCTGTCTCCATTAATTGTTGTATCAGATACAACAATATGATTAGTTAGCACACTATTATTAAGAGTCTGTTTTTATTATTTGGTCCAGGACGGTCTATGGGTTTATTTTTCTATTCAAATGGATTGAAGAAAGAAGGTCCAGGCGTAAGATTCAGCCATTAGATGAATCATTTGTGGAAGATGAAGATATTGTCAATGATATCTTCTTTGCTCAACAGGTATATAATATTATTATTATTATTATTATTATTATTATTATTATTATTATTATTATTATTATTATTATTATTATTATTATTATTAATTCGGGGCTTAAGAAAAGGGTGGCTCAGTCGCCTATCATGATGACCAAATTAGTTTCAGCTCAGTCATACTTCATTTTTGGCTCAATGTTACTGGTCAAAATGGCTGGCAAGACAAAGATTTGACCAGACAAGTTCCAATTCTGGCCCGACATTGTCAGATGACTGGCATTATTTTAAGCCCTGTAATTCCAAATTTTCAAATACTCCATAATTATGTTCATATCAGGCTATGGGAAAATGGAAAAATATTTTAAAATGTTTTGTTTCAGGTCATTCCCAATTCTTGTGCAACACATGCTCTTCTGAGTGTTCTTCTCAACTGTCCTCACGTTGACCTTGGAGAGACTGTCAGTAAACTCAAGGAATTTTCAAAAAATTTCAACCCAGAGGTAAATGCTTTCACATGTTTTACTGCCATAATTTCTTAATTTTCGACATGTACAACAATATTTGCTTACTTTATTTTCTGTTGTCTGCTTTATGAGTCAAACATCAATGACCATTTGCAAAAGGGAAATTTTTAACTTAGGGAGAAGGAAACACATAAATGATTGGCACGAGAAGAGTGTTGTTTTAAACTTGTTAACTCTAAATGTAGTTTTAGCATCAAATCTAAATTGAGGCTGTTGTTTGTCTTACGTTCAATGAGGCTTCTATTTTTTTCTACTGCAGGTATCATCATCCATTCTTTTCTTTTAATCTTCTTTTTGCAGAACAAAGGTTATGTCATTGGGAATCTTCCTGAGTTGGCTATGACCCACAACAAATTTGCAAGGTATGCATTCTTTCATTCATAGCATGGGAAATATTTGTAGAGCAGATTCCGTGTGAGTGTGAAAAGTCACGGCATGGTTACAGTAAAGTGAGGACACAGCACCAAATGTTGAATGTTTACAAGACACAGTACTGACACGGTCACAGCAAGGTCGTGCCGTAAGTTTTTCATGTTCATATTAAAAATGCTCCTCCAACTGAAACTAGGGGAGCCATGAGGACTCTTCAGCACTAGCACACATATCTATCTATCACCTATACTGTTCATTTTTTCCCAGATGTTTATTGGACCTATATAGCTTATAATATTCTTAACTCTTTATCCAGGCCAGAAGCCAAACAGTTACCAGAGAAAACAAACTCCCTGTCATCTGTAAGAGCTATGGAGGCTTTTCACTTTGTTAGTTATGTTCCAATTAAGGGCCGATTGTTTGAACTAGATGGACTAAAACCATATCCTATTGATCATGGTAAGTACATACTACCTACAGTACATATTCTCTGGTTGCTTGACAAGTGCTGGGGAATAGTCTTCTTTACCTTGGGAGTAATGTTTACCCATTTCAGATCACAATTCATTTCCTAGAGTATCATTTCTTTGTTTAATGATTGCGCATGAGAAGACACATAAATATGGAAACAACTCAAACAAAGAGTTTTATTCTTAAGAGATAGAAAAGTGGTCTGAAATGAGAAAACAAAGTCAACAAAATTACCTTTTATCATCTAGCCCATTATTTTCTCCTTCTTCTTTCTTTTTAGTTTTCTTATTTCCTGTTTTCTCGGTTAACTTAGATTCATTTTTATCAAGAGATGTTTTTCTCTGTTTTGCCCCATGTGTGTTCACTACAACGACATCTTTCGCGCCCTTACTCAACTTAAAAAACATTACACCCAAGATAAATAGGTCTATGGAGGGTGGCGTATGGAAGAACTCACCTCCCAGGTCTCCAGTTTCACTCCAGGACAGCTATTCCAGAATAATTGTCTGTGTGACAAAGACAATTTTACACATGACTGTATGAAAATCAAAAAAATAATTTGTTTAACCCCCTAAATTTTTTTTCATCAGGTCCATGGGGTGAGCACGAAGACTGGACTGAGAAGTTCCGTAGAGTGATTACCGAAAGACTTGGAATTGCAACTGGAGGGTAATAAGACCATTATTGATCATAGTTGCACAGTAACACTATTTTCATTACTACATGCTGATCAAGACAAAAGTGATCACAGGTGAATGGGTAATAGATTACACTGTCAATCAAATATATCGGCAGAGTAGAGCATCTAAAGGTACATGGGAAGCTACTGTAATGGTTTATTTGATTGACAGTAGTCTATTGCTAATTTCTCTCTTGCGAATGCTGTCTTGATGAGCACATAGCAATGAAAACAGTGGTAACTGATTCCATGCTCATAAGAAAAAGGTCTGCATTAGTTCTTGTTGATAAATAGTTTTTGCTGTGCAATTTAAATTTTGCAATTAATTCTTGTTGATAAATAGTTTTTGCTGTGCAATTAAAAGAGTCACTTGGACTCGCAAATGAATTCCACAGTAATCTTGAGTGTACATAATTTTGTAATGCATGTTTGCATCTTGTTACGACAGGGAGCCATTCCATGACATTCGATACAATTTAATGGCTGTCGTTGGTGATAGAATCATGGGCTTTGAAGAAAGACTAGAAAAACTCAACAGTGACAGGTACAAGAATGCATAATATACACTGAGATCAAGGGTGGCATAGTGGTAGTGCACTCTCCTCTCACCACTGGGGTCTCAGGTTCAATTCCTAGGCTTAGCGTCATGTGAATAGAGTTTATCACTAGGTCTCTCCCTTGATTGGAGGTTTTCTTTCTGGTTCTCTGGTTTTCCTCAACTCAACTTAACTTCATTTTGCATATTTTTTTTACAATAATTATTAATCTTAAATTTTTGAATCATATCAAAATTACATTTTTATAGTTTTGTTTACCATTATAAACCCCTTTGAAAAACCTAACACACTAATTCCAATTCGACCTGTGAGTTAGCCATGACTGTGAGTGAACATGCCATGAGATTGATCAGATCAGAGGTTGTTTCAGGGTATCAAAGTTAGAATTATTAGTATACACCATCTAATATAAAACTAGAGACTGTTCAGTGAGAGGCAAGTGGTATCACAAGTGTCCTTAAAAAACAATGCTGTTCTCTAAGTTTTCTATTCTTTATTTTTCAGAGAAATGATCCTTGAGAAAGCTAAATCAGTAAGTGCAACATAGAAATATTAATCTCTAATTGTTTGCTTTAGTAAGGAGAGGTCTTGGGTGGCATAGTGGCGCTACACTTACCTTTCACCTTTTGGGTGTCAGGTTTAATCCCTGGACTCTTTGTTTTTCCTCCCTCTGCAAATTCAATGCACTAAATTCCAATTCTGATCTGTGAGTTGGCCATGCCCTTTCTTACAGTAGATCAACCCAGAGGTGTGCAGTAATAGCATAAGCCCTGTTATTATATGATTATCAATGAAATACCTATATTTCTCTATTTCAAAAATTTGATATTTTCACATGAGAAGATAACATGTTATTTTCACATGTGAAGATGTCATCACTATGGTAACATACTTCTTATAGCAGAAAAAAAGCTCAAATGAGTTTTTTTTTTTTTTTTTTCATTGATAATTATATAATAAACAAAATATTACATGGGCACTTGGAGATACAAATTTTATCTTCTCGTGTTGAAAATCTCTAACTCGTTTTCTAACACTCGAAGATAAAATTCATATCTCCGCGTACCCATGTAATATCCTCTATTTATTAAGCATTTTGGTGCCTTGTTCTCACAGCTTGTTGAAAATAGCAAACTACCCAAAGACGAGTCTCAAGAAGATTCAGATGAGAAAACAGCTTCCACAACATCGGAAACAACACCACTAAATAATGTGTCCGATAATGCAGGGAATTTAATGCCACCGCCACCACCACCATCAGCAGCAGCTGGACAGACACTTCTACTACAAGCACAAGCTTCAACACAATCTACAGCTATAACACCTTTGACAACATCATCAACGTCTTTACTTCAAGCTACAACATCTACAGTGAACACTGTCAACTCATTAGCAACACCTTCAGCACCAAGTTTTCCCATAACAACAGTTTCTATGCCAACACAAAACTCGCTGACGTCAAGTGTTTCTGGAGACAGAGGCACCAGTCCACAAACCAGTTCTTCTAATACAAACTCCAAGACTAGTAGTTCAAGTATGAACTCAATGGAAAATGGTCCAGGGTCACCCATCGAAGTGATATCAGATAATGAAGACAATAATGGAGTAAGTCCAAAAGAACTGAATGACCCTATTACATAATGACATAATGATAATTACAAATCAGTAAAAGCCTATGTTCTAATGCTAAATAATAAAAGTTTACTCATTCGGAAAATAGAATATTCTCATGCATAAAAAACCTTTCCATTGTTCCTGTATTACTGTATAATAATTACACGGCGAGCTCATGACACTCTTATTCTTTTCCAGGAAACTACAGAATCTGCTCCATCAGATGACCAGAAAGACTATGAAGAAGTCTGTTATGATGACCTGGATGAATTGTTTGGTCTGCCCCAAAATGATAAAAAGAGCTCAGCCTTGACAGACAAAGGTAGCTGTTAATGATGAATTAGATTGAATATTGCTATAGTTTTGGAGATTTTCACACAGAGATATAAAATCACATTGTTGATTCAGTATCTGAACTCAGAGTATCTCGGGTGCATGAAACCTGGCATCTAGATAAATTAATTTATTATATGATTATCAATGAAATACCTATATTTCTTGTGAAGATATCATCACTATGGTAACATACTTCTTATAGCAGAAAAAAAGCTCAAAAATCTTTCTTTTCTTTTTCATTGATAATTATATAATAAACAGAATATTACATGGCCGCTTGGAGATACAAATTTTATCTTCTCGTGTTGAAAATCTCTCACTTGTTCGCTGCGCTCACTCGTGAGAGATCTTTTCAACACTCGAAGATAAAATTCGTATCTCCGTGCGCCCATGTAATATCCTCTATTTACTTTACATTGTGCCACTTGTTTGATATGTTCACACTGACCTGATGCTTACAATGCGTTCATCTTACAGAGAAAGAAAAAAAGAACAAAGAAGCGGAAAAGGAAGAAAAACCCGAAGAAAATCCGACCCAGAAACTTATAGCAGAGTTAAAAGAATTATCTGATCACTCAAATGAAGCAAAGGTGTGACAAGTTGTTGATAAAAATTGATATGAGGAAGCAATCATTGTTCAGGATAGGGGTAGGGCTCGAGGAATCTAGGGGAGAGATATTCATCTTTTTAGCAACCAAATGGTTAGGGCAATTGGTATTTTATTTTAATCCAAGTTTCTGCCACTGAAGAAGACTGAAAAACAATGGGGAAGAGCCGAGAGGAATGATTGTTAATATTCGTACGACAGTCCATGTACCTTCCCCTCCCCTCCCCCAATAGTTCCCTGAACTGAGAACGCTTACAAATGACTTATTTTCTTCAGGCCCTCGCAATGCAACTACATGAAGTGGAAAGAGAAATCACCAATTGTGAAACTGGGAAAAAAGAAGAAACTGAAAAACGGAAGAAATATTATGTAAGTCATCTTTTTTCACGTAGTGTCTCTGTTTTTGTTTGTTTTTTGATACGTGTGTCTAATCTGTGCGTTCTTAAGCTGATCTGTTTGTCTGCCTGTCAGATTTGGTTATCAGTAAGTTTGGGCATCTCGGGGTCCGTCTAGTCTGTAATAAGTCTCTTTGTCTGTCTGTCCGTTCTTCCGTAGATCGGCCTGTCTGTCTGTCTCTCTGTCTGTCCGTCTGTCCGTCTGTCTGTCTGTCTGTCTGTCTGTCTGTCTGTCTGTCTGTCTGTCTGTCTGTCTGTCTGTCTGTCTGTCTGTCTGTCTGTCTGTCTGTCTGTCTGTCTGTCTGTCTGTCCATCCTTCCATAGTTCCATCTGTCTGTACTTATGATATCGTGTTTTTATCTTAAGGTTGATCACTGTCGTCGCACGCACAACTACGACCCGTTTGTCTGCACGTTCCTCACAATGCTCGCCCAACAAGGCCACCTCGCTCAGTTAGTCGAACAACAAGCATCGCTCAAACGAAGAATAGCACAAAGCGCTGCACAGAAGAAAAATATCAAACGTCCTTACAAGAAACGAAACAACAAGTAGAACTACTCTATTGTTCACGTGATCATAAACAGGTGCTCACGTGATCATGTTGTATGGTTGTCGCCACTAGTTACCATGGAAACATTTTTGGTATGCTCTTCCAGGATTTAGCTGGAATTGCTGAACAATATCAGAAAATAAGACCAGTTGCCTTTGACAACCGAAAGTAATGGCGGGAAAGGATCACGTGACTGGTTGTCCGTTGATGATTGGTTGGTAAATAGACAGGAGCTGAAGTTTTCTCGGCCTTGTTTACACACGAATTGCTCCAAAAAGCACTGATATCTTTGTACATAGAATAGCTGAAGTCGCAAGTAAACCTTTAAACTAGATGTTATTTCAAAGAAATATTTTTCCTTAAAATTGTATGATAGTGAATAGACCCATTCAGGTTCAGGTTGGGCGTATGCTTTCCATTCAAGACCATCATTCATTCCTTTAGGAATGAAGAGCTACCTGTATGCTTGAGAAAATCCATGAGTATAGATGAGATTCGAGCAAAGAAATCACACTCAAGGGATTGACACGTGGGATGAAATGGGTGGGCATGCACAAGGCTTGTTTTTGTTCAATGTGTTGTCCTCCCCCCAACCCTTGCCACAAGGGTTTTTCTCCGGTTTCCTCCCTCCGTAAAAATCAACATGTGAGTTGAGTGTTGTGTGTTGTACATAGTGAATGTAGTGGTCGTGTGTGCGTAGTGAACCTCATGGAAGAGATCCTTACGAGGGAGTGATGGTTGTAAAGTATATAGGTTTATTCATACATGCATATAAATACACAAAAAATCACCATGTGCACTGCATTTGGAGTTTTTCTTTACATGTTGTAAATCACAACAATGTTGTAAAAGTATTCTAAGGGCGGATTAGTTACAAACAAAAGTATTAAAAACAGCATTACAAATTTTGAATATCGTTGGATGCATTACGAAAAAGATGCCAAAAATACAGCTATTTCAAAAACGTTTGGTGAATGTTTTGTTGCATATTGCATACCAAGGTCGTGGAACATAGTGTAAATAATGTCAGCCCAGAAAAACACCGGAAAGCGTGCAGACAAATTAAAGTTTGGGAAAATTCCTTATTGTTGTGACCTTGCGCTGATTGCATTCACATCACCCATAGTTTACCAAAAAATGCAACAAAACTTTCACCAACCTTTATTGAAATAGCTGTTCATCAAAACAATGTTTTCGGTTACATGTGCAATGGCAGTTACATAATTGCTAAATACAGATTCTCAGGTAGACCATATGTCTTTAGAACAGCTCCTAGATCAATATTTAAGCTGCAGCATCCTTGGAGTATCTGCGGTGATCCTGGTCTTCTTTGCTGGCGACCCGAGGGACATGGAGAAGATGGTACAGCCTGTACAACATGATAGCGACCGTCAGCGCATTCTTAGCCGTGAAAAACAAATGGATCTCGCTTGTAACCTGGTACATGCCCAAGAGCACCAGACGAAAGATCAAGAAAGGGCCGTCATGCATTACGAGAGAGCTCAGTATCGTCACGAGATCTGCTGACAACATACTGCATCTGGGTGTCGTTTTGGGGTCCTCATTCTGGGTGTTTTCATTTTGAGGTTCGTATGAACCCTGTGTTGTTGTGGAACCTGTGGTACTTGCTACAGATTCGTCATCACTTTCTTTTTCGTCAACTGAATTTGCACTTGAGATGGATTCCGTATCTAATGGTGGTTTGTTTGGTGGTTTGTTTGGTTGTCCTGACTCAACATATGAAACGTCTTTTCTTTTCTAGAAAATTCAAAAAATATAGTGAGCTACAGTGATAATATAGGCCGCTCATCTAAGTAAAAATTCTTCCGGCCCCAGCCAATTTGGACCGAGGGTAACCTAGCTTGTAGCAACAGTTTTGTGCTGAAACATCTTTCACAAAGCTTTTTAGAGCTATACCTCTAGTACCTACTCAATTCTTTCCCCCTTCTATTTATTGTTTTTCTTTTCACTTCAAAAATAAACGAAACTACTGAATGGTGTAAAATATTTAAGTTTTCTACATTTCACTTGCCATTCCTCATAGCGTGACCGGTTCCTATGTATATCAATGCCTGATCAATGCTTTGTTTTCTAGCATCTGTCCTAGCTCAGTGTTTTTTCATACACCATGCTTATCTCAAACACTTATCACATCAATTCCATCTGATCTTACCATCTCCATTTTTTGTCGACATGATGCCTCGCTGACGTCATCGTCATCACTACCAGCCGTTGCCATGGCAACAAGACAAAACTGCAGCATGCTGCACGTGAATAGTGCTAATATAGTGTAGGTCAGCATGACGTTGTACTTGACGTTGCGGTGGGTTAACGGCTCGAACAGATCTAAATGAAAAATAAGGTAATTGACCGAAATGATATGATAAACCTCTCGATCTTAATTTGGGGGTAATTTTTCCACATTTAAGACCATGTGTCATTCCCTTGAGGATAATGCTGTTTGTTTGGGGTGTATCATATTCATGTGTCTTCTCGTCAGTGCATAACCGTTAAACAAAGAAATGATATTCTGGGAAATGACACGTGGTCTGAAATAGGAAAACATTACGCCCAAGCCAAAAAAAAAAATGGATATTTTGGATCTCTAGGCTAAGCACGTGCACTTGGCTTTCATTGATTTTAAAGTAAATAAGAAATTTAATTAAAATTAAAAAAAAAAAAACAGGAAAAAAGAAAGACTGATCGAAAATTCTAGACTTGCAAAAAGTGGCATTCGGTTACTCACTGAGGAATGCGTGCTATAACTCAACGATGGTTAGAAAGCGCAGGCCTCGGCGCCAAGGGGGGCTTTGATAAAGTCTATAGTCTAGATCTAAGAATAGAGTTAAAGCGCAGCAATCAAGGATCCGGCGGGCTTATTTACCTAAGATATCAGCCCCCATGCCAATGTACGCTAGCAGCAGGTTAGACAACTGGTCACGCGTTAGTTTTCCTCTTGGCAGAAGCCAGCGTCCAAAGATGATGAACAACAGTACTCCAAGTTCACACACTTTTTTGGCCGCTACTTCAGCGTCAATTGAGGCGTAAAGTTTGTACTAAAATAACAAGAAACGATCATGATTAGATTATTATAAAAACTATCTATTTTTAACTGACAAGTTCATGAGGTACTTGCTGCTTATCTTGGGCGCAATCTTTTCCCATTTCAGGCTAAAAATCATTCCGATACCATTTTCTTGAGAGACACAGGTGACATAGAGGTGAGAGCGCTCGCCTCTCGCCAATGCAACCAGGGTTCGAGTCCCACCAGGCTCGGTGTCGTGTATGAGTAGAGTTTGTTGGTTCTCTCCTGTGCTTCGAGGGTTTTTCTCCGGTTCTCCGGTTTTCCTCCCATTGCAAAAATCAACTTCTAAATTCTAATTCGATCTAGAGTGTACTCTTTAGTAACCCTTGCAAACTGTGAAAATTGTTTAACGGAAAGGACGACAAAAAATATATTCTAAGTATTTTTTACGTACTAACCTTTCCAATACTGGCCTGGGACAAAATGATCTGCTTCGAGTTGTTAAGTTTCGTCAGTTGGTCGCGTTCATCGAGTCTGTGTTGAAGAAGATCGAGTTCCAGGACCCAAATCACAGGAATGATGGCCGACAAATACAAAAAACAACTGGGCCAGAATCTAAGAGAAAATATGTCGGGGAAAAAATGATGATGAATACTAAGATCATAACGAGTGGAGATAAATAAAAATTGCCGCTGATCCGGTGGTTGATGAGCAGTCGATAGGTAAATAAGCCTGTGAAGCGGTGCATTGGGGACTGGGGCGGGGTGGGAGGGAAGATGGGCAGGCCCCAACCTTCCCCCTCCCCCCAACCTTCCCCCTCCCCCCAACCTTTCCCCTCCCCTCCCCAACCTTTCCCCTTCCCTTCCCCAACCTTTCCCCTCCCCTCCCCAACCTTTCCCCCCTCCCCCCAACCTTTCCCCCCTCCCCCCAACCTTTCCCCCCTCCCCCCAACCTGCCCTTATCTCAAACAGGAATTTTTGTCTCAACATACAGGGAAAAAAGTAAACTGAAAATATTGCTTAATTCAAAATCAATTGTTAAAGTTCTTGAGTTAACAAAAGATATATTAGAGTGGTTTTCATTAACCTGTGAAACAAAGCCGTGTACTAATTAAAGTGTAATAGTCAGATAAACACAATAGAAAACTAAAGAATTAGAGTGAAGTAATGCGTAATACACTAAAGTGTATTTCACGGGTTTATGAGGATCACTCTAACATCAGTTTTAATAGTTTAAACTATTCATACTATTTGTTAATTAGTCCTGGGTGCAAGAGTACCTTGTTCAACCCTTAGGGTTGTCTCTCTTGCACCCTCCACCTATTTATTTCCGTTTTTCACTGTGGATTTGTATTTGTATATATGTGGTAAATAAAAACCTTTGAACCTTTGAACCTTTGAACCTTATTTGAAACACTGAATGGCGGAATACCAGGCTCGAAACAAGTTTATCTTCAATGCATGCTTAGTCGTCGGCCATTAACGATCGTTTTAATGTCACCATTATATTTAGCTTTTTATCATCAATACTATTATTATATTCATTATTATTTACGTCATGTGTTATGTATTTTCGTAAGTAAATAACATCGACCTTCTAGATTCTTCCAATTCATCAATTTTCCGCACTGATATCAATAGATCTATAATTGTTTTGACTCAATTTTAAAGGACCATCGAGCCGTTTAACTAGTCTCCGAAGCGTCTACTTTGCTTCAGGCTATTTCGTTTTAGGAAAAAACATAAAACGGAAACTAGTTCTAATTTTTGGCTGGAAAGAAAATTAATCTACATTACTTTGACAAAGAACTCATGAAGTCAGTACTTGCCGCCGGTCAATATCTCTTTTTTAAACTGTAATCTACGTATAGTTAGATTTTGGGAAGCAGGAAAAGAATATTCTATACTTGTTATGGATCAGCGCTTTCGTACACGTCCGAACTTACTCCCGTCACCCGGTAAACATTAATTATTTTACAAGACATTATCTCCAATAAAATCTATCTAGGATATAAATAATCACTAGGATATCAAGGCTATAAAAAGAAAAAATTGAAGATATAGTTCAAAGGAAATTTCAGATCGAAAAACGTAAAATTTACAGGCGTGGCAGAGTGAAGCAGCCCTGTTAGTTCTGTGTTTCAGCGTCTCATTTACCTACAATACAATTTAAAAAAACTAGCGATTGTGTTCTCATTCGCAGTTGAACCTAAACTAGGCTTTGTGTTCGGTTAACGCAGGCTACATGCGAGTCTACTAGCTTTAGTACGATTCTAGTTTTAATGTCTGATAACAAAAGGCAACTGAAGAGATTTCACAAGCTAAAATCAAATGACAAAACTGCCAACGAATAGGATGCGCGCGTTAAGGATTAAACTTGTCAAATTGTTCAAAAATGGTTCAAATTAATCTAAGTACTGTACTTTACTGTACTGTACTGTACGTTTTTATTTTGATATTCGTGTAAAAGCTCTCATGGTTGTAAAGTTAATAAATAAATAAATAAATTAACAACAAATGTTATTTACGTAATATTTCATATTTATATCAACCCAATTCTCAAAAGTTACAAAGAAGTATAGTTCAGATTGCTAAATCTAATTTATTGCGCAGTTAAAAGGCAATGAAACATTGAAAAAAGCCGAACATTTATAGTAATGAACGCGCCTGAAAATTAAAATCGTTAACAATGGGTTTTCATCTTTCGTTTACTTGCAATATATTGTTTGGAGCACAGCCACGGTCGTCTGCCAATATGAGTACTGAGGGTTTTCGGCAGCATTTAGAGTTAAACTGATAATGCAATTCTCTTTTTGCGACTTTTGACTGTGGAATTGCTTTTCGTAGCTAACTAGTATCGCAGTGTTGCTTGAAGTAGAAGAAACTACAGGCGTATTCTATTCAATACTCTCTCTCTCTCTCTTTCTCATTTCATACCCTGTGAGCAGAGTCCTCTCTTCTTACATCCCTCTCTCAGTTTCCCTCTTTTTCTTTCTTTTTTCATTCTTTTTTCTTCTTTCTTGAAGCCGACTACTATCTACCATGTACTGCCCAGTCAGGGTACTATAGACTTAGTCACGTACATATACTGAGACAAACAAATAGCCTTCAAGACAAACTTACAGTCTATATTCTCTGCCTTTTCTCTTGATCATGATGTACAACATCTCGATAATCATGAAGAAAATTCCACTCAGGAAACACCAGTAGAGATTCTGCTTCGTATGCACCACCACCAGCGCCACGGATACGATGACATGAAGACAGAACGCTATTCTAGTGATGAACGAGTTAAAAAGAGATAAGGCTGTCATTTCCCAAGATCTTGATCAACAAACTCATGAACAAGTTGTTTTAGAGGCATAAAGGCCGTAAGTAAACTGTTCAACCCATACCGGAATTTGTCTTTTAATTGATCATTTTATCACTTGATGACGTAGCTGGTACGTCACGAGTGGAAGTAGATAGCAGCAGGACATTTTGTCCTTTGAAGCGAAACTTGTTCCTTCTTGTACTATTTTGAAACGCGAATTTTATTTGATCTATCCTTACCTTCTAAAAATTTGATTTTTTTCCCTGAATAAATAAGAAGTGAACCTCTAGGATTTTGGGTTTTGAAAGAAAACTTGGTCTTCCTGTGATAAAAAATAGCCGCGAAAGACTGGATCAAAGCAGGAATTCAAAATGGCGGACGCGATGGGTTTTGAAGATTTTCCCAGATTTCAAGCCATAAAATGGAAAAATTGCAAAGAAACCTCGTAAAAAGCTTGCGCAAAGGTTTGTTAGACGTAATGGAGGAAAGCGTTAAAGCAATTCGAAAGAGAAAGTTGAGTAAGGGTGCGAAAGACGTCGTTGTAGTGAACACACGTGGAGCAAAACAGAGAAAAACATCTCTTGATAAGAATGAATCTAAGTTAACCGAGAAAACAGGAAATAAGAAAAATAAAAAGAAGGAAGAAGGAGAAAATAATGGGCTAGATGATAAAAGGTAATTTTATTGACTTGTTGACTAATGAACACAATAGATCTTTTTTGCTTGAGTGGCTTGTTTTCTCATT
The DNA here is from genome assembly GCA_023349425.1 of Anthopleura sola. Classification (NCBI taxonomy): domain Eukaryota; kingdom Metazoa; phylum Cnidaria; class Anthozoa; order Actiniaria; family Actiniidae; genus Anthopleura; species Anthopleura sola. The sequence continues at coordinate 4,697,027 of JALHLI010000006.1, read as the reverse complement.
TCAGACCACATGTCATTCTCTTGGGAATAAGATTCTTTGTTTGAATTGTACCGATATTCATGTGTCTTCTCATATACAACCGTTAAACAAAGAAATGATACTCTTGGGAATGACACATGTTCTGAAATGGGACAACAAACTGCCCAAGTTCAAAAGGTCTATTCAACCAGCAATAATCAAATTTTGTGTACCAGAAAAGCCTTGAATGAAGGCTGCCAAAATCTACTTCAATTCCTGCACTAGTCTCCTATGCAGTCGCTATGAGGTCCTCATGATCATGCACAGGCTAGAGAGAGAATGGATGGATAGATACATGCATACAGACTTATAATTTATTTGTTTCTTTCACCCTCCTCCCCCCCCCCCCCCCCCCACCCTTCACCTTCCCTACACAAACACATGCTTTGCTTTCACATATTTTGCTCTCTAACGTTTTTATTTATTTATTTCAGTATTCTTTCTTTAGATCAAAATGATAAAGGTTCTTGTCTTTTCTTCATGAAAAGAAATCAGGTCAGTAGGCTGGAAAAATCTGAAATTCTCAACTGTTGTCTCAATCAGGGCATCACAATGAAAGCAGTGGTATTTCAGTGCAAAGAGTTTGCTTAGGCTCCAGCGTAGCCAGACATACCTTGTGGGTTGCATGTGTTGAGGGATGGGGAGAGAGTCCACAAGGAATGCCTGGCTACGCAGGCTAGAGTCTGCTGACCCATTAACATCCATTTCCTCAGGCTGTAGCAGTTCAAGGAAAGGTCTTGATAAAGTTGTTACAGGGAACTGTTGATGTTATGGGCTACAAAATGAGCACAGGCCAGCAGACCTGTCTGTTTTCTCCAAATTTTTCAAGCCTGTTGACAATGAAGGAATGTAACAGCACTGAAGACATTCAAATGAAAGAATCATTAATTAAAGACTTGGCGGATACTCAGAGCAAGCAAGTTAAGAAGACAGCTATTGCAAGAGCACAGAAGGCCTCCAGTGTTATACTCATGACCAAAACAGAATCTGTGGAAACTGACTTTGTCTGTCAGTTTAAAGAATATGAGGATTGCTTTGATACTATAAAGGTTTGTCGATGAATTTACTAAAGGTTCCAGGGATAGGAAGGGGCAAACAGAGAGGATCGTTGGTGATTATATTTCTCATTCCCATTCTCATGCCTGCCTGAATTATATTCTCTAAATCATATCCCAGTTTTCATTTTCTAAAAAGTCTCTAACGGCTACCGAATGGCAAGGCATGATAGCTGGCGACATCAGATGTCATCAACATGTAACTAGTCAATGTAACTATTGGCTGGACCAGTACTAAATGTGACCAGACATTGTTCATATGGTTTACGTTCTGACTTTTGAGTGACAATTGTAATTATGGAATATTTTTTTTCTAGGATGGTGATGAAGCCTTGAATAAAGATGAAAAACATATTCATGAAGTGACATCACCTCTTGGGTTTAAGTTGGTATGTTGCTCAAGATCATATCAATGACATTCTTATTTTATTTAAAAAGACAAAGAGTTATAAGGACAGACTCGCATCCATGGAAACTGTCTGTCCATCCATTCTATTCATCCATCCATCCATCCTATTCATCCATCCTTCCATCCTTCCATCCATCCTTCCATCCATCCATCAATCCATCCATCAATCCATCAATCCATCAATCCATCAATCCATCAATCCATCAATCCATCAATCCATCAATCCATCAATCCATCCATCCATCCATCCATCCATCCATCCATCCATCCATCCATCCATCCATCCATCCATCCATCCATCCATCCATCCATCCATCCATCCATCCATCCATCCATCCATCCATCCTATTCATCCATCCTATTCATCCATCCTTCCATTCATCCATCCATTCTTCCATCCATCCATCAATCCATCCATCCAGCCAACTATCCATCCAATTATCCATCCATCCATCCATCCATCCATCCATCCATCCATCCATCCATCCATCCATCCATCCATCCATCCATCCATCCATCCAACTGTCTGTCCATCCATCCACCCCTATTCATCCATCCTTCCATCCATCCTTCCATTCATCCTTCAATCATCCATTCATCCACCAACCCAATCAATCTATCCATCCATCTATCTTTTATTATTGTTTCTTAGGTTGAGGCAAGGTCAGACATATTTTCAGTATATAAGGAGCCAGCTGAATGGATTGACATCATGAATAGCATTACAAAGTCACCAAGGATCCCTTCCACAGAGAGTGGTTAGTAATAGTACATGATTTAAAAACACCTGATATATAATAGTGAATCTAAAAATCTAAATTTATATTCTTACAGGTCAGTGCATTCTTGTATGTGGAGGCAAAGGTGTTGGCAAATCTTCCTTTGCAAGATATGTAATCAATAATCTATTGAACAGGTAATTCAAACCTCATACAGTTGATTCCTGTTATCGTAAACCTCCTGGGAACCACTTGGGAAAAGGCTCAAGATAACAGGGGTTGAGATATCCAGGAAAATATGGTAGTGTTACAATAGTATATCATTTGTGCCAAAAAAGCCATTCACCTCCAAGTGCAGTTAAAGTATGGGAACATGAGGTGGGTGGGGTCAAACATCAGTCTAGTACTCTTACCTGGTATGGCAGAACATAATTATGCAGGATGCAAGTGCAAGATAACAAAAAGTCTGAGATATCCATGTTTCAAGATAACAGGAACCAGTTTGTCAGATTTTGTTATTGACACCACAGCTATAAATGAGTTTGTTTAGAAAGAGGTTTCGCCATCCCAGACCATGTGTCATTCTTCTTTATTTTTGTTTTTCAGTTTCAGTGAAGTATGTTATTTAGAGTGTGATGTGGGTCAGACTGAATTCACTCCACCAGCCATTTTATCTTTAAATCATGTCACCACACCACTTCTAGGTATGTACTGTACTCTGCTGATGATTACATACTTATTCCTGGTCTCACTGATCACCCCCTGGGTCGAGCAGATGAAAACGAAGCTAGTCAGTTGTCCATAATTTGTGATCAGCGTCATCTTTGTTACTAGTGTTTACATCCATTTAAGCTTTCCAAAGATCACAGACAACTGACTAGCGTCATTGCATGGTCCAATACAGGTTTATGTTGGCGGTTAATTGGGAGAAAATATATCCCTTATTGAATGTAGTCATGAAGCAATGAAGGCCAATACAGAATATATTTTTCTTCCTACGCTGTCAATATAACCCACATTGGTGCTCAAAATCACAATAAGTTTTGTATCGCAATTCTCCTATTGAGCAGTAATTCTGAGTCGACAATACCGGTTTATGTTGGCAGCTCTCTCCTGATGAAACTTATTATGGGAGAATAAGAATACAAGACTATTCCCCATTTTGATGGCACCCTGAACCATGAGGTTTTTGAAAAATTCACTTTTAATACCTACGAAGCATTTTGAAAAAATGCATAGACTAGAGGCAAAATAATGTTTGTTGATACCAGAGTTCTTGTTTGTTTGTTTGTTTAGGTCCTCCATTCACCCACTTAAAATGGCCAGACAGGTAACTAAAAGAAACCTATATGTCTGTTGTAACTGATTCTCTTTACACACCTGATTTATTTATCCATGTTTGCGGCATTTGTTGTGGTTGTCAAATGAACCAATAGGGCACTTGCACTTAATTTATTCATGAAGTGGTACGAAATTCTATGTTTTGCACTTAATAATGCAGTATGTGGCTGGTAAATGTCCATTGTTTTCTATAGCTTTATTTGTGCTATTTAGTACAAATTAGTGCTAGTTATGTAACTATACTATTTTGATTGCCTCTGCAATCATAATGAGTAATGGTTTTAAAAATACATGCAAGTGAGGCTAGTAGGTCAATACAATGTGAAACTGTTGACATCTATAATGTCTGCTGTTGGTTCTAGAATTTAGAAAGATTCTTTCTGTCTTTCAGAGCACACTTCTTTGGGGATGTGTCGCCTAAAGATAATCCCAACCTGTACATTAACAGCATAAATCATCTGTATCAGTACTATAAAGAACAGTATGAGGACAAACATGTACCACTTGTGGTCAATACTCAGGGATGGGTCAAAGGTATGGTTGTTGTAAATATTAGTTATAGACCCTAGAGCAAGGGTGAATCCAAGGGGGGGGGGGGGGGGGTGAATTGGGTGATTAGTCACAGCACTTGGAGTTTAATATAATAAGAATAAAGGATAAGATAAGACCAAAAAAGACACTATGTAATGCCTTCACCCCCCTTAAATTCATTTTGGGTCCGCCATGCTAGTAGTGAGCTGACACTACACCGGCTCATGATTCCCCAGAACAAACATAGGGTTTTGAGTTCCTATGACCTCCCCCCCCCCCCCCCCCCCCCCCACCTCTCAATCCATATTTATTTTCCCTTATTCTTTATTCCAGGAATGGGTATACCGTTATTAATGGATGTTATTCACATAACCAACCCAACTCATATCATACAGATAAACTCTCCCACACAAACCACCAAAAACCTACCAACCATTACCAGGGATTTCCTGGACACTTCACCAGGATGGGTGTATCCTACGTGTATGAACAGGAAACACCAGACTGGGAAGATATTGCTTGATGAACTTGTTGATGACTTGAGGTATGTTTTTGGTAAAACTAGTCTAGTGTGTTTTTGATGCTAAAAATAACAGCATTGTCATTCATTTACTCTTATATTTTTCATTTATCCATCTGTCTCTCGATCCTTCCATCCATCTGTCCATCCATCCCTCCATCTGTCTGTCCGTCCCTCTTTCCATTCATCAATCCATCCATCCATCCATCCATCCATCCATCCATCCATCCATCCATCCATCCATCCATCCATCCATCCATCCATCCATCCATCCATCCATCCATCCATCCATCCATCCATCCATCCATCCATCCATCCATCCATCCATCCATCCATCCATCCATCCATCCATCCCTTCCATTTATTCCATTTATTCATTCATTCATTTATTTCTTTGCTATCTTAGTAGAAGTGACAACAGAGACATTAATCCAGGTACTGCATCATCTCTGTTGAGTCAAGACACTAACCAGTCATCCCACTACCCCAACATCTTCCACTTAACAGCTTGTTCAGAAGATGACCAAAATACAGGGTCAGTAACTATGCAATATTCCTTTGAATGTAACTACTGAAAAACGATAAACTTGTTGTCTTCCAAAATCCTGTGTATTGCACATTCAGACCACACTGTGATATGACAGCCAAAGCTTAATACTTTAAATAATTTCCCAATTAATCAAGCATTTGATTTGAAGGTCTGTGGGTTCCAATACCCTGATTGAAAAACCCTAATGCAGCTTGTTACAGAGTACCCGACTGTAAAAGTTTGTGGTATCTTTGGTATGACAATCAATGGTGGGTTACACAGCAATGTCAATGTATGGAATTGAAGACATCCTAAGAACCAATCGCAGCACACAGATCCACTTTTCATCCAATGAAAATCATTCATGCACGTGCCTGGCATGGTACCTCTAGTTTTTCACTGTTGAATGAAATCTGCTCTAAACACCTTCATTGATGTCAGCCACAACTCTTTGTGGTGTCCATAACAATAAGCATTATTTCCAAATATTTTCAGACCAAAGTTCAAAGCATCTGACCATCGTATGATGGACCTGTTGGCCTATTTCAGTCAAATCCAAGGGTTCTGTTCCAGTAATAACAATATCAATGACATACCAAAGACTAGCATGTCCTTGATGGAGTACAAACCCTACAGAGTCTCTTGGAGCAATGTGGCTGTACACACGATGCATACTGAGGTGAGCATTAAATATGATGAGAATCCACCTTTCTAAGGTTCAAGGGATGATGAGACAAAAAATCAAGGGTGGTGTAGTGATAACACACTGGCCTCTCACCTCTGAGGCCTCAGGTTTGGTTCCTGGAATCAAATGTGAGTAGAGTTTGTTAGGTCTCTTCCTTGATTCAAGGGTTTTTTTCCTGAGTTCTCCAGCTTTCCTCCCTCCACCAAACCTAACACACTAAATCCCAATTCCAGCTGTGATTTAGCCATGCCCTGATCAGCCCAGAGGTTGTTGGAGGGTTAAGGTAATTCCGTAGTTTTGCATTGCGCACGCGCTACTGCGCACGATTTTAGTTTGTTACAAATACACAAAATACAGAAAACGAACCAAAACAACCAGGAAATTATCAATCGAAGGTATCTGGCATTGATATGAGAGTTTTGTATAAATTTAGAAAGAGATCACAGTCTTTTTGATATTTTTTTGTGTTAAACTCTCCCTAGTCCCCTCTCGGTCACTACATTTCGAGGACAAAATTCGTACTTTAGCGAGCTGTAGCGCGAAAACGAGCACGGTGACCTATCTTTTTTATTTTAGTAAATCAATACGGAATAGGTTTACCATAATATATCTGAATTTAAACAAAATTCTATGTCCAGATTTTTAGATATCCCTGAAAAGGCAATAGTATCGTGTCATATCGAAGTACGCATACACTAATGAAACGTCGCTATTTTTTACTACAGCTTTATTTTCTGGTCGAGTTTTGGCATCTGAATGTAAATTTAATATATTAAGATGAAAATAATATCAATAATTCAAAGATAGCAAAGACATCCTGCGAATGATTAATATTTTTCTTCCATTTTATGCTTCGAATGTTGCTCTCACACGTCACCCAAAACATCAAAATTTGACGTCATTTAGCGCCGAAACGAGCACGGTTACCCCCCATTTTTATTTTATTTCTGGAATGACTATAACTTGATTAATAAGTGTACGAATTTTCAGGGAAATTCTATGTCCGGTTTTATTTCTACGGAATTACCTTAAATAAAAGTTGTAGACTTGAAAACAACAGGAACAACAAAAATATAATGTGGTGATTTGTACCTAAGGATGACATGTTTGTTGTTTTTAGGTGCCAAGAAGTCAAATCCTTGTCTCTTTGAATGCTAGTGTTGTGGGATTAGCAGTATCGCCCAGTACAACTGTAAGTAACGTACTACATAGAAAATCATCCGATCTTGACGGCACAAGCTTATGATAACGATGATGGTGATGCTGATGATGATGATGGTGATGATGATGAAGTGATGGTAAAGATGATAATGGTGTTGTTGGTGCTGATCAGATGATGAACGGATAGTAATGATGTTGGTTATCATAATGATGAAGATGATGGTGCTGATGATGTTGATGGTGGTTTCCTACATCCCTACATCCAAATTGTACAGCATAAGTTTCAAATCAGTTTTGTAGCTGTTGAGTTGTACCAAGGGAGCTGTCTTGGTTGTTCATTATAAGACGCTTTCGTTTTCTTTAATAGATAGCCGATGAGAGAAGAAGTGATCTTCCAAAGTTTCTCAATGAAACACCCATTATTGAATGCATTGGATTAGGTAGGAGATATCTTTTCAAGGTTATGAATACTCTGAATAGATTTAGTGCGCCGGATATTTTAAGGAACAAGTGAGGCTGAATTGACTCGCTGCGCACTACCCTGGTCGTATGCTTAGGCCATGCTTAGTCGTATTTAGATCAGAGTATCTAACACAGAACTATGAAGCTGTTATATATTTGATCTATTTTCTTTTTCATTTTTAGGTATAGTGCGTAATATCGACCCCGTCAACAAACTGTTCTACATCCTGTCCCCAGTACCTCTCAATCAACTACACCGAGTGAACACGTTACTGAAGGGTAACCTGGAAATACCAGCTACACTATTACTGAAGGTAAAGAACATGCGTAAGACAAAGGCATTCGTTGGGAATCAAGGATAGTTTTAGCGGAACTGCACTCGCCTCTCACGTCTGGGGTCTCGGGTTCCATTCCTTGACTCGGCATCACATCGGAGTAGAGTTTGTTAGATATCTGCCTTGGTTCGAGGGTTTTTCTCCGGTTTTCCTCCCTCCGCAAAACCTAACCCGCTAAATTCCAATCGACCTTTTTTGCTTGGGCAGTTTGTTTTCCATTTCAGACCACATGTCATTTCCTAGAGTATCATTTCTTTGTTTAACGGTTGCGCATTGACGACAAGACACATGAATATGGATACACCTCAAACAACGAATCTTATTCTCATGAGAATGACACATGGTCTGAAATGAGAAAACAAACCACTCAAGCTAAAAAGGTCGAATCCATCTGTGACTGGGCCATGCCTTGGACTTTGGTAGCTTTGTTTTGGGTCCAATAACATTGTTGATTTTTTACGCATGTTATTTCTTAAAGGAAAGGCGTCCAGGTGCCCCTTACGTTTCGTCCGAGTTTTCCTACGATATCAAGGGAGCTGGAGCGAGAAAGGTGCGGTATAACTTGCAAAGGAAACAGCTCAACTCCCCTGCCCGACCCAAGACGTAGAAAATGATTGTACTGGACGGCAACTGCTGAAGCCTGGGTATAGAATAATCAATTGCTTACTTGCCGGGTTTTTTTTTTTTTTTTTTCATTTTTTCTCCCTTTTCTCTTTCATTATTCTTCTCATTCCTTCCTTCCTTCCTTCCTTTATCTCTTTCTCTTTTCTCTCTTTTCTTTCTCTCTTTTCACTTATTTCTTCCTTTCTTCCTCCCTCATTTCTGTCTTTCTTTCTTGAACCGGCTGACTGCATCGCGTTAAGATTGTTCTAACTCCTAAACACAAATATAGATACCAATGTTTTAGTCTTGTAGGTTTTTAATATGTACATTAGGAATGTTAAGAATGGAATAACATTGATTGAGCTAATAATAAATCTGTATATAATATCTAAAAATGTCACCCTATCGCGCTATACCCGAGGTCCATAAAAACACAACGTCCACCATTTCACATCACAAAATACCTTCCCACTATCCCCAGTTTTCATCTGCCTTAATCAAGGAGAATGAGCGATATGAACTGACAGATCACGTGACTACTCCACCATGTTGGAAAGGAGAAAGTTGTTTAAGTTGTAGACTCTTCCACAGTCCAAGTTACAGACACAAAACATACGTGACGTTTTAATCGACCTAAACCTGTAATAGTCCCCTTCAAAGTTCCCTGTGCCAACTTGAAAGGTCGCCGTGCCTTTGTATCGAAGCGAGACATGAGGTGACCTTGTAATGATAGAGACGTAAATAATTGTTAAAAAGGGTCTCTATTGCAAGGTCACCTTGTGTCTCCCTTCAATGCATAGGCATTGCTATCTTTCAAGATGGCGCAGGGAACGGTGAAGAAGACCAATGAGGTGGCGAACTAAAATCGTGGAGAAATATCACGTGATATGTTGCCCAAACGCGCTATTCGAAATAGATCCAAAGCTATTCCAAGTGTCTTTGCATGTTATAATACATTCACAATAGGAATACTTGGATCTTTCTCTACCTACAGATGCACTACTTATAGTCCAACAATTTTAACAAAAAATGAATTTAACTAATATTTTTTGAAATTTTTGCTTTAAATATAAAAAATAATGCTTTCTTCATTGAAAACAATAACAATTATATTATTTCGTGAGCTAGTAACACATGCATGATTCTATTCAAATTATTAAAAATGATTTGATTCTACTAAATTGTAACAATATTCGCAAAGAAAAACAAAAGCTAAAATTAAAATAAGAAAAGTTTTTCTTTGATGAAATTCCTAACATTTTCATTCAACTCATTTTCAAAGTATCGTATGTGTATGCAATTCAAAATTGCAGAAAATTAGAGCTTAAAATTAAAAGCGTGAAAATTTCTGCTGAAAACTGAGTACAACTGGGCTAAGGTGTCCTGCACTATGAGCCTTCGGTCAACAATTTAAAAAAATTCTGAAAGTTTGAAATACGTTTGTCATCCTATTTTTAAATAAAACAACACTAAACAAACACAAAATCCTTTCCCCGTCTCTTATCTACAGTGCTCACTTAAAGGCGCGGAATTACGAGCAAACAAAATCGTGCATCTTGTCGCGCAACAAGAAGCTTTTTCTACTTTCTGCAACGAAAATTTGTTGTGCTTGGCATGGTAATACGAGCAACAATAATGTGCGACAAGATGGATAATTTTGTTGCTGATATTTCCGCGCCATAAAAAAAGATCTCTTCTTCGTTCTGAAAATCGGAAAAAGACCTCTTACAGCAAGCCATCCAAGGGTTTCTTGGGTTCCAGGCGACATGCTTGTCAGCTGTTTGTCAGTACAAACTTCAAGTCTGACGGGAATATGTCGGTGATGGTTTTCAAGTGCTGTCGTAGTTGAGTCTTTGTTTCTTCGCTTACGGGAGGATAAAACGAGTTGATATGGGCCTGCAACAATACAGGAGATTTCAAGCGTTAAATAATTTCACATGCACTTTTAGACTGCAAGGAAAGGGATGGAATGGAATGGAAAGGGAAGGGAACCTGGGAGATATAGTATGGAATGGGGCAAAAATCGCCCAAACCTTGTTAAGAAATTTGGATTCCCCTCCAATCTGTCGTAAGTCAAAATCAACACTTGCTTTTTCTAGATGTCAAGTTCACCCTAGTTCGATATTGAAGTTAAAGAATGAATGAATGAAAACTTTATTTAACGAAGAGACCTCATCACCGTAAGTGCTTTTCATGAGGGACCTCAAAAAAAAATGGAAGTTGCAGGTGGGTGTGCCAGCTCAACCAAACCACTATTATGGAGTCCTACTGAGAGGAGGAATGTTGGAACCTCTAGAACTACGCCCTTTTCTGAAGACTCCCGTTAGAATTTCAAACCTCTGCTCCACTTACGAGTTTCTCCTTGATCTGAAGGTAAAGGTCAACTACTTCTACTTCTGACTTTCCTTGTATCCATGACGACACATCCTGAAAACAACAACAAATCAATGAAGGAAAATACTTGAATCCTGATTGGATGGAATTGATGGTGATGAACGTTGTGCACACTCTCAACCCCAGAGCCCTGTCATTCTTACTGCGCATGCTCCACGAATTGCCAGAGATTCTGAAAAACGTAGCTCTAGCTCCTTAGCCAAAAATCTGTCTACCTGGTATGGATTGTGTGATGCGCAGTTTGTTTTGAACAATCATTGCACAAAATGCTTTATTATCCAATCACAACGCTTGAAATTCTAGGGTTTCCCAGAGTCTCTGGCATTTTTTCGAGCATGCGCAGTAAGAATGACAGGGTTTTGAGTCGAGAGTGATATTGTCACAAACATTAGATTGGGTTACCTATGGTTTTACTTACCGCATTTCCTAACGCTTCTAAGTGAAGAAGTCTCAGTTTCTGAACTATTTCTTGTTGTCGATGACGAAGCCATCCCTCGAAGTTTGGACTCTTGAAAAACTTTCTGGAAATAAGAATTAATAAACACACCTTGAAATATATTTTTTTCATTTATGAAACACTATTGGCCCTCAGTCCGAGTTGCGCACAAATCTGGAAATGAGTAGGATGCGCACTGAATCATAGGACTGTCTTGTGTCTTGGCTGTCTAGACGCCAATTGTCTTTTTCATTTTACATTTACTTTGGTTTTCGGTCTGTTTAATGCTATAATGGGCGGTATGAATTTGGAAAAGTTTTCATTCCCAATCTACCTGTACAGTAGAATCCAGTTGCCCTTGTGTTTCGAGGTTAGCTGAGGTCCATAATCGTTTAATGTTTCCAGGAACTCTTCGATATCGAAGGTCTTTAGTCTTGGTGGGCGCTAAATAATAACAGATCAAGTATATCAGTTGACGTTATGAATATGATGGTGATGATGGTGATGATGATGATGATGATGATAATGGTGAAGACGATGGTTATGATAATGATGGTGTTGGTGGTGATAATGGTGGTGGTGGTGTGATGCATGATGATGATGATGATGGTAACGATGGTTATGATGATGATGATGATGATAATGATGATGATGCATGATGATGGTGGTGGTGGTGGTGGTGATGATAACGATGGTTATGATGATGATAGTAACAGTGATGATGATGATGATAGTGATGGTGATGATTATAAACTCTATATTTACTTCACTTACCTTCCATGGCGAAATACTTTTTTGAAGGGGCATCAGGCTGGCAACATACCGCTCCTGAGAAATATTACATCAAACTTAATTCAGAAACTGGCAAACAAATAATCTAGCGAGCAAACAAAAGAGTATCTCACCAAAGGAATCATGAAACTTTGTGTCAACTCAACCATGTGACGTCGAAGAATAGCATTCTGCATTAAATAAAAAAAAAATGGCCAATTAATTATGTTCAAAGCTCGTATAAAACTTCTCGTTAGAGTTTACATGTATCACATGATTCTGAATGAACAAGAGAAACAATTTAAACTGGAATCACTGTAGTGCCCTTAAATCCCATAGAAAAACTTCACAATTTGGTAGGGTTACCAAAGTAGCTCGCTCAAAGCGGGAGTGGAGAGAAGGTAGTAACGTACCTGTACTTCAGGAGGTCTCTTGGGATGGTTTCCCTGAAATACAATGAAAAACAAAAAATGATATTAACAATAAACGTCAGTATATGAAGAACGATTTCCACCACATGACGAGTTCCAAAACGCACCTCACACACGTAGTGCGCAGTAACGTGACCGCGACAGTAGAGTAGGGAAAGAGTCAATGCATGGACAAAAATGTACGATAATAATTGATTACAATAAATACATTAAAATTACCTTGCTTAGTTTTCTTATAATTGTTTTATCGCGGTTCAACATCGGTTTGTACTTGGTGTAGATACCTAAAGTATAAAAGGAAAAGAATAATGTACTGATAACCACACTAAATATAACCACTATAGAAGCTCGGACACAGCGCGTGATGTTAGTGGTGACATAGTTTTCGAGCGCTATATAGCTGGCAGATGTAGCAACTTTTTCTGCAACAAAATTATGTACTAAGGAAAGCTATCAAGCATCAATCGCGCAGAAGTCTAGCCACCGATACATGAAAAAGTTCCATTTTATTGGACAACTAAATCATATTAGTATAAATACAAAGGTGATTATACAAAATCGCACGCTCTGATTGGTTTTCTATCTCGGATTATCAGCCGATACTCACCTTTTCGGACAAAATGGCTGTCAGCGTGACCGTCGCGCTTTTAAAAAATAAAATATTTTCACTTTCAATGTTGTTTCCTTCTTTCTTTTTTGAAATAATCACTTTTTTATTTATACTAAAACAATTATTGCAATGTTTCAATTTGGGTTCACGTGACAAAACTTGTTGCGCACAACGCTGCAAAAGTGGTATCTCTTTTGTTCTCTTCTACAATGTTGCGCACGAACGTCACAGAGGTGGAAACAAGAGGATGGTAAAAGAATGGAAGACGAGATCCTGAGGATCGAAACGTGGACCTCTAGCTCCGAAGGGCGCGCACTAACCGTCAATTCACATCGTAATATACTAGAACGAAGTGATTGTACATGCCTGGTTTGGAGGACAGGTTTCGTTTGCTTGCTTGACCAATAGCTGGGGATTTCCTGGACGATATCACTGAAAATGAGAAAATATAACATATCAGAATCGCCGAAAAACTCGCACCTCAAATCGCAGCAAAAATCGCCAGTGTAAACGGGCCTAAAATACCACTAACATGGCCGCAATGACGTAGCGCGCAAGCAGAGAACACATTGGAAACTAAACTGCTGAATGGAAAGATATTAATACCATGTATGCGGACTTACCAAGATTTGACATCTCTCCTATTCTAACAACATGAGGCCAGTGTTGTAACGTCTTGGCAAAGAAAGGATTTGTAACTCCAAGAATGACACTGGGCCTAAAGAATATACAAAATAAATAGTCCAAAAAAAATAATCAGTACTTAAAAGACAGAAACGATTATTTCGTGAGACGCATCTGTTTTCACGATAAAATTCCTGCCATTCTTATGGGAAGCCATTTCGCTGTTACGACAAAAAGTACTGCAAGTCAGGAAGCCATTTCATTGTACCGCGCAGTGCATGAAAACTATTCTTGTGCCGGGGAAGCCGTTTATCTGTAATTAAGTGCTGCATGGTAAGTGCCGTAAGCTTTTAGTAATTCATAAACCATTTTCATGGGAAGCCATTTTGATGTTCGGCATGTCGTGAGTGTAAGGCTATTTAGTAGGGTGGATTTCGTATTAGTGTAAAACTATAAGGCAAAGTTGCTATTATACACATACCGTAGCCGTGAATACGTATCGTGATTGGATGATTTAATCGAAAACAATAGGAAGCCATTCTAGTGTTACGGGTTGTATAAAAAACAGTACCGTACTATGTTTCCCACTCATACGAAAACCACTGTAAAGCGAATTTCCCATTAAAACTAAATCCTTCTTCACTCAATTAAGAAGCTCTTGAATATTTCATATCTTACGGTGCTTGCGTTCTTGTAGTGTATTCCTTGAACTCGCTGTCGTGTATCGTAAAGAAAGGTCGATAGTCCGAACAGTAATGTAAGGGTGAAATCAAACTGAAAGGGAAAGGTCAGAAATAGCTTACGAACAAAGAAATCAAGAGAAGAATGTTTTATCCAGAGGTTCGTTTGTGTACTCTACTCCCTCCCTCTCTCTCCATCAGTGCTTCATTTTAATGGTATTGAAAGACAAAGCTACACGGATAAGAGTAACAAAGAGATTATGGGGAAAAAAGGGGGGAGGGGGCCAAATTCGGACCACTGAACCAACCAAGACGCTCTTGCCCCGAGGATTTTGCCTACTCCTGAACCGTATAAATCTACGGACACAGGCAATCGATGTTGCGAGCCATTTCAAGCGATGCAATTTGTAATATTGCGCGCAATGTCGCACTGTGTGTCCGTGCCTTAAGAGTATGTTTAGCCAACCCAAGAATGATCAATACTGCTAATAAAGACAGCCACACATCTAACATACTTGACTAAAACTTGAACGGTATTTGAGCACATGTTGGGTGTCGGTGCCATGACAACGATGGGCTGGGGAAAAGAAATCAGAATCATCAACAAATAAGGAATACTAGAGTTGAATTCACAATAGGGAATTTTTATAAATTTCGCTTTATGATTGCCGGTTGAGGCGCAAGCTTTATGAAACCACACAGCACACGTGTGCCTTTGCATTTTATCATGCATTTGTATCCAAAATAACTGCAGCTATCCTAAGTCCTTTTTTTATAAAAGAAATATAAATCTTGCTAGCTGTACTCAGTTATAAAGCACTTGCATTTGGGGGTTGGCAGAACACTAGAGAGGTGTCGAAAAGTACTCCACTACACATCACGCTTCTCCTGGCACTTCCCTCTTGTTCTGCTAACACTTAACATGCTTTATGGCTGCACACAGCACACAGCACACAGCACACAGGTGCGCATTTCTTCATGCATTTTATTACCTCATTGCAGAGTACAAGTTCCCAGAGAAGATGTATGTGACCAAGAACAGATTGAAGGAACCTAATGGTATAATGAAAAAAAACTAGCTTAAAAATATTTATACATATATATTGATAAATTGATAACACTGGGAATTTTGTGCTTCCTGGCTGTAAATTATGTACACAAACTGTAAGTTACTACTGAAAGTTGTGCCAAGTATTATAGTTCACTTAATTAACAATCATAAATAGAGTGGTTTTCGTATGCGTGGGAAACATATGCTACTGGGATTAATTACAGCATTTACACAGTACGAATTGCTATAACATTGAAATGGTTAACCAATGTCTTTCAGCCATTCAATACTGTATGGCTAAAGTACAGATATAAATTTGCTGTGTCGTTTCCCACTCTAAATTAATCTAAATTAATCCCAATCAAAACTACTATAATTCAGAACTATGTAATAATATTATTCACCTTAGAGTATCTGGTTCTTTGAGTGTTGGGATGACTTTTGGACTTGGAATTGGTGTCTAGATGATCAGTTATTTACAAAGTTGTTAAGCATGAATTATTATTTTAGTTTTAGAACGCCTAAAAGATTTTGTGAACAGCCTCTCAAGGGTAGTGCGGGTTAGGCCCGATTCCTTCCCTGACCCCCTTCCTCTGGAGATAATTACATTCATTGGAAGGGAGGCTAGTCAAATGTTGATGAGGATGACAAGATAACAGGTAATAATGATGATAATGATGGTGGTGTTGGTGATGATGATAGTTTGTCATGTTGATGATAATGACAGATGATGATGAAGGTGGCAAACAACAGCTATGATGATGGTCATGATTATGTTACAGTAATGAATGATGAAATGTTGATAATGATGGTAATGATGGTGGTAACAGTGGTGGATGATGGCGATGGTGATGAAGATAAATGTCATGATGATAATGATGGTCATGATTATGATACAGTGATGAATGATGAATGATGAAATGTTGTTTAACAACTGTTCAATATATAATATTCTTGTAATGCATGCCTAGACTCACCATAAGATTGATATTCATTGGTCCATCAGGAGACGATACAGCACCTGGTTTATCACTCCGTGATGGCACTCTAACCTATTAAAATTATGCAACAAATTTGAGTTAATACTACTATATAGCCACTTTGATATACCTGCTCTGATTGGTCAAGAACTGTGCTATATTGGTGAATAGAGCACAGTGTTAATATCATCTGCACACACACAGCCTGCTTTGTAAATGAGTGTATTAAGAAAACAGCACTGAAAGCTATAATGTATTTTTTCTTTCTTAAATGGAACAAAATAGGTTGGTGGTAAATGAGAAGCATCGTACATACAGTACCTGTAGGACGTTACCCATCAAGGGTAGTTGAAGGGTGTGGCCTGCCTCTGGTTCTGGCCACTGGTCTATATTGTTACATGCTGGAATAATAATTGGTACAGAATGGAAAAGATATTAACAGTTAGCTAATGACCCTCAGTCTGGAAATACATGTGCTCCAAGCCTGAGGAAAGAGCCAGGTGTGTGGCAATTATGATCAGGGCATTTAAAAACTCAAGCACCAATAATGCAGTAGATATCAGCACATTGGTGGGGGGGGGGGAGGTGCACAGCCCCTGCCCTAGATCGGCTCCTGTGTACGTAGGAGAGGGGGATAATAGAAAGTAAATAGGAGAACTAGCAAGTAAAGACCTACATGGAGATGTTATATATCAACATAACATGAAAGGGTCTGCAATCAAACATGAGATAAGAAGGTGTAGAATAGTATAGAATACCTGCTTCCAGTGATGGCAACCCATTTTCAAAAAATCCAGGAGCCATGGTTCTGACCTTTACAAAATGAGATCATTTCAAGTCAATATTTGTTAATATATATATCATCTGATATGAATAAGCATAAAACAGACAGTACTATATATCATTTGCTGGAACTATGACTTACCACTTCGTTGAACAGGTTCACATATGGTAATCTTGAAATTAAAACTAAGGACTACAAAAAATGGTAACTATGATTTTAATATACTGTCGTATATAATATATGTTGATGCAAAAATTAAAAGGTGCATAGGAGAGTGCCAGAGCTCACTGCTACTTATACGCCACCCTTAATTCCCACTTGGACTTTAATGAAACAACTATTATAAATCTTGCGTTCTGATTGGCTGGGCACATGAGAACAAACAGCACATGTGCACACTTTCTATTACATCATTCATATTCAAGGTGATGGGTATTCTTTAAGAAAAATAAAACCTTGCTTGCTGTGCTGTGTCAAGTTATAAAGCCCTATACTAGCTAGGAGATTGGCAGAACACTTGAGAAGTGTTGAGAAGCACTCCACTATGTGTTGTGCTTCTCATAACACTACTATTGTGTTCTGGTAAACCCCTTCATGCTTAATAATTGCACACCACATGCACAAGACTAGTGTTTTCTTTTTCTAAAGTATATATGAGTACTTTACCTTTTGGAAGTAACCCCGCTGTATACTAGGGTCTTTTACTTGTCGAAAATAAACAAAACCATAATAATGGGCATGATCAGCCTGGGGATACAAAATATTAAATGAAACAGGTTCAAAAACATGAAGTAAATTTAATTATCACATTAATATAACATTAAACTAAATCCAGAATACTGTTTATCATGCATACAGCAACATATATATAACTTACCTGGAATTCTAATGGAACAGCTGATTCAACTCTTCTACTAGAGCTTCTTGTTAAGGATGTCTGTGGACTACATCGAATGCGAAAATGGAATTCTGTGTCTCCCATACATCCTATTGAACATGGAAAAAATAAATACAGTTTGATGGCCTACACTTTTAATGTATAGTATAGTGTACTAACTACGTATATAAGCCTTTGTCATTCATGTGCCAACCAGCTGAGACGGATTGACTGGTAAAACAAGGCATCTTGTGAAGAACTTTTGTGAATATTGTTGACATATTAACATCACAATGCCATTGTTAGTTTAAACATGAAGTATCACTATTGTAGAACTTTTACTGTTGGGGTTTCTATAGGTGTGCTGGTTTGAGCCTATTGAAGTCTGTCAGTGCTGTTACATTTGTGCCCTGACAAAAACATAAGGCACCATATATAATCAGGGTTCGTGCTACTCTTGAAACTCCTTGAATTTAGTCTTAGTTTTCAAGGGCTCTTGAAAAACTCTTGAAATGTAACTTAGCAACTCAAACTGGTTCTTTTAAGGCATGTTTCCTTTTTGCAACAAAATGAAGGTGAGTTTGCATGAGAACACGTCCTCTAAACCATTACAACTGATAATACTCCTTGAAAACTTAATTTTCAGTTCTTGAATACTTCTGGTATTTAGATTTTTTCTCAGCATGAACCCTGAATAAAACACATGACAGCTATGGAATAAATCTTGTTTTCTTAGTACGAAATACTGTACCTGAATTGGAGTCTGGGAATGCAAGGTAACAGATATTGATTTTCTAAATAAAACAACAAAGAATTGGTGTTACTTAATATACTACCACATGACCTAATTTTAATGATCTATGACAGTGAGTATTTATTATATTATACTCATAAAATGCTACTATGAGTAGAGGGTGAGGTATTAAACCATCTATAATAAATTAATTATTGCAATAGTGGGAAATCAAACAGCTGTGCTAACAAAGATATTAGAATGAGAAATTCACGCACGATTATATTCAAATATAGTCATGACAAAATGTATAGTAGTGAAAAATATGAAATGGCTGGAAACATATGTCATAAATAATCACAAATACTCGAAGAAAAATGCTCTTATTTTGGAACATTAGAAAGATAAGAAAAAAGGATAAAATATTAAACGTACTTATCGTAAATTGTTACAAATTACTAGTCAATATTAAGTACGAAATGGACCATTAGTAATGCAAATTACATAAAATTTCATTCAGAATACATAACGTTTACTTCCTTTCTTTCCTTTTTCCTATCTTTTCGTGTGTGTTTTTTTTCTAATATATCTTGATATTAAGGAGAAATGTTTGACTGTCTTTGATCTATGACACTAAGAATCAGAATGAATGGATCTTGTGTAAACATCCTTACGTGATGGCTTCCTTCTAGGAAACACTAACGTCAACGAATCCAGTGATAATTAATACAGATCGGAGTTAAACCACTTATTCAACAGCCTTCGCTGGTATAAATCATGAGTTAGAATGACTAGAAACTAAAATACAAACGTTATAGTATAAGAGATTTTTTTGACATCAAGGTCATGTCGAGTCGTCAACACATGTTCTAGAATATCATACTTCATGACAAAAATTCTCGACAGCTCGGAATAAAAATTCGCTGTAGCGTAGCTACAAGACAAATACGTCGTAAAACATACCTCTTTTTCTGTCAGTTCGATATGGCTTGGATAGACCATCTAGGGATTAAAATAAAGGGCTTAGAAGAGGAAAGCATACGGGAAGTTTACTGGATTTTCTACTTGACCATGCCGCGGGTACCCAACACAAAAACGCCCGATATTTTGACACAACTTACTTCCATTGCTTGTCCAACTTCTATATCAAACGTTACGACACAAAAACACGTTATCCAACGCCTAAAACGATCCCATGGTAGAACATGGGCCTCGTTTGGGAAGAGAAATTCTTCCTCCCCCAAACTCGAGGCCGCCATGTTTTTCACACTGGGTCTTTTTGCTCTCGGATGGAAGACATTATTATTTCCGGTGACGTCATTATACATCACTTCCGGTTTCTCTTTCGAAGACGTTCTAGCGTTTTCATTGGGTTCCCTGTGTCGTAAACAATTTACTTTCAAAATTATTGGCTAAGCTTTATGCCATTTTTTCATAAATAACTTACACTATGCTTGATATTTTGGCTAGGATACGATAAGAGATCATGAAAAGCCAGTTTAGCTGATAATCTAGCCGTCAAAACATCAAGTCATTGCTTTTTACTGCTCACTTACCACGTGGGTTGGAAATTTCACAAGATGGCGGCCGCTAAGGACGAAAACAAGCTAAAAAAGCCATCAAAATCTACTGATCTAATGGACTTCCCGATGATGAATGGTGAGTATTAAGCTGACAGTAACGTGAAATGATTTTTAATCGAAAAATCATCCATAAGTTGTTAATGAGAAACTTGTGGGCAACTGGTTAATATTTCAGACCTTGGGGAGGGGG
The DNA here is from genome assembly GCA_023349425.1 of Anthopleura sola. NCBI lineage: Eukaryota > Metazoa > Cnidaria > Anthozoa > Actiniaria > Actiniidae > Anthopleura > Anthopleura sola. The sequence continues at coordinate 4,676,515 of JALHLI010000006.1, read as the reverse complement.
GGTGCATGTACTCTTTGCTGCCCCCTCATCCCCATGGGGGTTTTATCACTGGCCTCTCTAATGTCTAAGTCTTTTAAAGCTGTTACTTTCTTTTATATGGGGGGGGGGGGGGGGGTTGAGTGCATGCACTCTACTGGTCATCCTGCCTCCGCAATGATTTTATGACTGACCCCTTTCATGACTAATTCTTTTAAAACTGTTACAAATAAACTGCTAATATAAACGAACAAGAACAAGAGCTATAATTATTGTGATATACATTTATTTTTCAGCTTCACTTCGCTCAAAATTGTTATTGTCGGGACAATCGAAGCAAGCCAAGGGACCTCCCCAAACATTCAAAATACAGAAATCTTCAGGTAAAGTTTCAGCTACCTTTGAGAACACAAAAGGGAAGGCAGAATATAATACTTGAAAAACCTCTCTTTTCTCCCATTCCCCTATATTTTGAAATTGCAGCAGGAAGACTTGCTGCATGTGTGACATGGCTTTACTCTGCATCCCCCACTCCAATCAGTGTGGTTGGAATATAGAACGTACCTTATAGATTATGCTCTTTTCCTTTTAGTGCTCGATAGGGTGCAAGGTTTCCTTCCTCTTATGGCAGAAGCAGACCAGAAGTTGAAAGAAGATATGGAATCATTACCAGTTGGTGCTCTTAACATAGAAAATGTTGATGATGATGAAGCTCATGTTGAAATGGTAACTAATATGATACGTACAGCAAGCTGATCCCTAAAAGAAAAACTAATCATCATCTTTGGCAGTGATTAATTCTTATTCCTGCCTTTAGTCTCCTGAAATAAGAAGGACTAACCACTGTTTTCAATGCTGTATGCTGATTGAGACAATAGTTGAGACAGTGAAATTGGGCAATAAACTGTCGTCAATCAGGGTAATGTAAAGGTAGCAAACCATTTGCTTGATTGACAGTATTGTATTGGCTGATTTCCCTGTCATGACCATTTGTCTCGATCAGTGTGTAGCAATGAAAACAGTCTGTGGTAACAATTAATATTCATTATAACCTATTTTTTCATTATATTACAGAGTTTGGCTCTTGTTGAGAATGATTCTAGTGATGAAGACTTTCCATCAGACAGTGATTCATCATTAAGTGAAGATGAAGCCACCAACGGTGAAGAAATCAAGACAGAATACATCAACAATGGAACAGTAACAGAAGATAATATTGTAATTACAAAAACAAAAACAGGAAAAAAGCCAGCCATACAGATACTAAACAATGGAGATCATGAGCAGACCAACAATAACAACAGCACATACAAACAATAAGCTTCTCTGTCAAATATTTTGTATATATAGTTCTGTTTATGATTCTTTTACTGAGGCTAAATTCTATCAAATGTAAACTGTCTGATAGGCTCAGATTTCCAGCCAACAGAGTTTCATAAGCACTTGTGATACTCTGGAGTATTGTGGGCATATATGAAACCCTGACAGCTGGAAATCTGAGCATAATGCTCTTATCGAGTGAGTAATACGAAGAAGGCTTGTGTTTATATATTTCAATGTAAAATTTAGTGATAAGATTTGATGCAGTTTCAATGTCAATGTTTCAACATTTTGACTGCTTAAAATTTTTCACAAAATTCTATAATTTATTCTTTTATGTACATGTCTCTGACATTCTAATCAGTCATATCACAACCTGTAAAGATTCACTAGATTATTTTATTTGTAAGTTTTATTTTTACATAAAATTTACTCATCACTAAGCAAGAGAATAAATATTTCATTTAAAAAAATCAAACCAGAATTCACTTAATTAACAAAAATCCAGATTAATATTAACACCGATAACCTATGGTAACTTTTGACGCACAAGAGAGGCTGACTTCGTTGTCATGGCAACGTTGCCAAATAAGGAACGTCGAACAATACTCGTTCTGTTTACCTTGCATTGGCAGGATTATTGAATTAATCCGAGATCCTTCGAACCACTTTGTATTTCTTCAAATTAACACAAATTATAACCTGAACACTAATTCATGATCTAGTTTATAGCTTTTATCATTCGTCCACGTTTTTTAGTCCTTTGGCTTTAAAATGGTAAGTAGAAAGTTATTAATTGCGAATTATATTAACTTCATCTGTGCATTGAATTGGCTTTCCTGGTGACCTCAAATGGCTTCCATGCTGTCTCTACTTAAAACTGTTTGATTCCAACTCATTTTCAGCCAGGTAAACCTAAGAAATCCGCAAAAGGACGAAGCAGAAGTAGTAGCAAAAGCCCATCTAGGAAAGGCAAGAAGAGTGGAAAGAAGTCGCGTTCTCCTTCGCCCTCTGCGAAAAGCAAAACACCAGTGGATCTTCTCAGCCCCGACGCCATGGTTAATGGATATTATATTTCGCACAACGCGGAACAGTTTCTCAATTTCCGAGGCTTTGGTTATGAATCTGGCGGAAAAGGAAAGAAGAAGAAGAAGGGAGGAAAGAAGAAGAAGAAAAAATAGTATTGACAGAGTTTTCTAAAGAATGATGCTTTATGATTAAAGGTTCCAAGTGTATGGCGACAAAGAAAGTTCTTTGGTTGTCAAGCAGAACCGGTACATCACACGGACGTTTGGATTCACTGGAATTTTATACAACATGAACTGGATAAATGTCCTCAAGCGAAAGGAAACTACCCCAGCTCGTACGTACGTAAATTCGATATTTCAAAAACGAGGAGGTAGAGGGACTTTGTTGTAGTCCTGCGAACCGAGCAAGGGCCGTCTGAAGTATTACATGGACTCGATGAAACGATGTACGAATTAATCCTTGAACAAACATATGCCAGAAAAGACCAAAACACGAGAAAAATAGTAGGAATGGGAAAAAAACTTAAAAGACGGCATTAAAGATTGGTTGTTAAGAGACAAATATTTGGGAAACATAACAGGAATTTCAGAGAGTTTGTTCTATTTTTTTAAGCTTTGTATGAATGCGCTTTTCATCATTAAAACTGCTTAAATTTGCGTCTGGATAGTAAAACTGGGAGAATACGGCAGTTATGGAGGATGGGAGGTAGGATAGGCAAGGAGAAGCCTGATGCGCACGACAGATTTGAGTCGGGATGGTGAAAGGGAGGGTGGTTGATATCATATAGAGGATGGGAGGTAGGATAGGCAAGAGGAAGCTTGATGCGCATGACAGATTTGAGTCGGGATGGTGAAAGGGAGGGTGGTTGATATCATATAGAGGATGGGAGGTAGGATAGGCAAGAGGAAGCTTGATGCGCGCAACAGATTTGAGTCGGGATAGTAGTGAAAGGGAGGGTGGTTGATATTATAGAGGATGGAAGGTAGGATAGGCAAGGGGAAGCTTGATGCGCACGACAGATTTGAGTCGGGATGGTGAAAGGGAGGGTGGTTGATATTGTAGAGGATGGGAGGTAGGATAGGCAAGGGGAAGCTTGATGTGCGCAACAGATTTGAGTCAGGATGGTGAAAGGGAGGGTGGTTGATATTATAGAGGATGGAAGGTAGGACAGCCAAGAGGAAGCCTGATGTGCGCAACAGATTTGAGTCAGGATGGTGAAAGGGAGGGTGGTTGATATTGTAGAGGATGGAAGGTAGGACAGCCAAGAGGAAGCCTGATGTGCGCAACAGATTTGAGTCAGGATGGTGAAAGGGAGGGTGGTTGATATTGTAGAGGATGGAAGGTAGGACAGCCAAGAGGAAGCCTGATGCGCGCAACAGATTTGAGTCGGGATAGTAGTGAAAGGGAGGGTGGTTGATATTATAGAGGATGGAAGGTAGGATAGGCAAGAGGAAGCTTGATGCGCACGAAAGATTTGAGTCGGGATGGTGAAAGGGAGGGTGGTTGATATAGAGGATGGGAGGTAGGATAGGCAAGGGGAAGCTTGATGCGCGCAACAGATTTGAGTCGGGATAGTAGTGAAAGGGAGGGTGGTTGATATTATAGAGGATGGAAGGTAGGATAGGCAAGGGGAAGCTTGATGCGCACGACAGATTTGAGTCGGGATGGTGAAAGGGAGGGTGGTTGATATTGTAGAGGATGGGAGGTAGGATAGGCAAGGGGAAGCTTGATGTGCGCAACAGATTTGAGTCAGGATGGTGAAAGGGAGGGTGGTTGATATTATAGAGGATGGAAGGTAGGACAGCCAAGAGGAAGCCTGATGTGCGCAACAGATTTGAGTCAGGATGGTGAAAGGGAGGGTGGTTGATATTGTAGAGGATGGAAGGTAGGACAGCCAAGAGGAAGCCTGATGTGCGCAACAGATTTGAGTCAGGATGGTGAAAGGGAGGGTGGTTGATATTGTAGAGGATGGAAGGTAGGACAGCCAAGAGGAAGCCTGATGCGCGCAACAGATTTGAGTCGGGATAGTAGTGAAAGGGAGGGTGGTTGATATTATAGAGGATGGAAGGTAGGATAGGCAAGAGGAAGCTTGATGCGCACGAAAGATTTGAGTCGGGATGGTGAAAGGGAGGGTGGTTGATATAGAGGTTGGGAGGTAGGATAGGCAAGAGGAAGCTTGATGCGCACGACAGATTTGAGTCGGGATAGTGAAAGGGAGGGTGGTTGATATTATAGAGGATGGAAGGTAGGAAAGCCAAGAGGAAGCCTGATGCGCGCAACAGATTTAAGTCGGGAGATTGAAAGGAAGAGTGCGCAACGTATATATATATTGCATTCAACTCCTGTTAATTCCTACTTGAAAGTAAACGCAAATGGGATCGATTGTTCAAGTTTTGCGCGCCAAACTCATAATTAATAGTCCGTTCAATCCTGCATTGATCAAATGTCAAAAGCATTTTTACTTTAATTCTTTTTACATAAATAGCAGCCAAAGAAACACAAATGTGGCCAGTAATTAACTAGCTGCTTATAGAGTTTTAAAATGTTGAGCAATGAACATCAGAAATCTAAGTTTCGAGTAGCGTCAAGTTATAAAAGTGCATATGTAAATCTTTGGGTTTCCATTGCTGACTCCATTTCTTTACCAAACTAACGAAATGTCTCAGCTCTCCATTGTATCGTCTTCATCACTGGCCATGTCACTGTCATTTTCCAAAGCCTGTATCAAATTCATGATCATTTCGTCAGGGTACAAGTCTCTGTCTTCATCATCAATGCTTCCGTCCCATCCACTTTCCTCGTCAGTCATCCTGTTATCCTCAGCAACATTTCCATCTATTTCTTCATTATGAATGACATACTGACTAAACAACTTGAATGCAAGCTTGAACATTTCTAAACTGGCACTTAACTTAATGAAAATATCCAAGGGTATGGGATCTCTGAGGGCTAACATCCTGGGTGAAATTCGGCTCCCAAGAAATCGCCTCATATCGTAAGCTGAGGCTTGGTATCCTTGAATGATCGCATCAGTAAACATCATAAAGAACCCTGCTAGAAAGTAAATCGAAGAGTCCTGAGATCTACAGCATTTTTCCAACGTAGCTTTGATATTGCAGATCATTTTGGTAACCAGTGGATCTGAATCCGTATTCATAGATTCTTCTTCTGCTTCGACCATCAAATCGAAGCAGAAACGAAAGATGTTGCCGATGCCTTCCCGGAAAGCTTTGTCTTCAAGATCATAAAAATGCAATCGAGAGAGTTCTGGGGGCAATGCGGTGAACAGGCCTGGATTATCATACCATACTTGCCGACGAGATAAAATAGCAATGGTGACTCGTTGTAATGTGTCGATAAGAACACCTCCCTCGATGTCTTGAAAAAGATTATTGGACGGAACGAAGTAATGCGGGCAGCACATGTTCACAAGAAATGTATAGAGTTTTTGGAGTATTCTAAGAACTCCACGAGCGGTGTTGTCGCTTGCCCATTCGTTGGAAGGAAACTCTTCACAAACCCAGAACATGGTGGTTTTGAGGTGGTAGGACTGTAAGCCCTTTTTCTTAGGGTGTTTCAGGAAATGTCTCCATATTGCTTTGACAGTCAAGTAACAAACTTTCTGAAGCTCAGTTAAAGACTGCGCAAGCATTCGTTCGCTTGAACTGAATGATATACGCCATTCAAGGCCAGTTTGGCTTTGCGTTGGACAAATTGGTACCAGGGAACACCCTTCTTGTACAATAGAAGATATTAGGGCTCGACCTGGCCACTCACTTGTTCTGTGTCTTGAAATCCATTCGTTGGCTATGCTCGGCCAGTTTTCAAGAGGCAAGGAAGGTGCCATATCAAAGGTAAAACTGCCACCCTTCAAGCGCTTGTCAAACATGTTGATGCTGACAGCTGGTCCTGCTTGGTCCAAGATAAAGAGGATCCGTGGAGACAATGAATTCTTGATATTCTTATTGATATCAGTGGTAACACTTTCTTCCTGCATAACTTGCTCTTGATGCTCGTTACCATCGGACTCAGAAAATGGCTTTTCCTTTATCAGACTTTCAGACATTTTATCTTTAAACCTTGTGTACTTGGTCAGTAAAGCCTGATTTCCTTCGTTGTCATCACTAACAAACATTTCAAGATTCGCTACGAGTGTACATAATATGCTTTGCACGCGCAACTGCATGAAGAATTCATCACTTACAGCTTCTGGGTGGAGGTAAACTTCCACTTTACTACCGTCGCTGTTTATCAGGACGTTTGACAGCGCTACCCATCGATACATGGCGTCATTACTGACAAGCTTAATAGCAGCATATCCAGGAAACTCGGAGCTAAACTCGACTTGAGCATCAAAATAGGATGTCGCTCCTTTTTCTTCTGTTTTTATCGACTTCAAATGTCCTGGATCCAAGATTTTTAGCTTTTTCCAAACAAGGTTAAAATCAACTTCGTCTCTAATAACCGATTCATCGCTGTCTTCTTCCCCAAGCTGCAGGTTTTCGACCAAACCAAATCCTTCGCTGATACTACCGACCATCTTTGGTTCCAGCTTGGTGATATTTATGTCGTAGGGATCTTGAAGTTTTAAAAGCGAAAACGTCTCAGTTTCAAATAAATCGATCAAGATTCGACGAAAAAGAGATTCAGTCTGTAATGCCTTTTTCTTGTCATCTTGAAGCTCCGCTTTTACAATTTTTTTCTCGTCATCCGATACATCACCAGCGTTATCCAAGTCTTTGTACACGAAAAGTTGTCTTCCAAAAAGCATCAACGAAGTCATCGTTCGATATAGGGAAAAGTGAGTTTCATCACAGGGAAAATGTTCAGTTGCAAAGTGAAAAAACTTACATTGCTGTAAGCAAGAGAGATAGGTTTTACGTTAGAGTTTGTATCGTGGATTTAAATGGCTGTAAAGCCTAGCTTCAGCCTAACTGTTTATACTAAGTGTCACGCGTGGTCCGACTGTGATAGTTGACGCTTCATTTATCACGCAACAACAAGATAAAGAGAGCCAGGCTGCTTAGCAATTTCAAAAACTGTCACTAAAAAAATCATTGAAAATACATATTCAGGTAAAAGCGAAGCTTATCAGCAGATTAGTGGTCAAACTATCCATAATAGCAGGGTTTGATTTTTTCTCCCCTCTCAATTTTTTCTTTTCTTTTCTTTCTTTCTTTCTTTTCTTTTTTCCCTTTCGTTTGTACATATCCGCACATTCTAATGCGTTTTTCCCATGCAATAATTCGCGAAAGGCACTATTTAAAGTTAAGGAAAGGAAAGACAATAATAAAGGTAAAGAAAATGGAAGGAAAATATTGAAAAGCCGAAAAGTGACCGGAAATTTTCCGATTACAAAGCGAGATAGCTGACATTCGGAGTATCAAACACGGGTTGGTCCGCATCGGTTCTTTGTTGATTGTTCAGCACATGCTTCTTAGGAGATAAATTTGAGAAAGATGAAAAATCATTAAAAGAGAACTGGAACGAAAGAAAATAGAAGGAAAAGAAAAGCCGAAGAGTAACCGAAGGTTTTCCGATCCTAAACCGATAGTTTGCCGAACATCAGGACCAGGTGTCAGTTAACCCTGTCGGGTTTCGCCACACCAGTTCTTTGCTGATTATTCAGTACACGCATATTGGGAGATAAAATTTTCAATGAGAAACGACACAACAAAAAGTTACAGAAAATGAGAGAAAAATATAGAAAAGCCGAAGTGCTACCGAATATTCTACGGTAAAAAAGCGAGTGTTTACCGAGGTTCACGACAGAGTGCCGAAAAGCCCTGTCGGGTTCCCCCACATCATTTCTTTGTTCGGTGGTTCAGCACATGCGTCTTGGGCACGGCTTGATACTGTTCTATTGAGCAGCCGCCATCGTTCCTTTCCGCGCACGTCGAGGGAGCAGCTTCTTTGCGCAGATTCAGAACCTTTCCCCCAGTAATTCTCTTCCATCACTACAACCAGGTATTCTTGATGCATTGTTGTTTTCATTTGGGTATTTTTTCAATAGTTATGGAACACACGGGCACGAGTTTGGATGTAAGTATTTTCGACAGTTGTTTTGCGGGTTAGTAGAACGAAAAGGAGCGAAAAAAACGGTGACTTGGAGGAGAAAAAAAGAAATCCGCGTATAAATTCTACGCTTGGCAGTTTCGAATTGATCTTTGGCTTGTTTTTAAAGACAGATTTAGTTATTGTGTCGGAATATTCGCCAGAATAGCTTTCTTCATTTGCGTTGTCTGGTTGAAGTGTAGATTTTAAAATTAAAATGAATCGTTATCTGGCAGGAGGTTTAGAAATTCAATTTGGAAAGTGCATTTTATCGCTGACCTTTGGTTAAATGTAAACATTTTGTTTCGTAGCAAACTGGCTCAAGAAGTAGGATCCCTTCACCATCAGGGTTTATCGCCCAGTCTTTCACAGACGATGGCCATGACTCACTCCATGTCGCAGTCAATGACACAAAGTCTTTCAGACGAGGAGCCTTCTTCACCGGAATCTACTTACGATGGAACCGACCTTCTTTCGTCTGCTGTCCACGATGAAGTCACTGCACAGCTTGCTGCTGCAGGGCCGGTAGGAGTCGCCGCCGCTGCTGCTATTGCCACTGGTAAGAAACGAAAACGACCTCACTCCTTCGAGACAAACCCTTCGATTCGTAAACGACAACAGACGCGATTATTACGGAAGCTTCGCTGTACTATTGATGAATACACTACTCGTGTTGGTCAGCAAGCTGTTGTATTATGCGTATGTCCAGGCAAGCCAAACCCCCTCTACAAGGTCTTTGGAGCTATTCCTTTAGAAAATGTTATCAGAAATTTAAAGCAGTTGATCCTTCAAGATTTAGAGAATGCTCTAGCTGAACACGCTCCACCACAGATTTCTGAAAACTCTGAAGTGTACACCCTGCCACCATTAGTAATAGATGGTATCCCTACACCAGTTGACAAGATGACGCAAGCTCAGCTGAGAGCATTCATTCCCATGATGCTGCGTTATTCAACTGGTCGAGGCAAGCCTGGCTGGGGTAAAGAATCCACACGTCCACCCTGGTGGCCAGTTGATCTGCCGTGGCAAAATGTACGCAGTGATTGCCGCTCTGAGGAACAAAAGGCCAAAATATCTTGGACGAATGCCCTTCGACAGATTGTGAAGAATTGCTACAAATACCATTGCAGAGAAGATCTTTTGCCGGCATTTGCAGATAATGATAATTCACAGCCTCAGCAGTATGCCACTCATGGCCAACAGATGGTTCATACGATATCCAATGCTGACGGTACAGTATCATTAATTCAAGTAGATGCCTCAGGAGCCGTCAGTACCATATCCGATGGGCATAACACTCAAACAGAAGCCAACCAGGCTGTTGCAACACTAGCGGAAGTGGCAGCTGCCACCCAATCTGAAGTCTGTCTCTCAAACCACCATCACATGGAACATAATGACCTGTCTCATTCAGAAGCCGTAGCCCAAGCAGCTGTTGCAACATTAGCAGAAGCAACCCTTTCTGAAGGAGGACAAATAGTTCTTCCAGAACATGCTGCCGCAGCACTAGCAGGCGTACAAGATGGGATGGTGACAATTCCAGTCCAAGCAGCAGCTTCGCTTATGCAAATTCAAGGCCACATGCTGAGCAGTAGTCAGCCTCATTACGTCACTACTACTTCTGTACCTCAAGTCGCCATGGCACCCCACACCATCATTACTGTAACTTCATCCAACCAATCAGATTCACACAACAACATGGTCGACAGTGTTGAAGGTGTTCCTGTAGCTACTCAAGCAGTTGAAGTGGTCACTCTTGAAAATGCCCATGAACATATGAACTAATGATCTTGAAATCACATCTCATAGATAAAGGGTTTTAACATCAATAAAAGAAGAGAGGCCACACAACTTCTTGTTCTTCCAGAATGCCTTATTTTGTGCATACCCTGTAAGTAATAACAACGTACTAGATGAAAGACTGTGTATGTAGACTATATTATGGTAAAATTGCCCACCTTTTCTTCAATGCCTGTAAAACAACACTTCAGCATATGGTTTACACCTGTTAATATATGTTTTTGACATGAAGAAAATAATAATTTCCATGAGTAACCAGTAAATGTTGGAGATATGTATATATATATTTTGAGGAGAAAAGTGAAGCTGGCATTTTAAGTGAGTGTGTTTCTATTTGTTGAATTTCAAATCAGTCCAATACAGAGCATTACTTAAATATGTTTAGATATTATGAATGAAACTTGAACCCAGTTTTAATGATAGATGTGGTAAAAGCAGATGGCCTAAGATCCCAGACAACTAATTTGTATAAATGTAGGATATTTAAGTTATATTTATTTTTAGACAAAATAATTATCCTGTGCAAAAATATTGAAATAACTGTTGATTTAGGAAACAATCATTTTGAAAATATCTTTTTTACCCAGAGTTGAAACAAAGAATTGAGCTGAACCCTACAATTATAGAAACCTAGGGGATTAGTAAAGTGTCTGTACATGTAAATACTCTGCCCATATTAGGCAGAGTGGGCACTTGAACCATGAAACTCTTTGAGGTTTTTTTTGACATTTTTTCATGACTATCCAATTAGTGCTCTCTGTAGAAACAAAGGAATCAAGGTGCAGTCCAATCACAACAAACGAAATTATTTTTAAGTTTCATTTTTAGCTCTCATGCGAATTAATGATCTGCTAAATCACTTATATTATATCGTTTTGTTGTGATTGGATTTTCCAATAGTATGGCTTAAAAACATCAATACTAGCTCTTTTTTTAAGTGTGCAAAAAATGAGTGCACCTTGTTAATCTAAAAAGATCTTTTTATCAAGAAATTCACAGTTATTCAACGCATTTTGTAGAGGGGAATTATACTTGATTGTCATTTATTTGTCTAACATTGATTCAAAGGTTTAAGGAAACACTTGTGTCTACTAGTTGCATAGCAAAGAAAACTGAACTATGTGATAAAATCAAAGTATTTTGCTGAGAATTCCAACATTGATCGGGCAAGTACTATTAATAGGAATACTGCAAAGTATTTTTCAATGAACTCATCAAAGATGGGACTCAATTAAAGCAGTGCTTTTTTTTACCATTCATTAATGTATATTGTACCTTAAACAGTAAAACATTTTATACCAATGGATGAACTGTAGTAGCCTAAGTAAGGTTTTGGTACAAGGGAACAAAGCCATCATTGGTGCCCTATCTTGGAGATTTAGTAAGATATTGAAGGCTTGCAAAATTCAGTTCAGAGAGAAAGCTTTCCTGTGCGAATACTTTTACTGTAGTTATGTGCAATTGTCGAGAAGTTGAAAGATTTTACATTGCCATCACTGATGCATCTCTAAAGCGAAGGTCAAACATTGAACTTCACAAGAGTTGTACTCATTGAAAACAATGGATGATAAGGCAGTCTTCTTTAAAGTCATTAGGTTCAGCTCATGAGAAAGTCAACATTTTGACATTAGTTTTACATTTTTTGGCAATATTATTAGATTGGCCTCAAAAACCAGGACCAAGAAAGTAGTATTGGTCATAGTATTATATTGTGTAATGCCTGCTCTTTGATTGGTTATCCAACTTCTTGTTGCCATGTTTAGAGTATTCACACAGGAAGTTGTAACTAATGGAGCTTCAAAATGTCTTGCTATATTTCCTTGTGCTAGTATATTTGGCTACTTAGCAGAAATCAGAATGATTTAACTCAACACAATAAAAGCTTGAACCTAAATCTGTTGTTGCCTCTTTGATATTGATCTGTTAATTTGTTTTAGAAGCGTACAAGGGCAACACAAAACAACAATCATACTCTCATACAAACAAACATTGGCCCAAGCTAGCCTAGAGTCTACTGCAATTTTACATATACTGCAACACCAGACATTCCAACGGCTTGTTAAGAAATTGTTTTTTTTGCTGCCGTCAATCAAAACTAATTATTAGTTGGTACCTTTCATATTTTTGAGTGGCAGTAAAGAAAAACCCACTTCACAACAAGCCACTGGAATGTCTGGGGTGTCAGAATATGTAAAACCACAGTAACCTTGCTCAATTCATTTATGCACATGCCGTATTATGAACATTCCCACATTGTTCTTTTAGTGTTTTCAGTGGCAAGACAGGGTTGAATAAAAAACTAAAACCCCTCCCAGAAATGCCGGCTGTGTAAAAATGGATGAACTTGCCTTTTTGAAAAATGAATTACAAGTTTTTCTTGTTAAAACTTCAGGTAGCTCATACCAACCAGAGGCCTGAGCAAAGATACAATAAGGCTTTAAACAATGCTTGGAAAGCCAAATTAAAACCCTAATGTCTTGGGTACACAATAGTCCATTTCACAGGTCCCTGTGACATCTTGAAAGGTAGCTTTGCATTGAAGCAGTGATAGAGACATGAGAATATGTCCAAAGTGTTAAAACAAGGTATCTATCATTGCAATCTCACTGTCTCACTGCGATGCAAAGGCACAGCTACCTTTCAAGATGGACAGATGCAGGGAACTGTGAAAGGGACTATTCTGACAGTGTGTGTAACAAGTTTTATCAAGGGAAAAATAACATTCAGCTTGAGCAGGCAGTTACACATAAATTTTGCAGTAAAAATAGTAACAGCTTTACAAACAATGGCTTTTTATTTTCAAGACATTTTGAAGAATACTACATATTTGGTTGCCAGCACCACATAACAAATATCATCAAAACAATCAATACATTTATAACAATCAAATTTAAAAGAGCGCAGCACATAGCACCTTAGCAGCAACTTTAAGCTTACATTATTATTCATTATTATTTTTCTATTAATCATTTTTTTAAACTAGTTTTCTGTTGCAGTGGTTTTAAGTATTTAACACCAGAGAAAAGTCTTATTTAAAGACGACAAAATGTAAACAGAAATGCAGAGTATTAGAAAATGAAATATTTAAGCTATAAACGTTAGTGCCATGTACATAAAGATAAGTTTAAGGTATGAGCACGGAATTTTTTTCAGTGAAAATATTATATTTCTAATGCAAATGTTGAAATGAGTGTCTGGGACTGGTCAAAAATTGACTGAGTGGACACCTGAAGAGAATGACAAGGGTTGCTAGACACCCATTTGAGTGGTTAATAATTTAATGGGGTAAAATGGAGCCTTGTCTGTATAGGATTTACTTCCTTCGAATTATTCTTCCCTCGGCTATTTTATGACCACCCAGTCATTCTTAAGACAACTTGAACCTAAATCTTTCCACGTTAACTACACGATAAATGCTGCTTTCAAGAAGACTTGCAGAACAGATCAGCAGTGCTCAAATACACCAGTTTTGCATTCAATGCAAACTACTGTTTTTGAAGACCAGACTCATTCGCACAGGGTTAGCCTCATTAGTTTTATAAGCCAGCTGTTCAAAGACACCATTAATAGTCTCTGTGGGAATTAATGGTGCCTTTGAATAGCTGACTCATAAATGAGGCTAACCATGTACAAATGGTCTGGTCTTCAAAAAAAGTGGTTTGTATGGAATGTGAAACAAGTGTATTCAACAGATGATAAATGGTCTTCAGCAAAGCTAAAAAAAATCAGGGCCCAGAATGGCTCTTTTATTAAGAATGAGAAGAGTATTAGATTCACTAAATTATGTCTCAGGCTTGCTATAAATACAGTCACAAGACTTGCATAGTCTCAAATTGACTATTTGTTATCACTGACACCACTTACAATATCATTCAGGGCTTTCAGAATGTTTTGGAGTAGGTGGTCATAAGTCTGAAGTAGCTGGCTGTTATCTGATATTTTTTTTTTGATAGAAAAAGAAAAAGTAGCCAGATTATTCTGCAAACCCTGATCATTCACCATAAGAGTCAGTTAATGTGCAAGAATGTAGTTATGTAAAGTCATAAGCAATGTACACCATGTTTTTGAAATTGAAATGAAACAGACTAACTTAGTGACCTAGAAATAAGAAAAGTTTAAAATCTTAGAAGTTTTTATGAGATTCAACAAGATAGAGCAACTTACACTCTTTTGGCAGTTTTTCAAAACTTTAAATAACAATCACGTCTGATTTATAATAAAAGAATTTAGGATTCTTGAGAAAGTGGTTCCATAAAATATCCATGCCTTCTTCCACTTGCAGAGAACTGCCCTTAGACTGTGGCCACCAATTGTTTCTCTGTGGGATGGCGGGATATTTTTGGAACTACACAACATATGCCGAGTCCAATCATAATATTTTTCAAACTATACAGGATCATAAAAATTGCAATCAGATAACTTATTACTGTAGTAAATTTTTTCCAGAATTAAGAAGGTTATTCAATTTTATATTGTCATAAAAGGCTTTTCCTACATCTGCTGAGCATTTATAATTTAATTTAGCATAAACAATAGGCAAGAAAATAGTCTAACAGCATTAATTAAGGGAAAATCAGAAACAAGTAACAATGATTCCAGAATGACAATCAAATGTTTTTTGTTTTTTTTTCAATACATTAGCCTGATGTCGGAGAGATACCATCGCTTTTCTTTACCTAGAACACTCACAAATTCCCTCTTTGCATCTATTAGCAGGGGTTTGACTTTTCTTTTAAAATTTGCCATTACATCATGTTTTTCTTTCCTAGCTAATAATTACTTTTTTTTCTAAAATTTATTCCTTCTGTCAACATTACAGTGACCATCTTTTTTCCATCTTTTTTTTCTTTTCTTTCTTTCCATCTTTGTTCTTGAATTTCATAGAATATTTCAGGCTACTAGTGAAAATGGAATAACATCTGACAATACTGAAGTGAAATCGAAAGAAAGTTTTTACATTGCATCTATTTCACGACATCTAACGTCCAGGTTTATCAGAGAATTTGGCTTTTTCAAACAGATAAACTTTAGCATGGCAGGAAAACTATCTAATCAGACTAACTTGAGAAAAAATTATGCATAAAAATTGGACTAATCCATCAGTATTGTTGTTGACACTGCCATGCTACTATGTTCAAAAAATTTAAATATACCGTAATCTTCATTGTATTTGTTGAAAGAAACATCACAGGTTAATCAATGTATGAATCTTCTCGCCAGTTTTTTCTTGTATAAACAATTCTATATTATTATCACAATCATCATTTTTTAGAATTGAGTAAAAGTATTTTTGAAAAAGTTTGTTCTTAAATACATATAAGTAAAAGAAATATCATTTTATTCAGTCTATAGATGCAATGAAAAAAGGCACTTGATGATAAATAGAATTATAGCTCCTAAGCAACTTTAAATTTACAGCACTCCTTGGCATGCTAAGGTGCTGCCACAGACAACCGTCTAGTATCTGTTAGGGGGAAAAATAAAATAAAATTAGATATACATTATTGAATTGAGTTTTTTTTATGTTGATACAGAGCATCCTATGCAGGGGTGAATCCAAGAGAATGAGCTTGGGTCATCATTTAACCCTTTCAAATATCAAAACATACTTTTAGGCTGCACCCCCCCCCCCTTCAAAACATTTTTGACACACCCTACTAAAATTGGATAGGGCAATGGACAGGGTGGGGGTCTAGGGTTACTGTCCTTATTTTTAAAATCAATATACATTACTACTGCAGGCAAGAAATTGAGGAAACCAGTAGCCAATGGTGTGCACCTTACCCTCTCTCCATCAGTGCTCTGTTTTAAAGAGTATTCAAAGCTGGAGCTACATGGATTAGAGAGAAGTCGAAACATGTGTGGAGATCCTGAGGATTGAACTGTGGATCTTTAACTCTGAAGACCGCGCATGAACCTACAGAGCTATGCCAGGCTTCTACTGTAACTATACACCTATTTTTCTTTTTTTTTTTGAGTGGCTCTGTATTGGTGTACATACCTGTAATAATTTGGCTTGAATGGACCAGTCTTATTAACACCAAGGTATTTGGCTTGGTCATCACTCAGCTCAGTCAAATGTGCATCAAATGTTGGCAGGTGGAGCATTGCAACATATTCATCTGCAGGAACATAACAGAATTGTAACATCATTTTGTAAATAAATATTCAGTATAGGGCAAAAGGGAGCTCATGAACACAAGCTTGGCTAATGGATAATACATACCCACACTAACGACCTTACTCGCCATTAGAGTCTCCTGTAGCTCAGTGGCAGAGTGTCCAACTAGTATACAGAGGGTTGTGGGCTTGATTCCCATTTAGAGCTCAACAAATTTTTTTCTGAGCACATTTCACAGTATGGTACAATCATATACACATTTCATTTAATGGATAAGTATTACAGATCTTTTTTTTTTAATATTCCAGATGCAATATTTTGACATATAGGATGTATGTTATGGGATAAGACTTTCTTTATGACTTACCCATTTTCTTTGGCAGAAGATAGACATCATGTTTATATCTACCAGGTGGTGCCTTGTATAACTCAATGAGGGCTATAGCCTGTCAGTAGATTAATAATTTATGATTAATAACTGATGTTGTAATAAAATGAATGATTGAATGAAACATTAGGCACCATATTCGACATGAGTGAAAAAAGCACTGCGCATGCTCTGAAGTTCAGAAGAAAATTCATAGATGAGTCGTTTTTACGAAGAAAAACATTGGAGATTTTGATGTCTTGTTTTATGCATCTCTTGTATTATTTGACCAGGGAAAGAAAACAACTAAAGTAATGTCTTAACTTTAGAGATTTACTAAACACTAGGAAATCTCCAATGGTTTTCTTTGTAAACATGACAAACGTCCAAGCATGCGCAGTGCGTTTTTCACTCATGTCACCATATCCACTAATTTTGAAGAAACTATTTTTCAAGCACCACCACCACCTCTACAACACAGATTTTTATTTTCATTATAACATACTAGTCTGCAATATTCTTTTAATTGAAGCCAGCCACTTTTGATGGTTCTCCATGATCCTCAAACATGATGATAATGATGATAATGATGATGATGATGATAAAACATACCTGTGTAGTGGCTGTAATTGATACTACAAAAGATGGAACACTGGAGCAACTCAGGTTAACAAGTCGACCCTGAAAAAAATAATCATTATCATTCTATTGTAAAACAAAACTATTCTGTTTGATGGAAGTTAAAACAGCACATAATCATCAAATATTCCACAGAAAGCAGATTTAATGTTGAAAATTACAACTCAGGTACTTACCTCAGCTAGAAGTACTATTCTTTTCCCATCAGGCCAAATTATGTGATCCACTTGTGTTCTGACTTTTTCCCAAGTTAGATCTGATGTTCTAATACTGGCCTAAGATTAACAATTCAATCATTATTATGAAATGATTTGAACACTATAATTATAGACAACAACAGTACTGCATACAAGTATTACATAGTGTTCTTACCACATCAATTTCTGTGTTGGAGTGGCCCATGTTGCAAACTATACAGCCATTCTTTAACCTATCAAGGTGTTCTCTTGTCACAACATGTTTATTCCCTGAAATAGGTTGTATGAGTATTCAATAAAACTGGAATTAAGTACCAAAAATAGTATTTCTAAAGCGGGGGGGGGGGGGGGGGGGAGATTGTTTTTTCAATGTTTGGGTTATCTTTGGTGATTTCTAACCAATGGTGTCATAATATGTAATCTTGTTTCAGAAGAAAATGTTTTTTTTCATTAGAAAATTCGTATTATGTTTGAGTTACAGGCAAACAATAGCTGATTGTCAAATGCCTTCCATTCTAAGCCAATCATAACATACTGAGTATATCGGAAAAATACAATCTGTAAGGTCACAATAGGGACCGTGAGATCCATGACGGGAAAGAGAACATGGGAGGCGGACAATGAGACAAGCATGCTTTCAAAATGGTTTACATGTGTGCACTGCCACAAGTCCTTGTAGTTGCCGTCCCTGCTAAAACATGAGAAAGCACCAACTGATGTAATGCAAAGGATGATGGCACTTGTATGAAAAACCATTTTAAAAACATGCTTGTGCCATTGTCCAGCGATGCCATTCTAGTTCCTGTTGTGGATCTTAGGTCCCTAATGATTGTTAAGGAAAGCCACCATTTGAATAGCTTGAGTGCTATTTTTTCTTATCAAAAATCTCACCTGTGGCAGTAATTAAAATATCAATATGCTTGACCACCTCTTCTATTTTGACAACCCTAAAACCATCCATGCTGTAGAATGTAAAATAAATGAATGATTGAGTAAGAAACTTTAGTAAACTACATACTGTGTGAGAAATTACTAGCTATAGATGTGAGCCTCTCGGTTGGCTCAGTGGGACACTGGGCTACTGTGAGGGAGGTTGTGGGTTCAAGCATTGGGCAAACCAACATTTGGGGTCTTAAAATATCTGCGTATAAGGTGCTGCTTTGCTCTTAAAATATCTACAAATGGTTAGACCTTTGTTGTGGCTCGGATGACCAACATAAAATTATGGTCCCATCTCATTCACTAACACTAAACACACAGGGCCACAAGTTTATCAGGGCTAAGTTATGACTGTCACATGCCACCCGCTCTAAATAAAGTCATATAAAATCATTATTATTTGTACTCCTTGATTTGTCTTTCAAATGTATATTTTGTGACTTGCTTTTGTACAATAGTGAGTTCCCTTTTACTTCCCATAATTGCATTTTGTCAACTTACCAAGCTTGAAGACCACAGATGGGATCAATTTCTGTTACATACACAATAGCACCAAGTCCCTTTAATGCAAAGCAGCAGCCCTTACCGACCTGTAACAAGTAGAAATATTCTAAGTTAGCCTGTCAGAGTACAAACAAGACCACAGCATCACGATCCTTCAAAGTCGTGGCACTGATAACTCACAGATTGAATTTGAAATTTAACTCGTTAGATTTCATGGAGGGAGGAAAACCAGAGAACCCAGAAAAAACCCTGGAATCGAGGGAGAGGCTTATAAACAAACTCTACTCAAATGTGATGCCAAGTCCAGGAATAGACCTCATCGGCTTGGGGTAATGTTGTCCCATTTCAGACCACGTGTCATTCTCTTGAGAATAAGATTCTTTGTTTGAGCTGTATCCATATTCATGTATCTTCTCATGCGCAACCGTAAACAATGAAATGATACTCTGGGGAATGACACGTGGTCTGAAATGGGACAACATTACACCCAAGCTGATGAGGTCTATTGAACCACAGACCTAAGAAGTGATAAATTATATTATTTGAATAGGATGCCAATACATACCTCTCCATACCCACAGACTAGGACTTGCTTGCCACCAAACATTACATCTGTTGTTCTCTTTAAACTACGGGGGAAATTTTCTCTATTTAGCAAAATGGAGTTCCAGAAAACATCTGAAGCTTTATATCAAGCACTTACCTATCTAAAATAGATTCTCTACAGCAGTACAAATTATCAAATTTAGTCTGAAACATAATAAAAACACAAAGTCAATACCATGGGTAGTATGGGTATAATAAAATTTTCACCACTTGTCATTCCATCAAGATAATTTGTGATTTCCCCCCTGATGAAATGTGCCTTCCCTCACTGTAATGATACAACCATGGTCCTTGTTCATGATAAAAAGTGGCAAAAAATACCCTATAGTAGTGATAGACCCCTTGCATTTGAGAGCAGTCAAAGCAGCTCAATTTGGAGGACAAAACAAAAGAATTTTAATCTCATGAGAAATGGATATCTATTGTTATAGCAGCATTCTAAAGTGCTACAAGGGGTCTATATAACATTGAAGCAATTTTTTTCTACTATTATAAGATGTGTTTATACTGACAGCTGAATAATCTAACATCAAGTTACCTTAGTCACTGAATCATTGACATTCATGGCAGGTACTGTTAACTTGCTTTGCTTGGATAACTGATACAACCTTAAACATGATCAAACATAAATGATTAGCTCTGCTGTATCCATGTGCATGTGTTTGCCTACTTTATGTCATTGTTGTTTATTAGACAGATCATAATGCATGGAAAGCACTGGAAAAACAGTGCTAGAACTGGGACCAATTAAACAATTAGAACCAATCAAAATGTAGAATGAAAACAATGCATTTCAACTTTGGCTAATCAATCCAATCAGAGATCAGCAAAAAACAATAGCATTTCAACACTATCTGACGTCTATCTGACGCAACAAAATTAATCAGATTCCCATGAGAAAAAGATGATCATGTTGATAACTCCTGCTGTTTTGGTTTATGATTGGCTCAACCACCCAAAGTTGGAATGCATTGTTATCTTTCTACATTTTGATTGGTTCTCTGGTTCTCACTGTCTCAGTGGCTCTGGTTATGGTATACCTACTGAAATGAGTCATTTAAGGTACAGATATGGTGAGACATTGCGGGCAATAATGCATGCAAAAAAAACAGTTGCAGTGTGACATTGTCCACCCTCAAACCAGGGACATCTGAGCCAGGAGGGGGACTTAAGCCCTTCCACTTTTTACAGCTCATGTAAGCTGTTCTACAATGCTATTTACCTATGAACGCCAGTAACACTTTCTTCTACAATTCCTTTTAGTGTGTTGAAAGTACCATTAAACTTCTTATACATGAGATGTGTAGCATCACCACCATCATCAAGGACCATGTTAGCTTGATATCCAGGTGCAGTAATACATTTCTCAATACACCACCAGAAATCTTCTTCAGACTCCCCTTTCCATGCAAAGATTGGAAATCCTATTTAACCAAAAAAAAAAAAAAAAAAAAAATGGAATGGTTTCAGACTACTCAAGAAAATGATAAAATCCCAAAAGGGAAATATCACAACCAAACATTCAATCTATCTGTGAAAAAGTACTACATAACTAACACTATTTCGTAATAAATAACATTGATGAAAGTAGATTACGGTAGGCTCCAAATCATTAAAATGATACAAATTGAAGAATGTTCAACTAACCAGCTTCTGCCATTGCTGCAGCCACTTCATTCTAAAAAAGTCAAGTTAGAATAAGAATTAAGAATTTATATTTTATAAATAACTTTTAGAGAATGAGGGAATTAATATTGAAAAACGATTTCCTTGTGTGTGCACCTTTCTGTATTTTTTGACTATTATTTTTCATACTTATTCTATCTGTTGTAAAAGCTGGTTGTTTTTACCTGTGTGGAGTAAATATTACATGCTGACCAGCGTATTTGGGCACCTAATGCTGCTAGTGTTTCTATCAGAACCTGAAAATGAAGACAACCCCATATCAGTATGTAAGATAAAAACCAGCTCGGTTCACCAAGAACCAATGAATAGTTCTTTCTTATTTAAAAACAGGGTACATCATGGATTTTGGTTATCTGGATTAAGCAATCTAACTTGTGTTTGTTAAGTGAACCCCTTGGAGACCTTGCTGGTGTCTGTTTAATGGAGGTGTCCCCTGAACAGGTTTGTTTTACAGTAAATGTGGAGGTGTTCCCTGAATAGGTTTGTTTTACAGTAAATGTGGAGGTGTCCCCTGAATAGAGGTTTGTTTTACAGTAAATGTGGAGGTGTCCCCTGAATAGAGGTTTGTTTTACAGTAAATGTGGAGGTGTCCCCTGAATAGGTTTGTTTTACAGTAAATGTGGAGGTGTCCCCTGAATAGGTTTGTTTTACAGTAAATGTGGAGGTGTCCCCTGAATAGGTTTGTTTTACAGTAAATGTGGAGGTGTCCCCTGAATAGGTTTGTTTTACAGTAAATGTGGAGGTGTCCCCTGAATAGGTTTGTTTTACAGTAAATGTGGAGGTGTCCCCTGAATAGGTTTGTTTTACAGTAAATGTGGAGGTGTCCCCTGAATAGGTTTGTTTTACAGTAAATGTGGAGGTGTCCCCTGAATAGGTTTGTTTTACAGTAAATGTGGAGGTGTCCCCTGAATAGGTTTGTTTTACAGTAAATGTGGAGGTGTCCCCTGAATAGAGGTTTGTTTTACAGTAAATGTGGAGGTGTCCCCTGAATAGGTTTGTTTTACAGTAAATGTGGAGGTGTCCCCTGAATAGGTTTGTTTTACAGTAAATGTGGAGGTGTCCCCTGAATAGAGGTTTGTTTTACAGTAAATGTGGAGGTGTCCCCTGAATAGAGGTTTGTTTTACAGTAAATGTGGAGGTGTCCCCTGAATAGAGGTTTGTTTTACAGTAAATGTGGAGGTGTCCCCTGAATAGGTTTGTTTTACAGCAAATGTGGAGGTGTCCCCTGAATAGAGGTTTGTTTTACAGTAAATGTGGAGGTGTCCCCTGAATAGGTTTTTTTTTACAGTAAATGTGGAGGTGTCCCCTGAATAAGTTTATTTTACAGTAAATATGGGAAGATAATTTAAGGACCATGCCAGACCCATCACATTGCACAAGAAAAAACCAGCCAATCAGAATTGTAGAAAACTTCATGGTCGCAGCAAAGTGCACACACTGCACTGAACTTTTCACAGTCATGCTCTTCATAAACCAATGTTAAGTACTGTTTGTAGAGCAGATTTCTTATGAGTGTGAAAAGTCAAAGCACACAGTACGGTTATAACATGGCAGACACAGCACCAAATGTTGTATGTTTTCATACATGGCACTGCAAGATGCTGTCTATGCCATAAGTGTTTTATATTCGTAAGAAAACTGTTCTTCCATAAACATAAGCACCAGGAATAAAAACAATTCATTTTTGATGTTCGCATGCTTATGTCATTAGATAAAAAAAGTGTGAACACCAGATGTGCATTTATAAGCTTAACTCTTGTTTACTGTACAAGGTTTATAGCTATGGAAAACAGCAAATCACACCCTAACTAGACTAAAAAGGAAACACTCACAGCTGCCTGAGCCGTTACATGTGTACAAGCAACAATCTTGGCTCCCTCCAGAGGCTTGTCTGTACAGTTACGCTTACGAAGAAGCATTAATCCAGGCATTTCTGAAATCAAATAAAAAGTCCACACATTACTATATGTAAGGTCCTTTAACAGATAAGGTGTGTACTGAGATCACACTGGATTCTTAAAAAGAAATTCCGGACAGTGTGCTAATCATGTGATATATTTAATGATATCCCAACTATGGGATTCAGTCTTGACTGAGGCCCAGTTCAAACACTGATCTTCTCATGAGCCAAACCAAATGACATCAAAGAAGACTGCCTTATTATCCATTGTTTTCCATGCTTTCAGCTTATGTTAAGTTTGTGGTTTGAACTGGGTCTGAGTTAGATTTGACAGGATGTTTCCCTTTTTCAGGCAATGTGTCATAGAGTTTCATTGTCTGAGTTACAAGTATTACTAGAAAAGAAAATAGTAATACTCAAGGGAATAGCAAGTAAGTTGGAATAGAAATCTTTTAAATATTACAGTTGATCCTGTAATAACTGAGAGAAACAGGAACCTACCGGTACTACACAATGTTTACAGTGACGCCTGCCATTGAGACATGATCTATTACAGTTAAAACAGCTCAAGGGTACCCCTAGAATGCATTAATGAATTTATTATTTGAATATTGAGTTCATTATTCACTCTGCCTCCAGATTTGAGAATAATATCTACATGAATTTTGATTGGATTCTTCTACAATTGCCATGCCAAGGTAGACAAACTCCCCAGAAAGGCATCCCTTAGAATTTTAGTTGTGAATTGAATGTCAAGTTTGGAGTCTTCTGATTTTTTTATGAAAACTCGAAGTGAATAATCAATTCAATATTCAAATAATGAAATCATTAATGGAGATTAGGGGGTACACTTGAACCATCTTGACTGTTACACCTTTAACATCATTAGCACACTGTCTGAAATGTACTGGTCAAAATCAAATTAGATCCATCATACACCCAAATACAAACATCATACACCCAAATACAAAAGTGGAACCAATTTGAGATGTTTAAGGGCTCATTAAGATGAGCTTAAAATAACAAACCAAGTATGCAGCTGTGTAGTTCTTAGAGCTGTCTGGTACCTGATGAACAGCTCTAAGAAAGCAATACACAACAACAACTACAAAATAACTTATCTATCTATAATTATAGAAACATAATAAATATATGCACATGGAAATAATTATTACAGCTGTAAGACAGACCCTTTGTTTCTAAATTAACTTTAATATTTGAGTAATACAGTGAAAAAAATGCCTTTAATCCCCTCCCAAATTGAAAAAATCAATTTCATGCTTGCCTTGTTCTGCAATTTCAATTTCTCTTCTGCCAAAGTCTGCAAGTTTAATACTCTTAACGCAAAAATCTGATCCACCTTTGCTGTTTTTCTGTTTGGGCACATAAAATGAACAAATTAAATGGAGGTTTAATATTATCAAATTAATAGAGGATATTACATGGATGCGCAGAGATACAAATTTCATCTTCAAGTGTTGAAAAGATCTGTCAAGAGTGAGAAATTTTCAACACAAGACAATAAAATTTGTATCTCCAAGCACCCATGTAATATTCTGTTTATTATATAATTATCAATGAAAAATGTTTTTTCAAGCTTTTTCTCTATAAGAAGTATGTAACCATAGCGATATTATTTTCAAATATGAATCAAAATTTTGAAATAAAGAAATATAGGTATTTCATTGATAATCATATAATAACTGTTAATATTTATCTATTTATAATTATCTTTTTAAGGAATTAGTAAGATTTTTATCCTACCAGGTCCTAATTGAATTACAGTATTATGGATCATTTATAAATATTTTGCCAAAACATTTTAATTCAACACAAAAGATTTTATCTACAGCGAAAAGCATTAGTAATGTTTGAGATATTGAACATGTTATGACATCAATTATTGCTGGATTTGATTGGCTCATTGGATCTTTATACAAGGCAAAGCGAATTCATTCTGGGCATAATTATGACCTTTACACTGTAACATTTCAGCCAATGGCTTGAAAAACTCTGTTCCTGAGGAGTATGAAAAATGCACAAATATTGCCTATAAAAACCTTGGGAAAAATCATATATTACTGAAATGCCTTGAAACCTTCACAATTCATTGAAAACTGGCTGGACTTATACTCATATCAGCTAATTAAAAGTCATAGAAAATCCTCTGACTGATTGATGGTATAGATTGCAACCTTCAGAATAGTAAAGCATCCACAATTTTTTTTTCTTCCATCTTATCTACATATATTTTATTGTTGAACATGGAAATGTTTTGTCTAATAAAAACAAAAAAACAAAAAAAACAAAAAAAATTCAACAAAATCTTTGCATTAATTTTTATGGTTTGAAATCTGTAAACACACTTAGGAATCAGAATAAGAATCTTATATTCTGAGCTAGTTTTGTTTTGCTCAATAAAAATCCTCTGAAAGTATCAGGAATATTATTATGCATTTGTTTTGATTTTAGAAGGTTAATATTCACTAACAATTCCGATCCTGCTGTGTTTCAGTATTACTGGTAATACCACAACAAAGTAATCACTAGAGATTAATTGTAAATATTCTCAAACTAAGAGACGTTTTTAGATAACCAGAGATTATTTTCTGACGAAAATACGAAATTAATATTTTTTGGTTATGAAATTTTAAAATCTAAAAAACTCAACAAATTTGAGGAATTTAAATTACAAAGTATAATAGTGTAAAAGCAAATGACCTTTGGATTGAAGATATCGTAAAATAAAATAAGGAAATTTTTGGAGCTCAGTTTTGGATGATTGAACGAAGTTCTTATTCGTGTCAAACTACTTTCCAAACTTGCAGTGTTGGAACTTGGAAGAATATTGTACGATGTACAAAAATAGACCAGCCGATGAATATCAACCATTTGGAGACAAAGAATATTTTTTTAAGTAGCTAATCGTGGAAAATTTATTTGTGCTAATAATTTTAATCCTTCTAAAATCGTACGGCATGTTAGATGGAAATCAGAGTGGACTTGCTTGCAACGCCTTGCAAGCAGCGCAGCTTATTACTTTACCTGTTGTCTGTCTCTTGGGGAGCCTTCATCTTCGTCTGAGGAATAGCTGTCTGTATAGCTAGCTGTAGATGGAAAAATGCATATTATTTACACAGAGAAACAAATATCAAAGGTGAACGTCACTCTGCAAACTCTTTGTAGCCAAAAAAATTTAAAACGGAGCCCACGAATACAAATGTCGAAATTTCCAGAATTGACCGAGTTAAAATAAATTAGATAAGTAATACGAATATCGGCTATTTTATAATATCAAAGGAATAATTGCAGAATAGAGATTTATGAAATGGTAAAACAAAAATTAAAAATTAGTTACACTCAGTATAAGAATCATAAAATATAATAAAAATACTCGAGAGGTTTAAACTAAGACGCGAGAGACGACATGCACGTTAAGTTTAGTTCACTCCATTTGAAACACCTTCAAACGCCGCCAAAAAGAAAAACTAAGAGCGCTAAATGCTCCTCTAGTGTTTATCAAGATTTTAAGCTAATTCTATATTCTTCAGCACCTGAACTCCCGTAACTATCTGTAGAAGAAACAGAGATAGAGCGTCGACGAAGACGAGGTGGTCGCCTTGACATACTTTCGGAAAAAGTGAGGCCCTGTGAGAAAATACTTCGTCATGAGTCAAGAAAAAACTAAATGGATAAAAAAATACGTAAGAGAAGAATTTTAACCTCCAGAGCCCGTAAATTGGGCGGTTTTTGAGCCGCTGCTGGTGATTTTTGAATGTGGTGCGTATGGTCTCCTGTCTCTGAGGCCGCCATGTTGAACAGTGCCAAACCTGCATGCGAGCGAGGGTGATAGCGTCTTCATCAACCGGAAATAGCACCAGGAAAAAGCGAAAACGGAAAAAAAACTATACAAAATCTCGTATTTTTTCACTTACTATCTTCCTAGTGGTTTGCTTTTCAGGAGGCATGACTTTTAAAGATACAAAGACAAAAAGAACTGCTTTACTTGGTTGTTGTTAAGAGTTTTAAAGGGATTAGACAATGTGGTACGGCGAACAATACGGAACGGAACCGGAAACCACAAACACGGTCCTCTTCATCAAAGGCACATGCCCGAAAAGGTACGAACAGAATAAAGTCTAAATCCTTTATTTCCGAGAAAAGACCATATTGCTGAGGAAATAGTTGTTTACTTGGAAACTAGAAAGAGTAATTTTGAAGCCCCTTATTAGGAAATATCGCGGTATTTTCTATGTTTGAAATAGATTTAGCGATATTTATACATAACCGAGATTAAATATACCAGTAGCAATGAAAAAATAGATTTGATATACATGTGCACTAATTCGTATATATTCATTAGGGATGTCGGAAAGCGCTAAACCTTTTCAATGACTACACTACTTAGCTCAGAAAAGACTATCTTGAAAATTTTCCAAATCTTTTGTTTACGTAAAAACTATAAAAAAAAATCATTACGCGAGCTTGTCATCAACTATGTCATTTTCTCTCAATAAAAACGAATTTGTCTGACCTTGAACTTATACGGTTAAACACCTGTTGGTAACCCGTATACCAAAAAATTCACGTCCCATCCCCACTAGGGCATTTTTAGCACTTTGTATCCACCCCTTAGGCATTTTTAGCATTTTGTTTCACGCCAATATCCTGCGCACAGACCGTCTAATTTTAACTTTTTCGTTGATGTTTACAAGTAAGTCTAACTTGCGCTCAAAACTTTTCAATGTTTTCATTCACGTTTTCTACTCCACTTCAATTTTTTTTCATCCAATTTTTACTTCAATATTTTCTGTACAGCAAAATTCGCAAATGAAATCGAAAGAAGGACAAAATTCAACATTAGTAAACACATAGAAAATTCGAATATTCTAGAAAAAATGAGGAGTACGTCGCTAGACATTTCTCCGTTTGCTTTTTGTCATAATAATCAAAAAAATAATACGATCTAGAATTTAGAAATCTTCAAATTACATAAATTAATATATCTGAGCATTTTGATTTCAAGAAATAAAGTTCAATATAAAGTATAAAAAGTGGTAAAAAAAAAGAGTTCTTTCTTTATAGCTACTGAATCTTAAAGAAGGGACAACAATATCTACTACTACTTCTGTAACTTCAAGTAAATTACTCGAAAAAAGCTTGAAATTGAAATCAATAACAAAGATCTTATTTACGTCATACTGAATTGAAAGTAGTTTTTTCCTTTTCATATTATCGGTTTAATACAGGATATTCCAATTGTTAGAATCGTCAAATAATAATTGGAATCCTGCCATTACCGTGGCTACAGACCTATATTTACCATCTACTTTACACACTAGGTTTTCAATTCAGTAATATTGAAAAACAAAGATGAAAATAGAAACCAAAAAGCTACCATATGTCCAGGAAGTGAGACCCGTCGATATTTGGCGCTATTCGCCTAGCTAAAGGAACCTATATCTTTTACAACGAAAGACAGGTTCTTCCGGTTAACAGACAAGTGTTTTAAATCTTGTAGTAAAGTTGGCGGTTTATTCCACAGGTAGCCCAAACTCTCAGTCTGGCCATGGATTTAAAACCTTCAAAAATCTAGCGCGGACACAAGGCACAACATTGCGCACAATATTGCAGGCAACGTTGCTGAATTAGGATCGTTTTTGATCTACTTCAGCAACATTGCATGCAACAAACTGCGTCGTGTGATATGGCTCACAAAATCTATTTGTTTGCAAAATTGCGCGCAATGTTGCATCATGTATCCCTAGAATCAAGTACTTGGATACGCAGATGCTATATTATTAAGGCCCATATACACGCTGCGATTGTCGGCCCGATTATTCCTCAAAATATTTAGGGAAGTAAAAATCGGGCCGAGATGAGAAAATCTGTGACAGTGCTACAGATTTTGTGAATCAGGCCGATTCAACTTTTCGAATCGGGCTTGAATCGGGCTCTAAACTACACGCACGATTTGCTTACCGATGTTCTTGGGACGATAAATCGGGCAGACAAATCGCAACGAGTATTTCCCGCTTAAAGGATTTCTGTGAAAAGCCACGCACATGCCGTGAAAGTAACGAAAAGTCACGGCTTGTCAATAAACCATTCACATCCGCGCGAGATCACTAGCTACTCATCACTGATGAAAATGAATGGCTGCGGCGCGGTACGGCAATCTTAAAAAGTAGATTTCATATGACTGCGAAACGCTCTCGGTAGAATAGACCATTTTCGAGATGCGCGAGCGCTTTCAAAAATATCGCAGTCGCAGACATGATCTTGAGTCATTTTCGGGCAGAGTTCGCGCGATCTTGCCCGAAAATGCTTCTTTTTCATGTCTGCACCTGCAATATTTTTGAAAGCGCCCGCTCATCTCGAAAATGGTATATTAATGTCGGTAAGGCACGGCACCGTACTGTAATGTTTTCACAATACGAAGTCTGCTCTAAGATGGAATATCTTAGAAATTTTGAAATTTCAAAACTACTTCGTACGATATACATACAGAACTGACTTTATACGTGTCGGCACCGTGACCGTGCCGATGTCATTTCCTTGCGCTTTGAGTGGATGCGCAGCATGCCTAGCATGGGACTTAGAGTCCCGTTCGCGCTTTTCCTATTGGGTAGTTAGTACTTAATGACTGGTCCCGAGGGAAACAGTTAGTTTTGTTTCCCGAGAATCTCAATGAGATTCGAGGGAAACGAAACTAACTGATTTCCCTCGGGCCAGTCATTAAGTGTTTTATTATATACTCTAGTCAAACGAAGAAAAATTTTCTCTCCATTTTGAAAAATTTTTATTTACAAAAAAAATTTATTCCCCTCTCACGCTTTGATCACGTGCATTTATTACCCGCGCGGGAGTTATTGAGATTTATTTCCCTCTACGTGATGTACTCTTGACCAATAAGAAAACGAGTTTGACTAGGATATATAATAATTTCATTTATCTACTTTTCCTTTCAATGTATTGTATTAACAGCTTTTGCTCGATAAAGTTGTAAAGACGTTTGTACGACCTGTGGCTGTCAACGAATGTTGTCGATTCTATCCTGTGAATGCGCTGTGTGTTGTGAAACTGAAATCCACATGCTTGTGCATGCGCGCACCCTCGGCAGAAAATAAAACCGAAAAGTTCCCAAGACATTGCGCAGCAAATTTTGAATCTAATTTTGCATATTTATATTTATATGATTCTCACCTAAAACTCGTGTTCTGGGATTTGGATGATCAAGCGCTATATAGCAACCCCGATAAACCGTTGTAGGTTTGACAATGTACCAGACAGCAGCAGTTGTTATGGTTTCTGAATTCAAGCTTATAATTGGATAATAAGTGTTTATCTTCCGTTCTGCTTTTTGATTGGATAAGAGGGAGAGAACAATACCATGTACCTGTACTTTGATTTATTCAGGATGTCATGGAGGCTATAAATATTTTCCGGTCAGCGGACTATCTCGAGAGGTATCATTTATCGAGAAGGATAGTATCGCCAATATCGAGAAGAATGAAACAGTAATACAATAAGCTAAAATGCTAAAATAAGCCCCGGGCTGTGACAAGGCGTGTTCTAAACTATCATGGTCGAATGGCATCCTTTCTCATGCTAAGTCTTTTGAAATAATATGTTAATATACAAGGTTATGATCTTCAGAAACGTTTCCTGAAGGGCTTGAGGCGAGCCTTAGTCCTTCTGACACTGCTTTCAGGGGTAACATTGGTCGTGGCTGCAAATAAAGGGCCGTTCAATTTGATAGGTTTACCAATTGAGGTTAGGTTCTAAGGGTCTAGGATGTGGTCAGAAACAGGAGGCGAACATCTTGATTAGTATGGACCCAAAGTGACCGTACGTTTGTCAAACTGATTATATTGCAACACCTCACATGAGTAGCTATACCTAGACGTTGTTAAACACACAAACTTGACCTTAGAGGTCTTGTCTAGTCACGTCTGCTTTGTCGATTAGGCATGAATTAAACCACGTTGATGACAAATAAACTGACGTGGCATTGTGACATGAACTCTAAGCATTTCAAAATGTCTTTTCAAAATGTCCTACTATCTTTACTTGCACCAGAGTGATTTTTCTTGGCCCTTGAAGCAAAGTTGTATAGTTAGTGAC
The DNA here is from genome assembly GCA_023349425.1 of Anthopleura sola. Classification (NCBI taxonomy): domain Eukaryota; kingdom Metazoa; phylum Cnidaria; class Anthozoa; order Actiniaria; family Actiniidae; genus Anthopleura; species Anthopleura sola. The sequence goes on along the minus strand of JALHLI010000006.1, from coordinate 4,645,250 downwards.
AAACAGTCAGAGTAAAACAAAGGAAAGCAACTTGTCTAATACTAAGTGTCAATCACTTTATCGAAACGAAATCAAAAAAGAAAGAGAAAAAGAGGAAGAAATAAAAAGGAAAACAGAAAGATGAAACGTTAAAGCCGTAAAATGAAAAAACTAAGAAAGGAAAAAATTAAATGATTAGATAAAAAAGAAAAGAAAGGAAAAAAAACATGGTCACTAAGGGTTTTTCATTTCTATGCGAGCATTTACTGCTTTTACGTCTTATATTTCAAAATTATTATGAGTTGAAAAAAATGTTTTTGTTTACTATTCATCATTTGTGTTTTTTTTCATTTGTGCTCAAATGTTCAGCTCTTGGGTTTTGATCAAAAATAAATCGTATTTTAGCTTAATTTTTGTAATATATCAAAGACATTTAGTTTAATAAATATATACCAAATGCATAATATATTAATTCAACGATGCTAAGGTTCAATGATGTTTTTTTTACAATTAATCATGAATTCAAATAAATACAAGAAATAACAAGTTTTGATCCAAAAATTGAAAAAGATAACTATACGAGAATTATTTTCAATCAACTTTGTTTTCCCTTTTAACAGAGACTGTTCACTTTCACTTGTTATATAACGGAAACTGTATATGTGGCTGGACGACGACGAAGATCTCGGGAAGATGAGGGAGGGGAGGTGGTATCAAAAAATCAAAATGATAAGGGGGGAGGAGTGGGTATTTTTCGCTACCGAGGTAAAGAGATCACATTTCCGGCCGCTTACTTTCTTTATCGTTTCCTTCCTACCTTCTTCCAAATAAAGGCAAACGGTGCGTTACGTAATTTGGTGTAAAGTTCGGATCTTCCTTAGTACATTATTAAATTCCCATGTGGAAGCTAGGGTTCGTATCCAAGCACCTTGTGGTTGTCATTACAAATGGATAATATCTTTTAGACGACCTGATTTATTTTAGGTCGGTACAAGAACGTGCAGAATATACCTATGGGATAAATCTCTCATCGAGGAATGATGCATGCGCGCCGGTGTCTGAAAGCAACAGGAGCGCTAGCACCTCCCTGCCGGCTGAAAGTAATTGAAACATCCTTTATCGAAGTCTTCTTCAACGAATAAGAACTCTATAGAATTCTAATTGAAATCTTGGAAAAAAATACTCGATCGTTCGGCTTTAATATGATATATGCACTCGATGCTTTTAGCATGAGAAGAGTAAACGAAACCATCTGAACCGAATAACTGTGTTGCACGTACGCAAGAAAGTTGGTTGAAACAGAAAATGTTTTAGAAAAAAAAAGAAATAAGCAGTTGTCAAGGTCAAACGACAAATAAAACCCATAAAAAGACAGCTAGTATTTATTGCTTTAACCCTTAACATTGTATCAAGGGTTGTGTAAATACCGTATAGTAGACCAGATCTAGCAAAGGCGGTTCCGTGACCACCGGAAGTCGTGTCTAGAGTCACTTCCGGTAAAACGTTATCTTATTCTAATTTTTTGTTCTAAAAACTCTCTTTAAATCTATTCTCAAAATGGAGGATCGTTTATGCCAAGCAACGTTTTTTAAAATAGAGGGTTCCCCGCGTGGAAGAATAATGACTCACAAATAAAATCATAATTGTTGAAGCTCTTATCTTGTCACGCAATCCTGGTTTTTCGCTGAATGAAATTTACATACTGCTAACACGCTAAGAAATAAAATATATACGATCGAAAAATTTGAATTCATAAGAGTTAATAAACAGTCAAGTCTGGAAATAACTAGACCCTTTAACGTTCTAACGGCAGCTGTTCTTTAGAGGGACTTGTTTTGAGGGTTGATTTTTGTTTAAGAAGCAAGCTATTATAACCATCAATGATGGACAAGAATCTTTTGTCTGATTGTCGTTTTCATTCAAGGTCTTGTTGAGTGTCAACGTGCAAAATCTTAGAAAAATACGTCTAAAACAAGTTGGAATGAATGAAGACTTCCCTAATAATATAGTGAACAAACTCGTCAAATGATTTTCGTGTTCCTAAGACCCATACCTGTACTATCATAGGAGCTGACTGACCCATATGACAATTGCGGACGAAGCCAGCTTTGCTGTAGAGAGAAGAAAAAATATTACGTTAGTTTCAAGTATTGTATACTGATCTTTATTACCTGTTTTGAACAGGTCAAAATTAAAATAATCTCCAAAGAAATTTTACAGTTTGTTTCTTAAAGATGAACTTGGTTTAGAGAGGTAATGTTGTTCGCTATGAGTAAGGATTCTAAATCTTATCATTACTTGAACATCAACTCAATACACAGGCTTCCGGCAAGGCGGAATACAGCCTAAAAACCTTGCTACAGATGATATGTAAGATTAGAACTAATAACTCTAACTCCGAACTACAAGTGCTTGTGAATTTGAGTAGAAATTGTTTGAGGAAGTAGGACCGCACAAACCAAAGGATTTGGTTCGTTAGCGGTGGAAACATTGCTCGATCGAACGGTGATTAGTCAATGTTATTCTATTGAGGCCTTAACGAAATCTCTCTCAAAACCTTTTGGAGAGTCACATTGACATTTAAGTTTACATATGATTTAGTAGAATTAGCTGATCACTTACTGCGCGGACCCGGTACAAATACTCCAAGTATTTAAAAAGAAAAACCGAGTTTAAAGAGAGGCAAGGAAATATAATTTGTGACCGGCGATTGAACGCGTGCGTCTCATTTCTACCTTATGCCACGCGTAATACTCTTGTCAATTTTTTTCCCAACTTACTCGCTTTCTTTCAACTTCTCCTCGAATTTCTGGTTTAGTTGATTGTGCTGCTAGGGATTGAATCGCCACGGAATTTTTCCTATTCCACATTCCATTCGACATATTGGTGAGCTATCCTCGACGCAGTGGCCGATGTACCGGCATCATGTATATTTCATAGGGTGTTGTAAGCGTCGTATTTAGTATTCCGTCCACGGGATTGTGTGAGATTTACCAACCGCCTTTGGGACCAGGCTCGTGGATCAATGACGTCACCACTGCGTAGCAACGGACTTTGGTCCGAAAATGATAGATAATGGCTTCGCCTTGACCGATAGAGGCACAACAACTAATAGAACTCACACACGCTAATCAAGCTGAGAATTAAACATGGACGGTTTTCTGGCAACAAAACATTGTTGTAGCTAGCTCCTTTTTGATAGCTTAAAATTTTCACAGCAAAGAAAATAGATTTCGCGATGAAATCCAATCAACTGGAAGGATCTCTATCGAGATACGACAACATGAACAGAAAATTTGGTCTCACAAAAAAGTCGAATACAAATAAAGCGAGATTAGTTTCGCTTATTTATGGCACTAATTTTACCGACCGACTTATCAATTCTATTAGAGCGTAAGAATATTGAGTTTATTAACGGATCGAAGTGACGCTGAAACGTATATAATCGGATAAAATTTTAATTTAAAAATATAAAATGAAAGAAAGGATGATTGCAATCCCTCGCACAAGTACTTGATAATTGATATTACATTTTTGGAATTGAATTTTAATGATGTTTTAGTACGTGAAGATAAAAAGATGGTTTACAAATGGCTTCAGGGACGTTGAATCTTGGACACTCATTTTTTTACATTGCGAAAAAGAAAAGCCGGATAATAGAGAGTGAAAGAAAGTGGAAAAACGTCAAAATGAAAGAGCACTCTTAAGATTTAGGAGAAGATTAATTCCATTGTTTTTAGGACATTTGAATTGCGCTTTTATTTCCCCCCGGACAAAATTAAGAGAAGTAGTCCACTAAGCTGATGGGATGAGAAAGGCTGCATGGTAAAAAATTATAGGGAGAAGAAAAAATACTAAGGAAAAATTATTACTAGAAAAACCAGACACGCAGTGATCATGATAAAAAATGTTGACTTTAGATGAAGATGATATTAACTAACAATATGCTTCTTCAAATGAAATATCTCCTGGCAGAGTGCGCGCTTTCGCAGCTTCTACCGGTAAATTCCTGGCCGCGTCACTACCTTGTGTTTGGAAAATATATAAATGCTCCTTTTTCTCGGCGTGCATCAACACTGAAGATCTTAATCAAGGAATGCAAACTATACATAACGGTTTGGTTTCTCTGTTTGCTGGCTAGTTAGAGGAGAGTAAGTATGATTATAAAATGTTTTAAGGACTAGGGCAAGTATCTAATAAATATTGCACATATGCATACTAGCCCTTGTGTGGCACTGCACTGCATGCGCGGATGAACGTTAACCTGAGATACGCTTTTCGTGTATCAAGGTCCGGTTGCTGCGGGCCCTTAAAGCAGGTGTTATTACACGTTTGCATGTAAATTGATTTTAGCGCTTTACAGAAAACTAACATCCTAAATTAAATTAAAGATTTTCAACGATAAGATTTCCGATTTTCATTTTGGTGTTAAAACTAATTTTTATTAACGCCAGGAGAAAACGTGGTGTGAAAAGCATCTAAATGAAATTGGTTCCAAAATGAGTTTTGAATTCGCTTTTTGCGTTTTCTGCCCGGGCAGTAACCCCAGGTGTCTTCCTCCGTGGCTTGAGGTGCCTCAACGCGCGCACAACAGACTGAAATCAAGCAAAACCACCGACGTCATAATATATACGGGCTGCGCAAAATCTCAATATCTCAAAGCAGTCAGTCATCTGTAGATATACATGACACTAAAAATATCACGAACAAATTTGCCTGAGGAATAAATTCGGGGGTTATAGAGTTGATTATCCTTAGACGTGTGGGAGCGCGGCCCAATTCCTTGGAATAAGCATCGTGCAGAGATAATGGCCAAGTGTTTACGCTAAAATAAAATTTTGTCCAAGAAGGTAGGTTGCGTGTTGTTATCGTTGGCCGAGGAGGCAAGCAAGCAGTGACTGGAGTAGTTGTGGGTATCAATAATCAGTCAATGATATCGACTGTTGGCTTGCGGGGCGGTACCACCTGTTGTGTTGTTATTATATCAGCCAAGCATAACAATTAAAAATAACAGACAAGCTGAACACAGGTAGCCCAAATTATGTTACATTACCAGTGTACGCCACAGGGAGCCCATCTCACACTGATTACGTTGAACAAAAAGGGTGATAAATCATGTTACAAATGTGTCTCATATTATTCAATCAGAAAAAAATTCACTCAAGATTAACGTATTGACGTTCGCATGGATAATTTCATGATAAAAGCAAAAATATGGAACATTTGAGAGAATATATAACGTTCAATTTTCCTGGGAGTTTCTTTTCGACCGCGTCGCCTTCAATAGCTGGTGCAAAGCATTGTGAGGATGCGAACATGCGTTTTTTATTTTCATGATATTTTAACCACCTTGTTCAACTAATTTTCTTAAAGAAGAAAATGTATTAATGAGTGTAACTAGACGACAGACAAAAGCTTACAGGTGTCCTCTTTATTTCTTCTTGGATACAAAAAAAGCCGCCCAAGGTTTGGTGTCCCTGGTAGATCCACTAAAATTAACGTATGGGATCCCTGTGGAGACATGCAGGCTGGACTGGCGTGGGCTGGTAAAACTTGGATATCAAGACTTATTCGTGAATAGAGCGATATAAACAGGAAAAAGATGTGGATTGCGGAAAAACAGATACAGGAACTGTTAGTGGACGTAAAATCCATTTGCCCCTTTCCGTACCCCACACAGATTCTGAAAGCCTCGGGCAAACATGTCGAAATGGCATCAGTAATCAATACTGAAAACGGACAACGGACATAAACCAACGCAGTTTATGATCAGCATGGACGTGTTGTGAATATCATCATCTGGACCGGTATTTAGCCACCAAAATTGGTTATAAACGGAAAAATGAAACCAGACACGTGTAAGAGGATTGCGATTAAACGCGCGCATTATAAAAGTGGCCAAAAATATTAGTTAACATTCGTGGTCGTCATTTCCAGTTACAAAGAATTGGCTCCTTTCCCTTCCCCTGGCATATGATATCAAAACTATAGCTACCATTTTCTATTTAGCCAAGCCGTAACCAAGGCAACCATGCAGCTAGGACAGAGGCCAAGGGAAATAGAAGGACTCCCTCGCAGTCTACCTATCTCTCCAGTTGAAAACCGCGCAATCCACGCACGCGGATTAACGATATGCGAGGGCCGGCTAATCTCACTGACAGACTGGGACAGAGTTAAACCGCATCTGTACGTGCTCTACTTCATAAAAGAAACTTGAGACAGCGGCATCATTTAAAGCTCACTCAATCTTTAGCAGATGAAAGCTTCCGGTATAATGTTACATGGGTTAGAGTTTCTTCCGCATCTTGCATGACTAACTTTCGCGGTGGCCATGTTGGACTATAGATAATAATTCCCCGGATCATTCTCGCGTCGATCCAACGCTTTAGAATATATAAACTTTTAATTGTTTGCCGCGTTTTTTCCCCATGGATACATGTTTTTTTTATTGGCCTATAAACCTGGTTCGCGCGTGAGTAAACGAACTGAAATTAGATCATACAGCTATGAGTCAGCGGCAGCTCTGTTCAATTATGCGCAGTAGATATTTCGCTTGTCTGCCCACCACCCTCGAACCCAGAGTCCTGTCATTCTTACTGCGCATGTTTCAGGGTTCTTCGATTTGCAAGAAAAAATACCAAAGTTCGATATCTGTTCTATTATTTTGTAATTGAAAAAGAAAGACGAAAAACTAGGGTCATTTTCTCGCGTTGAGCTCAATTTGCCCCAAACCCGATCTGCTTTCTAATTTGTCATCACTAGATTTCTGCCCAAGCATAAATTTTTGGTACAAAAAAGGTTGCGTAAATTTAAAGTTGCGTGAAATATAATACTGATATCCTGTATATTCATTTCACTAATTCCGATCTCTTTATCCGTAAAGCGCAAAAAGGATTATATTTAATGCAATAGCTAAATCCAAGTGGATTGCTCACAATACGACTTCTCGTTGGAAAGGTCAGGATATACCTTTGATAGTGCAGTCATAGGTTCTTATATAGATGTTCCATTAACGCAGCTTCTTCTCCCGCATCCACTACTAAGCCTTAGTCAGTTTGCGTCACTCATCAAGAACTATCGCTTAAAAGCAATTCAAGTCAAGGGTTGATCATTAACTGGTGCAAGCTATCCAAAGCACCTGTTCGTTTATTTTTAACTGCGGCGCCTTTAAATCTGTCCAAATTTTATCCTTGCGTCAATCCTCTTTTAATAGCGAAAATGTAAGGAGAACGTACAGCTACAGGTAGACATTGATTGTGTTGATCATTTTCTCAATTCATTGCTGGCTAAAGCTTGCAATTGGTATCTAAATGTGCTTTTACGATTATCATCGTGTTTTTATATCCTGCTTTTAAAATATCCCCAAAGGCACGACTCGAGGCGCTATAAAGAGGCCTAGGGTAAGAGCAAAATATAGCAATTAGGAAAGCTCTATCAGAGGAAAAACTGCCCTTGAGAAACGGCGCAAAATAAGGTTAATGTCATCTTTTAAACAAAGTTTCCACTATCGATTCTTTCCGCTTAAAAATGATAAACGATGAGAATAAGGATATTTATAATAATGATAATAATAGCAGTAATAATAGCCATGAGATCAGTAATCTGTAATAACAATTTATTTCTTTGATAAAAAATGATGATCAGGGACCGCGCGACGGGAGGGGCTGGCAGTGCTATAGCCCCACCACTTTTTCCCTTTTCCCATACTAGTCTCATACATTTTCCAATCTTAGCCCTACCACTTTTTCCCTTTTCCCATACTAGTCTCTTATATTTTCCAATCTTAGCCCCACCACTATTTCCCTTTTCCCATACTAGTCTCTTATATATTTTTTCCAAGCCGAATTTTGCCCCAATTTCTAACTTTTGACGCGTTAAAAAATTAGCTTCTGCAGTGTTCTCTTTACAAATAGCGCTCACTTAGTTTATCTTTTTCATTCGGTCGTGAAGAGGGGAAAGTTATAATTTTCTCCTAGTCGTGCCTTTAAAAAATATTTCCTTGCTTTAAAACAAGAAATCGAAATTGTAAATAATGAAAGTCTTTATGAGTAAATTCATTTGTGAATATTTTCCCTAGTTACATCGAAACAGTTTATTTTCGTGCTGGTATATCTAAGAATCCAAGCATGAATGACCCCCCTTGTTCAAATGGTCGGGGGTATTTTGCTTGGGGCTTTAAGCTTAACGTTTAGATGAGAGATCACGAAAATCATGGACCCCTGGATTCCTATCTCAAGCATCGAGTCTCTCAAAAACATGATCAAGTACTGAACACCGAAAGTGATGTTTTGAACTTTCTTATTTCCAAGATCAAAACAGGAAAATGATCGAAGATTTTGTAGACATACCGTGGCGTGAATGAGAGCATAGTGTGTGTTGAGGGCTTTGTTTTGATGGAGAGAATAATAGATGGCCTTGGCCGCATGAATCGTGAATGAACCATGACTGCGTGACTCAAGATAATTGGCGGCATAATCATAACAAGGTGCGAATATACTTGTCTCTCAAACAAGTTCCTGTTCGCAACTTATGGTCGGCAAGTTTTTGGTTCGAGAGTTTGTTATAATAGACTTAAAATATACCTAACAGCAGTTTATCGAGAATAGAAATAAGCACTAATAAACTAAACTGTGCGCATGCGTGCTCTTTGTTCTTAGACCAATTCCGCTGTCTCTCTTTGACAGGAAGCGCAAAATTAGCTTTTGATAAAAATTCGCTTTTTGAAAGTGAATGTAATGAATTGGGAAAATTGACCCGTTTTTAGAATTTATCTAAGAAAGTAAATATGCTTTTCCTCTCTGATTAAGAGTCTCAATGACGCTAAAACTTGAAACCCACGGATAAGAAAGTTATAATATGCATAATATCACATAAGAACATGGATTATAAAAGTACCTATTTTATCATTCATGATAAGAAAAAATCAAATTTAAGAATGAATGTTGTTGTAGACACTTGCAACAATCCCCAAAGCCGGTCAATTCGGAGCACAAAACAATAAATTTCAATTCTCATGAGAAAAAATTTTGATTGTTTTGTTCTCCAAGTTGAGCTTCATTGGGGATTTGTAGTAAGGGTCTCGACATTTAAAGTAAAATATTTCACATCAGCACAATAATTTTTATGGGAATGCCCCCTACCCCTGGACCCCACTCAAGAAGATTGAGACAATGACATCACAGGGGCGGATCCATTGGAGTGATGCAGGGGGTGTGCACTCCGTGGATTGACTTTGTGCCCCTATTTTGAAGATAATCAATACAAAATGTTTTCTTTCTGTGATTCTGAGGGTTGCACCCCCCTGGAACAACTTTATGCCCCTACTTTGTAAATTACAAGATATTCAATGCAAACTTGAAGGTATTTTTGTGTTCGTGTTTTCACGGGTAGGAGCCCCTACACACCCCTAGGCACCCCTCCCTGAACAAAATCCTGGATCCACCCCTGTATCAAACTCGATAATCTTTCATTACAAGTGATGATTTATCAAAGCATCATACAATGGCGATGTGCATGAGCTCGAAATTATAGCACAAAGCACTCTGGGAAAGTGAGTTCTTACGCTTTTTTGGCTTCTCTAAAAAAATCATCTAACAATTTTTCCTTCGACATTTTCTATGGAAATAAAAGGATTTCAGCAGACGAAAATAACAGAGTATTTTTTTCTGATAGTTCCTTTGATTTCCCTGTTACATTTTTAAAGAACTCACTTTCCCAGAGTGCTTTGTGAACTTTGAAGCACATTGCCTATTGTTATTCAAGAATTCCTCTTCCAAGACAGTTAGAAATGTGGGGAAAATACACCAAACAGAACACCAATAGCATAAGATGTGAAGAAATAAAACTAGGAATTAAAATTATACAAATGGGTCATTTTACTTTATTATCTTTGAATGGTTTTCCTTTACACTTTGTTTGGAGCACTTCAAGGGATATTATGTCTTGATACCAAGGGTAACATTCATAGCTTCTCCTCTTGTCTCTTGAATATATCTTTGTCTCTCCTAAACCAGTCAAGCAAAAACATCAGAAAATGAGTGAGTACATGGTGTTAATGTTTACAGTGCTTTTCATTTTTTGTGACCTACTGACCCCAGACTTCTGGCATTTTGGCTTCCATCTATCAAATTTATAACGGGCCAAGTTCATTCCCATCGTGAAAGATAAACAAATTCCTATGTGGAAATGGTTATTTAGTCACAGGAATTTTGTTATTGCTTCCCACAGTTGGAATGAACTTAGCCTGTCGTAAGTTTGATTGATGGAAGCCAAAATGCAAGATGTCTGGAGTTGGTTAGGTCACAGAAATAGGAAAAACGAGCGCTGTAAGGGAAAGAGTAATTGAATGGATAATTTTTTAAAGGAAAAATTGGAAATTCAAAAAATGTAAGATAAAATATATTGAAAACAAATGAATTATAGTGAATGTATAGAAAAAATGGAAGTATGGAGGGAGGGAGTCAGGGATGGAGTCAGGGATGGAGGGTGGGATGGATGGATGGATGGATGGATGGATGGATGGATGGATGGATGGATGGATGGATGGATGGATGGATGGATGGATGGATGGATGGATGGATGGATGGATGGATGGATGGATGGATGGATGGATGGATGGATGGATGGATGGATGGATGGATGGATGGATGGATGGATGGATGGATGGATGGATGGATGGATGGATGGATGGATGGATGGATGGATGGATGGATGGATGGATGGATGGATGGATGGATGGATGGATGGATGGATTCCTTACCAGCTCTTGGTTAGCTCTGTATTCTTTTCTTTTGTAGTCAGACCACTGTTTCAGAAGTTTTCTTTCAATTTCTATTTCAAATTTTTGCTCATCATTTAGTGGTGCAATTTTCCTGAAAAAGAAACAAAATAATAATGAGAGATCTTGGCCTACATGTACGATCATTTGTATCTAAGTCACATTGATTGTTTGAGTAATTTCTATTTTTATCAATACCATGAAACAACCTCTGTGCTGATCTAAGTCAGGGCACAGCTAACTCACAGACTGAACCCTGAAACAACCTCTGTGCTGATCTAAGTCAGGGCACACCTAACTCACAGATCAAACCCTGAAACAACCTCTGGGGTATCTGATCTAAGTCTGGGCATGGCTAACTCACAGATTGAACCCTGAAACAATCTCTGGGCCAATCTAAATCAGGGCATGGCTAACTCACAGATTGAACCCTGAAACAATCTCTGGGCCAATCTAAATCAGGGCATGGCTAACTCACAGATTGAACCCTGAAACAACCTCTGGGCCAATCTAAGTCAGGGCATGGCTAACTCACAGATTGAACCCTGAAACAATGTCTGGGCCAATCTAAGTCAGGGCATGGCTAACCCAACTCACAGCTCTAATATTTAGTACTTACACTATAGCTAATGGCTTCACTTTAAATAAACGACTGAGAGAATTAACAGTCCATAACTTGGGATCTTTTTGTCTTAACTCTTTTACTTCCTTGACCTGAAACCAAATAAATAATACAGGATTTGAGTCAAAGTGGGCAAAAAGAAAGTTCCAATTAATTCTGACTTACCTCTTCAGGATCCAAACCATCTTTGAAATCCTTCACTTCATCTTGTGTAAGATGCCACCAGGGCCTTTCAAATGCTTCCTGAAAACAAATACAGTAATAAAATACAGCTATTTCAAAAAAAGATTGCTAAAGGGTCTGTTGCCTGTCACATGTTGCATACCATGCAGTATGGGTGAATAGAACCTCTTATATGTTTCTAGCAACCAGGCAAACTTTTTCTAGGGTTTTTGGATGGAAACATCTTTGCAAACGACCCTCTTGTATGGTTCTAGCAAACTGGCAAACTTTTTCCCAAAATTTGGACTGGATTTTTTTTTTTTGCAAACAACCCATAATGGTTCTAGGAAACTGGTGAACTTTTTTCCAGGGTTTTGGATGTAAAATCTTTGCGAATTAATAACCTGTTGTATGGTTCTATGAAGCTATCAAAACTATTTTTCAATTTTGGGTGGAAAAATCTTTGCAAAGGAACCCCTCCTATGGTTATAACACACTATCTAACTTTTTCGTAGGGTTCTTGGCTGTAAAAAAAACTTTCAGGGTTCCCACTAATCTGGAAAAATAAAATTCCCTGAATTTTCCCTTTTGCTCAATTAGAATGACCTCAGTCTGTCATAAATTTGATTGACAGAAACCAAAATGCCAGATACCTAGAGTTGGTAGGTTGCAGAATTAAGTGCTATAACAGAGGGAACTGTGAAAATGATTCTGATAGTAGCGGTAGGAAGAGGTAAAATGGGAACAAAGAATTCCTTTTTGATTCTGAGTATAACATACAAAACTAATACAACTATTCTTGGGGTGAATGTGGCATCATAGTCACCATGTTGGTTGACTTTGACAAAATATTTGGTCTTTGGTCTGTCAACCAACATAGACAACTTTCATAAATGGCTGCACTATCATTATCATAATATTTAAAATTGATGTTTTAAGAAAAAGAAAGCTATCATAGGACAGGCATTCTGTATACCAATAACTTGTGAAAGTTTGAAAAAAAAAAGAAAACGATTAAATTTGCAAGAAGCTAGAAAAACCACCAAAATGAGGCAACAAAGGCCTCAACAGAAAATTACATACAAATCTCTACATTTTTCATTGAGCATAACTTCATTGCAATTTTAGCCAGAGCATCAAAACCTTCCAATCATGCTTATTTCAGCAGGTTCTTTGATATGACAGTGCTAAAACATTAAAATATTTGTTTACTTAAAAAAATCATTTTCCGCTAGTTATGAAAGTGGTCTATAGCAGCCACTTCTTTTTTTTACCTTGTATAGATCTCAGCTTTGTATGCAAATTGCCTATTTCAGACCACATTCTGACATTCTCTTGAGAAATGTTCTTTTATTAAAATATTTACACATGAAAGAATCAAGTCCCAAGAGTGGCATCATGTGGTCTGAAATGGGCACAACAAACAACAAAGCTAAAGAGGTCTATTCTCATGGGAAGGGATGCATGTCACCAATAATTGTACACAAAGTTTTTTTCTTACTTTTGAGAAGAGCAGAGCATTTGGATCTTGTCTTGGAGGATGATAACATACAAATGCTGTTTTATTTCTTGTCAGGGATATTTGTGGTCTAGAAAACAGGAACAAAAACCGTTATTTTGATGTTACTCTCTACACAACTCCAACACACTACTGAAAATACATGATTTACAGAGCCAAGTTCCAGTAATTTTAGGTTCTGTCAGAATTCTACCCTCCCCTCCCCCCCCCCCCCACCCCCCAGCTTGCCCTCCATTCAAAAGTGACACACTTTAACTGTGCAAGATTTTGGCTGTCACAAATTATGAAATTCTCACCAACACACATCGAGGCAGGGTGTACTTACTTCATATCTTCATGTTCAACCTCACTAGGCTTTGGCCTTGTATTTTTTGTGCTTGTGTAGAAGTCAAGTTTAGTTGTTTCATTAGAAAGCCTGTATTCTGCTTCAATCTGTTCAATGGTCTTTGGTTTGTCTAGTTTTACAAGGCTTCTTCTGCGTCGCTGTGCTGCCTTAGCCCATGCTGGAACCCCAACGGTACGTGGGTTGCTTTTCATGAAAACTGGAGTCGTAGAAATTCCTCTGGTAGTTAAAAGTTTGATGCCTATGCACATTGATCAAAAACCAATAATGTTAAAGATAAGAGTGAAAAGCTAAGATAAAGAAATTAAATAATCCTTCAAATTTTATCAAACTCTGAAACAACCTCTGGGCATGGCTAACAACATGGCTAAGTCAGGGCATGGCTAACTCACAGATTGAACCCTGAAACAACCTCTAGGCTGATCAAAGTCAGGGCATGGCTAACTCACAGATTGAACCCTGAAACAACCTCTAGGCTGATCAAAGTCAGGGCATGGTTAACTCACAGATGAAACCCTGAAACAACCTCTAGGCTGATTCAAGTCAGGGCATGGCTAACTCACAGATTAAACCCTGAAACAACCTCTAGGCTGATCAAAGTCAGGGCAAGGCTAATGCACCTAACAGCAGCTTCCCTGTGGGGCTAGCCTTGGGCTTACCAGGGGGATTGTAAAATACTAGATACAATCTTCATGGTATTCCCTGGGGGTGGTGAAATCTTTGTTTTCAAAGTCCCCTGGTTAGAGTCTTCAATGACTGACAATCTCCCATCATTTTGAGAGAAAGAAGCTTTAGGTTGAGATACCTGGAGACGAAGTCAAGCATTTTTCCCGACTCCAGGGCCAATGTTAGCATTCAAACAACCTGTAATTCCCCCCATTTCTCCCTTGTTAGCCTGAGGTTAGCACTCCTGAGGAAGCTGCTGATAGGTGCATAACCCAAAGATCAAACCCTGAAACAACCTCTGGCTGAGGGAGGTGTGCAATAGCTCATTCTACTTTATATAATTTTATAATTGTATTATAATTTTGATTGATTCAGAGAATCATCGAGATGACTGAGAATTCAACGCAAGTAAACGAAGGATACTCTTTTTCCTTGGGGTAACACACACAAAAATATAAATCGCCAGTCACAAGTCCAAAAATTCCAAACTTGATGCACACTGTTCAACTAATAAAATTTCCCAAAAATCATGTACAAAATGTTTCTTTCCCTGGATTTGCTGCGTGCTGGATATATGTATAACTACATTTTATTCTGCTTACCGTTGTGCGCTAATAGTCCATCGACAAAGCAGCAAGCACCTGAAAGAGAAAGACCACAGTTCAATTTACGAGCTGCCGCCATCTTGAATAACGTGTGGAGAGACAAAATACGCCCATATGGGGTAGGGGTAGCACCAAAAGAAAAAAGAAAATAAATTTATAACATTTTTTCAAAATTACCTCTTGAAAACATATTTAGATTTAGCAAGTATCGTATTTCTTTAAAATTTGAAGGTCAAAAAACTTTAGATATTTTAGATATAGGAATTCAAATGATTATGTAACTGAACAAATTGACTCTCCCCTCCCCAGTTAGTTGTATTTTTAGCATGCGTGTAGTATTTGGGTTCCCTGTGTATCAACGAATAACGCCTGGCATAATTCAGGTTTCTTGTACTCTTGTAGTCATGGCCTTACCAAGACTAAAAACAGTAATAACACGAGAGAGATTCCACAAAACAGCAGCCGTCCTTTTCTTTCATGGTGAAGAAGGATCTGCTCTAGCTGTTAAAGACAACCTCAAAAGTCTTCTCCAAAAAAATTTTGATTTTGAACACATAAGGATAATCTATCCCCAAGCTCCTGAAATTCCGTACACCGTTGAAGGAAAGGAACTCAGAAGTGTTTGGTTTGATCGGAAAACGTACAGCCCAACCTGTCCAGAACAGAAGGATTCTATAGAGAGAAGCTGCAGTTTAGTGAAACAGCTAGTTAATGATTTAGTGATGAGTGGGATAAGAAAGGAAAGGATTGTTCTAGGAGGTCTGGATATGGGAGCTCAGCTTGCCATGCATGTGGGATATAGGTAAGTGAATGAATAGATGGATGGATGAATGAATAAATGGATTGGTGGATGGATGAGTAGATGATGATATGATGGATAAATGAATGGTTGGTGGATGAATGGATGAATTATGGATTGATAATGGATGGATGGATAGATGGGAGGTTGGATGAATGGACAGATGGATGGATGGGCTGATAGATGGACAGATGGATGGGTTTATAGATGGAGGGACAGACAGATGGATGGAAGGAAGGATGGAGAAAGGGTGGGGTGGTTGGATGGATGGATAGAAGGATAATGGATGGATTGATGGACTGGACCGGACAGGTTGATAGATGGAGAGACAGACAGAGACAGTGGATGAATGAATAGTTTCATTTTGAATTGTTTTTTTTTTCAGATATCTTCCTGAAGTTGCTGGTATTTTTGGCTTGTCAACATATCTGACCCCAACATCAAGTGTTTTTCAACATATTCTAAAACAGAAACAAGCTAACAAGGATGTGAAATTTCCCAAACTTCTATTATGTAATGACCATGATGACAAAAAAGTAACATTCAAATGGGCATCTCTGACAGCAGAATGCTTCATGGATCTAAACATTGAAAGTGAATTTCAAGTGTATTATGGGACAGAAGAGGGAGTTTCTCTCTATGAACTTGTAAATCTCAAAGACTGGATACTTGATGTATTACCAGATAAAAGCTTGGACAATAGAGATAAAAACTGAAAACAGTCTCATTAGGTTGAACACGTAGCTCCACTGTGGTAAAGGGATATGGGAGGCTGGGGAACAAGATGTTTGTACTGAAGCTAGACCACAATGCATCCTGTTCCCTATCTCAGAAAAGGTCTATTTTCAAGGCATGTTGTGTGAAGAGGGTATATATCATTGTATTTATGGTCTTCCTGTGGTTGGAAGTGTTTATATGATCAAGAGGTGAAATTTTTTTTAGAAAATAAAAAAAAACAAAAAACAAAACGATTGAATAATTGCCAATATAATCCTTTCTGTTTCTTTGTTCTGTATGGGTTGCCTGTGCTTATCTTGACCCCTTGAAATCCTTGGTGCTCCCCTTGGATGTTATCGCCATATTTGATTACCTGTCAATCAATATTATTTATGTCTTTCCGGATTGGCTCTGTTGAAACGTCTACTTTTTCCCATCTTCTGATTGGCTAAAATTGCACGCGAGAATCTTTCGCATGGGGCTCCACGTGTATGTTTTAGCCATATTTGATTACCTGTCAATCAATATTATTTATGTCTTTCCGGATTGGCTCTGTATAAACGTCTACTTTTTTCCCATCTTGTGATTGGCTAAAATTGCACGCGGGAATCTTTCGCATGGGCTCCACGTGTATGTTTTAGCCATATTTGATTACCTGTCAATCAATATTATTTATTTATTTCCTCATTGGCTCTGATTAAACGCCTACTTTTTTTGTCAACTCCTGATTGGCTAAAAGCAACTGCGCGCGCGAATCTTTCACGTGACCATTTGACCGCGCTGCTTGAATTTTGCGCATTTTGAATCAAACCTTCGAACTGGGAGTTTGTACAACATAAGGTAAGAAAAATCCGTACTTATTCCCTCCAAAATTGTACAAATTTTAACTTTTTCTTTTCCTATTGGATAGATAAAAGGCAGAACTCTAAAGAGGCAAAGCCCTGATTGCGTTTTTAATGCATAAAAAACGTTTTTGGAACCTCGAGTCAACTCTGGCAAACTCCTTCAGGATGGAACGCACTCCAAAAAGGTGAATGAAAGATTCTATTATTTTACTCATTTCAGGTAGCTTATGTTTGTAACAACCTAAGCTCTTCCTGAAAGTCATCTTAAAGCTATTTTTGGGTGAAGAAAGGATATTATTTGAACTTTTTCCAAATTCGCAAAGTGGAGCTGACGCAAATTGTAACTTTGAGAGAGGAAGGATTCTTGAAGAGTAGAGAGCCTTGAATTAGGGAATTAGGGGGTTTCTTGAATAATATTTACTAATAAATACATCTTTTCTCTCAACAGAAGTAAAAGTTTATCCATTTGAACACAAAGAGAGCTAAAATCCCTGCTTTCAGAAACGTGGCTTTGGTTGGGTTCTTGGACAAGGCAGGAAACGTTAGACTCTAAGGTTCGTGAAAATTGCTTGTAACTTATGAAATACTTGGTTATTTTTAGGAAAAAAATATATAAAACAAAGCAAGACGCTAGTTATTTTCTTTCAAGAAAGATAATTTCGACAAAAGTAGAAGATGAAATTTCCCGCCATTTTTACGACAGCACTGAACAAGACCAACAACCACAAAAATTTACCCACAAAATATTCTATCATTCTCTAACGTAACTCATTCGAGTTTTAAGGTTTATTCTAAAGAAATTTTCCAAAGAACATGCAAAACGTTGGCTAACCTGCAAGGTTTATTTTTCGTTTTTCACAGGCGGGAACTTTTCGCGCCTTTTTATGAAGAAGCACCTTACGGTTTCAACAACTAAAAAATATTTGTTATTTTTCCTTCAGGTCCAAGAAGAGCAAGAAGCAATAAAATTTGGGCGAAAAAAGTTACGACAAACAACTTTATCGCCTGCCTTTGAGAAAGAGAATTTGAGGTAAATTTGAATAATTTTAGCTATAGTAATTGTAGATGGAGGATCATCCCTCCCCTCCAATAAAAACAGCTGAAACGCAAAGAGAAAGTAGCATCATGCAGCAAGCAAAAAGTCTCACCTACACACAAGACCGAAACGAAAACAAACAAGCAAAAAAAAAAAAAAACTAATAGGAACAAGCTATAAAAAATTAGGGGCAAGGTCAAAACAATGTTCCAAATTAGGGGCCTAATAGATCCCTAACCTCATGACGTTTCATACCTAAACTACCTTTAGTAGTGACTTTTAGTTTCGGAGATTTTTGAGGAAAATTCCAGAATTAATTTCCAAAGGTGGTGGGTAACCCCACCCCTCCCCTATAAATTGGGTTTCCTAAAGGTCGATTTACACGGCACAGCTTTTGCTTACAGATTTCACTGAAGTGTGGCACACACTAAAAAATTCGTTTGTGTATTTTGTGCTAGATGTGTGCGATTCCGCCGACAAACATCAATGTTTTGCATTCCTTTCTCCACTGGTCGGTATCCTTTTGATAATTTTCTTCTTTACAACTCATCAAAAGGATGCCGACCCATGGAGAAAAGGATGCAGACTAAAACGTTGATGTTTGTCGGCGGAGGGTACAGGGGCTGTGCACCCCCATATAAGCCTGATATCTACTGCATTATTGGGGATTCAGTTTGTGAATGTACTGATCATAAATGGTGCACCCCCTCCTGAAACAATCTGTGCATTCTGGATATGCACCTGTTACAAATATCGTAGGAGGAGCTACAAATATGCTTCTCAGTTAAGCTTGGAGCAACTGAAGTTTTGTCACAAAGTTTTGTCATTGAAAAGTGCATGTTGTCAGGCCTAGGGGCAACGTGAAAAGTATTAAATCTTAGTGTTGGAAAAATTCACATGCTTTTAAGCATTAATATATGCCATCACAGTGACGCCAGTATTATGCATGCTTCTTATTGAATACTATTGACGATGCCCCTGACCACATGCACTTTTCAACGAAACAATTTCGTGAAAAACTTTCATCGTTCCAAGGTCAACTGAGAAGCGTAGTATATAATTTTCATGCAGTTATTACTTTATATAAAAAGTATTTTAATAGCTGTGCATATGTATATTTCATCTAAATCATATTCAATAAATGTCTTTGTTCTTTCTTACAGAAGGAGAAAAACATCCAAGCAGTAGACCAGTGAAGAACAAGAACCAACAGAACCTAAATCCCCAAAGACGAGCCAGAAGACCCCCCAATGCCAGAAAACCCAGCCGCAACCCAATGAAAGAAGACTACAGAGCATGTGACACTGATGGTTGTTGTATATATGTTTACATGTTGTGTGTGTTTCTTTATTCCTCTAATCTTCCATTCTTGCAACACCATTAAGACACATGTTCAAGGTAGAACACTGGTTTAAATTTTATTATTCTTTTTCAAGATGATTGGCAAACTTTACATTTAACGGCATTTTATTCCAAATTTTTCCCAAAATCAATAGTTAAGGCCATTAGAGCTTTTACCAAAACAGCTTTTGGTTGTTGTAACTGAGGATTCTTCTTCATTTCTTTTCTTTAGTATCTTGCTCTACTCATTCGGCTAAAACATTCCGTCACCTGAACTTCGATACAATTGGCATCCGGCTTAGGGGAAGGTTAATCCTTTAGTTACAGACCAAAAGCTTAAAGACTCTTTCTGTTTGATCCATAAAATACACAGCTTTGATTTTTTCTTTTCTTTGGTACTTTTTAAAGTCGCAGCGCTTACCTCAAAGTTTGTGTGCTTTATGACAAACAGGAAGCAAATTACTTGTCCTGTAGGATGATTTGAGATAGATGATACTTGACATAATTTTAATTAATACTATTCTTATATATTAGTTAATATGTTGTTATATAGTTAGTTGGCGTGCAGTTAGGTTAGAGTCAAGATGTCATCAATCTCTCTATCATCTTAAGGGCAGGGAACCTAAATCTACATTTCATGACAAAATTTGGTCCATTTTGGTATTCAACGGCATATATTTTCACACTGTGCTTGCAGAGGTCTTTTTTCTGTTCTCCTTTCCAGCCAGCCAGCTGTTCAGCCCTACAGCCCGACGAAGGGGAAGAAAAAACCTCTGCTTGCATAGGCAAGGCCATTTGGACTTGCCAGTTTTGGTAAAAGCTGTTGGGGAATATAGTTATTTTCTACCCATCCTGGGGCCAGTTTGGACCAACGCTCATTTATCAGTCATTTAGCTTATCTAAATTTCATGATAATGAGTAACGTCGTTGGACAGCGCAATGGCATCACGGTAGGTTAAGGAACACCAGCATTGGCAAAAAGGGTACAAACTGCAGGTCCTGTCTATTGCCTTATGTAATATATAGGATCGACTTATTGCAACTGGATGGGTAGAACGTGCTATTTCTCCTCTTTTTTTTTTAACTAAGGAATGTTAGTCTAGGGTTTGAAAAACTTTTTGATTCTACTGCACTCCATGTTTTGGAATGCTATGCTGACCTTTGTTGTACAAAGGTCACTAATATCCTCATATGCAAGGGCTGTGTATCACATCCTTTCACTTGAGAGAGAATGCAGATATTTTGTCATACTTTCGCACGCCAAAACTTAGCTAACCTCACTCTCTTCATGAATTCTTTTATAAAGAATAATAAATACACTAAAATAAAATACTAAACAATACAACATTCAACTATCAGTGAATACTGATAGATATCTTTAGGGAAAGTATGACAAAATTTTTTATCATCAGCAGATCTAAGGTGTTTACAGTTGTTGTACAACAGTACACATCTTGTACGCTAATGATAACTGCAAAGAGAATGAAATTTCAGTAGGAAATTTCCAAATATTTACTGTGGAATTTTTTCTTTTATTTATTTATTTATTTTCAGTATTTACTGTTTTAAATATTAATTGTTAATTCTTGTGTTGTCTTTGTGATCAAGTATTTTACTCTTCCACAGTAAAGTTAAACCTAAATTATAAACCTTAAACTACACTAGTCTTGTTCGGCTTTTTTTCAGGAACTTTTTCTTTTCTATTTCGGCAATAGGCTTGTAGATAGATAAACTGTAAACATAAACATAAAAGGTTATATAGTAGGTGTGGAAGGGGGGACTCCTGCTTGCCCACATGTGAGGGTTTAGTTATATACTTACATAGTTAATTAATCAGAATATTTTAATTTAGTTTAAAACTAACTAAATAAACTTCAAAAAATAAATACTAACACTTTCATTCTACAGTCTATTCATTTTCAGCTTTTCGTTTTCGGCTTTTATTTCCACAGCCTTTCATTTTCAGCTTTTTCTTTTCAGCTTGATTAATTTTCTTATATCTTCTGTAAAAGTTAAGGAAAAATTGTAAATCTAGCATATGTTTTTCAATACTGATTGTAAATGTCTTGTCTCTCACTTGACATATGAATGAATGAATGAATGAGAATATTTGTAAAGAATAAATGAAATAAAGATTATCTTGTGTTGCAGCTGTTTTTTTTAGGAAAACTAATTAATTTAAACTTTTATTTCAGTTTTTTTTGGTAAGTATGGACACACATTCTTTGATTATTCTAACAACTTTTCAGAGTGTTTTTTTCCCACAGTGTCCAGAGTCTGGTAAATGTTCACACAATTCGTGAAAAGAATCTACACAATATGGTAGTATGGTATAGTTAAGTATAGTGATGTATAATAAAGACATTGGAGAGTTGAACAGAAATATATTGAGTGCTTAATGCATGATATAGTTTCTCTAAAGTTTTCATAAGAAAAATTGAAGAAAAGTCACATCTATTTTGCAAAACTTCTAACAGAAGCAAAATGTTTTAATTACCAAAAGAGAAAAAAATTAACAACACGAGGTAAGTTATTTGACAAGTATACAATCACCTTTATGGTGAAAATTACTTTTAATTTAACAGCAAAAGTTTTTCAAGTTTTCTAGTTTTTCACTACCAAAAAAAAGAAATAGGAATAAAAATAAGAATGTTTGTAATCTGACCTTTCAGTACTAACCTCAAAATTTCTTTTATTTTAATTCTCTATTTCTTCAGAGACTGATGACTTCAGGGGATAACATTGCTTAAGTTCACAACTACACAAGATGCCATTTCAGGGAGTATAAATTGTCAAAGTATCTTAAATCATAGGATCTAAAGTATGGTTTTCATGGATTAAATTTCTTGATTACATTTTAAGCAACTAGCAAGATACCAAAACACAAAAAATGCTGTATTTTACAGAGATGTCAAATCAAAATCCCTTTTAATTCAGAAATACATGTCCATTCATATACACATAATCAAGACATCAATTTACATTATTATTTAGTAAATCCTGATGAACAACATTCAAATGTGCACAGCTGGTCTAACCAGACAAGATATTGAACAGAAATATATTGAGTGCTTAACGCATGATAAAGTTTTCATAAGAAAAAGTGAAGAAAAGTTACATTGTGCAAAACTTTTAAGTGAAGAAAAATGTTTTAATTCCCAAAGGAGAAAAAAGTAATGACTTGAGGAAAGTTATTTGACAAGTTAGTAAACAATCAAAGTTATTGTGAAAATTACTTTTACCAGCAAAAATGTTTTTCACTACCAAAAAAAATTATGAATAAAGATGAAACTTGATAACAATTTTGATAAAGATCAGAAATATTTTAATTTTTGACATGTTTCGACGTAGTCAAACGCCATCATCAGAAATGAATGTTGGAGTACAGTACATAACTATATATAGAGTGAATTAAGATGAAACTGTTTGTAATTTGACCTTTCAATGCTAACCTTAAAATTTCTTTTTTTTAAATTCTCTATTTCTTCAGAGATTGATGAAGGGGATAACATTGCTTACATTCACAACTACACAAGATATGCCATTTCAGGGAGTATAAATTGTCAGAGTATCTTAAATCATAGTATCTAAACTATAGTTTTCATGAAATTAAATTTCTTGATTGCATTTTAAGCAACTAAGCAAGATACCAAAACAAAAAAAATGCTATATTTTACAGAGATGTCAAATCAAAATCCCTCTTAATTAAAAAAATACATGTCCATTCGTATACACATAATCAAGACAATTTACATTATAAGTGAATCCTGATGAACAACATTCAAATGTGCACAGGTCTAACCAGACAAGGATTTGAAATCACTTATAGCTGACCAAAAAAAATTGTTCACTTGAAGGAATACATTAATTCTGTTAACAACAACAAAATGCCTGGCTGAGAGTTTAAACATTATTTCTCAAATAATACTTCATGATATTAAGTATTTCCCTTTCTATTCTTTGATTTGTCTGCAGCATTGGTAGTACATTTGAGAAATCATATGGAATTGGAAAATATGGCAAGATATAGAAGACAGAGAATGTAAGTGCATCTGAACTACGATCTGGTAATTGGAAACATGGCAGCATGCATGGAAGACTGGCAATAGTAGTGCATCAGTGACATGGTAATGGGAAATTTGACCAGATTGAAGACAGGCAATGGAAAATATGACAATGGAAAATATGGTAAGATATGATATGGAATTGGAAAATATGGCAAGATAGAAGACTGAGATGGTAGTGCATCAATGACATGGCAATGGGAAACATGACCAGATTGAAGACTGACAATGGTAGTGCATTTGAACTATGACATGGCAATGGAAAACATGATAAGATGACAGACTGGCAATGGTAGTGCATTTGAACTATGACATGGCAATGGAAAATATGGTAAGATGGAAGACTGTGAATGGTAAGACACAGCAACAGAAAATATGGTAAGATGACAGTCTGGTAATGGTAGTGCATTTGAACTATGATATGACAATAGAAAATATGGTAAGATGACAGTCTGGCAATGGTAGTGCATCTGAACTATGACATGACATTGGAAAATATGGCAAGATGACAGACTGGCAATGGTAGTGCATCTGAACTATGATATGACAATAGAAAATATGGTAAAATGACAGACTGGCAATGGTAGTGCATTTGAACTATGATATGACAATGGCAAATATGGTAAGATGACAGTCTGGTAATGGTAGTGCATTTGAACTATGATATGACAATGGCAAATATGGTAAGATGACAGTCTGGTAATGGTAGTGCATTTGAACTATGATATGACTATGGCAAATATGGTAAGATGACAGTCTGGTAATGGTAGTGCATTTGAACTATGATATGACAATGGCAAATATGGTAAGATGACAGTCTGGTAATGGTAGTGCATTTGAACTATGATATGACAATGGAAAATATGGTAAGATGACAGTCTGGTAATGGTAGTGCATTTGAACTATGATATGACAATGGAAAATATGGTAAGATGACAGTCTGGTAATGGTAGTGCATTTGAACTATGATATGACAATGGCAAATATGGTAAGATGACAGTCTGGTAATGGTAGTGCATTTGAACTATGATATGACAATGGAAAATATGGTAAGATGACAGTCTGGTAATGGTAGTGCATTTGAACTATGATATGACAATGGCAAATATGGTAAGATGACAGTCTGGTAATGGTAGTGCATTTGAACTATGACATGGCAATGGCAAATATGGTAAGATGGCAGACTGGCAATGGTAGTGCATCTGAACTATGACATGACAATGGAAAATATGGTAAGTTGGCAGACTGGCAATGGTATAGTAGTGCATTTGAACTATGATATGACAATGGAAAATATGGCAAGATGACAGTCTGGTATTGGTAGTGCATTAATTTGAACTTTGACATGGGAATGGGAGATATGGCAAGATAGAAGACTGGAAATGGTAAGATACTTGATCTATGACACAGCAATGGAAAAATGGGAACACCGAAGGCTGAGAATGGTAGTGCATTTGAACTATGACATGGCAATAGGAAATATGGCAAGATAGAAGACTGGGAATGGTAAAACAATTGAACAATGACATAGCAATGTAAAATATGGGAAGATATATGAACTATGATATGGCAATCAAAAATATAGCAAGATGGTAGACAATGGTACATTTTTTGTTCCAAAATTCAAACACGAAGTTCTTTCATTCAATCCTTTGGTTCAAACATTCAATTCTTTGGTTCAAACATGCGATCCGTCATTATATCATTTAATTCTTCGGTTCGAACATGCACTTCTTCTGTTCAAAAGTGCAATCCTTCGGTTCGAATGTGCAATCCTTCGGTTCGAATGTGCAATCCTTCGGTTCGAATGTGCAATCCTTCGGTTCGAATGTGCAATCCTTCGGTTCGAATGTGCAATCCTTCGGTTCAAGTGTACACTTCTGTTCTAACATGTAATTCTTCGTTTCTAATGTGCAACCCGTCATTCAAACATGCAATCCTTCGGTTCGAATGAATGCTCCAGTTCTTTGGTTCAGCCATTCAACTCTCTAATAATCGAACTTTAAGATGTCTGATTTTCAAAAAAATCTGTCTACTTTGTAATTCATTCATATTATTAATTGCATTCGGCACTGGTATTGTTCTTTACTTCTGTCAGTTGGCACTCTGGACATGATTAATTGATCAAATGACAGATCTCATGTTTGAACCGAAGAACTGAATGTTTGAACCAAAGGATAGAATGAAAGAACTTTGTGTTTAAATTTTGGCACAAAAACTGCATCCTAGTAGCCTAGGAATGATTGTGCTTCTTAACTATGATGTGGCAATGGGCAAGATGGAAGACTATAGGTATGATAACATACTTGATCTATAACATGACAATGGGCAAGATGGAAGACTATAGGAATGATAACATACTTGATCTATAACATGACAATGGGCAAGATGGAAGACTATAGGAATGATAACATACTTGATCTATAACAGGACAATGGGCAAGATGGAAGACTATAGGAATGATAACATACTTGATCTATAACAGGACAATGGGCAAGATGGAAGACTATAGGAATGATAACATACTTGATCTATAACATGACAATGGGCAAGATGGAAGACTATAGGAATGATAACATACTTGATCTATAACATGACAATGGGCAAGATGGAAGACTATAGGAATGATAACATACTTGATCTATAACAGGACAATGGGCAAGATGGAAGACTATAGGAATGATAACATACTTGATCTATGACATTACGATGGGAAATATGGATATATGGAAGACTGGGAATGGTAGTGCATCTGAACTATGACATGACAATGGCAAATATGGCAAGATGGTAGACTGTGAATGGTAGTGCATCTGAACTATGACATGGCAATGGGAAATATGGCAAGATGGAAGACTGGAAATGGTAAGACATTTGATCTATGACACGGCAATGGCAAATATGGCAAGATGGTAGACTGAATGGTAAGACATTTGAACTATGACATGGCTATGGGAAATATGGCAAGATGAAAGACTGGGAATGGTAGTGCATCTAAAATATGATATGGAACAAGCTTCAACCATGATAAGATATAAGGTCTTAAATCTATGGTATGGCAATGGAATTAGAACTATGGTCTAAGATTGGTAGAATGGGAATGGTAAACAGATGCACTATAATATGTCACTGGTATTCATTGAATCAAGAAAGGAAATGGCAATTTGGTATTAGAATGGAAGAATGGGAATGGTACACAGATGCACTATAATATGTCACTGGTATTCATTGGATCAGGAAAGGAAATGACACTATGGTCTTAAAATGGAAGAATGGGAATTGTACACAGATGGACTATAATATGTCACTGGTATTCATTGGATAGAGAAAGGCAATGACACTGTGGTCTTAAAATGGAAGAATGGGAATGGTACACAGATGTACTAAAATATATGACTGGTATTCAATGGATCAGGAAAGGAAATGGCACGTACTATGGTCTTAGAATGGAAGAATGGGAATGGTACACAGATGCACTATAATCTGCGACTGGTATTCATTGGATCAGGAAAGGAAATGGCACGTACTATGGTCTTAGAATGGAAGAATGGGAATGGTACACAGATGCACTATAATGTCACTGGTATTCAATGGATCAGGAAAGGAAATGACACTATGGCCTTAGAATGGAAGAATGGGAATGGTACACAGATGCACTATAATATGTCACTGGTATTCATTGGATCAGGAAAGGAAATGACACTATGGTCTTAGAATGGAAAAATGGGAATGGTACACAGATGCACTATAATCTGCGACTGGTATTCATTGGATCAGGAAAGGAAATGGCACGTACTATGGTCTTAGAATGGAAGAATGGGAATGGTACACAGGTGCACTATAATATGTCACTGGTATTCATTGGATCAAGAAAGGAAATGGCACTATGGTCTTAGAATGGAAGAATTGGAATGTTACACAGATGCACTATAACATGTCACTGGTATTCATTGGATCAGGAAAGGAAATGACACTATGGTCTTAGAATTGAAGAATGAGAATGGTACACAGATGCACTATAATATAAGACTGGTATTCATTGGATCAGGAAAGGAAATGACACTATGGTCTTAGAATTGAAGAATGGGAATGGTACACAGATGCATTATAATATGTCACTGGTATTCATTGAATCAAGAAAGGAAATGGCACTATGGTCTTGGAATGGAAGAATGGGAATGGCACACAGATGCACTATAATATGTCACTGGTATTCATTGGATCAGGAAAGGAAATAACACTATGGTCTTGGAATGGAAGAATGGGAATGGCACACAGATGCACTATAATATGTCACTGGTATTCATTGGATCAGGAAAGGAAATAACACTATGGTCTTGGAATGGAAGAATGGGAATGGCACACAGATGCACTATAATATGTCACTGGTATTCATTGGATCAGGAATGGAAATGGCACTATGGTCTTAGAATGGAAGAATGGGAATGGCACACAGATGCACTATAATATGTCACTGGTATTCATTGGATCAGGAATGGAAATGGCACTATGGTCTTAGAATGGAAGAATGGGAATGGCACACAGATGCACTATAATATGTCACTGGTATTCATTGGATCAGGAATGGAAATGGCACTATGGTCTTAGAATGGAAGAATGGGAATGGCACACAGATGGACTATAATATGTCACTGGTATTCATTGGATCTAGAAAGGAAATAACACTATGGTCTTAGAATGGAAGAATGGGAATGGTACACAGATGGACTATAATATGTCACTGGTATTCATTGGATCTAGAAAGGAAATGGCACTATGGTCTTAGAATGGAAAAATGGGAATTGTACACAGATGGACTATAATGTCACTGGTATTTATTGGATCAGGAAAGGAAATGGCACTATGGTCTTAGAATGGAAGAATGGGAATTGTACACAGATGCACTATAATGTCACTGGTATTCATTGGATCGGGAAAGGAAATGGCACTATGGTCTTAGAATGGAAGAATGGGAATGGAACACAGATGCACTATAATGTCACTGGTATTCATTGGATCGGGAAAGGAAATGGCACTATGGTCTGAGAATGGCGAACTGCAAAATGTAAGTCTTCATGAGCAACAAACAAGTTGATACACTTATTCTATTTTCTATTCTCTTGAGTATCTAAAGTCTAGTAATGGTTTCTAAATAATATAGTATTACATGGCATAATTTATCCTATCTACTGGACAGATATAATGATCTGAACTGTGCTCTGTGTCATTTTATTGGTCACTACCTTGTATATGTAGGCATCGCTATATCGTATATGACCTGGCCATTTTATTGGTCACTACCTTGTACTTGTAGGCATCACTATATTGTATATGACCTGGCCATTTTATTGGTCACTGCCTTGTATGTAGGCATCGCTTTATTGTGTATGACCTGGCCATTTTATTGGTCACTGCCTTGTATATGTAGGCATAACTATATTTTATATTATCTGACCATTTTATTGGTCACTGTCTTGTATATGTAGGCACAACTATATTGCATATGACCTGGCCACTTTATTGGTCACTGCCTTGTATTTGTAGGCATCATTATATTGTATATGACTTGGCCATTTTATTGGTCACTGCCTTGTATATGTAGGCATCACTATATTGTGTATGACATGACCATTTTATTGGTCACTGCCTTGTATATGTAGGCATTATTATATTGTATATGACCTGGCCATTTTATTGGTCACTGCCTTGTATGTAGGCATCGCTTTATTGTGTATGACCTGGCCATTTTATTGGTCACTGCCTTGTATTTGTAGGCATCACTATATTGTATATTACCTGGCCATTTTATTGGTCACTGCCTTGTATATGTAGGCATAACTATATTGTATATGATTGGCCATTTTATTGGTCACTGCCTTGTATATGTAGGCATAACTATATTGTATATGACCTGGCCATTTTATTGGTCACTGCCTTGTATTTGTAGGCATCACTATATTGTATATGACCTGGCCATTTTATTGGTCACTGCCTTGTATTTGTAGGCATCACTGTATTGTATATGACCTGGCCATTTTATTGGTCACTGCCTTGTATTTGTAGGCATCACTATATTGTATATGACGTGGTCATTTTATTGTTCACTGCCTTGTATATGTAGGCATAACTATATTGTATATGACTTGGCCATTTTATTGGTCACTGCCTTGTATTTGTAGGCATCACTATATTGTATATGACCTGGCCATTTTATTGGTCACTGCCTTGTATTTGTAGGCATCACTATATTGTATATGACGTGGCCATTTTATTGTTCACTGCCTTGTATATGTAGGCATAACCATATTGTACATGACTTGGCCATTTTATTGGTCACTGCCTTGTATATGTAGGCATAACCATATTGTACATGATCTGGCCATTTTTTTGGTCACTGCCTTGTATATATAGGCATAACTATATTGTATATGACCTGGCCATTTTATTGGTCACTGCCTTGTATTTGTAGGCATCACTATATTGTATATGACCTGGCCATTTTATTGGTCACTGCCTTGTATTTGTAGGCACAACTATATTGTGTATGACATGACCATTTTATTGGTCACTGCCTTGTATATATAGACATAACTATATTGTATATGATCTGGCCATTTTATTGGTCACTTCCTTGTATATGTAGACATCACTACATATTGTATATGATGTGGCCATTTTATTTGTTAGCCAATTTACCAGGGAATATTCTCTCAGGGATCAAAGAAAAAGAATACAGTGCTTTATGGACAGTGATGGAGGTCAGACAATACTGCTATAAATTTGCTCTCTTAGATGGAAACCATAAAAAGACGAAAACATTACTGGCAAATTTCAGCATCAGTTATCCAACATCCATTTTAAGGAACAAACCTATAGTAGCAGCAGAGTAGACATTGACCACAAAACCTTCAAAGAGAGAACTTCTATTGCCCAAAGTCCTGGGCTTCAATATTTAATATCTGACATATCATAGTGCAAAAATCAAGAAAAGTAAATACTAAGATGCCAGTCAAGATTTTAAAGACAATGAAACACTGTTCTTTACTGGTCAGTTTGAAGTAGATTGGACCACTTGGTTAGGTGAAAAGACAAGGCAATGGTCACTGTTGGACAATGGTAATTCATTTGACTGACTAGTAATATACCTAGCAGTTAGAAATAGATAAGCAATTTGCCTAAGATCAACAAAAGCATGGTATATGCCTTAGATGGAGGATGGTCTTATACTGGATAAATATCTTGAGTATTCTGTGGCAACCAAAGATGACATAAATACTAGCCTGCCTTAAATTTGGTAAGATACAATGTACATTAATCGTACAATTTACATTAGTAAAATTAATGTTATTTTTGATCTTCTTTATAATACCATTAGAAACTCTTGATATTATCAGTGCTGTTTTTCGTACTACTATTATCATTGCAGAATGTTATTCTTTGAAAAGATGCAACAGAACACAAGCTGGTAATCTGGAACCTTTTTGGCAAAGCTGTTCTACATTTGTGGTGTGCTGTGATGTGTTGAGTCCATGTTCATGTTGTTGATAATGTGTTGCTAATGTTACATGCTGCGATGCATTGGTTTATATAATGAGGTTTTATGAGTATTACAAAGCCTGGTTATCAAAATTCTTTAACAACTTAACCCTCATAATGCTGATATTTAACCATTAATCCTAACATTTAGATGCTAATCAGGCTTTGTAAAACTCACTGGGCCATTATATAATCATAGGGGCACATAAATTTGAGCTGGCTGCGCATTTGATTGATTTTAGACACTGATTGGACACCCATCTAGTGTGATTTCACAGATGTGGAAATTTCCGCTACATGAATGAATGGTAGCCTCCACGTGGCGTAGCGGGGAAGGGATGTCATGGAAACATGCAAGTATACAGTAGTTTTGAATTTGTCAATGATAAGTACTGTGTATTGAAAGTTACTATGGCAACTCTACGAATCACCATTCACCCAAATTCTTTAAAAGTGCAAATTTGAGGATTCAATGACTTTACAATTTAATATTGCATAGTAGACCAAATCGGCTAACGCTTTGCTATGTACAATTTGACCCAATTGAAATCTTTTGGAAATAAGATTATTTGTCTTTTGTATTTTGATATAAAATAGTGTTAGCATGTTGTAGGGTTGATTTACATGATGCAATTTGTGTTGTAAGCATAGCGTAAGCAGATTGTATGTGACAATTGTAAGCAAAAGTTGTACCACGTAAATCTGACTTTAAATTTGGAAGATCACAAATATGATTTAATACAAGAACTTTGCAGTTTATTGAAACATGCTGAAGCATGCAGGTAACCAGATGACACAAATGCAAACAGATAGCCAGACATATACAGACAACCCATACATCAGATCGAAATGGTGTAAGAGAGCACACTTGACATTTACGTTTAGTAATGTCTTGAGGACTGGGTGCAATTCCCAGATTGGATTGTATGTGGTTGATCAACAAAAATAACAAACTCCATTGCTAATATCACACAGAACATCATTTGGAAAACTAACATCTTAAAAGTATATTTGTCAAGATTGCATTCACTATGCTCTTAATATATCTGGATAAACCTATTTCAAAAAAGGTTGTTGAAGCCAAAGAAGATAGGCAATAGGTTATTCATGCAAGGGACATTCAAGGTATTATGGGCATATAACTAAACAAAAAACTAAGGCCTTCAGTTCTGTTGACTTCGAACAACATTAAATATTTCTTCTCTAAGCCCAATGGACTTTTGTCACACAACAGCAATATTGGTTGAAACAATGGGTTTCAATTCCCTTGGGTCCACTTGCCCTCGCTTAAATTGAGGTGCTTCATAACATTCCAAACAAAGGTTTTTGCTCTCAAGGGAATAAACATGGCCACCTTGTGATAAATCGCCTTTGGCTCTGACAACTTTTTGAAATAGTAGTCTATTGATTTTATTATACCCTGTCAATTGACTGTCAACCATTTTTCAGTCGTTGGTCAGCCCTTAGACAGTATACCAACAGTTGGCATTTGTCTATCTCTTTGTTTACTAAATACCAACTATCTTATGACTTCTGTTTCTCAACAAAATTTATTATACCAATTTTATAATTGCACAAGCAATAACTTGTGGGGTTTTCGCTTCCTCCAATAAAAAGTACTACCTCAGATGTACGTATGAGAAAGTTGGTTTAACGGAAGCCAAAAATCCAAGCATTTTGAAATATAAACTGTGTTAAGCTATGAGCTAATTATGAGCAATACTGTATCAAATTCTGGGGTAAAATTAACCATTATAATTTATAACCAAATAAAACTTACATTATTTTAGCATATGATTGTTGATGTTTCTCATGTAATGTTTATCAGTTACGAATAAGATTGATTGCAGCACTTTCCAATCACACATGCAAATCGCCATCATGATAAAATAAGGATTTAGTGGTAGTCAATCTAAGTGTTTCCATGACATTGTCGGAAAACACAGAGTTATCAAGGCACATGCCATGTTGAATGCCTTGATTGATGCCTCCACCAAAACCAACTTTGTCGCATCAGCAAATTGTACAATCTCATGTGTGTGATTGGAAAGCACCGTAATTTAAAAGATGTAAGCTTATGTGTTGGAACACTAAAAACACAGGAAAGATTAAGCCTTACTAACTACAAAACATGTAAAAGTCTTACATCAAAAGTTACTAGTAATATTAGGCTTATAAAAATTTTAAGTTAGCAGTTGTAAACACAAAGGGAATTTAACAGGTAAGTTAAATGCAGTCTACCCTGCAAGTAGAAGTTATTTTTCTTCCCCTACGTGGGGCTGAGCGGAAAGCAGAAAAAGACTTCTTCCAGCAGGGAGCCCAGAGCCAGCAGGGTAAATGCACGTAGCACACTGACAACAGTCAAAATGCAATATGATCATTCTGGGAAAGTTTGTCGTCTTTTTATCAAAAATAATTATAATAATCACCCAAAAGAAATGTAAAAACATTTCATTTTCCAGAAAAAAACTCTTAAACCTAGTTTTACTTACCTTCTGGAAAAGAAATCCCCAAATATTCTCCTATAAATGCAATGGAGGCGCAAATGGAGGCCTGGAATTTCGTAGTTTTGGGTACCCTGTGGAAAGAGCGGGGAATTTCTCCACAGGTAGCCCAAGCGAAGAAAGAATATCAAGCGATTGCAATAGTTTCTTTTTATAAAACAACTTTATTAATCCTAAAAATTGCACTTTTATAGTTGCTTTCCTAGGACGAGCAACGGTCAAAGATATATATATGTCGATACCTAGTCTAGTGTTATATACAGCGTTCAGGATCAATGATACTCCAAAGTATCGCGATTCTCCTATAAGTTTGATCGGGAGAGAGCCGCCAATATAAACCCGTATTGTCGGCTCAGAATTGCCGGACGTTAGGAAAATCGCGATACAAAACTTATACAAAGCTCCAACTTTTGGTCACTGGATTCAAGAATATTGTAGAATTTCATTTTTATTTTATACAACTAAGATTGTTCAAATCTGCGCAATACTTCCAAACAAATGTATGCAGTAAGTTTCCATTCCTATCCAGACCCTCTTTGCCTTATGCTTGTTCCTTTAATAGTATTTATGCTGAAAAAAAGAAAAATTAATGTTTACGCACAATGTTTTGAAGAGCGCACAAGTGTTTTTTTGCGCAAACCATTAGGGTTAGCAGTTAGGGTTAGGAGTTAGGGTTAGGGTTAGGGTTAGGGATAGAGTTAGAGAAAACAACAACTTATGGCAACAAAAATAACGTGTGCATTATGCAGGAGAATGGCTGTTATTACAGTTGAACCCGCAATGAGATATTATTTTGTTTGAAAAATTAGTGTCTAACGCACAATGTTTTGAAGAGTGCACAAGTGTTTTTTGCGCAACCCATTAGGGTTAGGAGTTAGGGTTAGGGTAAGGGTTAGGGAAAACAAAAAATTATGGCAACAAAAAATAACGTGTGCATTATGCAGGAGAATAGCTGTTATTACAGTTGAACCCGCAATGAGATATTATTTTGTTTGAAAAATTAGTGTTCACGCACAATGTTTTGAAGAGCGCACAAGGGTTTTTTGCACAACTTATTAGGGTTAGGAGGTAGGGTTAGGGAAACAAAAGTTTGTGGCATCAAAACATAACGTGTGCATTATGCAGGAGAATAGCTGTTATTACAGTTGAACCCGCAATGAGATATTATTTTGTTTGAAAAATTAGTGCCTAACGCACAATGTTTTGAAGAGCGCACAAGGGTTTTTTGCGCAACCCATTAGGGTTAGGGTTAGGGTTAGAGAAAACAAAAATTTATGGCAACAAAAAATAACGTGTGCATTATGCAAGAGAATAGCTGTTATTACAGTTGAGCCCGCAATGAGATATTATTTTGTTTTAAGAATCATGCAAGTGAGGCTATAGGGTCGATACAATGCTTGTTTTCTCATTTGCTTTTCATTTGCGTGCATCGTAATAACCGCTATTATAAATAAAACTGCAGTAGCTGAAGAGAGCGTCCTGTAGGCACGTATAGCGCATGTAGAAAGACTTTGAGTACTGCAATTTTTTGACCAATCAAATGCGCACATGAAATATCAATCTCGTTCCCCTTATTTCTTACTGCGCATGCTCGTAATAATGGCTCTGGGAACGAGATTGACGAAATATTTCATTCTAGAAATTTATGGATGTTAATTGATATACTTACGATCACATCCATACAACTCCACTCTCATACAAATGCCTTTTTCCCATGATCGTGGATTAATTCGTACGTAACGCGCAATGACCGGAGTCTTGAGGTTGTTGTGGTGAACAGTGAAGGAATCTACATTACCATCAAAAATCTAAAGGCATTTCAAATACGAAAAACAATTGTTAAACACATCACAAATGATAATCATAATTTGCAAACATTCTAATGAGAAGGAAATGCTAAATATACGCCATGATATAACAAAAGAAAACTTGTGTTAATTCTAATCAACAGGGTAGGCTTTTTTAAAAAGTCCTACTAGAAAAAATAATGCGAACGGAATGCGAAAGTCCGCCAAGATGGCTCCTATACTCTTACACCAAGCAATCACTGCTATATTACAGACAAAAGATGTAATAACAAACAGCCCGATCACATAAAGGTTGACAAACCTTTTCAGTTCCTTTAGCACCATACGTTTGGAATTTCTTTCCATCCATACTGTGAAGAAGAGTAAAAGTCTTCACATGCTTGCCGGGCTGCTGCAAAGCACCCTGGGTTGCTATTCTGGTTAACTTTGTCTTCTCGCCTAAATCTATTTGCAGATATTGGTTTTCGTCATTTTCTTGTGAGCACCAGGAGTCTGTTGCAGTGAAGTTAGCTAGTTTACTTGATGCAGTAATATCCTCGTCGTCTAGACCTCCAGTTTGTACTCCTAGTGCCTCGTAACATGGGGCCGCTAAGAATTTTAGAAATAAAACAATCTCATGTTAATATGTATGCATTTCAAATATACTCGTTATGGAAACAAATTTTACACCTTGAAAAAAATTCTGGGCTCGTTTAAGTCAAGACGCGGCTGACTCACAGATTGAATTGGAATTTACATGCATATTGCCGGGGTTTGCGAAGGGAGGAAAACCAACAAAAAACGATTGAATCAATGGAGACTCAACAAACTCAACTACTGAGGTGGGACAAGTGAACTACCGACCACACTCGATTCTAGGAATTAATCGACGCAAGCATTACCATGGCGACGTAGGCAAGCAAGCGCAGTTATAATTAACAACCTTCAAATATCATTTGCCCGCAATTGCTTATTTCATTATAGATATGCTTTCTTGGCTAGCATAAACGAGTGAGGTGTGGCTAGTCTGCTTCACTGAGTACACCTCTGATAAATGTCACCGTGTCGCATAGTTTAATAATGGCAATAATTAACGACTCAAAATACAATCAGTCGAATTTCTTATTTACTTAGTCAAAATCATCACGGAAAATGAAACTGAATTGAATTCCACGCCATACGTATGAAACTGAATGGGCGATTCACCTCGATCAGATTATAATTATCTTACGCATTAAGTTTGGCATTTTATTCCGACTCTGTTGATTCGGAATCTAATAATAATCATTGACTAAATAAACTTAAAGACTGATAAAAACAGAATGAAGTGTTATCAAAATAGCTCTAAGAGCCAGTTCAAAGGTCGATCTTCTCATGAACCGAACGCATTGAAAACAATGGATAATAAGGCGGTCTTCTTTGATGTCATTAGATTCGGCCAGGGGGGAATTTTCCACTGGTTCAGATCACAAGAAGACCAACGTTTGAACTGGGTGTTGTTTATCGATAACCCTTTTGCTTACGTTTTGCTGTCACTGCAGCTGGAGCTGCTTCTTTCTTTTCCGCGGTCACGGCCAACAAGCACAATAATCCAACAATCAATGACAGAATTTTGCGACTTACTGCCATAGTTCACTGTTTTAGAGAGACTTGTGGAATGTCTTTTGTGAGCGCGCCTCAATTCTTGGTGAAAATCTCTTGAGTTGGTCCCTAAAATGAAATACAAAATTGACTTAGTAGTTAGTTAGGGTACGTACTTGTATAGAAGTCTGAATATTGCTGTCATGAGATAATCCCCATGTTTATGGCGCGCTCATGCAGGTCAGAGAATGTTTTCTTCGTATTCACTGATCTTTTTCGAGCCCATCATGGACTGAAATATCGATGAATGGTTATTGCGCGGAGCGTTTTGACAACACCCGCCATGTATGGACATACGATCACTGGTAAAAGAAAATACTCATCCAGGCGGCGCGAATTTTGATCAATTATTTACCAAGATCTATTTTGATGCGGATCTTTAAGCAAAAAGACAGGATGACAGTAACTGTACATGTAGTTCAGTGATGTCCCTAAACTCCTCGATCCACCCTTTAGATGTAGGATGATATTAAGAACAGTTTTGCAAGTACAATCATAAATAGGACGCACCGTTACAGCGCTGATTTGTCAATTAATGTGCATGTCTAAAACAGCCCCTAATTTTGTAACCACCCATGCAGTTACTATATTCCGCATCTAACATTGTATTAGTCGCAGAGTACTGCGCGAAATGGACGCTGAATTAACTTGTCTTCTTACGTCAAGCTTCATGGTCAAATGAGTAAACTTATTCCACGTTTATGTGGTATCGATTTCAGAAATAAATACAAATTCAGTTCCCTGCTTGAGCAAAGAGATCTCCCTTTTGGCACCGGCCTTGCCTGCCTAGCGAGTTTCGGCGGAATCCAAAGAAGATCTGAAAAGTAGGTTCCATTTTGTTTTCTTTTTGTCCCATTTAAACCCGGTCACATTTTAGACGAGTTTTGCTAAATTAATTTCTAAAACAGATTTTACAAATACTTCGCAGTTGTCATATTCTCCGCAATTGGCAGGGATTGAGGAACCAGTGAAGTTCGAAGCTAAGCATTTGGTAATATTTGAAGAAAAAAAACAGAGATCAAGGCATCGAAAAATATAGATCTGGTTTATGATAAATTTAAGCTGAATTATCAAAGTGAGATTTCCCTGCATTAGATGGTTAAGGTCAAACCTTAGTACACTGATCGTCCTCGTGCATCCAGCCACGCGCGCTTTCTAGTTGAAGTAATTCAAGACGTGCTAAACACCTGTTGCAGAATGCATGTAATGAAAAACAAAAATGGAAAAAATTGATAATCTTTTTTAACCTTATCTTTCCTATTCGTACTCGAGGATTCTTTTAAAAGCTATATATTATCTAGTATTATAAGGGAGTTCTATAAATCAGCAAAAGAAATCTGACTGTGAAGTCAGAACTATGACCATGACAAGACTGTTAGATTTATGTAGTGTGTGTGTGTGTGTGTTTGTTTGTTCAACTAGCATCTTGTCGTTATTCGCCACCTTACCATTGGCATATCTCTTACAGAAAAAGCTTACAAAAGCCTTGAATCATTTAATATATGAGCTATGATTTAGCCTATACTTGTACTAGTCTCTCAGCGAGCAACTACCAGACTTGAGTGTAACGTTTATAAAATTACTCCAATAGACCAACTTATCAGTTTAAACCTTGAAAATTACCAAAAGCAAGCTCACCAAAAGCCTTGGAATATCCCCCCAGAGTTTATAAATGAGTAAATGTCAGCCTTAAGTGTTTTTATATATATCATTCTACATTTGTGCCAAATTTTCGGGCCAATTACTTTCAAAAACGTAAAGACAATCAAAGTGAAACTAAAATATTTAAAAAATTGCGTCCTTCCAATAGCAGAGAGAAATACACCATTCCCTGAATAGTTTCCCCCCTAAAATGTTCTTTGCAATTTATTCAACTCACCTCTTGTCCTTGCGTAACTTTTTTACGATAAAAGCTCTCAATTTAGACGAATAATTTTCCCATCCAGCTTATCCAAACCTTCCTGATTTAGGAAATAGTCTATATGAATAATTAAGGTCGAGAACGGATCATTTCTTCTTGGCCAAAGTACCTGTTGAAAGTAGTGAAAAAACAAGCTTAGAGTTGGTGGGCTATTGTTTCAGTGACTCGGACTACTCGTTATCCGATGCGTTTCATGCATTAGTCGACCTGAGTTTTGTTTTTGGATTGTCTGGATCATCGGATTTCGTACCAGGCAAGGAAATATGCGGAAAAAATGGGTGCATGGCAGACTCCACATCCACGGTATTGAAGCAGTCCCTAATTTTGGATTCCAGATGATTTCTTGTCTGATTAATTTCTTTAGGAGAAAGGAAACTTTCAATTGTTGTATGGTTTCAAAAGCAGCCAGAAGCCGTATGGATGGAAGAATTAAAGAAAGAATGAATGAATGAATGAATGAATGAATGAATGAATGAATGAATGAATGAATGAATGAATGAATGAATGAATGAATGAATGAATGAATGAATGAATTAAAGAAAGAATTAAAGAAAGAATAAAGAAAGAATGAATGAATGAATGAATGAAAAATGAAAGAATAAAAGAGTGAAAGAATGAAAGAGAGAAAGAGAGAGAAAGAGAAAAGAAAAAGAGAAAAGAAAAGGAAAAAAAGAAAGAGAAAAGAAAAGAAAAAAGAGACATTCCAAGTAAAACTCCATGCATGCGTATACAGACGGTACCAACTTCGCCTCTTCCCCCTTCCCTCCCCTCCCTTACTCCTCATTTTTGCTATACTTTTGAGCAATAAATTTACTGACTTGAGCCCCCTTATCTTGCTATGGCAACTGACTTATAGGTCGAGTCTTTGGTGCCTTGCACAGCGGGTCGACCGATCGAGGGATAGTACTTGAACAGAGGTATCTGCAATAACAACCCGTATTTACTGAGGAAAATCCACTCTTACGAAGTCGAAAGGTAAGCGTTCTCGCTGAAAGTAGAATGGTAATAAGCTTAAGTTTGATTTAGTTCGTCAGGGTTGAAGAGGCGATGATTTTGAATTTGAATTTAATACCCTCAAGTTTACTACCAAAACACACCCTCAGTGAGCTCATGTGAGCCATGTATGTATTTCAACGACAGATTAACTTATTGTAACCTTTTATAAGCTTTTTACCTGTTATTTATTTTATAATTTAAGTGCTCGCCGGTACGTTGCTTGAACTAAACTTAGGATTATTTTATGATGTGCAACCAGCTGTTGCAAGGTTTTGAAAATATGAAGCTTAACTTAGCTCAATTTGCTGAGCTAATCTATCTTACCTCAAGTCTTTTCTATCGTTATGAAATACTATCGACAAAGGGTTTATTTTAATGTTTATATTTTCTTATCTAATGCTTAAAAATAAACTACTTATGCCCAAGAAAAGGACCCGGAAAAAAGAGCAAGGAAGCCTGTGTTTATAAATTCCCTGATCCAAAGTTCCAAAGAACCAAAGAGTTTTCTTTAATATCTATTCCTATTTCTATATTGAAGCTTAGTACTGTTTAATATACAAGCAGGAGTGTTTTATTAGATTTAAAACCTCCTCCATGGTCGATGATCTATTGTGCTTCATTAAATATTCATGAGCTTTTTAATAATAGTTTGTTTATACGTTATTGAATTCAAATGCCCAAGAAGAGAACACGAAAAATAGAGCAAGGAAGCCCTTTGTATTCCTTATTTATATTATTTTGTTCATACATTGCTAATAAATTCATTGCCTGTATGTATTACATGTAGATGAGCCAAGGTTACCCTCCAAACCAAGGATATCAATCCACAGGACAAGGACAAGGACAAGGATACTATCCTCCAGGTCAACTTTAACTTCAAAAATTCTATTTTTATTTCATCATCATTGTTATACTCTAACTTAGTGACTGGGATCGAAGGAAACACTGTGTTTCATGGTCCTGAAATGAGATCCATGTTTGCTGTGGGTAATATGGTTATAAGGACCACAAAACACACTGCTTTCCTGAGGTTCCTCTTAATAAGGGTTTTGTTATATACCGGTACACCTAATTGCAAGAATGTTGTCATATAAAAAATAAAAAAAATAACTTATAGGAATTAATTAGAAATTGTTTTCTTTTCTTTGATTCTAAAGCTGCATAGATTACTGCTATTTTCATAAACATGTGAACTCGGCAGCTGCGAGCTGCACACTGAAATTTGGTTTATCGCTTCCATCAATCAAAAATAATCAGTCGGTACCTTTTATATTTATGATTGGCGGTAGTGAAAAACCAGTGAGCAACTCGCTATTACAGAGTTTGCATATTTTTGAAAATTGCAGTAATGAGAATAACTGTTTTGTAATAGAATGACAAGATCATCTAAAAAATATCAGTCTATACCTTCAAAACAGTAAGATAATCATGTCTGTTTTTTATTTTTTTATTGTTTTAGACCAAATGCCAATATATTAATATGGCCGAAATTAACTTTCAGAAATAAAAACCTAATCTTAAAAAATAAGCTACGTACACCATCAGAAAGAGCAAGCAGAAATATCTATTTTTGGGAAGTTTCATTGCTATAAATAGTATTCAAGTGTAGCTATTTGGAATCAAAATTACAGAGATTTGTATGTGTTCAGTGATCTGTTTCCTTGCTAGCCTTGTTGTGGTGTTTTTCATATTTTAAAATTCTCATAACTCAAAAGAATGATTCATGATCTGAAATGGGAAACATTGTGCCCAAGGTTAAGAGGTCTATTGCCAAAGCTAAGTGTAGTTTGAGTATGAATCACTTGCCTCTGAGAGTTTTTGTCAGGTTCTCCAGTTGTCTTGTATTCAAGAAAATCATATTTTTTTAAATTTCAATAGACCTTTTCAGCTTTGTTGTTTGTTGTGCCCATTTCAGACCATGTGATGCCACTCTTGGGAGCTGATTCTTTCATGTGTTAATATTTTAACAAAAGAACATTTCTTAAGGGAATGTCATGTGGTCTGAAATGGGCAATTTGCATAGGAAGCTAAAAAGGTCTATTGAAACCAGTGGTAGAAAAATACACAAGTTCTCACACCATTCATGTAGTTGATTATATATAGTCTTATAACAAAGAATCTATGTCATATTATTATTAATGTTTTTCCAATTTTGAATCACACTTTAGGTAATCAGCCACAAGTTGGATATGCTCCTCAACAACAGGGATATCCACCACAGCAGGGGAAGCAGGGATATGGACCGCCACAACAACAGCAAGGATATGGTGCCCCTCCCCAACAGCAAGGTTATGGAGCACCTCCCCCTCAGCAAGGATATGGTGCCCCTCCCCAACAGCAAGGTTATGGAGCACCTCCCCCTCAGCAAGGATATGGTGCCCCTCCCCAACAGCAAGGATATGGAGCCACTGGCCCAACTGATCCAAATCTTGCCTTTGGAGGTACAAAATATCAACTTTGCTTTCATTTATAATCATCACATGATGCAAACTGTAAAATGTTCGAGTCTAAAATTGCCAAAAAAAATTGATTTACTTCTAGGAGAGGTAGACACTCCTAGCTATTCTGGATCTGATATTCCTGATCAAGATGTGGAGGGAAGGGAAAATGCTGCACCCCCGGCCCCCACAGCTCCCCCTGCAAGTCTTTTTGGTACTCTACCTGGATATGAAAACACTAATTATGGTAAGTAATAACTGGTATGCATGATGGTGTTCATTATTGCTAATATCTGCAACATAGTGCTCAATTGTTCATAGACTGATTCTAAAAATGGTGATTCTTCACTTTTCTATTCAAACTTCATCAATCAAAAATTTCATCAATATTTCACTTTTACATGAAAGAGCATGCAAAAAGGAGTGAATAGGGAAAATTTCAATGCCATGGCATTTTTTCCTTTTGAGTTATTGTGGGAGGAATTTACAAACATTAGTATGAAAATTTGCTGATCAATACTGACTAACCTTGCTTTGGTGTCTTTTGTACACTTTGCACTGCAGTAACTCTTAAAATAACCATGTGTTTGTTCCAATTTTTTCGCAAAATCCTTATTTATATTATCTTCTTTCAAATAACACCATTTGCTTCTCTTGATGCATTAAATTTAGAAAATATGTAAATTAGAAGCGGCCATTTTTCTAATGGGTCTACAGCCATATGTGTTTGTTAATCCTGAATTGAATTGGTCAGCAGTAGGTTGATGGTATAGGGAGCATGTCAAAACATAGATCCCTTGCACTAAACCCCAACCTGGGGGTCAAAACAGGGCTCACATTAATGCAGAAATTGTGCATTTTTACACAAAAAAATTAATAGAAAAATATTGCACTTTCTTGCCATAGTACTAAATTCCTTGCTTATAATAGAACACAATTTCGAATTCCATCAAATATGTTAGGGACCCAAATGTGCCCAGACACATGAGTCCCAGGACACACATTGCAAAATCAAAGCACAATCCCTGGTATTGGTAGGTTGGTGAGGTTGATGGTAGATTGGTGGTAGGGTGACAATATATTGGTACTAGCTAGACTATTAGTAGGTTGATGAGGGTAATGTTAGGTTGGTGGTATGATGTCAGTAGTTTGTAGACAAGTTGGTAGTTTGTATACATGTATGCATGATCAGTAGGCCAGGTAGGTACAGTAGAATGGTAGCTGCAAAAAGGGTTTTCTTGTACCTAAACTTTTTTCACATTATTACTTCAGGTACTCCATATCTACCTCCCCCACCTGCTTATGAACCACCACCCACGCAGAATGCTCCACAACAGGTCTTCAGCCAGTAAGTGCATTATAGCGCATTTCATAATTCTGTGACAGTAGTATCCCTGAGGTCTTGTGTTCAATTCTTGGCATCACGTGAGAGCAGATTTTGTTAGGTCTCCCTTGATCCAAAGGCTTTTCTCAGGGTTTTCAGGTTTTTTCTTCCTCTGCAAAACCTAACACGCTAAATCCCAATTCAATTTGTGAGTTAGCTATACCCTTTTATTTTTTAGATCAGCCCAGTTGATTCAGGGTCTGATAAAATTGATATTTGGTTCAAATAATTACTTTTAATTAATGCTTTAAGGGCAACATCAATCACCGATGAACAAGCAAGAGGTGCTCTGCTTAAATTTGCCGATGATCACTGTTGCTATGGAAAAGGTGCTGCTAGAGACATGGAGATTAAAGACATCCAGCCAACGTGTGGTTACCATGTGAGTGAGTTTGATGCATGTTAAGTTTTAAAATATCAAGCAATAGTCCCCTTCAAAGTTTCCTGTGCCATCTTGAAAGGTAGCCATGCCTTGGCATCAAAGCAAGACCAATGGGGAGCTTAATTGTAATGATAGATACAGTGAATAATTGTTCAAGGGGTTAAAAAAGGTCTCTATCATTGCAAGGTCGTTGTTGGTTTTGCTTTGATGCAAAGGCATGGCTGCCTTTCAAGATGGTGCAGGGAATTGTGAAGGGGACTATTATTGCATGAGATAGGGAATAATATACCAAGTTATCAAGATCAAGGCTTTGTTCTTTCAAAGCATAAGAGACTGAGGTGGATAACACAGCTAAGGTCTTACAATATACATTACCATTGACATTTTTTAATCTCTTTTGATTGAACCTGACATGATAGATGTCTTGTCTGGAAAAACCTACAGATAATATATTTATCATGTCAAGTTCATATGAATGTTCTCAATCAGTCAAAGTCAAGATAATGAGTAAAATAAGCAATA
The DNA here is from genome assembly GCA_023349425.1 of Anthopleura sola. Taxonomy (NCBI): domain Eukaryota; kingdom Metazoa; phylum Cnidaria; class Anthozoa; order Actiniaria; family Actiniidae; genus Anthopleura; species Anthopleura sola. Next base: position 4,600,664 of record JALHLI010000006.1, on the reverse strand, counting down.
GTCACTTCATTGACAGCTCAGTGGTCATGAATTGGCCTGAAGATTATGGGTAACATAGGGGTTTATATAAAATGTAAATATAGAATGTAGTGGTGCCGTAGTACGTGTTGAGTAAACCTCATGCCCTGTACAGGAAGTGATGGTTGTAAAATATATGAAAAATATTACTGACTTATGCAAAGCCATTTAGTTTTTTTCTTTTATTCTTGTTTATTTTTCAGTATTCCCTTTCTAGTTTTGGTGAGAGTAGATCAACTGCCTGGGCTTTTCAACCTTACACTGGTATGAACATTAATATAGTTTATAATCAGTACAATAGTCCCCTGCACAGGTCCCTGTGCCATCTTGAAAGGTAGCCTTTGCATCAAAGTGAGACATGAGGTGACATTGCAATGATAGAGCCATGTCAATAATTGTCCAAGGTGTTAAAAAAGGTCTCTAGCTATCATCAAAAGGTCACCTTATGTCTTGCTTTGGTGCAAAAGCATGGCTTCATTTCAAGATGGCACAGGGAACTGTGAAGGGAGTTATTGCTTTGATAGGGATCAACATGTGAGTTGCTGTTGTGTGTTGTAAATATTGAATGTAACAAGGATCACAGAGTGAACTCAAAAGTGTATGTGTTTAGAGGTGGAACTGTGAGGGGAATAACTGCTTTGATAGGGATCAACGTGTGAGTTGCTGTTGTGTGTCATAAATATTGAATGTAACAAGGATCACAGAGTGAACTCAAAAGTGTATGTGTTTAGAGGTGGAACTGTGAGGGGAATTAATTGCTTTGATAGGGATCAACATGTGAGTTGCTGTTGTGTGTTGTAAATATTGAATGTAACAAGGATCACAGAGTGAACTCAAAAGTGTATGTGTTTAGAAGTGGTGGTGAGAATAAAAAATATGACTAGCATGCATAAGATTAAAATAACCAACATATTGTTGTCTTCATGTAACTAACCATCAAAAATAATATTATTTCTGTGATTTTTTTTCAAAGGTCAGCCATTAGACACCCCTAACAATGGGGCACCTCCTCAACCATGGAGCATTCCTGCTCAACCTCCCAAGATGTTTCAAGATTCTGTGGTGAAGATTGAAGTTCCACATACTGCAGTGCTCAAGGTAAACTTACAGTAGTGGTGACTAATAGTAGTGATGATGCTGGGGATGATGATACTGATGGTGATGATGATGCCAAGGCTGCAAATAAGGGTTGGTCATCGGACAAATGTCCAGTAAAAATGACCACTTGACTGGTAAATGATTCCCATTCTCTGAACATTAGACCAGCTACACTTGGGTTTGACAGGTCAAATATTCCTTTGGTCTGACAAATGAACTGCCAATCAAAAAAATGTTTTGCAGCATTGTGATGCTGGTGATGATGATACTGGTGATGATGATACTGGTGATGGTGATACTGGTGATGGTGATACTGGTGATGGTGATACTGGTGATGGTGATACTGATGATGATGATACTGGTGATGATGATACTGGTGATGATGATACTGGTGATGGTGATACTGGTGATGATGATACTGGTGATGATGATACTGGTGATGATGATACTGGTGATGGTGATACTGGTGATGATGATACTGGTGATGATGATACTGGTGATGGTGATACTGGTGATGATGATACTGGTGATGATGATACTGGTGATGGTGATACTGGTGATGGTGATACTGGTGATTGTGATACTGGTGATGATGATACTGGTGATGATGATACTGGTGATGATGATACTGGTGATGGTGATACTGGTGATGGTGATACTGGTGATGGTGATACTGGTGATGATGATACTGGTGATGATGATACTGGTGATGGTGATACTAGTGATGGTGATACTGGTGATGGTGATACTGGTGATGATGATACTGGTGATGATGATACTGGTGATGGTGATGCTGGTGATGGTGATGCTGGTGATGATGATACTGGTGATGATGATACTGGTGATGATGATACTGGTGATAGTGATGCTGGTGATGATGATACTGGTGATGGTGATGCTGGTGATGATGATACTGGTGATACTGGTGATACTGGTGATGATGATACTGGTGATGATGATACTGGTGATGATGATACTGGTGATGGTGATACTGGTGATGATGATACTGGTGATGATGATACTGGTGATGATGATACTGGTGATGGTGATGCTGGTGATGATGATACTGGTGATGGTGATGCTGGTGATGATGATACTGGTGATGATGATACTGGTGATGATGATACTGGTGATGATGATACTGGTGATGATGATACTGGTGATGGTGATACTGGTGATGATGATACTGGTGATGATGATACTGGTGATGATGATACTGGTGATGGTGATGCTGGTGATGATGATACTGGTGATGGTGATACTGGTGATGATGATACTGGTGATGATGATACTGGTGATGGTGATACTGGTGATTGTGATACTGGTGATGATGATACTGGTGATGATGATACTGGTGATGATGATACTGGTGATGGTGATACTGGTGATGGTGATACTGGTGATGGTGATACTGGTGATGATGATACTGGTGATGATGATACTGGTGATGGTGATACTAGTGATGGTGATACTGGTGATGGTGATACTGGTGATGATGATACTGGTGATGATGATACTGGTGATGGTGATGCTGGTGATGGTGATGCTGGTGATGATGATACTGGTGATGATGATACTGGTGATGATGATACTGGTGATAGTGATGCTGGTGATGATGATACTGGTGATGGTGATGCTGGTGATGATGATACTGGTGATGGTGATACTGGTGATGATGATACTGGTGATGATGATACTGGTGATGATGATACTGGTGATGGTGATACTGGTGATGATGATACTGGTGATGATGATACTGGTGATGATGATACTGGTGATGGTGATGCTGGTGATGATGATACTGGTGATGGTGATGCTGGTGATGATGATACTGGTGATGATGATACTGGTGATGGTGATACTGGTGATGATGATACTGGTGATGATGATACTGGTGATGGTGATACTGGTGATGATGATACTGGTGATGATGATACTGGTGATGATGATACTGGTGATGGTGATGCCGGTGATGATGATACTGGTGATGGTGATGCTGGTGATGATGATACTGGTGATGATGATACTGGTGATGGTGATACTGGTGATGATGATACTGGTGATGATGATACTGGTGATGGTGATACTGGTGATGATGATACTGGTGATGATGATACTGGTGATGATGATACTGGTGATGGTGATGCTGGTGATGATGATACTGGTGATGATGATGCTGGTGATGGTGATGCTGGTGATGATGATACTGGTGATGATGATACTGGTGATGGTGATGCTGGTGATGATGATACTGGTGATGATGATGCTGGTGATGATGATACTGGTGATGGTGATGCTGGTGATGATGATACTGGTGATGGTGATGCTGGTGATGATGATACTGGTGATGATGATGCTGGTGATGATGATACTGGTGATGATGATACTGGTGATGATGATGCTGGTGATGATGATACTGGTGATGGTGATGCTGGTGATGATGATACTGGTGATGATGATGCTGGTGATGATGATACTGGTGATGGTGATGCTGGTGATGATGATACTGGTGATGATGATACTGGTGATGGTGATGCTGGTGATGATGATACTAGTGATGATGATACTGGTGATGATGATACTGGTGATGATGATGCTGGTGATGATGATACTGGTGATGGTGATGCTGGTGATGATGATACGGGTGATGATGATGCTGGTGATGATGATACTGGTGATGGTGATGCTGGTGATGATGATACTGGTGATGATGATACTGGTGATGGTGATGCTGGTGATGATGATACTGGTGATGGTGATGCTGGTGATGATGATACTGGTGATGATGATACTGGTGATGGTGATGCTGGTGATGATGATACTGGTGATGATGATACTGGTGATGGTGATGCTGGTGAATATGATACTGGTGATGGTGATGCTGGTGATGATGATACTGGTGATGGTGATGCTGGTGATGATGATACTGGTGATGATGATACTGGTAATGATGATACTGGTGATGGTGATACTGGTGATGATGATGATATAACAAAATATGTATTGAAAATTTCATCAAGAATTACCACATGAAGAATCTACTTGCCTAAGTAACCCAATTAATTCTACTTTTTCACAGCCATGCCATGAGTGCCATTCTGCAGGATACCAAAGATGTTACAACTGCTATGGGCGTGGCAGGGTAAGTATGCTATCACCTTAGCAGCAATCTCCCAATATGCTGTTTTATTTTTCATTAACATTTGTTGTCTGTACTCCCGTTGATGATGGTGGGTGCCAATCAGAAAGCAGGATTCTTAAACAAATTTATTACAATGTCCCCAAAGTAAGTGTGACATGTCTTCATTTTATTTGTGATGTTGGGGGACTTAATTTTTTTCAGACAAAGTGCACATGGTGTCATGGATCTGGACATAGAAGTGTTTATCGAGATGGTGACCATCACCATGAACACTGCACATGGTGCCATGGGAGTGGTCGCAGGAGGTTTGCAATCAAAACATCAATTAATATTTCTTATGATTTTTTGTGCCAGTGAAGACAAATTTTAGGAAGATATTTGGTGAATATTGATTTATTGTTGTTGTAATTAATGTTTTTAAAGGTGTACTACATGTCATGGTCATGGCCGGATCAAGTGCTGGACTTGTAATGGTCAAGGAAACTTGAAGACCTACATTGAGCTTACTGTTAAATGGTAATGTATATACCCCATACTCTCATGGAACTCTTCCTTCCTTCCTTCCTTCCTTCCTTCCTTCCTTCCTTCCTTCCTTCCTTCCTTCCTTCCTTCCTTCCTTCCTTCCTTCCTTCCTTCCTTCCTTCCTTCCTTCCTTCCTTCCTTCCTTCCTTCCTTCCTTCCTTCCTTCCTTCCTTCCTTTCTTCCTTTCTTCCTTTCTTCCTTTCTTCCTTCCTTCTTTCCTTCCTTCCTTTCTTCCTTCCTTTCTTCCTTTCTTCCTTTCTTCCTTCCTTCCTTTCTTCCCTCCTTTCCTTCTTTCCTTCTTTCCTTCCTTCTTTCTTTATTTTCCTTTCTTTCTTGATTTCATCCATAACACCACCACAGCATTACTTGTGAAACATTTTATTACCATCTAAACAAAGAATTTTTCAACATTCTGTTCCAGGACAAATCATTTGTCAAACCATGTTGTTGAACGTACTGACCTTCCTGATGAATTGTTAGTGGGCAGTTCTGGTACTGAGATCTTCAGTGAGGAGTTACCAAGAGTAAGTGAGCCATTTAATATGAATATATACAGTGCAAAGCATTGGTGTGTGATTTTAATGCATCTAGCTGCTATCTTCTGTGAGACCCACCAATGATCAATGAAGAAATACTAAACACGTGCTTGTGCTGCATGCAGTTATAAGGCACCCAGTGACTGGCAGAACATGAGAGAAGTGTTAGGAGAAGCATGAGGCATACCTTTCTTTCATAAAATACAACTAACCCTTATTTTGAATAGAAAGTGTACACTCATGCTGTGTGCTCTCACCTCACCTCCTGATTGACTGACTGATAAATTCATTTGCGTTTTGGTGTCATATGTGAGTAGAGTTGCTCGTTGGTTCTCTACTGTGCTTCAAGGGTTTTTCTCTGGGTTCTCCAGTTTTCATCCCTCCGCGAACATCAACTTCTAAATTCCAATTGGAATTTCAGTGGATGAAGAGCCAAGTGTGCTGTGGAAATGCTACTACTAAATCCTATGGTATTTTATTCATTTTTAATTTTTTAAGGTGTGGCCAGTTAGTGCTTTCCATGAAAATGACGTCAATGCTGGATCCAAAAGGCTTGTTGATGAACATGCAAGGAACTTTGGGAATGAAAGGATCCTGATGCAGGTAATGTTAAATATCTGTTCTGGTCTAGTTCGGGTAGAAAGGAAATCTTTGAAAGGAAATATAGACCTATTGCATAAATCTTGTTGAATCTGGTCCTGCCTGGGTACAAAAAAAACCATATAAGGAATGATGAATAGTAAATATTTGTACCCAAGGTAGACCACAATGCACCACGTTTGCTATATCCAAAAAGTAATATAGAGCTATCACATGATTCTTTTGTTCCTAACCGCTTGATTCTTTACTTAAACAGCGTCATGTTCTCCGTGCTATTCCAGTGTCCGAGGTTCACTACAAGTGGAAAGATAATTCCTCTAGGTACTGGGTATATGGTCATGATCAAAAGGTCCATGCTCCTGACTACCCACAAACTTGCTGTTGTGGTTGTACGATTCTTTAGATGACCCACGCCTGTCTTATGTGACCTATTAGATAGTTAGGAAAAGCCCAACACATAGCTGAATAGATAGTTTTTATGGCAATGACATTACCCTTCCTTCTTCAGGCCCGTAGCAGGTGAGGGGCCTGGGAGGCCTGGTTCCCCCAATTCGGCTGTACTGTTTATTGAATACTAGGCCTGTTACTATTTATAGGGCGTTTTAGAATAGCACTCCCAATATTTTTGAACTAGGGCCCTTCCAATATTTTTGACTTAGGGCCCTTCCAATATTTTTGACTTAGGGCCCTTCCAATATTTTTGACCTACGGCCCTCCCAATGTTTTGGACTTAGGGCCCTTCCAATATTTTTGACCTACGGCCCTCCCAATGTTTTGGACTTAGGGCCCTTCCAATATTTTTGACCTAGGGCCCTTCCAATATTTTTGACCTAGGGCCCTTCCAATATTTTTGACCTACGGCCCTCCCAATGTTTTTTGTTCTTGGTCTGTTCTTGGACTTAACCCGTAGTTGCTTTTACGACGGCCATGTCGTAGAGCAACAACCTCCAAGTAATATTTTTAAATTTTTTTAGCCCCACATCATGGCTGCCAAAAAATCATGTGTGATCTAGAGTGTTTTATAAAATAACTAAGATATAACGCGCGCTCTGATTGGTCAATTACCGTTTAATATTACTCAACATAGATCGTGAGGAAATGACGTCAGCAAAGCAAGCTGATGTTTTTATTACTTCTCTTGAGTTAATTGCGCGTTATATCTTAGTTATTTTATAAAAGAGATAGAAAACTCGTCTTGCTTTTGCTATGTTGAGTTATATTAGCACTTGGGAAATTGCTTGAGCCCTCGAGAAGTGCAGAGAAGCACTCGCCTTCGGCTCGTGCTTCTCTGCACTTCTCTCGGGCTCGCGCAATTTCCCGCGTGCTAATATAACTCAACATAGCACGCGCGCTCGTTTTTTATCTCTTCAGTAATCAGTAGATATATTGATATTTTGGATTTGTCTCAATCAATTCTCAGACGTATTCAGTTCACAAATGAATGAAATTATAGAAATAAATGATATAGAAAAATCCACAGGCAACCCAACGCTAAAGTACCGGAATGACGGCTCAGCGATTATATTTGAAGTTTTCTTTTACCTTTTTGGTTCATGTCATGTTCCATATTAAAGCGCTCGTATTTTTCACCCTTTTTTTCTCTCATACGGCGCGGTACACGGCACGGCACGTGACTGGCTCACGGCGCGGAATTCATTGACAACCTTTGAACCAATCAAAGCGCAAGAGAACTCTGTTTGGCCAATGACTGAAATGCTCGGAAATAAGCACGGCACGATTGTATCATTAACTTTCCATTCAATCATAAGCCGCTTCTTATATCAAGATTAATTTTTCAATGCTATATGCTTTGCGAATTAAGCTCTAGATAGCATTATGTTGCATAGATTATATCTACAGGCATATAACCAAAATATATCGATGCCTCTACCATCCATCATACACTAGTGTTGTAAGGCGTAATTCAGTAAAAACATTTTTCACAAGGTTTATTTTTGCATATTTTTGTTGTGTAGAAGGGGGGACTGTCATATCAAAATCAGCAAGCAAAATGATACTGCGGCAAAAGTTTCAACTTCCTTATCACAATGATGGCTTCCAATAGACCATTTTCGAGATGCGTGAGCGCTTTCAAAAACATCTCAGGCGCAGACATGAAAAAGAGGCATTTTCGGGCAAGATCACGCGCGCTATTGACTCTGCCCGAAAATGCTTCGAGATCATGTCTGCGCCTACAATGTTTTTGAAAGCGCTTGCGCATCTCGAAAGTGGTCTATTTGTCCCGTCATACGGCTAGGAAAACTTCCGGTATAAAACTGACCGAACTTGAATCTGTCTCAAACAAAATAGCAGTTATTACGGATACATGCAAATGCGACAACAAATATTGTATCGACTCGATAGCCTCACTTGTATGATTCTTAAAACAAAAGAATATCTCATTTGCCTGCATCCGTTATAACGGCTATTCTCAAGTTTAATCGTCAGAGTCAATTTCAATAGGCCTCAAGCATGATGACGTTTTATACCTACTCTTCCAGAATCCCTTTCGGTAGCATCGTTTGTTGTGCTAATTTTCACTATTGTCTTGGTATTCTCAAAGGAGTTTTAACATTTGAATATGAAAAGAGATTGTGAAAAGGATTGTGGTAGTTTAGGTATGAAACGGCATGTGGTTAGGGGTCCATTTGGGCTTAAAAAATTTCTTCGGATTCGCAAGGGGGCTTGTCCCTCCACACCCAGGTGTCCGGAGCACGCACGAACCGTCCAATCACAGCGCGCTTCGATGCTTAGCCAAGCGGCCCTTGCTCCAAGTTTCTTCCCAATACGAAAACACGCGTTTCAAAGAATTTAGAGAAAAAAAGTTGAAGTATACGTGTTGTTTAGAAAATTAAAGTAAATCTTTGCGATCCATCTCCTCAAATTCTGTGAGATATATGACTTTTAAGACTCGGGCGAGGGCCGCTTGAATTACAACAAAAATCCTTTTTGCGCTTAGTTTTTCGTACAACTGGACCCCCTACTGCTAACTTATTGGCGTTAAATATTAGACAATCGAAAACAAAGGATTCGGTCTATTTTTTTATGGGTTTACCGTCTGCAATCCTATGATAACTGTATAAATATGTTTTAACCATTAAATGTTAAATCAACAAAACTCATTCAAAAAATATTTGACGGAGGCGTATAGTAACCGCTGAGCGGTAGGAACAGACGGCCCAGAAAGGATGTGGAATTTTTCAGGGAAAAATAAAGAGGAAGTGGACAAATATACCAACACGTTGTTGGACATACCACATCTCTTGACCTACTCACTGAAACTGTCCATGATAGTGTATTTGGTTTCAAATGCAGCATTTTACACTGCTTTGCAATACAGTGGTGTCTTTACAAGTTTTTGAGCAGGGGAGATTGCTTGCAATATCCGTGTTACCGAAAAAAAAAAAGAAAATTGTATTTGTGATATTGTATGAGTACAAATTTTGGTTGTTGTTGGCACGACTAGGATTACCACAGGGTACCCGAGATGTGAATATGACATGAATTACTAGTTCTACAAGTCAAAGAAGGCGATGCATGCGTATGTGGAATGACCCCAGACTAATTCAACCACTAGTGTACTATGAATAGTATGAAAAGTATTAGAGTAATTTTCGTAAGACTGAAAAAATGAACGTATGTTGTACTTGCAATATTTTGCGCTCTGATTGGATGAACAGTTTAACATGCTTTGCGATTGGTTGAAACGGATGTGAGCCGACCGTTCCGTTGCCGTGCCGTGTCAGCATTTTTTGCGCTCTGATTGGATAAACAGTTTAGCGTGCTTTGCGATTGGTTTAACGGCTGTAAGCATACACCGCTCCGTTGCCGTGCCGTGTCAGCAATATTTTGCGCTCTGATAGGATGAGCAGCTCACAAGTTACGATTGATTGAGAAGGACGAGCGTTACCATGACCGTGCTGTGCCGTGCATCATGTTTTCCACAGGCATACCTAAGATTTACTGCATACTAGCTAGGACTCGTTCAATCTCGAAAAGAAAATAGCTGGAAAGTTCTAGAAGGTTGTCAGTCGTTCTTATAGAGTATTTAGTCTGACCGGCAGCCCATGCATCCAGACCACTGCTGTACCTGATAGTTACTGTGAGGTAAACTTCTTTGTTTTTGTCCCACGTCTGTTTCTGGCAATTTGCCTTTGGGCGAAAACACCCTTATGTCATTGATCTTTGTCAGACAAAACGCCTTCACAATACAACATGGTATATGGCATGATTCTAATCCGCAAGGTTAGCTTCCATTTATTTGAGCGAGGAAGGGGGGGGGGGTTCATGCACGAACTTGTCCTCTATTACGTAGTTAGAATATCTTGCAACCCCCACCCTCCCCGCCCATAGACTCCAATGTTCATCAAAGTTTGTACCACTCAGTCGTACCATATATGCATAATATCGATGATATATGTCGCGTGATTCCAAATACGGGTCATAAAGCTTGTTAGTTTTGTAATTATAAGTAGCTTTACTCTAATATGAGATCAATCCTTCTTTCATGACGGCGTATTCAGGCTTATCTGAGCATGGGGATCACTTACTTGGTGTCGAACCATTACGTACAACCCCTCCCTCCCTCTGCGCAACTCCCCACGCACTCACGTACATAGAACAGGTCATCGTTTGGCAAACAGCAATGCTAATAACCCAATACCTCTATAGCACCATGCCAAATACCACTCCCTACCAAGGAATCCAAGTTTCCGTTTCATGTTTTGATAATGGACAGTTGTGTATGTAAAAGCGCGACCTTTAGGCAGGACAAATATTTGGGTCAAGTGGAGTAAACCATTCCACGATGATTCACAGCCTGTCTCTCCCCACAACTCGAGCATAATTAAGACAAGGCCCGTCTACCTTGAAATATCAAATCCTTTTCCTCTTAAAATCATTGGAAATCCGACGCTTGTCTCGTAAGGTCGAGGTGAATATCTAACGGGCTGCTGTCCTGGCCATGAATATAGGACTCAAAAACTGAGAAACATTCTAAACATGAGACTAATTTTGAAGTATTTATTAGTTATTGCTGTCACGTCCAGGATCGTCTGTCAAGGTAAGTAAATAAAAATTGAATTGAAGAGCCCTTTAAAAGCAATAGAAATAGTGACAAACAGATAAGGGTATTAAGTTTGTTTGTCTTTCCGATTAGACCACGCGATGCCGGAGCATTATTGACCAAGAAAAATGACATACCAAAATGAACCTAGAAAGCGAGGGGAAAATGTACCACAGTATACCACATAATACCGAAGAACATTGATTCTTGATAGCATTCTTATAATGAATCTCATCCTTCACCAACCATACTCGACTTGTTTGACCGCTAGTACACCGACTAACACACTGATAGTATTAACGCCGCTTTAAACCGCATTCACAGTACTATGAATTTGTTCTTCATCAACAAATAAGCATAGATCATTGTCAATCCATATATCATTGGATTGGACCCCTATTTTTGAGCGTACTTTCGACGGACTCAATCTGGTAGCATTTTCAATGCGTTCTTTTATTGATTCAAGAGCCACTGTTGACGATTTTTATCCAAAGTGCGAGACTAAAAGTACCCCAATACGGGATTGGGTAGGATTATTCTTCAAGAGGATTATATGATATAGAAGGATTGCGCGCACGTCACACACCTGCCATGTCGTCATTCAAGCTCATAGTATCTTGAAGACTTTAAGGTTTAGTTTTAAACCATATCTGCTGTAAGGCACTGTACTAAAACCTACTTGACCAAAGAGGAGGAATTTTCGTGCCCCGATAATAGTCATTTCGTGAAGGTCGCAGCGCAGAATGGTGGTGATGATTTATAGTTAATAAAAAAGTGTTGAAACCTTTATTTGATTAGACAGATATTAAAGGATTGGTGATCTCTCCGGATATGTTTTTAAGAGTTATCGCCTTTGAGGTCCATAACCTTGTGGCACATATAACTCTCTAGATATTTCTTTGGAAGATGAACCAAATTTCGATGATTCCTAACCTGAATGGGGTACCCGAGCTGAGGGGTAGTTGACATACCACGTTTAACCCCATCAAATGCGTAACCTAAGACAGTAGCTAGGCAGTGTTGTAAGAGATGATATTCAATCATAATAGAACCTAGCTCTAAAGCGCAAAGGGAATCGCAGAAATGCCCACGTGCTACCATCATCATCATCATCATCATCATCATCATCATCAACAACATCATCATCATCATCATTATCATCATTATCATCAATCATCATCATCATCAACAACATCATCAACATCATCATCATCATCATCATCATCATTATCATCATTATCATCATTATCATCATCATCATCAACAACATCATCATCATCATCATCATCAGCATCATCATCATCAGATCATCCGTCGTCATCATCATCAATTATCGTCATCATCGTCGTCGTCATCATCATTATCACTAGATTCATTCCTCCTCCTCCTCCTCCTCATCATTATCATCAATTATCGTCATCATCGTCGTCGTTATCATCATTATCACTAGATTAGTACAACAGTTTTGATTATGCCACTCAGTTCTAACTCACAAACAAGGAAGCGCAATCAAAGAATTTTTTATTGCATGCGCTTTCATGCGCTATTAGCAAGGATACTCCTTTCTGGATGGCGTCAGTAGACACGTACTGTTACGTCAACAATACATCTTTTTCATTAATACAGGTCAATATGTTTGGACCACCACTCAACATCTTAAGGGGTTCTGATTAGAATGTCTATTAAGAACGCTAAATATGCTAGATATTGTCCCCATAGAGAGGAATGGAATACGACTGCGTTACCTTGACAGGAACGCTAGTGAAAGGCTAGGCACTAATTCGTCGCATGGTGGACTCGGCAAAGTTAAGATGTCGATCTGCTATCAGCCAATATAGTGACACCTGTGATGCATCATTTGTGATGTCACATGAATACTTATTAATTCTTTATAGATAACCGGTTTGTCTTGTTATCAACAGGAAAGACACCGGTTCGTTTAACAGGCGGAGCAAATGAACTAGAGGGTCGTGTGGAAATTTATTTCAAAGGGATCTGGGGTTCAGTATGTGACGATGGCTGGGACATCAATGATGGTCACGTGGTGTGTCGTATGCTAGGTCACGTGAGAGCCATTCGAGTTTCATGTTGTTCTAAGTACGGCCCAAGTGCGTCAGGCCGCATCTTCCTGGACGACGTCAGCTGTACTGGTCGTGAGGAATCGCTGGTCAAGTGTAGACGACGTTTGGTGGGGACACACAATTGTGACGTATATCGAGAATCTGCTGGAGTTGTGTGTCAGGGCAAGTTGTCAACTTTAAGTAAGTATGGAAGACAGAGTAGATTTCGTATGATTTGAAAAATCTCTCGTTATGAACGTGCCGCGACTGTCGTGTTCAAGCCGTTTGTTTGGATAAACAGAGATTTTGTGTTCTGTGACATATTTAGTAAATCATGCATTTATCACGAAGTACTTCATATCCTTATTTGTTTTCTATATGTGTGTAAAGCAATCATAACCAATTACTTTGTTATTCACAAGGACAGAATGTTCGTCTTGTTGGTGGTCCAGACGTCCATGAAGGACGAGTCGAGGTGTTCCACGACGGGGAGTGGGGCTCGATATGTGACGACAAATGGGACTTAAAAGATGGTCACGTGGTATGCAACATGCTTGGGTTTGGTTTAGCGGTCAGCGTCTCGTGCTGTAGTCAGTATGGTATTAGTAATTCTAAGAAGATTTGGCTGGATGATGTGAGGTGCAAAGGACACGAAAAATCGATCATGATGTGCGCAAAGCGTGAATGGGGTCAACATAATTGTAACAATGAAGAAGTGGCTGGGGTGGTCTGTAAGGAGCCCAAGAAAAGTGAAGGTCAGTAACTTGAGAAAAAGGCAGAGGAGAACTGCTTGAGTATGCGTGCGTCGGTGACCTTTAAAACTATTTTTAAGAATCTTGATACAATGAAATGAATGTTCTAGGTCTGATATTTCGGTTGGCCGGTGGTCGGTTTCCTCACGAAGGTCGCGTCGAAGTTCTTCATAACGGCGTGTGGGGTGCAGTCTGCGACGACTACTGGAAACTACGTAACGGTCATGTGATTTGTCGTCACCTTGGATACAAGCGCGCGCTGAGCGTCTCCTGCTGCAGCAAGTATGGGCCCAGTCTGAGCACAAAGCTATGGTTAGATGATGTTGATTGTAAAGGAAGGGAGAACTCACTGCTATCGTGTCAACACCGATTCTTTGGGACGCATAACTGCGACAGTTACAAAGAAACAGCTGGAGTGGTTTGTGATAAAGATAGCCTGTACACAAAGCCGCCACCGATAAGTGAGTAAGACGAGAATATACTGGAATAGGTAGTATATATATATTTTTTTCTTTCTAGTTAACATTCTTATCATATTCATTACTAATTCATTAGGGTGAGACCCAAAGAAATCGCACGAATGGGGTCACATGAGAACACTGTAAACCCCATACAGCTCAGCTAATCAGTATTCTGTAAATCCGATGCAGAATAATAATAAACCTTTAGGTCCGGCTTAGGGAGGTTGGTTACCCAGAGCCTTTTCAAAAGCTAGTCCCAATAACTAGTTCAAAAACCCTGCATCTTGCCTTCTTAACCTAAACACAATAAACAATGTGGGATGCCTGTACCAAACAATGTGACGTCAGAAAACCTCGTATAGTATTACGTACGCATGCTCCTTTAAAACATGATCAAACTATATTTTCTTAAATAACACTACTTTCAAAATCTATTATTCAGAAATCAGTATCTTCATTAAAAATGAATATAATAAGTCGCTCCTGCTCGTGATTGTATAGCCAATACAACACTGCCGCTCATTTTGTAAACACTACTCTTTTAACACAGCTACATGGCACACTTTTGGAACCATTGTTTTTTTGTAATTTTAATATTTTTTACATGTGTTTTTGTGTTTTTAAGCTTGTCCAAATGGTTTTCATCTTTCAAAAGACGGATCAAACTGTACTGGTGAGTACGGGCCCGCAGTAATTGGCCTACCACGGCTGTTGCGGTTACCCTGCCTTACATTGTTTTTGTTGTGTTGTTGTTGTTTTACATAATTAGATATTTGGCGAAGCTAATAAAATAAAATAAAATAAGTCAAAGTATCTCGAGCGTGATATAGACCCAGCATTCAAGCATCCATGGGAAGCAAGGAACCTGTGAGATCCAAATAAATATCTTATGTTTTTTTTTTGTGATTCCAAGATATCGATGAATGCAAAGAGAACACCCATAAGTGTATTCATCAGTGCGTCAATACTATTGGTGGATACCAGTGCACTTGTCATCCAGGTTACCAAGGCAACGGTCAGAATTGTGAAAAGAGTAAGTTTTACAGTGTCTCCTGCCAAGGGGTCTGTGTTTAAGCTTTCGATACAGCACAGCTAGCAAGCAAATTTTTTAAATGTCTTTAATAAAATACAAATCCTGCAGCCGTTATTTTGGATAGGAGTGACGAAATGGAAAGTGCGCACGTGTGCTGTGTACTCTCATAATGCACGCGCTATCAACCATGCTATCAGAAAGCGAGATTTATAACGGTCATTTTATAATGGAATTTAGAAGAGTTGCATATGACTGTGCGCTCCTAGTATTGGGCCTCTGCTTCGATCTCAATATAGTCTAAACTAATTTTAAATCTTTTTTCAAGAAAGCACCTTGACAGCATCAGAATCCAAGGGGATTCGCCTGATGGATGGTCAAGGCCCGCACGAGGGTCGCATCGAAGTCTGGAAAGACGGAGTCTGGGGAACAATCTGCGACGATTACTGGGATCCACGTGATGGGAACGTGGTCTGTCGCATGCTTGGTTACAGACGAGCCAAAATGGTCACGTGTTGTAGTAGCTTCAGAGGAAACCATTCGCTGAAAATGATGTTGGATGATGTGGGGTGTGATGGTGATGAAGACGCGTTATCCTCTTGTTCCCATAGTGTTTGGGGAGTTCATGATTGTGATGAAAAGACGGAAGAAGCTGGGGTTATTTGCACCAACGCGGCGGAGCCGACACCAGTGTCTCCAGGTAAGAACAATCTAAATATACTAGATTTTTTTAAGGACGTGTCGTGCCTTGAAGTACCGTGACCGTGTCGGTGTCGCGTACAACCCTATGTTCCTGTTTTCTGTCATGATTTGTATTTATGCGTTGTTAAACAGATATCGTAATTTCCGTAGCATAAGCGTGCCGCACAATTGTTTGATTATGACCATATTATATCTATTTTAGTGCTAACTTTAGACTCGATCTCTGCTAACTGGCATGTATAAATATATACCTATCCAAGAGTCACTGATAACGCTCAAACGTGAAACATAAACGTGCCAATAAACAAATGTTTTGGACATGATCTTTTGCGCATCTGTAAGAGAAGAGACGTACCATAGAATGTGACTGTGAGAAGCAAAAATAATGAGATGGCAACCGACATAGTTTCTCTAATTCTAGTTAAACCAGAAGGGCTGTAAATTGTAACAGTCATCAATAGACCTCATCGGCTTGGGGTAATGTTGTCCCATTTCAGACCACGTGTCATTCTCTTGAGAATAAGATTCTTTGTTTGAGTTGTATCCATATTCATGTATCTTCTCATGCGCAACCGTTAAACAATGAAATGATACTCTGGGGAATGACACGGAGTGACTTTACTAGTCCTAAGACAAATTTTCAATAACATTTAATCCAGTTTCATCAAGAACTAAATTCCGCCTCACTGGTGGCAGAACTCCAAACGAAGGTCGAGTTGAAATCTTCTACCGCAACCAATGGGGAGCTGTTTGCGACGACTCTTGGAAGCTACGAAACGGCCACGTAATATGCCGACAACTAGGGTATGAACGGGCCCTTAGCGTATCGTGCTGTAGTAAATATGGACCGAGTAAAGGTGGTATATTTTGGATGGATGACGTGAGGTGTAGAGGCAACGAACATTCTCTCTTAGATTGTCGACGAAGAGATTGGGGACAAAATGACTGTAATAAGGAAGAAACAGCTGGTGTGGTGTGCTACCGTGAAGGTCTTACTCTTCCTACAGGAGGTAAGGAAAATATCCTTCTAAATGTATCAATATAATTAATGTGCGCACTATAGAGGAAAGTGAGTAGGGTGTGACAGACAATGTGCGCATAGTCTGTGTAGCCAGGCTCCTCGTGGGGGGTGGGGAGAGGGGAGGATATGTCACGCATTTCCGGTGAACTCTGCTAGGTAATAGCAGGACTTGAGGGTGATTAGTGATTAAATGTCCCCGAAAGCGACATTTAATCACTAATCACCCGTAATGTCATGCTATTAGTTTGTAATATTATGATTATCGAGGAATATAACTGCTCTTAGTAAAACCTCTTGATAATAATAATGATAACTGATGGTTTATTTCTCACAGTATCTCCCACTGCTGCACCTACTCTACGCATTACCGGTGGTCCAAATCGTCACGAAGGTCGAGTCGAAGTCTTCAGGGATGGTGAATGGGGAGGTGTTTGTCATAAAGGATGGGAACTAAGAGATGGCGATGTGTTCTGTCGTTCTCTTGGATACGAGCGGGCCAGTAGTGTATCCTGTTGTAGTGAGTACGGACCAAGTGTCTCTGGACAAATATGGCTGACTGATGTGCGTTGTCAAGGATACGAAAACTCGTTCGATGGCTGTTCTTCTCGAAGCAGGGAATATTATGAATGTAGCTCTTATGATTTAGCTGGAGTGAAGTGTATGTTCGGCACAGTTACAAGTGCCCCAACACCAGGTATTTATTAGCAGGAGCTTTGCCTGTCATTGCTACAATTGTCATTATCATTGTCCCAGAGTTTATATCTTTAGCTTATTTATCGTCTAATGTGCGGGATCCCTGTGTACACAGGAAATCCGCCAGGAGTTTACGAGGGAAAGTACTTGGAAAAGGGATTAACTATTGATGTAACAGAACAGCAAATTTAATAGACCATTTTCGAGATACACGAGCGCTTTCAAAAATATCACAGGCGCAGACATGAGAAAGAGGCATTTTCGGGCAAGATCACGCGCGCTATTGACTCTGCCCGAGATCATTTCTGCGCCTGCGATATTTTTGAAAGCGCTTGCGCATCTCGAAAATGGTCTATTGTCACAATGCTTTAAGCGTGAACAAAGTAACTAATGCATTATCTTAACATTTAACTTCATTTCGGTTTTCAACTTTTAGGGTTACCCGACATCAAAGTTCGTCTGGTTGGAGGCTACTTTCCCAACGAAGGGGCTGTTAAAGTCCTGTACGGGAAGGAATGGGGAGCAGTCTGTGACGACAACTGGGGCATGAAAGAAGGTCACGTGGTTTGTCGAATGTTAGGGTACAAGAGAGCAGGGAGTGTTTCTTGTTGTAGTAAATACTCTGCAGTCCGTTCGGGACGTATTTGGTTGGATGATGTTGAATGTCAAGGAACAGAAGACACGCTGGCCAAATGTACCCATGCGAAGTGGGGAAGAAATAATTGTAATCTTAATGAACTGGCTGGCGTGGTGTGTCATACAGATAATCCCCCTGTCAGATCGTCTGGTAAGAAAACATTGATACGAATTTTACTAGTAATTCCGGGGGGTGCCACATCGATAAAATCAAAATAGTAAACTAAATATAATATTGAATTTTTCTTCCGTCAGTTGTTTACCCACCCCCTGTCAAAGTTCGATTGTCAGGTAGTCCCCATCGACATATGGGTCGCGTCGAGGTGCTCTACCGAGGACAATGGGGTGCTGTATGTGACGATCTTTGGGAATTAAATCATGGCCATGTGGTGTGCCGTATGTTAGGATATAAACGAGCGTTTAGTGTGTCGTGCTGTAGTAAATACGGACCAAGTGTCTCAAAAAAGATTTGGCTGGACGATGTCAGGTGTAAGGGGAACGAACGAACGCTGATGGACTGTAGGAGACGACCAGAGGGAGAACATAACTGCAACAATAAAGAGACTGCTGGAGTTGTTTGCGAGATTGCAGCTCAAAGCCGGATTACAACAGTAGCTACTATCAAGACTAACGCACTTGGAAGGCCTCAGATACAAGAGAAAAGTAAGATAAAGTAAATACTAGTTATACAATGGTTTCGAGTGGCATACCGTGGAATACCCCACGAGTATTCCATACAGTAGTTTCTAGTATACACACGAGCCTTTAGGCGAAGATGAAGAAGAGACGGCGCTGAAATCAATTTTCATGTTCAGAGAGCGCTACCATGCATCATTGTAATGCAAATAAAACCACTCGCATAACACGAAAAGAAGTGCACGATAGGCATAAATAATCATCACACCGTCGGTTACTGTTCTTAATCATGCCTGATAGAAGAGTAAATCGAGGTAAACTTTCTATTGCCTTGAATGGTATTTTACTAATGGTTTTTCCGGCGTTTACACACAATAAATGTTAACCAAGGTATGGTAACCCTTCTACTTCAGTAATTTGCCCTAGTGTAAACACGCGACGGGGTTAGTCAGTCGGTTATTCACTTATTTATTTACGAGTTATTTACAGGATTCTTGCCTGGTTCCCTCTTCAGCTCCAACGCCACTACCTCCCACCTCACCAACAACAATCGGCTTTCGATCTCTTCCTGTCCGTATCGTTGGGAGTTCAACATTTTGGCAGGGCCGAGCGGAAATACGTCATAACGGGAAGTGGGGAGCGATATGTGGCACCTCGTGGAATCTACAAGCTGGACACGTTTTTTGCCGCATGTTAGGATTTGAACGGGCTATAAGTGTCTCATGTTGCAGCAAGTATGGTCCTCACTGGACTTTCAACATGTGGTTAGATGGTGTCCGGTGCACTGGCAACGAGCGGTCCATTTTAAATTGCGCGCACAAGAGGCTTGGTACCCACAGTTGTAATGTCAAAACACAAGCAGCAGGAGTAGTGTGTTACTATGGACAGAGATACGTCTACACACCCGTCCCTAGTGAGTAACATTTTATTGTAATATTAATGTTAAACTGAAGGATTCAATGATACGACCCATGCCAACAGATTTAAAATTAAGGCGTTGTTACATCAGACGATTTGCGACGACGATTTTTCGCGCAACACTATTGAGCAGTAGGTTGTTGTCATGTATCACGCCAGACGGAACGATTTTTAGTGTAACTTCGACTTCGGCAACAAGCTGCGAGTTTTTAATCTGAAGTTAAAACCTCGCAAATCGAAATGACGAATTTTTCGCAGTGTTGCGCGAAAAATCGTGTTGCTTAACATCGTCCTTTTCCCCCCAAAGGAACAATAACCAGGGTACGAGGAAAAAGAATTCGCTTAGTTGGCGGCAAAACACCAAACGAAGGACGCGTCGAAGTATTCTACCGTGGAGAGTGGGGTGCAGTATGTGATGACAGCTGGCGATTACACAATGGTCACGTGGCCTGTCGTATGCTTGGTTACCCAGGAGCAGTGAATGTTTCTTGCTGTGATTCTTACCCAGCCAAGCGAGCCCGAAGAATCTGGATGGACGATGTGAGGTGTAAGGGAACGGAGAGATCTTTATTTTCCTGTCGTCAGCGCGACTTGGGCCAACATAACTGTAATTTTAATGAATTGGCTGGTGTTTCGTGTATGTTGCGTCCTAAGAGCACTTCAGCACCTGTATATGGTAAGATATTTCAACCCATAAATCTTAGATGGCTTGCGCATTTGAGACCAAGTACTTGCGCAGGGCCCGCAGCATTTTAATAGCTTGCGCATTTAAAGCCAATGACTTGCGCATTTAAAGCCAATGACTTGCGCATTTGTTTTTTAATGAGAATTGGGCACAACCATAATCTTAATTATTAGGCAATCACCTTTACTAAAGATACATTGTCGAGAAAGACTTTGACGACAACAGCGTTTTTCCCTACCAAATTCAACTGAATAAAAAACAAAACGCGTACAGCCTCAGAAGATGTAGAAGGCGATAGCTCTACGGTGGGAAGGGCCAACTTTAACGCGCACCATGTCTTCACTATAGTCCCGCTTCTCCGAAGTCTTAAACTTATGTTTGAACTAGGACCCTGGAATACCTGCCTACAGTTCGAGCTACCTGGGTGAAACCCTATAAAAAAATTATTATATATATTTTCCATTTCTTAGAGTGCGGTAACAAACCAGCTGTACCTGTACGGTTCGGTTTCAGTCTCAGCGGACAAAGAAAAGAAGCTTCGGAACCAGGCCACTGGCCGTGGCAGGTCATGATCATGAATCGCAGAGGCTTCAAGTTCTGTACTGGAGCCTTGATAGGATATGAATGGGTATTGACGGCAGCTCACTGTTTTGATCGTATCAGACGACCTAATGATATCATAATAAGGTAATGAATATTACTAAATCCGATAGAACATACCTATTTCTTGGGGGTCAATCAACCCGGGGGGGGGGGGGGTACTCCCCTATATTTGCTATACGGGTATGTGCCGCCCGATAGGGTATGGTTTTTTGGCTTTCAGGTCTGGGGAAGGGTATCATTTTTTACAATTTGTCTGGGGAAGGGTAAGGTTTTTGTCTGGGATAGGGTATCTTTTTGACATTTTTTCCGGGATAGGGTTATGTTTTAGTTGTTTTAGCCTGGTAGGCTAGGTTTTCTGCCGGCACAAAAAATAACGATTTAAATTCAATTAAACAATTGCCAAATAGTTATTGAAATCTATTGAATAATCGTTTTTTGCATGTCAAAAAAATGTAGGTTTAGTCTGGGGTAGGGTATATGAAATCAAAATTCTAGGTCTGGGATAGGGTCAGGGTTTTGAGGACCTGGCGGTACACCCCCACCCAAGTTGGGGTGGTAGTACCCCCCCGGGTCAATCAATTCTTGGGGTAAACCCAATGACTGTCAAGCACTGCAGGTCATGTGCTATCAAACAAAGAGTATTCTGTTACTTAGGATCAATCAGCTGAATGAGTCTCGTGACAGACATGCGCAAACACAAGATACTACCCACCATGGTCTGTCATACAAAGAGTATTCTATTTCTTCCAGTTGGATCAATCAGCGCAATAAATCTAATGAAAGACATGCAGGCACAGAATCAGAGAGTATCAATATTCTATTCCTTGGTATCAATCAGCTGCCTAAGTCTCATGAATCTCATTACCAGCTTACAATGGTAGGCAAACATTGCCCTTGCATGTGCTATCAACTAGAGAGTATTCTGTTTCTTGGGATCAATCAGCTGAATAAACCTAATGATGTATTGACAAACACTGCCCGTCATGTGCTATCAACCAGAGAGTATTCTAATGTTTGATATCAATGAATCTCATTACCAGCCTACAATGACAGAAAAACACGGTTTGAGACATTAATAAGTCCCTCCTCGAAATCTTTTGTTGCAGGTTGGGCTCATTCAAGATGTCTGCAACATCATTCCTCTGGCTGCAAAATATCCGTGCTAGAGCTGTATACAGACATCCTCTCTATGGGAAGCCTGTCAAATATTCTAACGATATCGTTCTCATCAAGCTCGCTCGGCAGGCAAAAATGAATAAACGAGTGGGTCTGGTGTGTTTAACCAATGACACCAAGCTCTTTGCTCAAGGTAGGGATAATAATGATATAATTGTTTCCACGACAACCCTAAATAATCAACTGCGCATGTCACTATAGAAAAAAAAGTTTGCACATGCGCGCATTTTAACATTATTCTTCAAGAATTTAAGAGCGTTTTAGTAGGAAAAGGAAGTTTCTTCGAATATTTTGTGACTTCTGTTTATTGTTAAATTAATTATGAATCTCAATCTAGCGTCGCTAGCTGCCAGTATTCGTTGGTCGTCTCGGGCGTGCCGTCAGTGCACTCTCGTCCGAAAAGCAATATTATATCTGGCAACTCAATAGGGGTTGTGGTTATGGAAATCTCGTATTTCACTTTCTCATATCATATTTTAAGGTACAAACTGCTGGACGTCTGGCTGGGGTCTTCTTCTAAATCCCAGGATCCGTTCGCCCGTTCTCCAGCAACTCCCTGTATCAATTAAGCCTCGGTCCTACTGCAAAAACTATCGAAGGCGCAGACTCCACGACTCGATGATCTGCGCAGGAAACACCGGAAGGGATTCTGATTCTTGCAGTGGTGATTCCGGGGGTCCTTTGGTGTGCCAGAACGAAGGGAGATGGTATCTAAACGGACTTTCTTCATACGGTGGAGACTGTAAACAAAACGGTCCCTATGCTATGTATAGCAATGTGCCTCACCTTATAAAGTGGGCTTATAGTATTATGGATAGATACTCATAAGTCAATAAGGGGATTAGACTTGTAGTAGTGTAATATATTTAGAACGCGGCAGCTCCGCCGAGCTTGGTGTCAAGGGGTGCAGGCTATTGAACGCAGTTTCAAGTAACAGCTACCAACACAATGTAAAACACAAAACGCAAAAGCTATCGCAAACTAAAATCTGTATGTTACTTGTTAGGGGGGAGAGAGAGAGAGAGAGAGAGAGAGAGAGAGAGAGAGAGAGAGAGAGAGAGAGAGAGAGAGAGAGAGAGAGAGAGAGAGAGAGAGAGAGAGAGAGAGAGAGAATGAATGAGAAGTAGCATAAAGAATTAAGTACAACAAAACAGCCGGCATCCATCGATCTGCACATAGCTGTCATGCTCGCCATATTATTCTCGACAGCATTGTCATTATACATATATCATTTAACATTGACAATAACAGAACAGCATACCCAGAGTATCTGTTTTCAGCAAGACAAAACTTGTTGAACGAACTGTTTATCATCTGACAAGAAATGCAAAATATGATATGTATAAAGAAACAAAAACAGTTGTCAGTATTGAATACTTTACGGACGGGAGTTTTGTTTTTGTTGGCCTGTTTTTCTCTACCGTGATATTAATAGTTTTATCCCGCGTAGCAGATGCCGCCGACGACCCCTTTCGAGGAGGCCGTCAGCCGTCACCATATGAAAGCCAGACTATATGATATTTTGTTATCAAGATTGTAGTCGTCGAGGTGATGGTTTTTGAGGGCGATCGTCTGCAATAGCAATGACTGGTGTTGATCAAAATGCTGTTTAAATGGATCTAAGTGTTAGAGCCGCGCATTTAAAGGAAGGACGGAGGGAGATTTGGCATGCGCATGCGCAGCCGTAGAGATAGAAGATCTCTGGAGAAGATTACTTTGTATGAAAATCCAAAAGCACGGCATGGACCGGCACGGCATGGATCGGCACGGCATGGATGTAAATTGTTCATATAGTTACTGAAAGCACGCTATACACAGCTCGTCCGTGCCGTGTCCATTTTTCTTATCAACTAAAATCTTCTTCGAAGCTCCAAACTGTAGACAAAAATAAGTCTCTTTTTTTCTTGTCATTTGTTCGCAAACGCGCAGTTTGCCTTCTTTAGACTTTCTTTGAGAAACCTGACATATGCGTGATATGGCTTTCTTTTATTCTTGATATTCGTCCGTCTATCGAGGATCCCTCCTCGAACAGATTCTCTGCGGACAGCTTCCAAGTCAGGTTATGTCGTTTGAAGAAGAATAGGAATATAAACTTTCTCATCATAAAAGAAAAGAAATAGCAATATTGTATCATATATATTACCCGGAAGGAAAGACTAGTGCATTTAATTTGTTCTTTACAAGAGTTGGCAAGACCATCAACCCCTGACAGACATATGACACGTATATCAAAAGTGTTTTAAAAGAACCTTAAAAGGGGTTTTAGTGGCTAGTAAAAGGAAATGAGAATTTGTATAGAAGGTTTTGATGCAACGAGCGGAAGCACCAACGAATGTTAACGACGGCAGAAATGGTCAGTTCCTTCGTTAAAGCAGTTTCAAGTGAATTACGAAGACAGGCGCGCTAGAACTCCCTCCAAAAACCCTTCCTCAGATTCATCCGAATGATTCATTAGAATATTTTTAAAACACGCTATCGTGACATAGTTTCCTTATAAATTTGACGTTAATTTCGGTAAGGTCCAAAGCAAAGTGTCTTTCATTCCAAACAGCTAGAGCTCCATCTTTTTGGGGCAAACTCAGAGCAAAGTTAGTTCAAATCGAAAGCAAAAATCGACCGTAGGGTTTTTTCTGGAGGTGTGTCTATGGCCCATTGTCAAAATAAATCCTTCTATGTCAACCAGACTTACTGGAGCCTTGATGAGATCCTAAGTAAACTATTTAGCCTTCTATATTTGGTCCATGTCAAAAACCTTGATACTTAAATTGGACTCCAATGATTTGCTTTAAACTTAAGAACTTTAGAACAAAATGCGCCGCTTATTTTTCTAGTGTTCTGAAGACAACGAGCTAGACTTTACTTATCACAAAGGTTTATAATTTCTTTAAACTATATTCTGATATTTTTTTCCCTTAAAAATACAGCCAGAGTTACTGATTGGTCTGACAATCCATTTGTCGTCGCAACAATCGAGGTTGTCTCGATACAAGATTACTCACAATGCAAAAGACAAAGATGGCATGGTGCCAATAGATGGGCCGAGCCTAGGGGTGAGGGGTCAAGAATGGTCTTTTGTTCTGCACTGGCGAAAACAAGCTAAATGGATGTATTTTTGGTATCAAGTTACTTTCTTCAAAACAACATGTTATCAATTTTAACTTTTCTTTTTGTACATTTATATACATTAGTGTTTTTTTCTCAGCTGTTACTCGCTTCTTGATCTTACATTCATAAAATAATAACTTGATGACCTGCTTGGCAGAGGTTTACGGTTGCTCAAATTATGTGCAAAGTCCAAATCCCACAATTCCCTCAACTATATTTTATCTGGTTTTAAAATTATGAATGGCTTAATTCATTTATTTATGAAAAGGTACCTGTCTTTATTTAGATTTTAAATGGTAATTTCAGCACTAATTAGTCTTGTTTCAGACTAATTTTGGTTTCTAATTTTCATCATTTCTTAACGTGTGGAATAACAATGCAACTTGGAGTCCAGTTTCATTGTCCCTTAGTATATTGAATTAAAGACCACACAAACTTTTTGTTCCATTTTCAATGTTTATTATATTTCCGGCAATTTTTGAACTTAACATATGTACATTCAAAATATTCCAATATTTACTATTTTAGACTTTTCTGAAGACTTGGAAATAAGATGAAAATACCATCAAGATTATCTTGGTGTTTCTTTGGCGATATCCGCTACTTTATAAAACCAAACTCAAGTGTGTTTAACCCTAATGCCACATACAACAATATGAATCCTCTTAACATGGCTTTTTTTTAATCAAATTGATACTATAATGAGAATTTCTAACAACTGACATTAATATTCTGTTCACGTTTTCTTGGCAAAGCCCTAAGGGGTTGACATTAAAAGTACAAAGTCTGCAGGGAAATTCCCCGAGATACCTCTTTATGTCATTCCTAGGCGTTGCTTCTCTTTGAGAATATTTCTTTGGGAAAATTTCTTGTTAAATAACTTAGCTGTTTGGTGGGTTATACATTACATACACTTGTTTTTAACTGAAGAATCTCTGAGACAATATTGTAGCACATCTTCATCAGTTGACCGGCAACCCTACTGCAACTTTAGGGTCCTTTAGGGTCGCCTAGCAAAACGAAAACATTCTTGGTTCTCGCTGGAATGTACTCTAATCATTTAGTGTTCTTCAAAGTATATTTACATACGGTTCTATAATTTAAATAAATCTTCTTTCTCACCGAAATATAATTATTTATCTATCTACAGTTTGTGATTTCAAGCCAATATTTGGTCACAGTTTTCCAAGCGGAATCAACAAGACATGTGCATCTTTTCAGTTTAGTGCTATACAGTACTTTCACTGTTATCCATAAATTGATATAATTGGGGGAATTTCCATTTCAGTGACATAGGGAAATACCCATAAATGTTTTACACGATAGTTTTTACCAGCTGATGCCACAACGACACTCCAAGCAACCGGGCTAGAAAGTATCCTGCCGCAATTCTCTTATGTGACGATAGAAAGGTCAATCAAAGTGTGTCTCCAGGCTGGATTGAGGTTTTTAGACCTTCTATTGAGTTCCTCAAAATTACAGCCACCTCGATTCGAGCCAGAAAGCCTTCTCTTGCATCTGTGAAGGACTTCCTTGGCGCTTGCAAACTTGTCGCTGTAGCTGCTGATGCTTGTAGTGGGGGACTTTTGTTCAATCTTCTCTGGGTCATTCCCACCGATCCAAGACTGGTCGCATACAAGAGACATTGCTTTTGCAAGCAAAATGTGGGCTAGCCAATCATTCCTCTCTTCCTCACAAAATGTCGAAATGACTAGAGTTCTGTTGGAGCTGTTTGTTGATCTTTTGACGATGCGTAAACAGTATTTCGTCTTTGATTGTCTCTCGGAAGAAATGCTTTCCATGAAAAGCGACATGTCGTTGAAGAAGATCACTCCTTTAGGGACATCTTGATCTGAGTCTTCTTCTCTTTTGTAGTAGCATAAGCACTCTTTTGTCAAGACGAAATATCGTAAGTGCCATTGGACTTTGATGACATCTCCTTGCTTGAGAAGGTAGCCGTCTTTGAGGATAGCATCTGTGTTTTCTCTAATTCTCCCCATGGTTCATTCAAAATCTTCAAAAAAAAGTCCTATTTTCGTCTCTAGAGGTACTGCCAGTGGTTTTAATTGTTCCAGAGCTATAAAACTATGATATCACGATGTGCCAGGGCTTTCACTTTCACTTTCTTCTTGAAGCAAACTTCAAACCAACAGCCGTTTTACTGAGATTATTATTTACCCAACGCTGCCAAACGACGGAAATCTTTTACGAAGCGACCTCCAAGCAAAAGTTTACTTAAGGCTTTGCAGATTCTTCTGATCCGGTCTTTGAAATTTGAATGGCTTAGAATCCAGCAGAACTCGCTTATATAAACATGGACGGTACTCCGCTAAACATCAGCAGTCTATAGAGCGCTGGAGAGACTGACTCGCTTCTATCTATAGATGCCTTAAGTATTTCTGTTCCAGTCCGGTAATCCCCTCAACCAGCCAATCACAGACCAGATCAGGAATGTCATCAGTTGTTAGGGAAAACTCACGAGTATGTTAATTGATCTTATTAGATCATAATGTATAAATATTTCCTTTCAAATCCTCGTGGCTTCTAGTTACGAAACTGATTGACAAATCAAAGTTGATGCAAAGGTCGAGCAATCTTATGACTTGCTTGGGATCTTGAATTTCATCCTAAAACTGCTATAAAGTATTCGTTAAAAAAAAAAAAAAAAAAAAAATAGTAAATATTTTTACAAAAAAAAAAAAAAAAAAATCTATAAAACTCAGCTAAAAAAATCATATTACGTGCAGTGCTGCAATTTAATTTGAATTTTCAAATTTATAAAAGCTATTATATATAAAAGATTGCTTTTTTAAGACAAAACAAAATATTTTTCCAGGATCCTAAGTGCTTAAGGAAATGATTTAGGGTATACCAAAGAACACTTCAGCTCACAGCCAAGAAAGAATATTGGCAAATCTGCCATTGGAAGACATTTTTATCTCCGGTGTTTTTAGTTGGAATTTAGACATTAAGACTTATGTTATATCCGTTTACTTCTTAGATGATCTGTCAATGAATATAGTTTAAGTGGATACTGGTGTTTGATTGGCTGAGAGATGGATGACATCACGAGCTTTTTCCATTTTTTTTTTGATCTGTCAGACAGTTAAAAAACCCCTTAAGGGAAAATGTTGTAATTTCTGTATGCGTGGTCGATATTTGAAATAAATTGGGTTGTAAATTTGAGATATGATTTTGAAATTGAACAAAATAGCTTGTTTTATGAAATACTTTTCTAATCTAGAGTTCTGATAATTGGTACACCTTTCAAAACTAGACGAAAAGTTGCGCCATATTTGTTCCGTCACTGACACTGAAGAAAGCCAACCAACACAAACCGATTTCCATTTTTTTCAATACTTTGCAAGTTCTTCACCGAACGGCAATATTGCCAGTCTTTTAGTGTGAAAGCATCAAAGGGTCTTTTTCTCTTTTGTTGGTAAAGTATCGTGGTCACTGTGAATGAGCTTCCTGTGGACGCGCCAAGACTCTTGTCAGAAGATAAACCTCAATGAAAATAAAACAAAACAGCTTTATTCTTATGTTTACGTTAATGATCAGGAAAATCCCACTTTTATCTATTCAGATAACTCTGTAAATTTAGTATGAATTGAATTTAAAGGGGCATTGCATCATACTACTAGGGAGGATGACGAGACTGTCGGGAAAAAATATAATAATTGTTACTAAGCTTCTTTTTTTTCTAGCCGGCTTTGACATTGCAACATCCCTAGCCACACGACAAAGAATTTTTGATTCAGAATTAGAGCATATCCCGGTTTCTCAATAGTTTAGACAATCGCTATTATGGTTCCTATTGTGAAGGGCAAAAATCAGAGCAAAGTCACTCCCTACTGCTGCGTCTAAATTGTCATAGACTCACGTACGAGCTTTCCTTACCTTCTTGCACGTGTGTGACATAACAGAAGAAAATACGGATAGATTACTTACCTAGGGCGATAGGAGGGACCTCGAACTTTAACGTGGCTTTGCATGTATGTTTCGTATGATAAAGCAATGTGATTTGCTTTTGTTTTGCTTTTTTATAGTGTCCCACTCAGTTTAAACTTATCTTCTAAAATTTCTGACCATTTTATGGTTCTATTTTGACTATTTTTACTACGGATCCGGACAAATTTATGGCTATTGCTATGAGGAATGCTAAACTGAGAAGTTCCTCCCTAAGCTAGTCACGAGGGGCCCCGTGAGAATGGCGAAATCATGGATGACAAAAAGGGCGGAAAAGCGTTACATTACTCTGTTCCCATGTCAATCTATGCTTATGGATGGCATAACTTTTACTGTTGGTGATTATTGATTAAAAGTGGATATGGATGTATATGTTGAAAAAACCTGGAATTGTTGAGAATATATAAATATTTTCTGGACAAGTTAGCGTTGCATCTTGATCAAATGGTGCTTCACTTGACTATTCTCAGCAGGATAGCATTCTTAAGGCCTTACACTTTGTTTTAGCTTGGGTCACATGAAACGTGCAGTGTATATGAGCGGTTTCCATGTGAGTGGAAAACGATACGGTTAGTCGTACTTTGGTCGTAACTGTAACGACACGAGTTGTGTTTAGATAGATTACTGAATGGAAGAGTGGGAAACCATTTCAATGTTACGGCATGTCGTACCGTGTACGTGCTGTAAATAAGTTAGTACCGTGTGTTTCCAAGCTGTCATATGAAAACCACTCTAGCAAAATAGGCCTTTACTAAATTTCGAAAGTTCTGGGTTTTTTTCGTATTACTAGAATGCTGCAATCTTCAGTTTGTCGCCATGACAACAGTCTAATCATCGAATCACGCACAAGTCATGATCATCACAAGTTATTCTTCCAGCGTCTGATGAAAAATGCATGACTAATCAAATATCTTCCTAAGTTTTCAATTGATCAAACTGATCTTTCACATTGATCTTTTATCGTAGCCATAGAACACTGATTTCTATATGAAATCGCATACTTTTATGACATGATTTTCCTGTATGCGCCTTTCGCGTGAAATTTAACCATTGGATACAAGAAGCGGAAGTTGTACGTACTTGCCCTCAGACCCTTGATTCTTCTTTTAGTGTATAAAAGTGATTTGCCACGCAATGGGTGCAGCGCACTGAAAGAAGAGGAGCAAAACCGGAAGTCAGAAACTTTGAACCCTCGAGATCATCTCTTTGGCGCGCAGTGCAGGCGGACGGAGTAGAAGTGCATGATAATGAAGAAGGAATTAAAGTGAAAGTCTAAAAAATCCGAGTAGCCTTTCCCTTGAGTTATGTTTCAACACAAATGGGTTGTGCATGAGAACGTATCGTACGTTTAAATTTCGTTCAATACCGGTCATGTTACGATATAAGGGACCACTTTTTTCGTTTCCGGACCGAGGGAAACAGTTTTTAAACTGTTATTAAAATATTGGAAACTCGATTGGATCATCATCTCGGGCATAACGAACATGTATGAAATGAAATGATTTTCTTTTCTGTCTTTTCTATTTTCGTCATGCACATGATAAATCAAGATTTTTGTAGCTGTTACTTGCTATGAACTTTGCCTCAATATATCTACTTGTGTATGGTATGGCAGAAACCAACCATTCAAATTGTAAGTAATTGTCAAAAAAAAAAAAAAAAAAAAATCAAGCGCACTGCCAGTCTCAGACAAGATTGCGTGCGGGGCTGCACACTTTCTTGAGTAATTTAACCAAAAGAAAAAGAAATACTGAACTTCTCAAGATGGACAATCTGAATTTGAAGCCTATCCATACTGGTGTATGGCAGAAACCAACCATCATGAAATTGCAACTGTAGATCGACGATCTTCAGAAAAATCAAGCGCACTGCCAGTCTCAGAGAAGATTGCGTGCGGCGCTGCACACTTTCTTGAGTAATTTAACCAAAAGAAAAAAAATACTGTACTTCTCAAGTTGGACAATCTGAACTTGAAGCCCATTCATATAATGGATTTAACGTCTGTTGAGATTGTTCAGTATAACTAAAGTATCACTCAAAGAACGTCAAGACTCATGGTGCGTGCAACGTGGCACACTCCAAGGTTTTTGAAAGTAAATCATTGACGCAGTGGGGGTATTTGACTACGCATTTCTCTGATTAAAAAGTCAAGTGTAATGATTCGAGTTGACGCCCGTATTAAGAGATATACCCACGAATAGGGTTTGACCAGATTTGCGCAAATGACAAAGTCAAGGTCAGTTGGCTTGATTATTAGCCCATAACCATTGTTTGCTGACTGTGCATGAAATGTTTCATGATATTCCACACGTAGACCAGTTTCTCAATGTAGGCGTATGAAGTGTTTGATATGTATAGTGAAGAAAAAAATACCCAAACCTTGCCTAATTATAAACAGAATTGGCTGAAACTCACATTGCAACCTTCAAATTTTATCGATACCCTGAAACAAACTTGGACTGATCAAGGTTAGGGTACGGATTATTCGAATTGGAATTTAGCTTGTTAGGTTTTGCGGAGGGAGGAAAACTGGAGAAACCGAAGAAAAACCCTTGCCGGAATCAAAAGAGGGCTAACAAACTCAACCAGTCACGCCACATGTTCAACCGAGTCCAGGAATCGACGATTATTTATCAACACGAATGTAACTTTGAAAATCTTTAGCCAGCCATTCAAACTTTTTGTGTTCATAGCTTGAAGCCCACTAATGAGTAGTAATTTATTAGAAAAAGAAAGTAAAATGTGTGCGACAAATTTCTGTTTCGAACGTTTTGACAACCAGGCGGATTAGTTTTTTTTCTGTGAAATCTTTCCATTACGTCATTTCCTGAGAATTTTTGTGCGGAACTGCACGCACAGCATGATTGGGGCTAACCTCGATCGGATCTTTGATCATTTTCAACGCCTTTTCAATTCCGCAATAGTCTTCTTCCGCTCTAAGAAAGACTACCACAGGTAGCCCAAACCATTTTCTTGAAACTTGCAAGGAGTTCTGGGTAAATTCACTTGGTCGAAAGACTGGGAATAGTTTAATCCAAGATGGCGGACGGAGAAGCGTTTTTTTAGAAAAAGAAATATCGGTATAAAATATCTTATTATAAGCATGCAGAAGGTAATACAGGGAAACAATAGACGCACAGTCTAATATTTAGAAGATTTTGGAGGATATTCTCTTGAAATTTAGTTCTGTTGTGTGATGGCGAATGATCAGGATGGATTAGTACAAGACGTGAAAGACCAGACGTCAGGATGGGATAGAGTCAAGGCACTGTTTGAAACAAGGTATCAAGTATTAGCGATGAGGGATGACATTTAGATATACGTAAATATTGAGCGGGTAGTAGTAGTGTGTCTGTGAGTAACAGGGTGAAAGTGCTATATCTACTGGAACTTCAATGATTTTATAATTTTTGCATCCCCCTTCGGCCCTCCCTCCCTCCCTTCCCACCTCCCCCCCTACACCACACCCTTCCTTGCATTTAGTACATACAGATTTTTTTTTTACTTGATTATGATTTAAAAGAAAATTTCTCATTATTATTATCTATTTTATGTCATCATGTATTAGCATATTATTATTAGGTATATTATGCTTTGGCTCTGAGAATTAATAGGGGAGTACATACATGTATAAGCATGATTGAAATGTGTGCATACTAGTTATACAATGCTTTAGAGTGGCATAAGGTAGAATATCCCATGAGTCACTTGTAGTTTCTAGTATACACACAAGCCGTTAGGCAAGTTTGTATACAAAGAAAATACGAGTGGGATATACATGGTCATGAGAAAACTTTGTATAAACATTTTATCCCACACTATAGAAAATACAAATGCGTAGATTGAATGCTCAGTGCATGATTGGAAGGAAGAGTGAAATACCGACAAATATACAACAGCTTTCCTGCTTTCTGATTGGCTGTATTTTCTATGGTGTTTGATAAATACATGTATGCATGTATCAAGCAACTGTACTCACAATATTGTATGACGTTTAGAAAACTGACCCTGAGTTGCATTGCAGAGCTCAAAATAACAGCAGTCTAAGGGAAAATGTGGTCAAAATGGCACTTGTTGAGCCAAATACCTCTTAGGCTAGTCATCTTGAAATATGGTCACATATTGATCAGTCTGATACATATTTCTAACCCTGCCTAGGTGAGAAGTGAGTGCGTTCACCAATATAAGAGTATCTAGCACGTAGGTTACATCCCCTGTTATAACTGACTGCTGTTCATATACATTTGTTTATTCCAGTGAAGACAATACTATATCTGAAGAGTTACAGAACATCCCAACCATCATTGGTATTGGCTCAGTATTTGGGTTTCTACTTGGTGGTCAGTTTGGAATCAGGATCGGTGCTGATCATTATGTCAAACAAAATCAAATCACTGTTTATCGGTCTCAAATGCATGCACAGAGAGAATTCCAGTCAGCCAAGACACTTGGATTTGTTAAATATGGATCACGCTGGGGATGGAGGATGGGATTATTTGCTGGATTATACAGGTATAATTATCTCAGTGTTCTAGTCTCAGTTTTTAGGCTACATGTAGATTTGCATTAAGCCTTGCTTAGTATTTTTCCATTGGCCAATCAAATTTTGTAAAGTGCACTGCAGAATACAGCATCTTTGTTAGGGTTTCAGTGTGAAAGTAAGCACAAGCAAGTCTTCCAGAACTTTCTCCTTGATAATTTCTGGAACCATGCTGGAACTGAACTATCAGGGTGAAAAATTAGAAAATGTGGGTACATATTAGCTTCAATCTTCCCTGCAAGCACAATAAGACTAGTGATAATGTGCCCCTTATATCACCACTCTAACAATTCCTAAATGCTCATAAATATATAAATACAGAACTATTTCAAGGGGGGTGACTGTTACCTAGAAAGGCATCAGATAGCATCCTTTTTAGGTTTTAACTTATCCTTATAATTCTTATATTTTTTTCACCTCCAAAGAGGGATGGTTAGCCCCACTCCCCAGATCTGCCCTTGAAGTGAAGCCTATTTTTCTTCCACTTGATACTGTAGGACTGAGCAGCAGGCCAATTAAAGCCAAATTCGAGGGCAGAAAAAAACTTCTGTAGATAGCTCGAATCCATCTAAGGATTTTCATTTTAAACAACTATTCATTATTTCATCAGCTTTCTATTAACTCTATCTACAACATATCGAGACAAGAATGATGCTTTGAATTATGTGGCTGCTGGAGGTAGAGTTATTTAGATTACTATCTTACTGTAACATACAATTTTATTATAGATTTTGCTTTGCCCTTTACTTTGTAAATCTATGGTTGTTTGCCATTCCTCATACAGCAGTACAATAATCAAGTTTGCTAAGAGATGAGAAGATGATATTCAGTAGTCTGGATTTCTTTGATCTTCTGTGGTCTGAATTTCCTTGATCCACCACGTTACCAAGTGTTGGTTTACTGAATATAATTGCTACCACAACTTCTGAATTTTAATACAACACTATGCTTACATATGAACTGCTAATTACTGTAGACTTACTCTGCACAATTTCTCATGCTTATATTGTCATGCATAACACACCACCATCAACATAAGTGTGCTCAAACAATATCTATTTCCCAATGAAAGCCATATTGGATTTAGAATTTCTCTCCACTTTTAAAAATACTGCTAATGATTCTTAATTTTGTTCCAGCTTCGACAGGAGCCTTATATAAACTTTTTGGAGGGTGGAGAAGCATAGTTGTAGCCTCAGTAATCTGTTCTGGTGTCAGGTACTGTACTTTTCCCCCCAATATACTTACACTATATCAAACCAACCAACCAATACACCCTATGCATAAAGAGTAATGACTGGGAACGAGCACCATGAATCATCAATGATTTCAAAAATATATTTTGATCATGAGAAAGAGCATGTCTAAATTAGTAATTTGGTAGAGTTCTGTTGTTATATATTAAATCACTGCAGAGTTATAAGCATTTGAAATGTACCAAAAACATGAAAACGAGGCTGGTCAGGCCTTGGTTGTTGTTTCCATACAAATCTTTCTAATTTCAAACAGCTGTAGCTTTTTATCATTTAATGTTAGTAAGCTGAAATTTTTGGAGAATACTAAAATTGATATACTCTTTACAATGAAAGCAATGGTTTTTTCAATAACTGATGAACTAAGGTATTTCCATGGCCACGCCCTTATGCATAGGGTGTATAAATGCTATCAAACTCTGAAACAGCTATGCTACTGTAGCTCTAGAACAAGCTCTATGAGTGCACTAATCTAAGTCAGAGTATGGCTATTAACTAATATTGTTTGGATGAAAGAAAACTGGAAAACTACAGGAAAACCCCCTGAATCAAAAGAGAAACCCAACAAACTATTTGATAAAGGCCATGAGTTTAAATTTAGTGAAACTAAAATTGTAGACAGAGAACAAAACTGGCACAAGAGACTATTCCTAGAGGCATGGCACTCTGAACTTGATAAGAACTCGGGAAATGATCGCATTGCTATACCTAAATTATATAAAATAATTGTAAATTCTAGAACGGCGAGCGCTTAAACAATATTTTCAAATTCTGCTCGCGATAGTATTATAACGAATTCACTTGTAATGATAACTGAAGAAGATCTGAGTCCAGATCGAAACGTCTTGAAAAAAACATACTTTAAAACAAACCAGAGTCAACTAATTGATTTAAAACTATTTGATTAATCATAGATTTATTTGAATTTTATTAGTTTACCAATTGGATTGTTAGCCCAGGCTGGGAATACTTTCTTGATACCTGAAGAATATAAGATCAAGGTGAAGGAAGAAAAAGATCAAAAAAGAAGAAAATGGTAAGTTTTATGAACGGAAGGATAGGCCCTAGTGATGAACCCTCTGGCATGCAATGAAAATATGTCCTTAAAATTTCCAGTTTTATCTTACAGCTTGAATATCTAATACATGTCCACTTTTAAAGTACTTTTTATTATGGACAAGATTTTTCTGTAAAGTGCACAACTTTTTGCCTTGGTTGTACTATATTAATTTCAAAAGTCATCCATTATGCTCAAATATCCTATTTGCAAATACAACACTGGATATTACACATTGGGAATTAAATTTGTACTTTTATTTTTTGAGAACGATTCTAAAAAAATGTTTTCTAACTTGAATAGGGAAGAACAGCTCCAAGTAACAGACAGTATTATTGAGAACATGGAAAAAGAACTGGAGTCTAAGAAAGAGCAATCTCCAGATTGATTTGAGGTTTTAAGGTATCCCTTTACAAAGTTGTAATTGTTAATAAAATAGAAATCCAATGTGCATAATGACCAAATCAATTGTCTTTTTTATTACTACAAAAAGGATATTTTTTTCAAATTAGAGTGGTTTTCATAAACCTGTGAAATACACTTTAGCATATTACACATTCCTTCACTCTAATTCTTTTGTTTTCTATTGTGTTTATCTGACTATCACACTCTAATTAGTACACTTTTTCACGGGTTAATGGGAACCACTCTATTTTCTAATTACATGTACCCTTGTTACTAAGATCTACTTTTAGTACAAAATGGGGTTTTATTATTTTCTATTCAAGGATATTCTAAACTGGGTGATTTTACATTTGGAGATATATTTTCATTAGGGCTTTGAACACCAGCATTTCTAAATTTCCTTCTTAAAGCCATAGTTATTAAATCTGAGGTGTCATTTTCTGATAATCGACGCTTTCGCTTTAATGGAGTTCCACCAGGGGACCTTTTTAATGGCGTACTTCTGAGTTCAACTGTGCGGCAGTGCTTAATACTCCTTAGAAGATCTTGATTAAGTGTTTGTAAAGGGGTCCTTTGTCCATCCATAGTGGAACAGTCTCCCATCGTTTTGGGTGCTGTCAGTGTCATAGGTGTTTTTCTACTTTTTGGAGTTTTATGTAAATTTTTAGGTGTACAAAATGGAATCATGGGGGGAGGGGGTGGTGGTGGGGGTGGAGGTGCTGCAGGGGGAGGCATGGGAACGTTTTTGAGCAACCCACATTTTTGAAAATTTAGGTTACACTGTTCTGTATCTATGTTATTCCTTGTACAGTATTTTCCAACTTGGTGGAACATTTTTGCTAAATTCCTTCTCAATATTGCATCTTTTGTGTCGGGATAACTGAAAGTGCCAAGGGCTTCCAATGTGAGGTAAAGCTGTTGCATATGTGCATTCTTTAGTTGGATATTTTCCTATAAAAAGAAATAAGGAAACAGGAAGATATGAACCAGCAGAACTAATGAATGCAAATATAATATTCTTTAACACTGATACATGTTTGGCTGGAAGGGTTGAAGTAAAGCTGTTTGCAGAAGACAAAAAAAATATTCTTTACCTTATCAATTTTCTGGCGTAGATTCCTGTCTTTTGCTAGCACTAAAGCAATCCATTCTTCCTCAAGAGTTTTCTGCTTTGCTTTAATTAGAAAAAACAGAAAGCATGAAAAACTAAAACACAGCAGATGCAGTGTACAATAACGATATTTTTGTCGAGCTTCTTTTACATGACTTACATTTCATATGTATGTACAAATTTCTCTATTTTACAAAACAACTTTTAAGTACACAAACAATCAACTTTTTAGCACATAAACGAAACAAGATTATCCTCTAAAAAATCGACGAAAAACGTCGTTCTGACTTCTTTGACTTACTTCATCTGTAAACTTATTTCTTTGAAAAAAATTACTTTAGTCCGGGCTTTAATTTTGTTAAAATTCGCACATTTTTACCCAGTGAAAAACTTGATGAAGCATTACTAAGATCGTTAAGTTGATAAGAGATGAAACTTTGAGTATAAAACCCACTAACCTTCGTCTTCCTGATCATACGATTCTCGAATCTCCACTATTCGATTCTCAAGGATTTTCTCCACTTCAAAGCATTCTTTTCCATCATCAAGTTTTGTTTTCCAAGGATAGAATTTGGCTTCAGTGGACAAAAATAATTAGTGCTTATTGTAAATCAGAGATATATGAAGGAATAAATAAGTTTAGATTACCTATTTGCTGGTGATTTGCTGCATAGATCGCCTGGATTTCGCTTGTGGTGAACTTGGATTCGATCGCCATGTTGTTTGTTGTCTTGTTCATTCAAAATACGAACCGATTTGAATAGACGACTGTGATTGGATGATATCAGCTGGTCGGTCACAGACTCTCTCGCACTTTTTATCACAGGGAGCCCATGAGTAGAATTGTGTAAAAAAAAGGTTGAACCATAAAATAAAATAGAATTGGAAATTCAATAAAAATCAAATATAAAAAGAGATAAAATGAAATACAAACTAAAAAAATAAATAAATAAAAGCCAAATTATATAAAATTATATAAAATAAAATAAAAACTGTCAATATACCAAAAAATAAATTAAAAAATATAAAATTGATTTACAGTGCAGACACTCAAACCATGAAGGCACTGATTGGATAGTTATGGAAAAATGTCAAAAAACCTCAAAGTGTTCATGGTTCGAGTGCCTGCGGTGTAAACATTGTGGAAATTCCTATTTAAACTTGTTAAGTGAACTCCTAAACTCCTGAAAACTCCTTTACTTCTTTGTTGATTTATAAAGAATCCTTCAATTCTTGGGATGCATGTTACATCATATAATGCTGGTTGATGATAACAAAGCATAAATCCTCATTAGCTTGCCTTGTTAGATCAACCGAAGCTGTGGCTGATTCATTGGTATTTATAACTCAAGTAAGGTGCTTTTAGCCTGAGGAAACAGAAGTCCTTTTGCTCCTCATCCCCCACGAAACTGTGAAACCAGACGTCTGTTTTCTTAGGCTAGGTATTTTAAGTCAAGTGGTTGTACATGTACCCCCCAGAATAGATCTAAAGTACTCATTAAGAGGTGATCTACAGTATTTTGGGACTTGTAATATATTTCCATTTCCTTTATTCCTCAATAATATTTTACAATTTTACTCAATAAAAATATTTTCTAAATACTGAATAAATCAGGAATGTTGTATAGTTATAGACCCCTTGAACAAAATAATTTTAATCTCCAAATTGAGCTGCATTCCAGCGTGCTGCAAGGGGTCTATTAGACTTGATCAATCTTATTGTTTAGATTTGGGTTTTATATATTAGTATTTTTTTTTGATATTTGAGAAAGGCAATCGTTTTTTTCCTCTTCTGTCCCTGTTTTGTTTCTTCAAATCCAGTCCTGAAAATTAGATAAAGATGAATTTAGTACGTTTTATACCTTTAATACCTTCCTAATTCCACCTAAAAACCATTAAAAAACACATTAAATCAAAGCTCGAATAATTAGTAAAACAATGTAAAGCTTTCCAGCGTGCTGCAAGGGGTCTTTTAAGAGTTATTCACCACTTTCCATACATCGGTTCACTGGTTAAACACAAAGCATTCAATCGAGGCTACAAGATAGTTACAAGGATTATTCAAATTTGAACCTTGCAACCTCGACTGAATACTTTGTGTTTGGCCAGTGAACCGATATATGGAAAAAGTTGAATGTGTAGCATGTTGCGCAAGGAAGAGCTATAATCTATTCAAGTTATAAATAATCTTACTAGTGATGCATCATTGTGTATTGAGCATGTATTGAATCTATAAATAATCCTAGACGCTTCAAAGGAATTGTATTTTCAAAGGCTATTGTATTTTAGGATTAAATGCTATCTTTTCACTGTTTTGTTATCGGAATACGACAACCACTTGCATACCTCAAAGATAGAATTTTTTTTTTTTCATATTGACTTCCATTTTTTCAGCTGTTGTAATTCCTCAAGTTATGAAAATGAAAACAATGGGTTCAAGAAGTTGGGTTCCTAAACTAGTATGTTGTTTTTTTGTTTCCTTGTTCTTTTTTTTCATCAATTTTTGTCCTTATCAGTAAGAATCAACATTTTCGGATGCCGACTTCAAATCAATCTGATGGACGAGCACCACATATGGGACCCAGAAACTGCAAAGTCCTTATTTTTGTTATCGTGATTGTTATTTTCCACAAAGTTTAAGAAGCCTCATAGAAGCATCGATTCATCTGTTGCCTTGGCATTGTTCGAACAATTCCACTCGAATACTATGTAATTATGTAAGTAAATCTGTTTTAACAAAGAGATGAGGTAAACTGTGCTATTCTGTACATTTTTTCTGTTTTGTGTCTGTTTGTAAACTAACTAATTAAACAAATTAAGGAGCTTTCTAACCGGCACTGTCATTTTATAGAATTAATGTTTTTAGGAAATTAATAACTTCATATAATATATTTTTCATTTTTCATTAAATCTTAATGTTTTGGCCACCCTGTAGAACGCCTATAGATGTTTGTGTCTATGCCATCATCAGAAATTTGTAAATTTTTGTTATTCCTAAAAACTGAAGGTTAGCATGCATTTGTACTAGACGTAGTCGTCCCTCTGTAATAGTCCTCCACTTCTAACGATCATAGCAACAGCGACCATTAGATTTGCAAAATCTACGACGGCGACTTTGGGGTTCATAGCGCCTTCAAAGTCTGCCCGTTTCCTGTGAATGAGTTGACTTTACTGACGATGTTTTGAATGAAATCCCCGATGAACAGAGCCCAAAAGAGAAATTATTTACACTTACGGGTGACCGGTCGCCGTCGTAGAGATATTGCAAATCTTAAAGTACCCTAATAAAAATTTATAACTTAATAAATATGTTATTAACAATACAGAAGGTACTTACGATATACTTGGACATGTTCCTTGTTTTTGTTTTTTGTTTTTTTTAATAGCCATTTTGTCTCTGTTCTTCGACCTTCTGCAATTTGCCTCCATTATTGGGTAATGTTGTGGCATTCAGAGAGTGCAAACTGAAGCCGTTTTTGCGATTGCCATTTTTGGATGTGCCCAGGAGTTCGTTCACTGGATATGATACACTCTTAGACAGGCTGTTACTGTGAAAGTCAGCTTTTCCAAGCCGTTCTGTGACGATAAGCCCGTCAGAAGGTGGCCGCTTATTTCTAACATGGTTGCAATTTGAATCGGCTCTTCCACCGTCGGCCTTTTTTGGTCTATTTTGTACAGGAAACCTATCTTTTGGACCTAGATTTTTCTCAGGAACTTTGGTATTTCCATTTCTTTCGTCAGTGTGGCTGCCTTGTTCATTTTGTGTTTCAAACAAGTTCAAAGGCGCATCATCAAGATCATCCTTGTATGCGCAGGTACATCCCAAAGTATTGTTGATAACCTTACTGTGGTCTTGGCTGAAGCTATTTTCATACGCATTATTCTGGGCTGCATAAAGATCAGAAGCTTCTCCAGATCTGTCATCGGAGGATGCTGCCGAGTCTGTTTCAGAAGTACAAGTGGTAGAATTCCTTTTAATGAAGCAATAAGACTTGGATAACCTGGGAACTTCTCTATTCTTTGGCATGGCAAGATCCCGTTCTTCGTCGCTGTCATTCGGTTCACTTTCATTGATTTCGCTGTCACTTTTGAGCATTTGGTCTGAATCTCCCAATTCTGATGTAGGAAGTTCAAGATAGTCCCCCTCGCATCTAGAAATTCGTACTAATGGCAAGAAGTCAGTGTAGTTCTTTTCATCTCTGCCTAAGTTCTCGTCG
The DNA here is from genome assembly GCA_023349425.1 of Anthopleura sola. Taxonomy (NCBI): domain Eukaryota; kingdom Metazoa; phylum Cnidaria; class Anthozoa; order Actiniaria; family Actiniidae; genus Anthopleura; species Anthopleura sola. The sequence continues at coordinate 4,558,653 of JALHLI010000006.1, read as the reverse complement.
GACTTGTTTTGTTCGATGCCTTCTTCTATTATGTCAATGTTAGAATGATATATCATCAACGGAAGTGATGGCTTGGCCAGTCTTCGTCGCTTTTCTTTTGGCTCATCATTCTCTGAGAACTCGTTGCTAGGTCTGACTAAGTTTAAAACATCGACACTTAATGATTTTGACCTGATAGCGGCATGTTTACGTAGTTCTGCGATTTCTTTTTGCGTCTCTGCATCAACTAAGGGCAAACTGCTACGCTGCCTATGAAAGGACGGTGCCCTTTCGCGTTGGAGAGAATTTTGGTTAATGCTCAGTCGCCGAATGAACGACGACGAAGGACTAATAGTTCCCAAGCGAATGGACTGAGTTCTTGGTTGCATTGGTACATTCTTTTCTGGTCGCCAAAGGATGATGTACAACTTGGGCACGAATATACATCCATATGCCGCAGATCCCCCGATAATGAACACAAAAGATGTAACCACTGTCCGGTAAATACCACTAGTTCCATTATAAGTAGGTATATACATAATGACCACGATGCAGGTGGTCAACATGGCAAAGCTGATAAACTTTGACTCGTTGTAGTTTTCTGGCAGCTTGCGGGTCAGGAAGGCTTGATAGGTGCACGTTACCACGAGACCGACAATGTATGCCCACCAAATGGCGACCCAAATGTCAGGAAGCGACCTGCATTCAATTATCAGTTCGTTTTTGTTGTCAAATGTCACGACGTTTCTCCCAACGTTGCTGAAATAGGTACAAATGGAACAGATGAACATTTCGACAAGTGTTATGCAGGCGACCATAAGAAGCTGCCATTTTTTGGAAAGGCAGGCCGGAGCTCCTGCTTGGCTTAGTTTACGGTTGAAGATTCTTGATATTCTATTTGTCTTTGTCAAAAGTGTTCCCACAACCAGTGAAGGACAAAGCCCAGTTGCAAATGGAAGGACCCGACATATCATATCTGTTGGCTCCAGCAAGTACAACACAGGAATAACAAAGCACCATCCAATGCCAAATAAAAGGACATAGCAGAGCTCTCGACTTGAAGCCTTGACCACCGGGGTTTCTCGATATAAAACGAATACGATTAAAGCGAAAATCACTGCTAAACTTCCTAATCCAACGCTAATGCATATGATAAGCCCGGCCGGATCAAGCCAGTGAAGAATATTGGGTTTTATTGGTTCACATTTGGAGTGGTCAGAATTTGCCCAATACCCTTTAGGACACTTAAAGCAGAATTCTCTGTCCGTGGTGTTCGATACTGTTCGTCCCGTACACTTTCTACAGGTCCAACAACACTTTGCATGGTCAAGTTCTGCCGAGACTTTATGATAACCAACAGAACAAGTTCGACTGCATCGGGAAAATGGGACAAGTCCTTCCCACGTTGAATTCATTAGTCTCTGATCTATTTTATTTTTTTGTAATTCTAGGCAACTTTTCGAAGAGTTTAGTCCACAGTTTCCTGATCCCCATCTGCCAACCTTGAAAAATTCATAATTCTCTCCAACAAGTTTCAAATGCCTTATGTCATATAGACCAATAGCATCTCCATATTCATCAAAATACATGGTATCTCGAGACATTCCAGGAAAGTGCACTTTTTCCAGGTATCGAACAAAAGTCTTTTGAAACTGCGGTGACGAGATTTTGTGCTTTTTTGAGCTACAGTCTTTGTATGGTTCACATCCTAGGAGATTATGCAAAGCGTAGGCAGTAGCCAGAACTGCGTCAATTACGTACGGAGCCTTAGGATAATGAACGAATGTTTGATGATGAAATGCTGGGTCATGTGCAACTTTCTCATCCTCATATTCGTGCATCCATGGATTCCTTTTGCGTCTTTTTTCATTAAAATTGACAAAGTATTCCATAAATTCGCGGATTTTTCGGACCTCTGGGACAATTGCGAACATTCCGTTTAAGATTTCTTCGTTTCCTTTCAATACTTGCTTCGAATCAGCCCAGGCGTCTGAGCCTAGCCAAATGTATTTCTCATTAATTCCTTGTTCACGGATGTTATCAATCAAAATCTTCGCGTCATGAAGTTCTGCAAAAAGAATAACAACTTTTGCTTTGGGGGTTTCTCTCATACGTTGGAAAATTCTTTGAAACGTTTTCTTGTCAGATCGTTTTGTAAACGTTTCATCGACGGGGATGCAAATATCATAATCATCGAAACTATGAGCTGCTTGCTTGAAGGCTTCGATGCCCGATCTCCCGTATTCTGTGTCAGAGGCTAAAGTGATAACATAGTTCCAGTTCATCGAACGTACCAAATCGGCCATGACTTGAGCTTGCAGCATGTCACTTGGAACAGTCCTAAAAAAGTACCGAAACTGAACTTTGTTGCTTAGAAGTCTGCTTGTTGACGCGTAGCTTACCAATGGCACGTAGAACAATCCGCATAAGTTAGTGACCGCCATTGAAACACCGGAGTAGGCTGCTCCAACAACGGCCACAGTTTTAGTTTCTCGACTATTTGGGGACTTATCCGCTGAACATTTTCCTTGCATGTTTGCGTTTCGAATGAAAGAAAACTGTAAAGATTCCCGGACAGCATTGTCTGCACTTGTACACGTCTCTTTTATGTCCATCCCGATGGTTATATTTGGAAGTACTTTGTTTTTCAATGCGCCTTCGTTTAACATATCCATGGTAAAAAGCATGGCTTCTACAGCTTCAAAACCACGCGTATTAAATTCACCTTGACACGTGAATTCATCAGGATCTTGGCCCTCCATGTCAAGAGGCGAAAAATGGACTGGAGACAAACCACCAATGATTACATCGCCATCCTTAAACACAAACTTTGAAGCCCTTTTCTGTTTTAAACTGACACTAACTCCACTGATAGCCAAGCACAACAACGTCAAATACAGGAAGGATTTTGGGAAAGCGTTGAAGATATTCGACATGGTGGTGTAAAGCGGTAAAAAGTCGCTTATCGATCTCTCGTGGGTCGTTTTAGACGGCCGAGATCAAGATTAGAACGTTCTCCTTGGGTCACATTTGGTTTCCTTACATGCTTGATCGACTGTGGAAAATCAAATGTAAATCGAGAATGGTTCATATAATATTGTTGGGACTTAACAAAGGCTATCTAAGAATGAGCCACCTTCTCGTGAGCTCTATTTTGATTACTGCTTAGAGATTGGCTATTGGAATACTTCAATACTGCAGCTTATCATGCTATTTATTCTTTGACGAAATCTCAGAGGAAATGATAGTCCTTGGTGAACAAAAGACCAGCAAAACAATTAAACAGCTAAATGCCCAGCTTGAATGGATTAGCGGGATATAGGATATAATAAAACTTGCTAGCTTCGTGATAATTAATCCGGCTCATATACTGGATATTCAAATAACGTATTCCAGTGGGCACGATCTTATTTTACCTCGCTGTTTGTTTTTCGTTTCAAGCTAGATACATGTTGTTCTGACATACATATGTCTGGTGTTGGATGAGAAAAGTTGATTTAAATACTGTGTTTTTTCGCTGAAGTTTCTCGGCAAAAACCAGCCAAACAGGGTTTTTAAGATTAAAAAAAAAATTTAGCAGACTTAAATGATGACAGTGCCATTGTCATTCATTTTTTGGCTGTACGCTATTCTTAGGATTGAGGTTAAATATTCCTAAAACTGATGCTTTTGTGTGAGTGCGGTTTTCAAAACAATACCGGCCTTTTGGGAATTAGCTAAATATTATTATTTTATTTCTTTATTTAAACTTATAAATTCTCTGTGTTCTCTCCAAGAGTTAGTCTCATCGTGGGATATTACACAAAATATTATCAAACTGAAAATTATTGCCTATACTATTATATTATCCAAATATGACCATTTTTAGCGTCCATATATAGATTGTCATCAAGTACAATTTAATAAAGATTCCACTGTATTTTCATTATTTAGCAAACCTAACGAGTCCTTTTTTTATTTCTTTCTTTTGCAAACTAATAAGAATTGAATTTTATTAACTTTCTAGTAATAGTGATTTTAATCAACACCAGTCATTGGGATGGCAAGTATGTGATATACGACGAGTTGATTTTCAGCTAATGACCAGTTAAGTAATAGCTTCATTAGACTACAAAATGTGGTGTCCGGGGGGTAAAATTAGCGTCATTTGGTACCATTTACGGTGAAACTTGCGATTTTTTATGACTATGAGAAAGAGATTTTGGTACCTTTTAGGCGGATCATTTTCAAAAATGTTATACGTACCTTCTATGCATGGGAGTACTCCCCCCCCGGCTTGTCGCCGAGTTAACGCGAAGTTTTTCTTAAGTCTGTACCCTTTATTTAGAAAGACGATTGTTAATATTGGCTTTGGCGACTAACATTCTGATCCATTCAATAGTTAGGGATATTAGACAAATCCAGGCTTTTCCCTTTAGAGAAAATTCTGAGATTTTCCTGACCTCAAGATTAAAAAATCTTTAAAAGCTAGTGGAAAAAAATAACTTAAAATTTTTATCCTGATTTTTTTCTTCTTTTCCCTAATCTTTTCCCCTGACCATGACCGATTTGTTAACAAGAGATTGTTAAATTGGAAACACCTGCCATGCAGTAGTCAAGCAATGAGACCGGACAAAGTTTTGTATCTGGCTGTCTTACTCTGACTTTTCCGTTTTCCGTCGTCCCAAAAATTTGAGAATAAAAAAAGCTGTCTGTCAAATCGACAGCTTTTAATTTCAAAAACTAACACGGTCAGTGAAGTAAACATTTATGAAATAAAGTCAGACTTATATTAAGCAGATGTTAGCTACATCAGATAGAGATTTTGCGTTTTAGAGCTGGCTTTGAGCGGACAAAATCTGGGCGGAAATTTGGCGTTTCGATTATCGCAGCAGATAAAAACTAACCTAATTTGAAAAGGAAAATTGAAAGGTGGATCAGTCGATCAACACGTACATAATATACTAAGATACACAAATATACAAAACTAATTACATATTTCAAAATATATTTACTGATTTTTTTCGATCCAAATCAGGCAAAAGAAAATCCAGCTTTGTCAGTCGTAGCACATTTTGATGAATAATATGATTCAGTTGTGTAGAATGGTGACAAAAACACGGTCTTTAAGTTTTCACCGCTGTTATTTCTAAAATCATTCTTTGATTTTAAAACAATTCATTAACACTATCCCTTAGCTTCTTACAGCTTTAGAAACTCCTAAGGGTCGATGCTCAACATCATATATCTATCTGAACTATAACTTTGTATCAATTTTTCCCCCAACGCTGTTATTACAAAAATCATTCTTCGATTTTAAAACAATTCATTAACACTATGTCTTAGCTTCTTGCATCTTTAGAAACTCCTACGGGTCGATGTTCAACACTATATAACTTTAATATATATAAATATTATATAACTATATATGAACTATAACTTCATATATATTTTTTGTTGTGTCCGTCGCAGGTTCACAAAGAATCACAAAGAATCACAAAGGTATGAGTTCAAGCCAGAATTGTGTCAATTTTGTACATAAATAAGTTTTCAAGAAAAACGGAGCTTTTTTTTGAAGAAAGATTAAAAACAAGAACAAGGCTTACTCACCGGTCCTGGACAATTTGTCTCTACCACTCTTCGGGACCAGGTTATTTTTAGTGCCAAGCCAATTGGGGTCTCGTATGATCCGCAGTCCTATATTTCCTGAAATAATTTCTCTTATCGTTGCCTTTCTTGGAAAACTACGACTTAATTGCTTTCCTGAATAAATAGATTCCAGATGGTTAGCCAGTCCACAACTCGTGGTAGATGAAGCTAATCGAAAAGGTGTACGAGAATTGTATTTTATATTTAGAAGTCGTTCAGAAGATGTTGGCGAGTCGGATCGAATCTGGGGGCTCGTCCAAGCAGATTTTTCATTTATCTTTCAGACTGTGGTTTCATAATCTTAAGGTGTCCAATAAGAGACAAAAATGAATTTTACGTCGTCAAAATTGATCGTAATGATATATTTGGTATGTAAATTAAGGAAGGACAGCTGTCAAAAATGGCGCCAAATAAAATAGGTAAAATCTAATTCGAGAAAATATGATTTTGAAGAAGAAAAAAAAAAAAGAAAAAAATATTTATTTTCTCTTGATTTTCACTTCTTCACTTCTTCATTTTTTCACTTTGCTGAAATGCTAAGAAAAAGCAATCAGGGTGAAATATTTTGAACCAAGATTTTTAATTTGAACAAAGCTGTCACTGAATGAAACAGACTTGAATATAAGGTGTTGTTGTTGCTTGGAAAATTATTTTGTGATGTAATTGTATTTCTTCAAGCAAATTTTCCTCGAAAAAAATGTTTTTTTTTCCCGAGAAAAATTTGTTTGCAGAAAGAATTATATCACAAGAATTCAATGTTCTATAATTTTCTTCTTAAGTCAGCGTAACTCTTGGCTAGTTCTATTTCATCGTTTCATTACTGACCTTATATAATTAACCAAAAAGATTTTTGAAAAAAAAAACAAAACAAAAAAAAAAAAAAAACAACAAACAAACAAAAAACAAACAAAAAAACAAAAACAAAAACATGATTACAGCTTTTATCCAATAATACAATCAAAGTAGATGATGTCCTCTAAATTAAAATTATAATATCCATTGTTATTGAATCTGCTACAGATAAGGAAGGCGGTTTTATTGGATAAAAGTGACATGATGATCCTTTTTCCAAAAATTCTCTAGACAGAGCTCTGTTCCATGTGTCCAGGAAAAGCAGTTGTTGACGTTTTCGTCGTGAACGCGCGAATTAGAGAACTGGGCCCGAGAAATTCCGAGAAAGTTTTCAAATGGTTCAGAAAATTCCATATGGTTCGTATACCAACCGGAATGGCTGGACAAGCTCGAGAGGTTTTCCATTTTTTTCAGTTCAGTCCGAAAAAGTGACAAGTCCATTTGTATTCCAACCATCATTACCGGCTTTATGAAATATATATATCGTACCATACTGAATGGACTCAAAAAAAATTCTGAGCCCTAGATTTTTTCCAAGTCCATTTAGTATGGTACGATCACATATATATTTCATATTCCATCACCATACGCAAACCAACATTATCATCATTACCGGTTTTCCTGGACAAATGAAAAACGTCCTCTAGTTACTAAATTAGCAGATAGGAAATATTGGCACGCATCATTCACAGTAAAAGCACTTATTGTAATTGGACCTCGCGGCAGAGCTGAGAGTCGGATATCCTTAAAAATTCCACATAGCCTCACGTTGTTTACACTACGTTGGGCTGTTAAACTGTTAGCAGATAAAGAATATTGTGAAGCCGTATCGGGACTATATTATCTCAATAAAAAATAATGATCCGGTTGGTTGAGATAGATTTTCAGTAATGGTTCAAAAACTCTCAGTGCAACAACTATTTAGGGCCATCAAGTAAGAAAATGCATTAAGGAATAAGCGCTTTACCATCAGTGTTTTGTTTTCATGGCGATTGAATTAGAGGAAAAAAGGGTAAGATCTGCAGGCTCTCAATTAAGACGAGAAATGAAAAGCCAGGAAAAGTGGTATGTAATGAACCCCTTTCTACACTCAATACTTTATATAACTACTTATATTATATTATTTTATATTTCCACTTATGAAAACTAAAACTAATGGAGGAAGGGATTGGGGAACATAAAGGTAGTGTGTTGTTTGAAATTTGAAACCGATCATATTGACTTAGACGTACATCCTTGTCGGTGTCAGAGTTTGTGTGTGTTGGGGGGGGGGGGGGGGGTATTAACGGCCTCTTGCAATCTTTAACACGTGGGGAAGGGGGTCTCAATATTTTTTACAAATGCCTGTTAAATAAGTAATAACATCAAACTTCCCCGATAGTAGTGTGCCGTCGTAATAAACGCAAAGAAATTGAATGCCATATTCCAAATGATTGGACCTATCTCTCTACTTGAACCCTACTTCTAATGGTGTCAGTAGGGACCCTTGACCTACTCATATTAACATTTAGCTTGTCAGTGGGGACATGATTAATTCTACAGAGAACCAAATTTCTGTTGCAGAAGCCCTTTCAAGGCCTTTATGTCTTGGTTGGAACGTTTTCCTTGATCATTGTCGATGTTCAGAAGTTGACTAATCCGATCTAACTGTGGCTAATGAGTGATAACATCGAATGTTCCCGATAATAGCGTGTCGTAATTAACGCAAAGTTATTGAATGCCATTCCAAATATTGAATCTATCTCGCTGTTTTAAGTAACAATGCGCGTAAGAGGTAGGCAACTCTCTATTGTTCTGCGGCAATAGCAACTTCCCCACATAAGAATGTCTTAGTTTTCAGACTGAAAGTATATCAGCCTATAGGTAACACATTCTAAAAATAAAATGTGCAAAAACTCTGTTTTGCAACAAAGTTTCTTTTGTACTAAAAGATCTCGTCCAATCATAATCGCTCAAAACAATAGCCGCCAAAAGACGTTTATAATTCGATATGTTCCCCACATAGAAATGTTGATATATAAAGGCTCAGGAAATCTTAGATGGAAAGGGAATCAGATCTCAAATAAAATATTAAAAAATCCGCTTAGTTTTGAAATTATGGGAGATTTTCATGTTTTAACCAATGAGATGGACGGATTAGACAATACACAATTAGCACCTTTCTGCATTCCATTGCCGTTTGCCTGCCTAGTTCTTACTAGGACCATTACTTAATCAAGTTGATCACGCATTCAGCAGTGGATTCAAACAGCGAGATAGATTCAATATCCACTGAATCCACTGAATCCACTGCTGAATGCGTGATCAACTTGATTAACGAGATAGATTATTTGGAATGGCATTCAATAACTTTGCGTTAATTACGACACGCTATTATCGGGAACATTCGATGTTATCACTCATTAGCCACAGTTAGATGAATATATATGAAAGAAATCACTTGATTAAGAACTATATTGGTAATCGTGGTGTAGAGGGCGTTTCTTTCTGTCATAAACAGAGATGAACATGTAAAGACCTCACGTACAGAATAAATACATCAGCATTTCACCATTTTACTATGAGCAAAGCTGTGAGTGAAAAAGCTTTTGTTGAAAATGAATTAATTAAATCTTACTTTGTTTATTAGTACGAAACATAACCTTTTTTTAAATTTGTTTTGGCCGAAGGTACTTCCTCGATATAAAATGAAAATGGTCTCCCTGTGGTTTACTAAAAGTAGCGGCTACTAAGTCCCCAGTCAAAAATCAAAATGGCGGGTCTTGACTTGCAGTTGAAGGTTCGACAAAATGCTGAAGAACTCGGAGATTTTTTAAAAGATTTAGATCGATGGGAGACTGATATAAAGAAGAAAGATGAAGAATTGAAAGTCTCTACAAGCTTATCAAAAAAGGTAAATATGGCATAAAAAAATGCCAATAGTCAAAGTAAATAAGCTTAATTTTCGACATTCAGACGTTGAAAACATGTAACTTAAATTGAAATAGTTTGAGCTTACGATTCTCATTAGAATGAACTCGATTTATTTCAGTTTTTATCTCAAAGGATAAGTTTATCCACAGCTCGTTTTTATTTAGTCTCTTGCCAGTTATTTATGCCATAGATATTTTCATTTTGAGCATACTATTTGTCCATAGAAATTACCTCCTGTAAGAAATCAAAGACGAAAGAAAAAAACAAAAAAGAAAGAAGAAAAGCCAAGCAAACAGAGCAAAGATGTCAAAGATGGCCCCAAGAAATTAAGTTCTTATGATTACAATGCCTGGGATAAATTTGATGTGGTAAGACATGTAGGAAAACATTCCTATGAAGATCTATAAACAGTTTGTAAAATAGTCAACACTCTATATTTCAGGATATACATAAAGCAGGGGGCCCCTTATGCAAGGGAGATCTGAGATCTATAATATCTAACATGGCTCATAAAAAAAATTTCCAACAGGATGGAGAACTGAAAAAACTTGAAGAAGATGAAGAAATGGAAACACTTTCTACATCTGAAGAGGATACTACTGAGGAAGAAGATATTGAAGAGGAAAGACGACTACAAAAGGCATTGCTAGAAAAAGATAAGGTATAGTCTTACCACTGATTTCATTGCTACACGTTGATGTAGACAATGATTGTTACAGGGAAATCGGGCAATACACCGCTGTCAATCAGAGTATGTAAAGGCACTGAACAATTTGTTTGATTGACAACAGTTTATTGTCCAAATTCCCTATCGTGACAGTTGTCTCCATCATCATGTAGCCATGAAAGCAGTGGTATAGTCTTTACTTACAGGGGAGGAGTGAGGAATGTATTCATATTTCAGTACCTCCATGACAATACTTAGAGGGGAGGACTGAGTATCCATAGGTGGCAGATGAGGGTGGGCTGGGCACTAGAGCCACTAGAGCCCCCCCCTCCCCCTACCATTTTAGGTAACTTTGAATCCCACATCCCACAATTCCAGTATGCTTGTTTGAGCACTAGTAAATCTTGATATCTTTTTAACTTTTCTTTGGCTACACATTTTATACATTCTTTAAAAATTTTTTTTGCAATTTTGATTTTTTTTGCTTGATCCATTTTAGCCCCCCTATTCCAGCAATATCTTATCAATTTAGCACTAAAAGTTTAGTGCTAATTTGACAAGATAACAAAATTTTAAAAATTGCGACAATTTTTTGCCCTCCCCCTCCTCCTGAGTACCAAATTTGCCTCCCCTGAATGAAATCGAGGTGGTAGCTAAAATCAATCAGCTTGTCTTATGCTATCATATCGCTCCAAGTTTGGTGCTTTTAACCAAAAATGCACAATTCAAGCACAATATTACTGGGCTATCCCCTTCTTTTCTTTCCCCTACCCCTGCCCCCTGAGTATTGTTACAGGGGATCAGTCAGAGAACCATGACATAACAGTTCTAGTGACCCCCCTCGGTCAAAAAAACAAAAATTTATCAAAAAATTCAGTGAGAAGTAAGTCTTATTCAGAAAGTCGTTCTAAATATCAAATGCACATATTTAAATATTTTTGAACGTACCTAACGAATGCACCTGCAAAAATACAGAATATCTCTACCTACTACTAACTACTCCGGGGGAAAAACAACTTTGGAACTTCGATCGATTTATGGCCTCTGAAATAGATTGCATCCTGGCTCTTTTGTATTTGTCCCAAAATAGTCAAAGCAACTTAAATTATAGATTTGACGAGTCAGTGGGACGATGAGACCGGCAGATGCACAAAAACTAAGTACAGGACATCTCTATTTTCGTTGTTTTAACACTTTCAAATTTTTGCTGTCATTGGTATCAAGTCGCCTTTCTAAAAGATCAAATTTTTCATGAACCATTCCAAAAATATATTTACCTTTTGGTGTAAACATAAGTAGGACTGTTAAAAAAACAACACACGTTAACCCTACTTTCATCGTTCATGATTTTGTTGGTTAATCATGGCTTTAAAAACGGCTTTGTATTCGCTTCTTCAACACCAAGACGGCTAAATGTTTACAATTGGTAAGCGCAATGCATCATGGGATAACCCTGGACCCTCCTCTGGGTCGACAATGAATTCCTAAGAACGAAAAGTCGTCAGAAATAGGCCACAAGGCAAAACTTCGTTCGAATTTTATATTCTACAGTTATTCTAGCCGTTCGTGACAAACGAAAAATTATGCTATCTTCTCGTCTCCCACAAGCTCCCCGAACGCCTTCCTAAATCCCAATTTTGGTGGTTCTATATCGGTCTATTCTGTTCTATTTTAGATAAAATCTTATCAATTATCGTTCCAGGCTATTCATTCGGAATAGCCAGGAAATGAATATGCTTGTATTAGAAGTCTTTTGTTATTAAGCGATAATGGTCAATATGGTCAATAAAGCTGTTAGTATTTATCATATAAAGGCCTTCTTAAACCATAAGAAAATTGTTTTTACACTCATTTTTAATAACGCGGGCGACATCGTTCTTGCGACCAAGTAGGTTTTTGTCAATAAGCCGGGGTTTTTTTTCCCCAAATCCGTCCAGAATTCAAAACCAATCTAAAAGCGTTTTTCATAGGTGTTGAGTTTTATGAACGCGACAGTGTTTGAGAGAAAATGTGGGCCAAAATGGAAATTAGTAAAATAAATTTTTAAAATTAAAATACTTTTCTTTAAAGAAAAAAAATATTATTATTATTTTTTGATTATAATTTATTGTGTAGTTTTAAAAAGGTATATATATGATTCCATTGATACCAGCTACGTAGCTGAAGGAACTACCGACGTTAAATATAGTTTCTTTACCTTTAACTAAAAATATAAATACAAAAATGGACGACGTTTGGACGTTGACTCGCGTCATTTTGTTATGATGTGCCGGCTAATCATCTAATCAAAGTGCGCGATATACTTCAAGTTAATGTTAACAGCAGTTCATTTGTTTCATGGCGCACACTAATCAACCAATCGAAATGCGCGATATATTACAAGATGACGTCAAAGTGCAGTCTATTGTCTTATAACGCATACTGATTAATCAGTCAAAATGCTCGACGTCAAAGTGAAGTTTATGGCCTTGTTAGGCATGCTAATCAACCAATCATATGGCAGCTAATATGTATGGTAATTGACCCGCCGCCCAGTTCAGTTCAGTCATAATCCGTACCGTTGGCCGGTTATCACATCTATCGCATTTCATTCCATTTCAGGGGAACGACTTGTTTAAGGAAGGGAAGTACGAGGCAGCCATCAGTCGTTACACCACCGCCATCCAGTTAGATCCAAGTAATGCTGTTTTCCCAGCCAACAGGGCCATGGCCTTGCTGAAAGTTCAAAGGTAGATACTACTTTACAAAAAGAGTAGTTTATGCATGACTGCGGTGAAAAACCGCGGTAAAAATATGAAAAGTCACGGCACGGTTGCGGCGCGGCGCGGACACGGCACCGATGTCGAATATTTTCATACACGGCACGGCACTGACACGGTGACGGCAAGGCGCGCGATCCGTACCGAACGTTTTTCATAGTCATACAAAAACTGCTGTATGAAGCACGGTCACTGACACGCTATACAGATCAATTAAACCAAACACAGCGTGCCAGACCATCAAACTGCTCTGAACTACGGCACCATCACGATACGTTCTTAGGTTTTGTTTCATGAGAGAAACTTATAACCGAGAAAAACTGGAGCGCGAGAGCCTCTGGAATCTGGCGGGAGAATATGAAATATATATTATGACTTCCGGCATATTCAGTAAATATGAAATGTATATGTGATCGTACCATACTGATTTTTTTCTGAGTCCATTCAGTATGGTACGATCACATATACATTTCATATTGCATCACCATACGCAAACCAACATTATCATATTTTCAGTAAAGGCGGAGCTTATCAAGCGCATCCTTAGGTTCTAACATTTCTTCCTTAGGTTCGGTGCAGCAGAGGAGGACTGTAGTACAGCGATAGCACTGGACGCTTCCTATACAAAGGCATATCTTCGTCGCGGGGCGGCTAGAGTACTTCTTGGCAAGCTGAAGGAAGCCCTGGATGATTACCAGAAGGCTTTAAGACTTGAACCAGAAAACAAACAAGCCAAGCAGGAAATTGCTCAACTAAAACAAGTAGGTTCCTGGAGACTGGCTGTTATTTGGTAGGGAAGTGATGGCAGATGAAGGAAAGGAGGGGGAGGGGGGTCGAAGATTTCCAAAGGGAAGGCCATGTTAAAATGATTGCATTGCAACATGTAAGTGTACTATATACGTATATTGACATGTAACTGTTTCGATTCGTCTCTTTTTCTTCGCAGAAACTTGAAAACGGCAAAGTTTCAACTTCTAAAACGGATTCTCAGAATTCAAGAGAAAGAAAAAGCAAGGTATTATGGAATAAATGAATGAATGGACGGGTGGTTTATTGGGTGCATGATAGATGGATGCATGGATGAAGAATGACTGGTTGGGTGGAAGGATAGACGGATGGATTGACGGACGGATGGATGAAGAATGGATGAATAAATGAATGAAAATGGACACTCCTAAATTGAGGGACTTTCTTTGTCAGTCTTCTCTTTAATTAGCTAAAGTGTCTATAGTCGCGTCGGTTCAATAAATTTTCCTTCGTCTATAGAAACCATTTAAGAGAATCCAAATAGATGAAATTGGTTCCGATAGTGGCGAAGACGAAAATACAGCAAACGAGTCCTCACGTGCTAAACCTACCAGTGACCACACAGAAAAGACTAGGGATGGATTTGGTACTTCTGAGAAAACCCCAAAAGCACCCATAATTACTGAGATTCCGTCTTTCTCTGACCCACACGCAGACTCAACTGAGACAGCCGAGTCACCGGAAGTAAAAAAAGAGAAGCCAAAGGAAGGAACTGAAATTCCATCCAAGAATACTATTATTAAAAACAAGATATATGAAATACCCAAGACTTCAATACAGCTAGAAAAGGACTGGAAAGAACTGAAAAATAAACCAGACCAATTGTTTGAATATTTTAAGGTGAGTTGTCTTTTGGTTTTAGTGTAAGTTAGTGTTATTTGTGGGGGAGGGGTGAGCCAAGGGGAACGTGGGCAAAGAGATATGGGAGGGGTGAGGGGGTGGGGAACAAGAGATATGGGAGGGGGTGGGGAACAAGAGATATGGGAGGGGTAAGGGCGTGGGGAACAAGAGATATGGGAAGGGGTGGGGAACAAGAGATTTGGGAGGGGTGAGGGGGCGGGGAACAAGAGATATGGGAAGGGGTGGGGAACAAGAGATATGGGAGGGGTGAGGGGGTGGGGAACAAGAGATATGGGAGGGGGTGGGGAACAAGAGATTTGGGAGGGGTGAGGGCGTGGGGAACAAGAGATATGGGAGGGGGTGGGGAACAAGAGATTTGGGAGGGGTGAGGGGGCGGGGAACAAGAGATATGGGAAGGGGTGGGGAACAAAAGATATGGGAGGGGGTGGGGAGCAAGAGGGATTGGGGATAGGGTGGGGAAGAAGAAGGGCGGAGTAAGAGTTCGGGGCTCAAACCTCTTCATGAAAGACGTTGCGCATCTCCCGGGGCATTACACACTCGGAATCGTGCAAATTTGCCTTTGCGACAGAATAGGATTTTGATGGGCGTCAGTCATAACATTACCGGAAAACACATTTTTCACGGGCGTCTGCCTACGGGATGTCATGGAAACGCCTTGATTGACTTCCACGAAAACATACTTCGTCGTGAAGCTGAGTAGCACGGTAAACGATGGTTACAAGTCAAGTCGGCTTGAACTGATTCATTGTTGCTTTTGTTTTGTTAGAAAATCAGTGCAAGGTCCTACTCAAAGTTGTTTCAACAAGCTATTGATTCTGACATGCTCAGTGCGATTATATCCATCTTACATGACTATTACATTCCGTAAGTATAGTCAATATTTATTACTTATCTAAGCGATGCTTTGCCTTGATCTTTTGTCATTGGTTGCCTTCGATTACGCTCTTATCTAAACTCCCTTCTTCTAGTGGGCTTTCCGCAAACAGCTTCTAGTAAAAGAAAAAAAACAAAGAGAAAGCAGTTGCAGTGAAAGCATTCAACTTCCGTCCGAGCTGATTTCGAATACAGGGGTACAAATTCAAGATACAACGCGTATTTTTGTTTTGCACTTTTCCCCAGTGTGTGAGGTATAGACCCCTTGCAGCACGAATGCAGCTCATTAGGCCCTTTGCAGCTAACAGTCATGTGATGATATATCACTTCATAACGAATGGACTGAGCTCAGGGTCCCTTGGGGAATCTCCACTGGAAGGCAAACAAACTCTAAAAAGCTTAGTATCTTGAGATCAAAGGCGTATCATGAGGGTATAACAGCATTTTGAAAAAGGCTTCACCCAAGGCATTAGAAATTTGATTAAAAATTGTTTTGAATAAATGATTTTTTTTTTTTTTTTTTTTTGCTCTCCAGTTACAGTCATGCGATTATTAGTTACAAAGGACCTTTTTGTAGGACAAAACGATAGGTTTACAATTCTCAGGAGATTGAAATTACTTTGTTTTGTCCTCCAAATAGAGCTAATTTGACGTCACGAGGTCTACAGATATGGAGTAGTGAATAGGGCATACAAAGCCGGTTATATGTCTTCCATTGCCTCTCCCTCCATTGCTGTAGTATAGAATCTGTCTTCTTATCGTTCTGTGTAATTATTTCAGAGCTAAGCTGCCAGTTTATAACGAACTAGAATGCCTTGCTCAAGTTCAAAGATTTGGAATGACAGCGATGTTTTTATCTACAAAAGATAAGAAGGGTGAGTGAAGAGTGGAGAACAAGGTGTAATACAGAGATGCATGTTCTCTGCAGTCAAACTGTAAAGCTTACTAAACCAAACTAAACCACACGATGACCCATACCTCACCTCACCTCATTAGAGTCTCCCACACAACACAACATGCGCACAGCACATATCGCACCACACCAGACCACACTCAGACCAAACCACACCGCCCACACCATAAATCACACCACACCGAATAGACCATACTTCACCTCACCATAGCCTCCTGCAGAGTACCACACCACACATGTACCACACCACATCAAACCATAGCAGGAAACACATCTAACCACAGCGTACAACATCACACAGCAGTTCACAGCAGCGCTCCACGCCTTCCCACACTTAACCATAACGCAGCGCAATGCACCAGACCACTGCGTGCCACACCACACTTCTTGTCACGCCGCACGTCTCATTACATCAGTGCGTCAAACCTCATGACACAACACAATATACCACAGCGTACCACACCATGTCAGTATCGCATATTATTTAATGTGGTACTGACAGGTGTGAAGGCTTTGGACCCAGCTTCCACCTAGTTTAAGGAACTCTAAAGACATAAATAGCTTCAAGAAACAACTTACTGCGATTATCAATATTCTGCGAACTCGGTGAGTTGCGAGTTTCCCGTTGGAATTTGGTTTTTCACTGCCGCCAGTCAAAAATATAAAAGGTACCGACTGATTAGTTTTGATTGACGGCAGCGAAAAACCAATTTCACATCAAGCCGTTGAAATGTCTGAGTATTGAGAATCGCAGTAAGACTTTTCTTTTTGACTTGAATGTTTGACCTTTATTGCTATATCTATGTAGGAACTTTTCTAATTAATTTTTCATATTCATGGCATATTCAGCATAAGACTTTTTCTTTTGATATTTTGAGTGCACATTTATATATTAATAGATATAGATATAGATATTTTATATTTCTTTTGGTTTATTTGCCTGTGTATAAAAATTTTAAAAAAATAAAAAAATAAAAAAATTTGGAGGGGCTAATCATCCTTGCTTGCAGCTGAAGAGCTAAATTACGAAGGACGCAGCTCAACGTGGTCGAGTCGAAGGCATACAAAGGCGCCTCGGGCTGCCACCATACGACTCATGTCTGACCACGGAGCACAGCTCAGATCGAATTAGGGTTGGTTTTTACGGAGGGAGGAAAACCGGAGAACCCGGAGAAAAACCCTCGAAGCAAGGGAGAGAACCAACAAACTCAACTCACTTAAGGTGCCGAGTCCGGGGATCGAACCCGGGACCATAGCGGTGAGAGGCGAGAACTTACGCACTACGCCACCCTTGTATATATGTATTTATCCCACACCGTAGAAAATACAGCGAATCAGAAAGAAGGAAAGCTGTTGTATATTCGTCGGTATTTCACCCTTCCTTCCCATCATGCACTGCGGGTTGAATCTACGCATTTGTATTTTCTATGGTGTGGGATAAAATGGTTATAAAATAGTTTCTCGTGGCATACCGTAGATATCCCACTCGTCACTTGTATTTTCTTTGTATACACATTCGGCTAAAGGCTCGTGTGTATACTAGAAACTACAAGTGACTTGTGGGATGTTCCACGGTATGCCACGAGAAACCATTGCATAACTAGTATATATTTTGCTGTTTCTGTAAGGGCATTGAGAACTTTGGAATGCACTAGATATAAATTATTATTATTATTATTACTATTATTATTATTATTATTATTTTATTTTTCTTGTTATTTTTTTATCATTACTGCTATTTTTCTGGCTTCATCATCGATCTTATTTGACTACGAGGACATGTATTTGACTATGACATGTAAAACTTAACTAACTCATTGTTGTTTTTTTTACATGTGCACACAGCTCTACAGAATCTCTTCCTTTACATCAAGGATAACATCGATGATAACGGCTCTCCAAGCGAGACTCAGCTCACTGCTGTTATGAAGAAATATAGCTTATGACAGGTGATAGAAGTACCTGATACAGACAGACAGACATAAGGACAGACAGACATAAGGACAGATAGACAGACAGACAGACAGACAAAGAGACAGACAGACAGACAGACAGACAAAGAGACAGACAGACATAAGGAGAAAATTAGTGTGAAGATTCCTTTTCAGTGCTCATGAATAAATTATTATTTATATTTCATTTTAATCTTGTGAATCTATAAAGATAATATGGTTACGATGCTAAGACTTTAAATACTGGAAATCTCCGAGAATAAGCCCTGGGCTTATACAGTATTAGCTCAATGCACCTGTTGATTGAACTTATTTTCGGCGTAGCTAGTTTTTGGATAAAAAATTTCGTTAGCAAACAAGCTGGACAGATTTCGGATTGCATATTGTGTCTCAAAATACCGTATTTAGCTTTGTGTACTCAGTGGCTAAGAACCGTTCTATTTCAATTTTACATCTTCTCTGACAATACATTTATATAATAATTTTACATCTCTCTCTATAATGTATATATAGTATATATGGTATATATGTGGTACATATAATTCCAGTTTTATCCGGCGGTATCTGTTCTCTTTTTGCGTATTTAGCCTGTTTTTTACCACACGTATCAGTGAAAGAAGGTTCATCTCTGGACTAGAACATGACGGTTTTCCCTAAAAAAATTTGGGGGGGCTCTTTCGGAAGCTTGAAATGCTATCTTTCATATTTTTCTAAAACTTTGCCAAATTTTGATTGTAAAAGACAAAATTATGAGAAGAATTAAATCGTAACATAGAAATCTTCCATTGCCAAACATGTACTTGTCTGTCATCTCCCACGTACCTCAACGGTACATGTACATGTACTTGACTTTTAACCGGCGGTTCCTGTTCTCTTTCCGCGAATTGAGGTTGATTTTACCACACGTATCGCTAAAAGAGGGCATTGCTATACGCGCATCGAAGATTCCGTGCTACTGCTCTGAGCGCATGCTCATGTGATGAAAAAGTAAGATCCCACAAGGTTCATCGTATCACTGTTGTATATTTATATCATGGTTTCACTCACACTCACTATTACTACATTAAATATTCTATGCAGATGTCTCATATGTTGATTTTTACGCAGGGAGGAAAACCAAAGAACAACGTATCGAACAAACTCAACTTCCATATGATTTAGCGCGGGACAAGCCTTGGCTCCAACCCAGACCACAGCGGTGAAACACCCGACAATTAACGGAGATTTTGGCCTAGCCAATTTTCATATCACCAGGGTAGATTTCGGTGACATTTAAACGTTGTGCCTTCCCAACTGAGGCCGGAGATTTCCCTCGGAGAAACGAAACCCTATTTACAGGTCCCCATTTAAACCAGCTATGCTGAATTGGGCAACCTGTTTAAATATTTAAAAAAAAAAAAAAAAATCGTTCGAGAGATAGCCGAGTTCTTACGATGGAGTTCCGACTGTGCTGAAGCTAAACGTACGCGCGCGCGTTTCACGTCCGCGTCGACCGCGTCGCGTCCCCGGTCTGTGGGATGTTTGGTAAATCTGATCGCTATTCTTTCAAAGTTTTTCACCACATTTTTGCTTAAAACCAACCTGACTAGACACTCGGCTATATAAGTCTCTAGATTTTCAATGGTTGATAATTATAAATAGAATACGATTGATTGGCCCAATGTTTGTATTACCAAAAATTAATCCTCAATTGATGAAGAGAAGGCTTATACTACTAATTTATTATTTATATCATAGTCGTAACGCCTTTTGCGTGGGATTCAAAAAAGTTAGTTTTTCTGTATTTAATTTCAAATGTGGTCTTTATGAGGTGCTAGATAGATATATATGCACACTCGTCTATATAATAAACGTTTTGCCAAAAACAATTATGGTTGACGCACGCATTTCGTTTTTCTTTTTCTTTCAAAAATGAAAATTTATTCAAATTCAAATTCCTTCGAAAATCATGTTGTATGTATGTATATCCCACAGAAGTGCCTTCAAATTAGATTCAATAAAGGGGGAAAAGCCTGCTGTAGCCTACTGTGTTGTTCTGAATTATTAACCGGCTTTATTTTTAACTATATATTCATTTGATTATTCAGGTTTTTCATTTCAATACCGGTGACATTTCGACTGAAAAGTGTTGTTCCGGTAATAGTTGCTTAGCACTATTTCGTAAAGTCTAGGCACACACACTTTTGAAGGTACTAGGACCATACCCGACCAATCTCCTCCAAATAATGCAACGGGGGTTTTAATTACTTTTTTATTTATCTAACATCGGATTGGATATGATTTGAATCAGTTAGGTGGTAGCAATTGCTCTGGTGCTGACAAATTGTGAGCCGTTTTAGCTGACATGACTACAGTATGAAGCAAGGCAGTTAATGGCATCTAAGTCTGCAGGTAATACAATCGCTACTCAATCGAGAGATACAAGAATTTCATTCAAGTGGTAAGTCGCTTACTCATGTCTAATCCTATGAAGTAAATAAGAACACAGTTTAAAAGTTTGTATAGTAACTGTATACTGATATTTCCGGCGGACGTTAGACAGTCGGCTGAAAGAGCTGGACGAAGGACTAAAAGTACAGTTACAAATATTTTTTTACACGAGTTTCCAAGACTAAGTTTCCATCTAAGTTCACTTATTGTGTTCAACACACCAACACAGTCCAAACTAGTTACCTCTAGTTCTCATCAGTTTATTGAAAAATGAAAATCCTGAAAATATCAAAGGTTTACAAAACAGCTTTTCGTTGTCTTGTAGAAAAGAGATACTTCGTTTTGGAGAGTCTACCTGCAACCATGGAGAGGAAACCTTCATCTTGGTATCTTATTGGAGCTGTTTTGATATCAATTCTTCATGTACAACGGTAAGTTTTACGACAAATAAAATATTTAGTATATTTTCACTGTAATTCCCCGATAAAAATTATTTGATTAACTTTTTTGGAGCAACTCTTGCGAAATATTGAAGCTCTACTTCAGGCCTAAGATGTCACAACTTTTTAATTATAATCACTTGGAAAACAGTTTTGTATACATTCGACAAGGCATGCTGAAGCTATGCAAATTGCAAATTTAAGCCAGCGTGCAGCAAAGAATAGGTTTTCTCCATAGCAAAAAGTATTTTGAAGGCTTGTAGTAGAAGCTTTTACAAATCAAACAAAATTATTCACAGCAGTCAGTTTTTGTCTCAAAATAAACTAATAAACAGAAAGATTTCGACGCTCGAAAGAGTTTACATTAAAAGTCCTTTTATTTAGACTATATGCTCTATTGATTTAGACTAGTTTCAAATAGCCTTTTTTTCAGATGATATAATTTATTTATTAAACGTATAGAAGCTTGTAAACGAAATGAAAAGTGTGTTAGTTTTATGACGAAAGAGACAGTAGATTATAAATACTTTATATTTAGTAGAATATCAAAAAACTATGGAAAACTTCTCAATATTCGGGAAGAAGATCTTGTCTATTTTTAGAAATACATAAATCGTTTTGTACTATAATAGTTAAAACTGTCGGTCGACCTCGTCGAATTCCGTCGTTGACTACGTCTAGGATTTCTCGTAGTATCGCGATTCTCCTATAAGTTTGATCGGGAGAGAGCCGCCAATATAAACCCGTATTGGCGGCTCAAAATCGCAATAAGTTACACGTATTCCCGCCTGCGTTTTATGCTAATATCCCCTGGTAAAGACTTTAAAAAGAAGTTTAAAGAAATCTTATGTAATATTGTAAAAAAAAAAAAAGAAACCCCGATTAAACCCATTCAGGAGTGTGACTAAATCCAGGGTTAACATAATCACCATTAAAAGGTCTCGACTCCAAAAGAATTAGAACATTTTTGAGAAATTATCAGGAATTCACTGCCGTGCACGTATTTCAATGTTGTTTTTTTTAACAAGTTTCTGTCGTCTGTAAATGATATACCATCATTCTATATTAAATAGCTAGGATGTGCGAAAACTATCAACTTTTTTAGAAGCTTCATCTGCGAGTTTCCTTACGACAGGTGTTCAAAGACTTTCAGCTAATCAACCTGATTCTTTGGATATCAAAACTGGCACTTTGCGGGAGTTTTTTTCCCTATTCCATCGCAATCATAATAATGTCTTTTCGGAAGCACTCTATTCAATCTGTCTGAAAGAAACCTCGAGCCAATTAACTGGCTCGAGTCTGACAGATCAATTAACAGTCCTAGGAAATACTGTTTATACTGGATGTGCTAAAATATTGGGTATGTTTGATATGCAGTGGTTTCAAGGTTTTGATTTCGAAACATATACCAAAAAAAATCTAAAAACAAGAAAAAAAAATTAAAGCCTAATTATCCGTAAACATACAGAGTTTCGTTGATTGCTGCGTCTCCCGAACGGCGACCTCAAGCTTGCGAGTTAAGCTTCCAAGCTTAAATCAAATCAGAATTTAACAATATTTTTTTGCGCCAGGAGAACACTTAAGAAGCCAGAGAAAATTCTAAAAGAAGGAATCAACAAGCAACAAAATAGGGTATATTTTTTTAAAAGGAGTTTGAAATAAGCCAAACATGTTATGTCCTTCACAGCTGGAAGTATTACAATAGAATTCGTTTGCCATCAAAGACCGCCTGCTATTTTCTCAACTTTATATACATCTGAAATTCAGCTGTACGTGTAACTCTCAGACAATCTGGGACGCGTCTAACAACCCGATTGAGGATCTCTGACTAAAAAAACTTCAGCTAACTTTAGCGTCTCTTAAAGTCAATTGAGGATCTTTGAATGCAGTTTAACGATCTTTTTCGCGTCAAATTTGTAACATTGAAATGAATTGCGCAATCTTAAAACATCGCCAAAATTCAAATGAGTTACCTGACGTTTGGCGCATCAAGAATTAAAAAAAAAAACGATTTCAAAACTTTTAAGGTTTTTAAACAAAAATCACTGACTTTAGAAGGAATTGCGCACCTAAGATTCAGATATACAATAGTTCCCGCAAATTTCCATAGCTTCATTTTTTTTAAAACTCGCAGATATGATAACAGCAAGTTTTAATGGCTTCTACAGAGATTGTTGAATCTTTAATATGAGAAACTCCAGTTGAACCACAAACTAGTGAAAGGGAAAAAGCATATTAAAATCAATGAAAACGCAACTTGAGCCAAACTAGTGTTGTCAGTCAAAGCAGGGTTTCTTGTTCGTCAGTTTTGAAAAAAAATGGTTTCTCTAATCGAATCGAGAGTGGATTACCAAAGTCGTCATGAAAGTTTTAATCATGAATCTCCAATTGAAAGAATGTTCGGTTCAGGGTTTGAGAAAAGGGATATAATGGGTTATCCATGGTGGCAGCGTAAAGTGTAGGTTTGGCTTTTATGGTTTTGAAGAGGTTTTCAGTTCAGTTTTCAAGTTCCTGAATAGTTGATGATGTTGTTTCGTCCTTCATATATTTGATCATATCTTTTTTATTTGTTAATATGATAATCAATTTTACTAAAGTTCTTAATTCTCATGTAGCCACTGAAATGTCAGACAGAATGTCAGACACAGTAGACCGTCGCCCCTAGATATTTTATTTTGTCTGTAGTCGAGATACGTCGCATTCATTCATTTTCATAAGCATTATTACTACTTTTACTAAAGCTGTTCTCATGTAGCCACCACAAATGTCAGAATTCAGACACAGTAGACCGACGCCCCAAGATTTTTTATTTTGTCTGTAGTCGAGATACGTCGCATTCATTCATTTTCATAAGCATTATTACTACTTTTACTAAAGCTGTTCTCATGTAGTCACCACAAATGTCAGAATTCAGACACAGTAGACCGACGCCCCAAGATTTTTTATTTTGTCTGTAGTCGAGATACGTCGCATTCATTCATTTTCATAAGCATTATTACTACTTTTACTAAAGCTGTTAATTCTCATGTAGCCACCGAAATGTCAGAATTCAGACACAGTGGACCGTCGCCCCTAGATTTTTTATTTTGTCTGTAGTCGAGATACGTCGCATTCATTCATTTTCATAAGCATTATTACTACTTTTACTAAAGCTGTTAATTCTCATGTAGCCACCGAAATGTCAGAATTCAGACCCAGTAGACCGTCGCCCCTAGATTTTTTATTTTGTCTGTAGTCGAGATACATCGTATTTATTTCTATTTATAAACATTATTACTACTTTTCCTATAACTGTTCTCATCAGTGTAGCGGCCACCAACATCAAGATGTGAGAGTTCAGGAACATTTGACATGTGGGAATTTTTTTATGTGTGTTGTCGATATGTCGTATTTACCCATTTCAAGTACATAGAACTAGGGTGGCCAAACAGGACACTGAATGGGAAACTGTCTTGAATTATTTAACGTTTACTTGATGTGGTCTATGTGTAGGTCAGATACCGTAAAACCACACACTTGACCAACATTTCTCGAGGTATTTGCATGTGTGTTTGTCGTTCTTATCTCATTTGGTTGGAGTTGAGGGTTTGTTTTCTAAATGCGGTTATGAAGATAAATTACAAACACTGGGTAGATAATGTTCATAGATAATCAAATTGTCGTGTTATGAACGTGCGATAGTTTTGATATTTAATTTGCAATCCAAGCGACAAGTGCACTGTTAATGTTTGTCATGCACGAAAATGATTCTTCCTTCAGTTGTTCGTCCTTCTCTCTCTCTCTTTCTCTCTCTCCTTCCTTCCTTCCTTCCTTCCTTCCTTCCTTCCTTCCTTCTTTACTTCTTTCTTTGTTTCTTTTCTTCTAAAAATACGACAACGCGAAGGGGAGAGGAGGGAAGGCAGCAAGCGTTTTTGTGCAAAATATTTAAAACAAGCGAGAAATCCACAGCCGGACAAACAACTTTTTGGCAAAAAAAAAGGGGGGGGGGACAAAAGCAACGCAGACTTGGTGAACGAGAATTTTCAATGATGGAATTAACTTCTTTAATTTTACATTATCATAAACATCAATCTAAGTAAATTAAATTTTTTGTGAATTTCTTAATAATCAAACTACGGAAGATAGTTCAACAGTCGTTCAAAAATGCTTGGTATGGTTGCTTGAAAACTGGAGGGAAACGCCAAGACTGAAGCTTCGAATTCTTTGTCGATTGTGTTTACATAATGTGGTCTTTCAGTACGTGAGGATTCGTGGCATTTGAAAGCGTTTCTATTCTCGTGCATTCCTAAATCTGAATGGTTTTTATACATATTCTAAAGTAAACTAAATTGTAATCAAGGAACAGAGCGGTATATTTTTACGAATTCGAAAAGGTCTATTGTATGAGTCAAACAAAGGCGTCTACTATAGGCTTTGTAATACAGGGTTTGCTATCCTAGATAATAAAAAACGTTGCGCACCTTATGTCAAGGCAAACATTTCCAATTTGGATGCCGACTGAGTTCATTAAAAGTTATCCTGTTTGGCAGAGATTTCCTTAATTTCTCCTCTAAAGGCCAGTTTACACTAGCAAGTTTGTCGCGCGACTTGAGCGGCGATTTTATGGCGATTTCACGGCGATAGATCGCAACTAAGTGCAACTCGCTGCGATTTGGGTCGCGATAAAATCACGTTACTCAGAAATAGTTTGGCCAATTTACGCTGGTCTCATTTTTAACCTTTCAAAACTCTGACCAGTTTATACCATTTACACGGAACCGTCTCTTTAAGGTATCGGGATACGTTTGAGGCCTTCGAGATTACTTTACGCGCGAGCCAAATTTCTCGCTGCCTTTTCAATAATATTATATAAAAGTATACATTTTCGGAAAGCTAAATAAGCGTATTTTTTTTAAATCAATATGGAATTTTCTGTTTTAAGACACTTAAAAAGTTTTATGGCTTTCTCCGCAGTTTTTGAGTGACATTCTAGCTCTTTCGGATTACACTGCATCGAACTGAAACTTTGGATTATGATAAATAACAATACGATCTAAAAATTGGTGTCTCAGATTTTTGAAATGTTTTTTCATTCAAAAGATATTGTCTATTTTGCAATCATAACCACCGAAATTTCAAACTTCTGGATTTAACGCGTCATTGCGGACGATCTAAATAAGATATCAAAAATCTGAGACACCGTTTTGAAGTTCATTATCCACAGAGTATGCTAATGTAATTTTGATTGACATAGCGGAAATTCTGACCCTGCGGGAAGTCGTCGAATGAAGTGAGGTAGAATGTCACTTTGAACCCAATAACTTCTTTTGTGTTCCAAAACAGACAATTATAAATAGATATTCGACAACTACATTTATTTAGCTTTCAGAAAATGTATACTTTTATGACAAAATATTGTAAAGCCTGTGCGAAATTTGAGGTAGCGCGTATAGGGGTCCTAATCATATCCTGATACCTTAATTTGCGATGCTAGGCGTTTGGATTCTTGTCCGGATTGCGCAGTTCCGTGTATATGGAACGCCTAAACATACAACCAGTTTTTGAACGGTTACAAATTCGTGCGGTACTGCGTAAAGCCAGCCTTATTTTCTTGCAACCTAGTATTCAGTGAAATCATTGTTTTCCGTGTGGTAACAAGATGTATAGCACTTGGTAATTTTCATATATTAATCAACTCGAATCGAATTTCCTAATTGGAGTATTTGTTATTTTTCTGATAATGAAGTGTTCAGGATTAGTTGTAAATTGCTTTTATTTAATTATCGTGAATGCAATATTGGCCGAATAATTGAAATATCTCTAAACGTCCACCAGCAAAAAACCGAGCAGGATATCAGGCTGTATAGCTGAGAAAGTAATTGTTAACGAAGCAGGGAGCTCAGAAAAAACTGATGGGTCTCCAGTAGCTCAGTGGCAGAGCATCCGACTAGTGTACGGATGGTATACGGGGGGTCGTGGGTTTAATTCCCACCTGGGGCTTGGTATTTTTTTCTGAGCTTCCTCCTTGTGTATGTCAATTCTTTCTTTACTAATACTTTTTTTCCTTCTCCAATTTCATGGTTTTCCTTGGATTTACTATTATATAGCCTTATGGTTATTTCAATTAGCATGTACTAAATTAAGTTCTTTAATTAATTTATGTTAAATACTTTGTACAAAAATAGTACTAAATAAATCATTGTCATTGTCATTTATTCCACACAGCCTTACTCATTATGACTTTCTTTTTATAAGCTATATAAAAATCACCAATAGAAAATTCAATTTCAAGATCTGCATTAATATATTTATATCTTGTGAAGTTCATTCATCATCGAGGATTAGAGTAATGAGGGTAATGATAGCTGGGAGTGAGAAAAATGGTAAATGAGAAATTTTGACCCATGATGCATCTTGGTATGACTATCGGTCGATCACGTGTCGATCACGTGTCGATCACGTGTTCCTTCGCTCCAACAAACTGTCAGATAATTAACAAATGTATTGGTGACACTAAAAATGTCTTTATTTTCAGAATACATGGTGAAGTCGACATCGACTCACTTCTTCCAAAAGGTTACCAAAAAGGTCAAAGACCGAACGCTGAAGGTACGTCAAATTTGGTTTGACAAATTTTAGAGCTGATTTCGTATGAGTATGAAACATACACGTTATCGTTACGGCGCGGCGCGGGTCGTACACGGCACACCGAATGTCGGATATTTTCATACACGGCACGGCACGGCACGGCACTGACACTGTCACGGCAAGTGGCGGTCCGTGGCGTAAGTTTTCACAGTCACACGAAAACTGCTCTATCATAGACCTTTATCATACGGCAGCCATGTTTTTTGCTATGAAAATGGGAACCTTTCCCAGCCCATGTACTACCCATTATCCTGAAGCGAGGATTGGGGGGGGGGGGGGGGGGGGGATGGGGGGTCTATCTCTGGTGTATGCTGGATAAGAAAGGCCCAGCAAATAAAATGTCTGGCTTTCTTTATCTAAGATGTGTCTATGTTTATTGTCATTTAGGACCCGCTAGTGAAGTTCGAGTTAGTATTTATGTGAACTCTTTTGGTAATATAGAAGAAGCTCAAATGGTAAGTCGTTGTACCATTGACATTAGCGCCATTTCTGGTCTTCCATTTTTTTTTTTTTTTTTTTTTTCATATTTACTTTGCCTAGTGCTTCTTTTGCTTCTTTTGTGCTTAACTTAGCAACCACAGCTCCCGCGCGTGCATCCAGAACTGCCGGGATGGTATACGCACGACCATTGACCATTCCTTTAGGGGACCTTTCCTCCAACAGACCTCTTTACCTACGTTGTTTGTGCCCATTTCAGACCATGTAATGCCATTCGTGGGAGTTGATTCTTTTATGATAGATAAAAGAACATTTCTAAAGGGAATGTCATGTGAACTGGACAATTTGCATACAAAGCCAAAGAGGTCTACTGAGGAAAATAGTGAAATGAACCAAAATACATTCAGCTGATCATTTTCTTTCCCGAAAAACAGTAACTATTTCTCTCCCATTTGAACAGGAGTTTAAGATGTATGGATATTTTCGCCAGTTTTGGAATGATAATCGATTGGTAGGGAGGTCAAACAAGACCGTAGTGCTGAAGGGTGAAGATATCGCCAAAATCTGGAAGCCCGACCCGTTTTGCTACAACGCGAGAGATTCTACACTAAGTAAAGGCGATCATGAGATTAATAGTATGATGGCCATTGATCCGAATGGGGACATTACTTATAGTAGAATGTAAGTCATTCATCAATGAGTAGACTTTCGCAAAGTTCTTCCTCTCCGTATTTTAGTTCACGCGCGCTGAATACAGTACAGGATCAACCAGGATCAATCGCGACTTAGACGTTCGCTTCAATACTCCCGTTTCGAGTTCTCTTTTACGCTGTGTTAGCCTCAATTGTGCGTAAATTATGCAGAAATTTAGATAAAACTCGTGAAATTTCAAAGTGTTTTTATTGTCTTCTTTACACACAGATCTCTTGAATTTCCACGGGCTGTTACTGAATAAAAGAATAAATTACACGGTTTTGAGGCTAACGCAGCGTAAAAGAGAACTCGAAACGAGAGTATTGTTTTTTACTTCCTTTGCGCTCGTGACTCTGTCAGAGTCTCAGAGAGTTCGGCTTGGAGCTCAATCAATGATCAGTGGAAGGGTACTTCCATTTCTTTGTTTCTAATTGTTTTGAGTCCAAGTCAGAACAATAGCCCCTTCACAGTACCCTGCTCCATCTTGAAAGGTAGCCGTGCCTTTGCATCGAATTGTCATATTTTTTTTACGAGAAAATCATCGAAGCCAGTGGCCCATAACCACATTGGCGGTGAGGGGACTGCGCATCAACAGCGCACGGCCCGTTTCGTGATTTCCGTCACCATCCCATGCAATCTCCAAATAATTATTATCTGTCTGTTAAGATATTTTTAATCAATAATTTTCAGGACCATTATCATCGCTGAGTGTAATATGGAACTACACGATTTTCCAATGGACATGCAAAAGTGCTTTCTGAAATTCAGCAGCTGTAAGTTGACTATTTACGTCGGTAACATATATTGAACGCAAATTGATTAGATGGTCAGATGTTTAGCTCTCATCGTTTGAGTAACTTTCGTTATATCTATTGTGTGTCCTGAATAACAATATTATGAAACAAATACACTTTCTGTGTATTTTTGCCGGTCCAGATCATCGTCCTACTAACGCACAGCTCTTTTAAATCTTACTTTTAGATAGCTACAGTGAAAAACTAATTAAGCTGAGTTGGATACGAGATACTCCCGCGATAGTCGCATCAAAGAGCCTTGCACAATTTTACTTTAAAAATTTAAAGACGAGAAAGTATGTGGAGGGATATACCTTAGGTAGGTCACTCGAAGTTGCCACCGGAACCTAACCTTATCTTAGTCATTCTTAACGAGGTATGAAATGGTCGACACTCGCCCAGTTTCACTCTTCCTCAGATGAATTGGTGATGGCGTCATGCATGGTATTTCCCAGATGGATTGGATGTTTTACCCCGGATGGAGTGGATAATTGGTATTCCCCTTAATGGCTCCTTTGTCTTCGGGTTCCCGGTCCCCCCTCCCTGCATTTTGCCAGCGTCTTTCCCTTCCCCAATAAATACGTTGATATGCATTTCCATTAAAAAAGAGAGGTACAAATGACAAGAGATTAATGCAGTTGGGATTGGTTTGTGTATGTAACTTCAATGATATCTGTTGTTATTATCTCAAGGTAACTACTCCGTAATCGAGGTGGAGTTTCACTTCAACCGTCGCCTTGGTTACTTCCTGATCCAGGTGTACGCCCCAGACATCTTCGTAGTCATGCTCAGCTGGATAGTGTTCTGGATGGACAGAAATGACATGGGCAATCGTATGGCTCTTGGAATCACAACAATACTGACCATCATGTTCCTTATGGGATCTATCAATGCTGCCATGCCGCGCGTCAGTTACCCCAAAGCACTTGATTGGTATCTTATGATATCGTTCGCCCTCGTGTTCCTGGCCCTGATTGAATGCACTTTCGTGTTTGTTTTGCTGAATAAGAAGGAAAAGAAGAAGAAGCAAAGGGTACGTGAAGGACTTGTGAGTCAAAACCTATAAAATTGTAAATGTTGTCAGCTTTGTAGCATTGAATCTGAGACAAGATCTTCACCTTCAAGCCTGTAAACTCAGCCCCACAATTCCATGCGACCTCGTTACCATTCTTTTTCTCAATATCAAAATGACCAGTTCTGGTTGAGGAAAAAACTGAGTCGAGATGACATTGCAGTGCATTGTGGGACTGTTTTAGGGGACGAAATAGACGCTATCTTGGAAATATGTCCTCTTAAACAGTCCCACAATGCACTGTAATGCCATCGTGACTCAGTTTTTTCTTCAACCTTGGAATGCCTATTCTGCTAGGTTCACCGTGCGATTTTTTTTTTCATCTTTTCAAATATTCTTCTTTTTAGACGGCAGTCAAAATCACAAAATGCCCGTCACTAGACCGTGTCCTTTGGGTCAACGAAAACTCAAGCCTACGAAAGAGAGATGACAAGGCTAACGGGTCAGGAGAATCAAGAGACCTTATCGAATCGAACCCAGAGAACGGCAAGAAAAAATCCCTCGTCGCCCATCTATCCCTACAAGAGTTAAACAATAAGACTGACCCTCACAAGGAGATGCCCGAGACACACGAGAAGGATAAAGGAATCGATCGTACGGTTGATAACCTTGCTAAAGGGCTATTTCCACTTGTATTCCTGGTTTTCAACATTTTCTATTGGTCACTTTATCTCAAATTATTTGGGTAGAACCATCCAGGGGGGTGCAAGTGCTGATCCTTGAAGTACCCCATTTTGATAATGATTTTGCGATCCAAGATTAGCTGAAACTCCAGACAAGGTTTTTGACTTTTTTAGGGTGATCACAATAACAAACTGTTTTTAAAGCAGAAAACAATTCTTAAAATAATTTATAGGTTTTACATATGGGAAGGGTTATCTAATCACTCTCTTGTCCTTTATTGCCAGGGTTTTGCTTTTATCTAGCGGTTAATCAAATTAGCAATCCGAAATTAAGATTAATATATTTGGGAAAGGGGTTACATTTCCAACGGCATGGAGTTCAATTTCTCACTTGTCCTAATATCCCCCGGGGGAGGGGGGGTACTCCCTATAATTGACTATACGGGGATGCTCCGCCCGAAAGGGGTACGTTTTTCAGGTCGCAGGTATAGAAAAGGGGTGGGAATTTGTGAATTTGTGAATTTTGGTATAAAAAGGGGTAGCTTTTCTTCAAAAGTATATGAAAGTATGAAAGGGTTACCTTTTCAGGCAAAAAAGTGTATAAAAGGAGTACTTTTTTGCTGAAATTTGGTATATCAAAGGGTAAGAGGTCGAGAGTCCGGGCGGAGCATCCCCGTATGAAACGAGTCGAAGTAACCCCCCCCCCCCCCCCTCCGGGCCTAATATATAGATATACATATATTATACTCTTTTAGTGGTCCTAAACATTTCTCATTCGGTATAAAATTTCTAAGATTATTCAATAATTTGGTATCCAATTGTATGGAGTTCCTGCATTTTCTCTCTTATAATTATAGTTATTACCCTTATGGTGGTTAATAATTCTAAACATTACTTATAATGTACTTCACTCCCGTATCATGCAGTGATAAACTTTCTAAGATTAATATAATATACTATAATATAGTGGGAAGGGGTATACATGGAGTCCAATTTCTCTCTTGGAGCTATTACATATATATTAGTTTAGTAATCATATCGTTTCCATTCTCTATACCTACAGTAGTATACCTCGTAGCCTAGTCATTAGACTTGCATTGGTGTATAAGCCTGCGTCAAATCTGGAATTTTCTTTGTAATGTCCGACGGAAAATTCCGGATGTGACGCAGGCTATGGTGTATACGACAGAACAAATCGAGTTTTATGCGGTTCCGGACGAATTTTTAACCGTAAAAAATTTGACCAGTACATACCAGTGGCACGGGACCAGGTCCCAGATTTACACAACTAGGCGTTTGAAATTTTGTCCGTCGGGATAGCAAAGTAAATGGAGCGCCTAAACGTATTTTTGAACCGGGTTAAAAATTGGTCGGTATCACTCGATTAGGAAGGGCGTTCAGTTTACAGTATGTATTTAATTTCTGACCATTATTTCGTTACAATGACATAACAGTGTGTTTGATTTTTTCATGTCCCATTTTTTTGTATTCAAAATATATTAATATATCAAAAACCGAGTGTGATGGACGAATAGTACAAAAGTGCTGATTTAAATAATTTGGGCATCACACTCGAAAAGAATTATGGCTGCGAAGCCGCAAGGCGAGCAGCAACACTAATCATTACACAACCGGTTCTACATGTTGGGATCCCTGTGGGAGTTATGCCAAGAAAAATCTCGATTTGAGAATCTCGAATCTGT
Source organism: Anthopleura sola (assembly GCA_023349425.1). NCBI lineage: Eukaryota > Metazoa > Cnidaria > Anthozoa > Actiniaria > Actiniidae > Anthopleura > Anthopleura sola. Next base: position 4,525,629 of record JALHLI010000006.1, on the reverse strand, counting down.
CGTGCCGGATTTTTCGGAGGATGCTCGGAACATGATCGGGCATCGGAGAGTACATTGGAGATCGGTTATCAGTCGTACCGGATTGTCGAAGGATGCTCGGAACATACTCGGCTGCAGTAATTAATCTATTTTCCCCGTTGTTTAACACTACTATTTGGTAGTACAACCTGCTGTATTTTCCCTGAATTTGGTACGAGCATCCTGAAGTACAACTCAACAGAATACAATTAACATACATTCCACTCTACTGGATTCGCAGCACTTATATAGCATATATAATATATGGGTCAGAACACTGGTCGATGTTGCATGAATTTTAATAAAGAGAGCATGCATTTACTGATGTCTGATGCACTAAATTCTTTTACTTGTCCGCCATTTTTCCTCTTTCCTGGGCATGCGCAGTAGAAAATGCAGAAAACACATTTGTGCATGCGTGCGTTGTACAGCGCTTTAGGACGAAAAATATTGCTCATTTCTTTTCTATTTTCTTATTTATTTTTCAAAGTGTCAAAAGGATATTGAGTTTTATCCTAATTAATTACGTTTGCAATAACTCATATGCATAATTTTTTTTTACCGCATCCCACATGGCGCCTAGCCATCAACGACAGATTCCACATAATGGGTTTACTGGTCAAGGCAAGGGGTTAGGCCTAGGCAATCTGTAACTGTTCCTCTCGGTATAGCGGTGTCGGCGTCGAAATCTCCCGCGTAGCCGGAGTCCATACGATGTTTTAGCATGTGCAATGATTGAAGTATGGTCCTGGTTATTTATTTATTATTAAATAATTTGCTTTGGAATGCAGCTCAACTTGGAGGAAAAAGCAATAATTCCAATTCTCAGAAGATTGAAATTCTTTTGTTTTGTCCTCCAAATTTTAAAAGTTATATATCCTCACTACATACCTATCATCCCTTTATATTAAGTTATGGGAGGCGAATGCCGCTTCGCTGCCAGCCCTATTTACATGCTCCCGTTAAAGGTCGAAAGGCTCAAAGGAAAAAGAAGGACACACATTTTAAGACCAACAACTTTATTCCCCCATTACTCAGAAATCCTAACAAACCTAACCAATGACGAAGAAGAGGAACCTATACAATGCTCTGCAAATTATCTGGATGCGAGATCGGGGTTGCCAATAAGGACCCCTCCCTGGAAAAAGCAGAGGCTTGGGTCCAAAAAAACGCAATTGAGAAAGTCTCCCCAGGCCCGGACGAGCGCATACCAGGGAAGGCGGAGGCAAATTAAAGGGCCAACAAAAGGCAGGGTTTCCTCGATGATGCACCTTAACGAAATAGCCCCGGCTGGTTCTAGCCTGTTAACTTCTTCCAATCTTGACGCAAACTGAGTGCAATCAACCTACAAGCATAAACCAGAATGGACAAAAATGGTGACAAAAAAGGCTTACTAGACAGGAAACCCTACCCTCTGTCGGCCCCAGGCTCCGAACCAGGTCCGAAATAGAGGCACTGAGAAGGCCCCCCTGAGGCTGACAGAGGAAGAGTACAAAAAACTATACCGTTAAATGTAAAGATAGGAGAAGAGTATTTTTTGGAGGGAATTTGCATAAAAGAATGATCTGAGACCTTATGAGATAACGATTTGTAGTGTGCTTGAAATAAAGAATAGCGATAGGGCTTGCCGAAGTTTTTTGGTCAGCGTGACTGCATGCATACCCGCTAGATGGTATTCACAATTGATTCTCATGTACCCATGGCTCTCCAGGCCACCTTCGCCTACTCGGCGGTACTCACAATCAATTTCTACCGTATACGCATGGCTCTCCGGGCCATCTTCGCTCACTCGGTGGTATTCACAATTAATTCTCTTGTACCCATGGCTCTCCGGGCCATCTTCGCTCACTCGGCGGTATTCACAATTAATTCTCTTGTACCCATGGCTCTCCGGGCCATCTTCGCCCACTCGGCGGTATTCACAATTAATTCTCTTGTACCCATGGCTCTCCGGGCCATCTTCGCTCACTCGGCGGTATTCACAATTAATTCTCTTGTACCCATGGCTCTCCGGGCCACCTTCGCTCACTCGGCGGTATTCACAATTAATTCTCTTGTACCCATGGCTCTCCGGGCCATCTTCGCTCACTCGGCGGTATTCACAATTAATTCTCTTGTACCCATGGCTCTCCGGGCCATCTTTGCTTACTCGGCGGTATTCACAATTAACTTCTCTTGTACCCATGGCCTATCTTTTAGCTAGTTTAAAAATACAACATGAAATAACCAGTGGCTAACACGGAAACCTCCCAGTTAATTTTGCCTCTAGGCATTCAAAATAGACAAAATTTAACTTGTTTGCTAAATAAAATGTATTGTATTGTATTCACTCACTCGGCGGTATTATCATAAATTTTATGTATTACACTGCGAATATGCTGCAAATAGAGCCAAACGGGCCGCAAAAAAGCTTATGAAAAGAGTCCCAAGGGCCACAAAAACATTCGAAGCTAAAAACAAAGGATGCTGAGAACGAAATAAGAAAAACTAAACGAGCTTTAAGAAACAAAGGAGGCCCCTAGGGACACAAAAACGCTAGGAATAAAAAACAAAAGATGGCGAAAACGAAACAAGAGAAAATAAACGAGCCCTAACAAACAAAGGAATAAAACTGCTAAGAAGCGTAAGAAAAACACCAAACGAATATGTAAATTATTAGGAAAAGCGAAAAGTAATTGTATGCCAAACAACGCCGAACTTACGAGCCGTATAGAAAAAAAACAACCAAAAACTAACCAAACGAGAAACCCAACGCGTGGGCTAACATGAAAGTCCATATTACCTGTTGTTGCACAACGGGTGACGGGTCCTGTCGTCCTCCTTGGGCTACACGTTCGTTTTCGCCCGCATCCTGCACTGGTTCTTGCTGGGGAGCTTGAGCTTGTCCCGCCGCCTGCTGTCCTACTTCTTGTTGATCCACATTAGCGGGTTGTGGAGGCTGTGGTAGTACGTTAGCCTCGGCCATGGCCGGTGGCGGTTAGTAAAAACAAAAAATCGAAATTGCTGCCGCCCCTTTCTTGCCAGGGCTCGAGTAAAACTGACCAAGATGCAATCAAATCCAACCTATTTGAAGGATAAGCCGCAAGGCATCATGCACGCAACGCGCTGACTTCCACTCGACGGCATTTGAGACACTTTTGATAATTTTTTGTTCGGGCTAATTATGTATGCAGTGAGATTTGCTGCTCTGAAAGAGGTCTATATGTTTAAAAAAAAATTATTCTGGAAAAGGAAGGAAAAAAACTAATTCTTTGATTAAATTTTTATGCGCGTTTATTTCCGTACAGATCTTTTTACTGCAACATCAAAAATCAAATTAAAAAAAAAATAATATCTTTCTGGTTTTGTTCTGCCTTTGTTTCGAGTTCTTTAATCCTTTGAATGTACAGTGGTTTGTCTTCTTAATTCTTCTATAGAAATTACAAAGGATTAAGCTTCTTTAGTCAACATTATTCAAACAGCTTCTATCAAGCATGCTCTGTTGCTTTGTCGAGCTTATACAGTACGCAACCGTCGGTGGCTTGACAAATAGAATCATCCAATATTTGATTTCTGCTTCATTGAAAAACAGTAATTTTGCTCCAATCTATAGCTTTAAGTAAAGGAGATAGGTGTCTTATATGGTAAGTTCTTCGTATTAGTACTGAATCGAACGAAATAGTCAGTGTTCATTTTAAACGGATGTCATTTGAATCCATTCTAGTAGCTTCATAACTTAGAATAATAGTGACGAAACAGCAGGGTCTTATCGATATTTGTCGATGATTCAAGCTTTTTTGACTGCAAATTACCCTCACATTCAAAATAACCAAAAAATTGTTTTTGCATCAATTATATCTTCACTATTGCTAACCGTTGTGTGTCTGGTAGTGATGAAGCAGAGTTTGAAAATTCTGAAGACAATATTGATCGATTAGTGGTAAATAAAAGCTGGCCGGGTTAAGTCTTAATTCAACAGAATGTTCTTAAATTATGTAAGGTTTTGTCCATTAAATATACATATATAGATCTGTACGTGCAAACATTGCTCAACAACGAAAAGAACTTAAGTCAAGCGGATAATCTTTTGGTGTCATTAATACTTATTGGGAACTATGTACGAACACGAAACTCTTCATTACGAACGTACTCATAGAAAATCTGAGTTGATCTGTGCTTAAAAAAACGAGGCGAATTCGCAGGAATGGAAACGACAGTTTTAATTTACTCACTTCTGCAGTTTTTTTTCAGGCTGAAGTTTGTTACGCAATTTGTAGTTACGCTTCAGGCGTTTTTACGCAGGTCGGCGCGCGTTGGTCGGTTGGTTATTCAGCCAGCTAGCTAGTCAGTCAGTCAATCTGTCTGTCTGTCACTGTATTTTTGTGCATGTGTCCTTCATTTTTTCCAGTTCTATCCTTGCTTTCCCCGTTAATTCACGGTCACAACTGTATGCTCATTATAATTTACAGCAGCAAGACCGCAGTGCTGGTTTAGCCATTAGCATGATGACAAGTAAAATTATGCTCATCGTATTGATCATCTGCATATCTCGTTATGGGGCCAGGTTAGTTATACTTTACATAAACGAGTCCACTATTATTGGGTTCATTTTATCTACACTGCTCTGTGACGAAGAAGGAACAGCAAGACAAGGAGAGCTGGGACAAGTATAGATAAGATTGGGACAGATCTTATTTATTTCATTGTTCACTGATGTATCAGTTGCATCATCATCAATCATCATTAACATCATTGTCAGTACCATATCATAATCCAGCGTCATCGTTTCATCATCAGTCATAGATATCATCCTATCAACAACAACGAACAGAACAGTTTGCTCTAACATCACCATGAATATTTAGCAACATTGTGTAGAATAATCGTGACTTCATAATGCACGCTGACCAATTATTCTTTCTCGAACAGCTCTGCCAGCAATTCATCATCGAAGGGCGTCGTGGAGGAGATCTTCAAGGGTTACGATAAAAATTTAAGACCAAACTACGGAGGTAAGCAAAACGAAAGTAAAAGTGCGTTTACAATACCAAACCAAACAATACTAATAACGATAGAAACGAAGACGCCAACAAAAAATATTGATAAGACGAGGAAAGGCCAGGAAGGACCAGGAAGGACCAGGAAGGACCAGGAAGGACCAGGAAGGACCAGGAAGGACCAGGAAGGACCAGGAAGGACCAAGAAGGACCAGGAAGGACCAGGAAGGACCAGGAAGGACCAGGAACGTTGGAGCATAGTTAATAGAGTAATAGTTAACAAAATGGTTGGAGGATGGAATTAAATAATTTTAAAAAGACTAAACCAGTTGGTTTATGGTCTGTTTTACTTGTCATGATCATGAACTAGAGAACATCTGAGGGTCAGGATTTTATCACAATCTTACTCTGTCTGTTTCTGCGTTAGGTGAACCAATCGAGGTGTCAGTCAGTGTCTACGTGAATTCATTTGCAAGTATCGACGAGACGAGCATGGTAAGGGGCTGATTTAGAGCCGAAAAGGGGCGTTGTAAGAGAAGGAGGGGTCGTGGGCCTTCATCTTCTTCTGAGGGAAGGGGAAAGAGCAAGGTCTAGATATATTCCTATATGATATTCGAGCGCACCCAAAGACGATAAGAAATAAAGAAAGGAGACCTGCATTTCTTGCGCGCACTATTCTTAGTTTTATCTTATTTCTTACAGTTAGGACATAAGATAGTTTTTGGAGAATGCTGAAATTTTTATGATCATGTTCACATATATCTATTTATTGTTTATTCACTCCTAAAGCTACTGATGTTTCATGCAGTAGAGTGTCCGTCTGTGTATATAAGTACGTCTGACAGACCTTTGAGGAGAACGAGAAACTGGTGAAAAGGGAGGGAGGGAGGGAGGGAGGGAGAAGAGTGAAATAGATATGGAAAGCAGATTTTAGATTGAGGCGTCAAAAGAAAAAAAAGAAAAAATAGAAAACCTATTAATATTCTTTATATTTTTCCTTTAGGAATACAAAGCATATTTCTATCTTCGTCAATACTGGAAGGATGATCGTCTCGTTGGAAAAGTCAACCGCACTTTGACCATGACAGGGTTATCTGCATCAGAATTAATGTGGAAACCAGATGCGTATTGTGAAAACGCTAGAGAATCGAACCTTGGAGAGGCGAGCGATTCGATTAACAGTTTGGTGTTCATACATCCCGATGGACTGGTGTTATACAGCAGACTGTATGTCTTAGAAGAACCATTATCTACAGCAGATGAGCAATTAATTCTTAAAAATGGCTCATTTTTGGGATCAGTTGTCCTTTAATTAAGGGGGGTTTCTTTTCCAGAATCCTTTTTTTCAGGGGGGGGGGGGGGATGTTATACGGTTATTTGGTTTTTGCGTTGTTTTTAGCAACATTGGGGAACATGCGGTGACGTGCGCGGCTGATGCGCATGCTGGCTCACCGCGGGCTCATCCTTGTGGCAACTTCATGGAATGACCACAATATTTGAGGGTAGATATAAGCCTGTATAGTACGTGTTTCGCGTTCAGATCTAGACCGCTACTATACGTCGTAATAAATCCAGTGTTTTTGTATCAGTTTTGGTATCTGTATGGTGGCCATTTTGAATCGTACATGCCACAGCTGGGCCGTTGCAGAGTTTTAGGTGTCAGTTTACACAGGTTAACCACTATGCTTAATTTGTTTACAGTGCTCAAGTGACTGCAGAGTGTAACATGGACCTCAGGAAGTTTCCAATGGACATACAGAAGTGTAATCTTATACTTGGCAGCTGTAAGTACTGCACTGGGCTTTGTGTAAGCGCGGGAACACCGAGTATTCTACAATATAAGCGCAAATATCTATTACTTCATGCTTCAAACAAGGGAGGTGGAAACTTCCCTGTTCAAAGTTATCATTGTCTATATATCAGAAATGAAATCTTGCCGTCTTTTTGAGTGGCTCATGATATTTTGTGAACCACAACAATGCGAAACAATGCAAGCTAAAGAATCGAGCATCGCTGCGTTTTGCAAAATACTGCAACGTCAGTTTCTCAGTTTTCGCTGACATCGAGAGCGCATGCGCAACTGCACATAGTTGTGTAACACAGCTGCAGGGTTATATTTCTACGATTTCTCTTCTTTGACGAGGCCGAGGGTCGGGTGGCTAACCGCATTTCAGTGACTGCTAATAAAGAAATCTAAATATATCTATACAATACAATACAATTTATTAATTAATTAATTCTCCCAGAAGGGCTTTTCAGAACTAATTTACATCTAATCTTGTTTGTATTGTTACTTATTTAGACAGCTATCGTACATTAGATATTGTTTATAAATGGCGAAATGACAGTGCGGTAGAAGTTGGACGGCGTGAGCTGGCCCAGTTCTCTTTGAAGTCAAGTCAAATAAGCAGCAATACTGCGGTTTATTCAACAGGTTCGTGAAGCTATGGTGTACCTTTTCTATTTCTTTCGCTTATTTTTCCAGTGTCACCAGTGTCAAATGGCCGGCCTTTCACACAAACATTAGTCCAGAACTGGACCCACTTTCCTCAAATATAACTAATTAATTAATATCGCAAAAATAAAAAGAAAATAGGTTTACGATTATTACCAGTCTCCTTCCACTACTCGGTTCGTCCTCGCCAAGCGAATCGATAAAAGTGGGTCAAGCTCTGGACTACACAAACATCGGCTTCGTGAAGCGAAATCATGATCTTCGTTTGCACATGACGTCATAGCCGGCATGTTTGAAGAATTTGACAAAATAAATTTTTTGTGTAGTTCCAACATGACGCGGACATGCCTTTCTCTCCCTTGGGAATGATTGCGAATCAAGAATAACACTACAGAGGTTAATTTATATTCGATTTGTTTTTCTCTCTTAACAGGCAACTTCTCTCTCATATCAGTGCAATTTTCATTTGAACGTCGCCTTGGTTACTTCCTGATCCAGGTGTACGCCCCAGACATCTTCGTAGTCATGCTCAGCTGGATAGTGTTCTGGATGGACAGAAATGACATGGGCAATCGTATGGCTCTTGGAATCACAACAATACTGACCATCATGTTCCTCATGGGATCTGTCAATGATGCCATGCCGCGCGTCAGTTACCCCAAAGCACTTGATTGGTATCTTATCGTTTCCTTTACTTTCATATTCTTGTCTCTTGTTGAATGTCTCATCACGTATGGAATCGAAATCTCATGTGAATCGTCGAAAACCACTAGTGATCTAGAATACGAAGAGGGCGACGAAAAGAAAAAAAATACTGCATACTGGGTTGATTACATGTCTCGAATCTTCTTTCCTGCCCTGTTTGTCATATACAACATATATTACTGGGGAGTGTATGAGTTTGCGTAAACCTAGACTTTCGCAAAGCTGAGTCGCGCGATGAATAAAGCACAGGCAGCCCAACCAGGATCACGCGCGATTTCCCCCCTCTCACTTCCTTGGCTTGGAGCAAGTCTAGCGTAAACGTAGCCGACCTAGCCGACCTAGCCCAAGGCTCAGCGAGGCTATTTTCATCGTAATGTAATGGAGAGCGGCGCATCTAGTTAAATATCCAGCTGATCTTAAATAGTGACGTAAAAATGACGTCACTGGAAAACTGAGGTGTGATGAAGCCTGCAAAAATTGCCTTATAAAAGTAAATTTTCTTGATTCTGATTGGCTAATATGTTTCTCAGATCAGCTGGAATGACACCTCAGTTTTCCAGTCATTTCTACGCCACTATTTCAGATCGGCTGGTAGTTTGAGACCACGTTACATGTAATATTTTGATTGGATTCTTATTTAGACGATATTTTCCCAACATGCATGTCTAGATCTGTTAACGTTTTAGGTACGTGCACCCTTTCTTTATTTGTTAAGGAGGGGTGGCCGCCGTGGTTGTGGTGTGTGACAGACAGACAGACAGACAGACAGACAGACAGACAGACAGACAGACAGACAGACAGACAGACAGACAGACAGACAGACAGACAGACAGACAGACAGACAGACAGACAGACAGACAGACAGACAGACAGACAGACAGACAGACAGACAGACAGACAGACAGACAGACAGACAGACAGACAGACAGACAGACAGACAGACAGATCTTATTTGTGTAGCTTCGCACATAACTGTTCATGAACTTGGTTCCAAATAAATATATGTATATAAATGTATATTTAAGTACGATGATAAAATATGAATACTAGATCACGTGTGTGTGTATCAATTTCTCATCCATTCTATCACTCATGATCACTCATCCCTTGGACCTTGGAATTATTGAACGGGCTCTAGAACGGCCAATTCTTTAATGTTTTTTATTGGTTATTTGGTAAGAGTATTAGAAAAAGGAATTGTTTCACTATATATACGAGCATAAGAAATGGTTTCAGTAACATAGGATTATCATGAAATAAGAACTTCCGGCTGAAATTGAATATTGGGATTTTAAGATTGTATATTGACTAAAAAATACAAATAAAATGAAACAATAATAAAAGAGAAAATAGAAAAATAGATCAGAATAGAAAAAAGAAAATGAAAAAAAAACTTAGTGACCCCGACGTGACTCGAACACGCAGCCTTCTGATCTGGAGTCAGACGCGCTACCATTGCGCCACGGAGTCACACATGTAAAATCAGTGTCTAATTTAGTTATATAAATCATTGTTATTCAAACAAGATCTTAGTCATTTCAGTTAAAGGCTTTAGAAAATAAGGAAATTTTTCAAGAACATTACCCTATATTCTTAATAATTCTTATTTTTTTAAATTGTGGTAGGTATTTTATAATTCCTATTCATATGTCCAGGCCTCCCCTAAAGCTAGATGCCAGGTAAATACACAGGAAGCCCAAGTTTTGTCAACTTGAAACTCATACTCCATACATGGACTTTCATGTTATTTTACATCCATTTGAACCTTCCTTTGTTTAATGCTTTCTCAACAAGAAAAAAGAGAAAATGATATACAAGTAATATTTTTCCGATAGCGTGAAAAATGTTGGCAGCAGAAGTGAAAGAACGGATGACTTAGCAAAAAGAATGGAAATACATATGACGTAATGTCAGTGACGCAAATGAGCTGTGCTGCGACAACACGGGCGAAGACTGAGTCGACAGAGAAAACCAGAAACAAACAAGAAAGGTAGTGCATAAACATCTATAAAATCCCAGCAAAAAGAACTAATTATAAGGAATTTTGCTTTCTTTTCGAGGTGAGTAGGATTAAGTATTATCATTACAAATACCCGAAGTGTTATTTCCCGATATCTTCCATACAGATGGGCAAATCATTTGATAAGAAGTTTCGATATTATTTCACGTTCTGCTAAGCTTATTTATCGTAATTATAACTGTCGTCAAGATCTGGCGGTATTTAAAGCTTGATAATTTACCAAGGTGTCATTAATTTGTTCTACTAATGAGGTATTTATTTATTTTCAGACTATAAAGATACGGCTATCAATTTTGTGGCATATCTATCGAGATACTTTACAAACCGTTCATACCGAAGGATCATTACTTATTCATAGACTTGAATCTAACTTAAAAAGATGAGTTATCAACAACCTTACAATCCTGCCTATCCTCCTTCTGGTCCTTATCCTCCAACAGCACCAGGATACGAACAGTATCAACAAGGTCCCCCTCCTCCTGGCTATAACCCACCACCCCCACAGTACTCACCTTATCCACAACAGCAATATGGACAGCCACAGTATGGACCTCCTCCTCAAGGTGGAAACACAGTTTATACCCAACAACCCAACACTGTCTATGTGTATGATGACCAAAGAAGAAGAAGAGATACTAGTGGAGAAGAGTGCTTTTTATGGGGTTTGTGCGCTGCTTGCCTGTGTTGCTGCTTATTGAATGACTGAATATATATGACCTTATATCGACTATGTATAGTGCATGAGTATATGAATATATATTTTTGGTGAAGTCTTAATTTGCTTTGCTTGGCATAATGTATGTTGTAAATCAAAAATAGTTATCAGACTTCATCAAAAACTTACATTTGATCAAACAACACCCAAAAAAATGAACACAGAACACAGGTGACTTAATAGAGCTGTTAAGTTGTGATGTATTTCAGGGTCCAACTGCTCAAAAATACCGCTAAAATAAAGTGAAAAATGCACTTAATGATTTAACTGCCACCTGAAACAATAATTATTCAAACTTTGGACAACAAATCCTATTTTTCATATGAGTGATATCACACTTAAAAGCTCTATACTAATTTAAATATGTTACAGCTATAGCTACTGTATGCCGCAGCTTCAAAACTGCTGTACCTAATACCTTGACTCAGTTATGTCAGAGCATTTATTGCACTGACATTTGATCTTACACAAAGAAAGTATGAAAATGATTATTAGATTTGCACAGTCATACAGGGTTTTACAGGTCAATATAAAAGAACAGTTATATTGACCTGTAAAATATTAGATATATTTTTGTCACAAAAATAAAAAACATTTAAATGAGACATGAAATAGTTTTCATTTTCTTCTCTGTCATAAATAGTCTCAGGGGCATAGTGAAAACCCAGGAATTGGGGGGTAAGGGGAAACTTATCTCTCATGAATAATCTCAGTGGCATAGCAAGAACCCAGGAAGTGGGGGGCAGAGGGGAACTTATCTGTCATGATTAGTCTCAGGGGCATGTTTTATGTAGCGATAGCCCAGGAATTGGAGGTAGGGGGAACTTTGTATCTGTCATGAGTGGTCTCGGGGGCATAGCAAGAACCAAGGAATTGGGGAGTTGGAAGATGTGCCCTCTCCCTACACTAGTATGCTAGTGAATGCAGGGGCGGATCTAGGGGGTGGATTTGGTGGCTAGCCACCCCCCTCTTTGCAGAGCTTAAAACAGGAAAAATAGGTGCACTTACAGTGGAACCTCTATCTTACAGACACAAGGACTGGGGGAAAGTCTGTAATATACTAGAGGTGTCAGAGATATCAAGTTATTTTTACAAACAATAAATGTATGATATGAATTTTGCATTACCTGGACCTAAAGAGTTGTCCACAACCCTAGACCTATCCTTTTAATATTTTTTTAGAGTTAGCCACCTCCCTTTGTAAAATCCTGGATCTGCCCCTGGAATGGTCTTCTTGAGTGGACCTATGGACTTTCCCTGTACCCCTGTCCCATAAAAAACTCCATCCAAGGGTTGATAGACACTGGAATAGAAATTATATCTTCGAGAAATGAATGAATATCGAAGAAAAAGTTAAAAAATGAAATGAAATTAGATATGAAGGAAAGTGAAATAGGGATAATAAATATTATATAAGTTGCATGTGTTTTGACAATCACTTTTTTGTTTGAAAAAAAAATTCAGAAAATAAAATAAAATTCTCAAAGCCATTCTTTAGATTATTTAGCCTAAATTAAGATAAAATCAAAATCTACATGTCTGAATAAACGATTTGTAGATCGATTATTGATCGACATTCGAGTCCAAAAACTATTCAATGACGTCTACACATCACGTGGTCAAGGTACTTATCCTTAAATGGTTTTCTTTTGTTCTATAACGAAATCCTATTGGTTAAGCTGCTGGAACGCGGGAACACTCATTTTACAAATCTAATATTCCTTCATTCCTCTCGTTGTTGTTCTGTGGGAAGGTTTGTAGTATCTCTCCTCTGTTTCTTTCTGTAGTTTTTGTCTTTTTTTGGCTAATATAATGTCTAGGCAAGGCAAAAGAGACGAGGGAACAGGACTTGTTGTTATCAAAAGAAGTAAGTATTAAAAAAATTCAAGTGAGGCCATTCACGGCCGCCATTTTGGTTAAGCTGTTCGCGGGCTAATGGTTTGGATTCTTTTTGCAGACGGCGAATCTCAGCCAGTACTTTTGGATAAAATCACCTCTAGAATCAGCAAATTGTGCTATGGGTTGAAGAATGAATTCGTTGAGCCGGTAAGGAAGGACTTTGAAGGAGAAAATCAAATACCTTCGTAGTTCATTGATGATTTGGCGCGAAAATGATAAAGACGTAAATGCCCTTTAGATAATTATATTCGTAAATTCTAACCGTGTTTTCTGTAAAAAAAGGCTCTCACTATTTATTCATTCTAGATTTCGTAGACCTGAGGTATTTTTCTAGTTGTATTTTGGGAGTTTCCTTGATTTCGAGCAAAATCAGTTGTGTTGTGAAATCATTTGCTTTGTTCGTACAAATGTGTACATCTCTCTAAATTTGACTCGTTTTTTACGAAATTTTCTGTAGAAGTTCAAAAATGAACATTCTTTGCTTAGCTAAATTACGTTCTGTTCCTTTTAGCTTTCTTTTTTTATTAACTACTCGAGAAGAAAGGAATTTTTAGCGCGGGAAAATACGCTGTAAAACAACGATCGTGTGCAACTGGCTTCAGCTCATTATCCACGTTAATATTTAATTCTCCCAATTTTTTTTTGCGATATTAAAACTTAGTTCCAGTATTACCATAGAAATGAAGAAACTAGACATTCAAATAGCGGTATACCTAAATAAAACCATTATAGGTACTATGCAAACAAAAGGAAAAGATTTTGTAAGAGCGCGCCAAATAATTTGGCGCGAAATAAACTCCAACTGTTAACATTAAGAATTATTAAAGAAAAAATATTCAGAAAAAAGTTTGAAATAATTTAATTATTAAAAATCTAATATGAATATACATCAATTTTATTTAAAGCAATACCATTTTGTAGACCAAAAATTGCTTATTTGCATGTGTACACGTTAGGCTTTTTTATTTGGGTGCCCTAGTCCTCTCCCTTGAGTATGGTCAGGGTGAGGATTTCTTAGGTATTCTGTTAGGATAGACATCACTTCTTTTCATAGCTTTACTGGACAAGTAAGGGGAAGAGCAGATAAAGGATAATAAAGCAAATCCTTTTTTCATGGTTTGGAAGGTCTTACCCTTTCTTCTAAGGAAAAAGAATAGTCACTCCTTACATATACCTCATGGACAGAGTATCTAAAGTTAATGTCCCTGTCCTGCATCTCTCTCACACAGCAGCCATATTGGCTGGAATGTTAGATTTTTCCCTGTGTAGCCTTGCATTCAGGTGTCACAGGATGAGTTTAGATTTAGTTTTTTTGGGCATAAAGCAAGGTTTTTATTCTCATGGGGATTCACCATGGCCGCTGTGTGATGAAGGTGCATGCTCAATGAATGGAGTTGGAACTAGAATCTTCAAATTATTGATGCTTGATTTTATTCTTAAAGGTTGAGATCACTTTAAAAGTTGTTAAAGGAATCTACAATGGAGTCAAGACCACTGAACTTGATACCCTTGCCGCTGAGATTGCCGCATCTATGACCACAAAACACCCAGACTATGCCTTATTAGCTGCTAGAATAGAAGTGTCCAACCTACACAAGGAGACCAAAAAAGTCTTCAGTGGTAAGCATCAAAATACCTCTTTCTGAACAGATCTAGATGAGGTTCATTGGGTTGCATTCCTCTTTCTGACTAGAATTTGGAAATGTGAGGAAATACCATCTTAGAGTGAAGTTTCGTGTTTGTTTCTGGGGAGAAGCACAACTCAATCGTACATTTCATCTTGTCTTTAGTATTTTCAAATCAATTCTCACCCTTGTTGATCCCTTTAAGGATTTATTAGAATAGATAGATTAAAAGAAAACAACTAAATTTCTAAATCTGATTCATTGAAATTATGGTTGATGCTTTGATGAACTTACTTGCGTCTTTGCATCTGCAAAAGCAAGGATTTGATAAACATGCTGTTTCCATTGATGCAAAACTTATTTATATTTTACAGAGGTCATGGAGGATCTGTACAATTATGTTAATCCAAGGAATAATAAACATTCTCCTTTGATCTCCAAGCAAACCAATGAAATCATTCAAAAACATGCAGATGTAAGTAATAAACTGTAACAAGTTGATGTACAATGAAAATATATGTCATAATTTTTAAATTATCAACTAGAAATCTTTTGGATTATTCAGCTCAAAATCACACAACATGGTTGGCACATTAATATTGTTATTTATGAACATTGAGATCTACCACACACACCTAAATCACATTTTCTGTGCAAATAATTATTGTACCTCCAATTTGAGAGCTCAGTGTTAAAAATATAATTTTGCATTAATTTTCAGAGTCTCAATTCAGCAATCATTTATGATAGAGACTACCAGTACAACTATTTTGGATTCAAGGTAGGACATGTATTGTTTATTGTTAATGTATTATGTGGTGAATAGCAACTACAAAGTTAAATGGAAGATACCTAGTTAAGGACTACTGCTAAGGTCTTTTTCTGAACATGCACCTATAACATATGGCATTGCAGTCCTATGTTTTTCTCTGCCAGTGCTTATGCTTGCCCAGCTAGTTTTTGCTGTGGAAGATTTTGGCTAGGTTGCCATGGTTTCCTCCTTATTGCTCTTGCTTGTTGCTGGTAATTTTTAGCCTGCGTGCAGCCCGACTTTAACTCTGGTTAAGACGGTCTGCGAATCAGCGCAAGATTTCTTGTTCTGGTTGCACGATTATACACAATAGACTGTGATTGGCTGCTATGCCAATTCATTCTTACACGCGTTCTGATTGGTTCGGTAAAGAATGATCTGCAGAAATAAAAACCGAACACTGACAGATATGTCAATATTGATGAGTAACGATTTGCCGCGGTATTCAACGACTTTCTTAGCGATCTAAGTTTGGCGTTAGTTTCGGTGTTTTACTACAGAAATTTTGTATTATATTTCCTTAGAAACATATAAAATAAGATTTTGAAGACAAATAATGCAAATAATGGATAGAATTGTCAGAGGAAGGAATTATCTTATACAAATGGTGTGACAATATGTAATTAGAGTAGTGATTCAAACAGCAAAGGTCAACAAACAAGTAGACGCAATATTCAACGGCAAAAACAGTAGATATATCTTGAAACCTTTCTTCTCTGCTAGTAAAACAAGCGCCTATAGAAATTTAAGTGACAGAAAAATCTCCTACAATATCCAGTATCCGACCTGTGCCTGAAAAATCCATTTATTTGTGAAAATATTGACAGCTATGCCAATTCATTCTTAGCTAATTAAGAAAGAGCCAATCAGAGCGCGTACCCAAATCCAGGTATGCTGCTGGGGGTAATAGAACAAGAAAACTGTCGCTGGTTCGCAGACGGACTTAACCACAGTTATGTTCCGGATGCACGCAGGCTAGTAATTTTCTGCATTTATGGCACCTACCCCTGCATACCTAATGTTGACAAGTTAAATAGGCGTTGCAAGGAACATATCTGCTATATAAACATGCAACTTTAAATAATTGCATGTACATACTGTGCATATCTCTTTTTGGCGAGAGAGATAAAATCTTATCAAGAGCTTGCCGCCATATTCAGTAAAACATTTTATCTCTTGCAGACTTTAAGCAGATCCTATTTGCTCAAAATGAATGGCAAAGTCAGTGAACGACCCCAGCACATGTTAATGAGGGTTTCTGTTGGTATCCATGGTGAAGATATTAAGGCAGCAATTGAAACATACAATCTCATGTCTGAAAAGTGGTTCACCCATGCATCACCTACTCTTTTTAATGCTGGTACAATCCGACCTCAAATGTCAAGTTGTTTCCTATTGACAATGTCGGATGACAGTATTGAAGGAATTTATGATACATTGAAGACCTGTGCACTGATATCAAAGAATGCAGGTGGTATTGGGATCAATATTCACTGTATTAGAGCAGCTGGAAGCTACATTGCTGGAGTAAGTAACCTTTATGACATTTTATTAAAATTGGAACGTACATCTATGGCTTTATCTTATGCATTTCTTTACATTTGTTATAGACAAATGGTATATCAAATGGTCTTGTACCACTCTTGAGAGTGTATGACAGCACGGCACGATATGTTGACCAAGGAGGTAACAAGCGTCCAGGTGCTTTTGCTATTTATCTGGAACCATGGCATGCAGATATCTTTGAGTTCCTTGATCTGAGGAAAAACACTGGCAAGGAAGAACAGGTGTGTATCCATGGTTACATATCACATCATTTTCTACTGATGTACCAGCATTACCAAACTTATACCACTATGATGTATTTATCGATCATTACTCACTATTGACCTATTGCTAATATCAATACCACCAAGATCAACCAACATCACTAACTTGTGCAAGCATCATCACTTCTGTTATTACCTCTCCTACCACCCACTGTCGATAACAACACCATCACTACTACTACCCCATCACTAGCTATCACTACTGTCATCACTGCCATTGCCACCATCACTACCACTACCACTGCCACTACCTCCACCATGATCACTGCTATTACCACTAGCTATCACTACCATCTCTGCCATTACCATCACTGCTACTCCCATTACCAATACTACCATCCCCAACATCACTACCACTGCCTCTACTACTACCCCAACCATCATTACCACTGATACTACCACCATCATCACTGCTACTACCACTAGCTATCACTGTATGAATTACAGAATCCTTTTTTTATTTTTTTATTAAACAGCGTGCTCGAGATTTGTTTTATGCTCTGTGGGTGCCAGATCTCTTCATGAAAAGAGTGGAAGAAGATGGCATTTGGAGTCTGATGTGCCCTAATGAATGTCCAGGACTACAGGATTGCTATGGAGAAAAATTTGAAGAGCTCTATAAGAGGTATATACCAACTTAGTCCATGTTCTGTTTTGTAAGAGAAAAATATCTGGCACACTCATCAATTCATTGAACCCTGAAATAACTGTCATGTTGATCTAAGTTCAGTTACATGCACCTGACAGAGTCTTGCTAAGCAAATGGTATCAATGGCGCCACAGTGGTAGTACACTCCTCAACTTTGAGGTCTTGGGTTGGATTCTTGGGTTTAGCATCACTTGTAAGCATAGTGAGGTCTCTTTGTTCCTTGATTCTGGTTTTCTCCCGAAAATTAGAGAAAGTGCATGCTGGGCTAAAAATCTTTATTGTAAAAAATTATTCAAATTCATGCTTAAAAGCACAGATTTTGGTACTGTGCTAGCCCAGCGTGATGGAGAAAACTATGGCCTATGTTTAAAACTAACTTATATGAAAACTATGTTTAAGAGAGAGAATCTGTTTCCTTTATTACAAATCCAAGAATAGAACCTCAGGTCAGAGTTGGGAAGCAAGTATAGAACTGCTACACCACATAGAATTATCCACTAAAAATATATATATTTTATATTGCAGTTATGAACAGAAAGGAAAGTTTATCAAACAAGTAAAAGCCCAGAAGCTTTGGTTTGCAATTCTGGAATCTCAGATAGAAACAGGAACTCCATACATGTTATATAAGGATTCCTGTAATAGAAAAAGCAACCAGAAGGTAACTGAAGTTATTTCTTTGACTATAAATAAAGTTCCATTCAATAATATTTAGTCTCAAGATGAAATAGGCAGTTTCTGAAATAGCTAATATGATACATTGTGGTTTAGCTTGCATACAAACATCTTTTGTTCATGATGGCACTCACGCTAGACCAGAATGCACCTAGTTTGTTGAACTCAGAAAGGGTCTACGTGGTTGGAAATATGGGAGTTTGATGCTAAGCTGAATTCTGGTCGGTCCCACAACAGTAAATTTGGGGACTCACCATTTTATAACACAGTTGAACCCCACTAAGGATGCTAGCTAATTGATATAAACAGAGGCATTCTTGCATTAGCAATTTACAAATTTCTCTGTTCATTTTGGTGTTCATATCATTGGGGTTGTATTGTAGTCTAAACAATTCTTTCAAGTTAGAATATACCTTAATCATACCTATTTTTTTTAATGGTTTATCTTCTAGAACCTTGGCACAATCAAATGCAGTAACCTTTGTACAGAAATTGTAGAATACAGTAGTCCTGATGAGGTAAGACCATGTGGAAAATCCTGCTTAAATAAGATTAAGGCAACCCTGACACACCACCCTCAATGAAAATGGGAGGGATCCACCAAGATTTGACATACGCCACCCAATTGACATTAACAGACATCAACCAATGACACGGTGATTATTACACATGCATTGAACAGTTTTTGTATGACTATGAACTATGAAAACTTACAGCAAGGACTGCACGTTGCATGACTTTGTACAGAATGGAAACATTTGAAATTCTGTGTCATAGCCATGCCATGTGCTGTGACTTTTCACACTCGTACAAAATCTGCTCTATGCCATTTCACCCTACAATTGTTTCTATTTCTTACAGGTTGCTGTATGTAACTTGGCCTCAATAGCCCTTAATAGATTTGTCAAGACAGACAAAACAACACCAGAATTTGATTTCAAGAAGCTCTTTGAAGTCACCCAGGTAAAAACTTTATGCTAAGTTTGCCATCCAAAGGAATTAGATATTAAGCAATTATGGTAGACAATTCATTCCAAGGATCACTGGAATGACTTGTTTCTTATTATTGTTCTTGCCAAAAACATGGAGTCTAGTGTTGAGATATTCACTGTTGGTCATAACTAAAACTGGTGGCTTACATGTACAAGAGTGTTCACGAGGAGCACTTCAACTGTATTGCCTATCTCCTTTTGCTCCAACAATATTTCTAAAATGGTTATTTAAACTTTCTGTCTTCCCCTTTATTGGGAAGTAAGAAAGTTTGTTATTTGTGACTAAACTTGTATATGTATTCTTATTTCTAAGGTTGTCACTCGTAATTTGAACAAGATTATAGATGTCAATTACTACCCTGTTCCTGAGGTAACATAAATTTATTGTTGAAAGGTTTTTAAATTTACTCTAAAGATGGATCCATGCTCTTTCAACTGAATAAAAGTTCTAAACACCTGTTTAATGTTTGTATGATTTTGCAGGCCAGGACCTCAAACATGAGACATCGACCAATTGGCATAGGTGTTCAGGGTTTGGCTGATGCCTTTATCCTCATGCGTTATCCTTTTGACTGTGAAAAAGCACAAGAACTGAACAGACAAATCTTTGAAACTGTTTATTATGCTGCATTAGATGTAAGTACAGTAATACTTAGGATTATAAGACTACACATGTTCTACTAAGAAACTGCCTAATTTCAATAACTGATTTGCATCACATGGATATGATGCTATGGTAATAGCCATTAGTAGAAAAAAATGGCAACCCTGTTTCCCAAAGTGGTAATTTATTATCCTCTTTTGCAGGCATCGTCTGACCTGGCAGCCAAAAATGGACCATATTCAACATACGAAGGCTCACCTGCCAGCCAAGGGGTAAGGAAAATCAATAATTACGACCCCAAATTATTTTTTTGCAACACCAGAGAAAATATTTGACTGTAGTTGTATAACTGTAGCGGGTGTGATGCTGGTAAATGTGCTGCTTACTATTCCCCTTTTGATGTATGAAATTGTTGGCCAGATGCAAGAACTGCAACAGATGCCCTGTTGGTTGACAACCCACCACTGACAACCCACCAACACCTGGCCATTGCATGGTCATCCAATGGTGAACATATTATTAAATCACCAACATCTTGCATCATTGTGAGGCTGGCATCCTGCTGTTGCGAGATCGATCTGTTAGCATGCTATCTAATAGTCAACAAGGCATTTGGGGTGCTGATCTTTTGTTTTACCGATATTGTCATAGTTTGTGAATGACAGTCAGTTTTTCCATGACAAATGCATTAATATTGTTTTAATTTGTCTTTAGATCTTGCAGTATGATTTATGGGGTGTAACGCCATCCAACCTTTGGGACTGGGAAGCCCTTAAGAAGAAAATCAAAGTGTAAGAGCCAAATTAATGTTACCTTCAAATTTAAAATGTAAAGTAAAACTTTTACTTACCAGTAGTTATTGCATGTATCTCTAGGCAAGGCATTCGTAACAGTCTTCTCCTGGCTCCTATGCCGACAGCATCAACTGCTCAGATTCTTGGTAACAATGAGTCTATTGAACCATACACTAGTAACATCTACTCACGAAGAGTACTTTCTGGCGAGTTTCAGGTAAAAAAAAATATTTTTTAAGAGTTTTCATAAAAATTTCTTTCTTGAAAATTAATGAAAAGTTAAAAAAAATTAATTAATTTGTTCATGCCTTTCATTCATTCAGTAATGCTCATATAGGCACTTTCCTACATGTATGCATGCTCTGATTAGCTCAAAATTGTGCCCAGAGGATGGAGCACTGAGCTGATGTTGTGCTGTCCCTGACTGTGTGTTCAGTCAGCTTTAAAAAGAACTACATTCAATAAGACCTAAATATACAATAAGTTTGTAACATGTTTTCTTTTTATCATAGATTGTCAATCACCATCTACTCAAAGATCTAACTGAGATGGGATTATGGAATGATAGCATGAAAAACCAGCTTATTGCCAACAATGGGTCAATTCAGGTAATTAATTCACAAATCTGCAACAGGAAGCATAGGAGACTATCAACTGGTATATGATGTTTTATGAATACCTATTTCCTTATAATCCTAGGACATCAAAGAGATCCCTGATGAAATCAAAGGTCTTTACAAGACAGTATGGGAAATCAAGCAGCGACCCCTCATAGATATGGCTGCAGACAGAGGAGCATACATTGATCAGAGCCAGTCATTTAATGTCTTCATTGCTCAGCCAAATTTCGGCAACCTGTCAAGCATGCATTTCTATGGATGGAAAAAGGTATATATGAAAGCTTTGTTATTACTGCGATTCTCAATATTCTGCGAACTCGGTAGTTGCTAGTTGCCCGTTGGAATTTGGTTTTTCACTGCCGCCAGTCAAAAAATATAAAAAGTGACTGATTAGTTTTGATTGACAGCAGCAAAAAACCAATTTCACAATAAGCATTTGAAATGTCCAAGTTTGTAGAATAATGAGAATTGCAGTAATTACCAGGCTGAAAATAATGGCTGTTCAATGGCCAGGCATGGTGACAGGCCATACTTCATTTCTTGCATGACTGATCAACACTTAACAAGAGGCATTTGGCTGCCGGACAAATGTCAATCTTGGCTTTAAATAATAGCCAGTCAACAGACAATGTCTGGCCAGACTTGGAACTTGTCTGATCAAATCTTTGCCTTGCTGGTCATTTTTGAGCCAGAAATGGGGTATGACCAAGCTAAAACTAATTTGGCCGGTCATCATGACTGGCAACTGACCAGCTGTTATTTCAAACCCTGATCTAGCTTGGCTGGACATTGTCTGTTGACTGGCCATTATTTTATAAACTAAGCTCTGGTGCATCTAAGAATCTTGAACTAATTCTTGCTTATTCTCACCAGGGACTTAAAACAGGAATGTACTACCTAAGAACCAAGCCAGCAGCCAATGCTATCCAGTTTACAGTGGATCAAGTTGCCTTGGCCAAAAAGACCAAAGAAAATCCTTCAAATAACAAATCCAATGAGGAAAAGGAGAATGCTAAAGCTGTTGAGGCATGTAGACGTGACAACCCAGAAGCTTGTGAAATGTGCAGTGGTTAGGTTTGGATTGATGACAAAGAAGACTTTCTAGCTGTAAGATCTTTGCATAGATGCAAAGATCAAGTCCTACAGTAGTTAAGGTGATAAGATTAGTGGGGCAGGATTAACAGCTCTCCTTGATCCTCTGTTAATGTTGCATCACACAGTAAGGTCTTTGCCAGTCTTAACTTTGTAAAAATAAATTACTGTACAAATTAGTAACATCTATTTTGAAACTAAGGGGCTATTCCTATTTGAAGCCAGGCAAGGCTCTTGCAAAATAGCAAGGTATCTCATGCTTTTAATTAAGCATTTAAATTTTTTCTTGATCTGCCTTTCTCAAAGCACATTGTCAAATATATTTTCACCAGCCCTCCTCTAAAAAATGACTGGTCTCTTGTGTCAAAAAATTATAAATAACTTGTATCGTCAATGTAGAAAAAATCATTTGTTTTGTGTTCATATATATTTATAGTGAAGTTTTAAATTCATGAAAGATCTGTTAAGCAATTCCATATTTCAATGATCTTTAATCTAAGTCAGGGTCATGACAAGGTATGGGTTAAAGAATGGAAACTAAAGTAATTTGGAATCTGAAGTCTGGGCAAATTTTGGGATATAGGCAAAATGCATCTTGAATGTGATGAGGCATGGAACACAAGAGAAATGCCACAAATTCCATTGAGAAGAAGCGTGATATTTTTGTTTCATGTTAGGCCTCACATCCAAAATAATTTTGAGAAGGGTGCACTATAACTTGTCATGACACTGATTTTATCAATATTGCAGAAAAAAATGGTATTTTGTACTTTGTGTCAAACTATTATTAATAAAAGACAATTTCAAGCATTGTTTCATGAGCTTATTGTTTTCCTCTGCAGCTATTGGGAAAATGGCAGCACTGCAACATGTGATTCCCCAATAGCAGAGTATTGGTTATAAATCCATGTCCAAGTGGAATACAATACATGTATTGTATTGTCGTTCTATTGTTACTTGGACATGGATTTATAACCAGAGTATATTTCCCTCCCCCATTCTAAAGAAAGGAGGCTGTTTGCTGGGAGTTGCTGGAGAATTGCACAGTGTAACAGGGGTTGTCTCACAATTTTTGTTGTTGCATGTAGCATCACAATCAATTAAGTAGAACTCCATTATACTTTTTGCAACAGATTGTGGCAACTGGCAATGCCATTGCACAGTGGATCAACCCAACAGCTTTTCTCACAAATTTTCAGGCATATTTATCAATACGCTGCAAGTTGTTGAGGTTGCATTGCAGTGTAACACCTCACTTCAGCAACCTGCAACACTACATTTTCAAGCCTTGAGAGACGATGTACTAAGAATATTGCAGTGTAACAGGGCCTTTGCAAATGCCGAAGAAGAAGCAAAACAAATTTAAGCCAAACGTCAATTATTGCTGAAGCAAAAAAAAAAAAAAAAGCTGCCATTGTGCACTGATCAAACCATAGCCAAACAATGCCAAAATTGCAGAAGAAGAAGAAGAAAAAACTAGAATGGTACACAGATGCACATTACACAAAGTGAACAAAATCATTGCAAATAAAACTTTTCCTAAAAAACTTGGGGAGCTCAGCACCCCCTAAATTCCAACTGGGGGGCTCTAGCAACCTCGTCTGCCACATATTGTTATGAGGTGCAAGTCTTCCCTCAACTTTCCTTCTGGCATTGTAAACCTGACTTGGAGCAATGACTCCTGGTCTAGCTTGGAGTCACTCACATGTGTGGGTGCGCTGGCTTGGTAATAACTACACCAGGTCCCATATCACAACTGGATGCCAAGTAGTATGATCAGCAGTAGGACAATATGGATAAAAAGTTAAATTTTACACCGTAAAAAATAAGAGAGATCACTTACTATATAGGATCACTAACTATGTAGGACAATAGACTGTTTTCGAGGTGCACAGACATAATCTTGAGGCTTTTTCAAGCAGTGTCAATAGCATTCCTCTCTTTTCTTCATTATTTCATGACACTCAAAATATGTGGGCTTCCTGTGGTTTTTAATAAGTACCAGGCCCTCTCAATGTGAACAACTTACTTTATTTGGGATCCCTGTGGTGATTGGCCTTATGCAGAAATTCTCGCGCCAAAATATAAATAAGCTTAATGAAAGCATCAGAAAACAAATAATCCTAGTGAAATACTGCGACGATCTCTTGGTTGAGGACCTAAAAACACAAAATGGAAGGTAAATAACCGATCAATAATCAAATAACTTCTTTTTAGGATCATGTGTGTCGACTTGGAAGGAAAAGGAACGTAGAACCAAGCTTTGTGAAATTTCTAGAACTCTGCTCTCGTGATTGAGTCCTTGATCTTTCGAATATAGACTGGCTAGCTTGCCTTGAAACTTC
This sequence comes from Anthopleura sola, assembly GCA_023349425.1. NCBI lineage: Eukaryota > Metazoa > Cnidaria > Anthozoa > Actiniaria > Actiniidae > Anthopleura > Anthopleura sola. Next base: position 4,500,805 of record JALHLI010000006.1, on the reverse strand, counting down.
AGCCATTTAATAAGTCACATACGACCAATGAGACGTAGAGTTCAAATGCAGTAGAATTAAGATTTGGTGAAGATCAGTCCATAGAGAAATATAAGCTTCAGCTATAAAGACATTGAGTTTGCTTTTGATTGATGTTCATTGATCAAAGCTCAATTTCAAAATACATGTATATATGGAACCATGTCTGCGTGTGGCTGAATGGCTGAACATTAGTGAATAATAATTTTATCAACACCCTGAAACAACCTCTGGGCTAAAGTCAGGGCACAGCTAATAATTACTCACAACATCACAACATCACAGATTGACTCCTTTATAACTCCACTAGTAGTCCCACTAGTATGCATTGTAATGAGTGAGGGAATTGTACCTGAGACCCCAGAGGTGATCAGCATATGTATCCACTATATATCACTACACCACCCTTGATTCCCTAAAGATCTAAGCTCACATTATTTTCATCATCCACAGCTGAAGATGATCTGGATGTCTTGACTGCACTTTTAGATAATGATGATGATTGTGATGGCAAGGAGGATGCTCCTCTTACTGAAGCTGCTGAAACAATGTGTTCAGAAAAAAAGACACCAACAGTCCCAACAACTCAAACTTCAATCAAGGAGACAAGTCCGACTTCATGCATGGGTAACAATAATATAATTGTAATACAAAATGTCCTAAACATACATGTACTGTATATAGTGTGAGGTGGGTGCAATACTGCTGCACCGCCCTTGTTTCCTCAAGATATAAACTCACATTGTTCTTATCATTCACAGATGAAGATGATCTGGATGTCTTGGCTGCACTGTTAGATGATGATGATGATAATGACAATGATGATGCTCTTCTTAATGAAGCTGTTGAATTGTGTTCAGCAACAAAGACACCAACAGTCCCAGCAACTCAAACTTCAACCAAAAAGAAAAGCCTAGCTTCCAGCACAGGTATATTTTTTTGCACTACATAAAAGTTTTAAAAATGTAATCCTTTTTTGGGCAAAGCCCAAGGATGACAGGACAAGGGGAGCCAGGTCCTATTCGGAGGTGTTCCCCCCCCATCCACTTTCACTTTCACACACACACTACTTTGAATATTCATTTATACATGTGCTATGGTGGACTCACATGTTGATTTTTATGGAGGGAGGAAACCAGAGAAGCTGGAGAAAACCCTGGTAGTACAGGAGAGAACAACACATCAAACAAACTCAATTCACATATGGCAACCACAGGGCTCGAACCAGTGACCCGAACATTTGGAACCACAGTTAGCAGCATACGCCAACCATACTACATGAACTATATATAGTGTATTTTCTACTCAAATACCGCAGTCATTTAAACTCCACTATGGTAATGGTGATGGGGTGGAGGATGGGGACATTTAGGCTATTAATACATGTATATGCAGTCTCATAGTCTTGCTTTTCCACCAAGGGTAAGGAGTGGACGATTTGAGGACAGTCACTTTTTTCTGTATAGATCTTGGGATTCACCCTTTATTGAATGGAATATTACTTTCTCTCTTTCATGTGCATAACATGCTTAGTACTCATATTTTCTAAAACAATTTTAGGAACCCCAAAATTATCTGAACCACCTAAAAAACAATCAACCAAAAGGAAAAGAGAAGAAACGTCATCAGTAAAAGAAGGAGCATCAAAAAGTGTTCCTGCCAACAAAGAAAAGGATGCTCAAATGGATTCATTCTCTGGCTTGCACATTATGTGAGTCAATAAGATTGCAGCACTACTTATACAGTATATCTAGACTTTGAATGGTGTCACACAGTGGGTTAGCCCCTTGGTGGTTTAGCCCTACTCTTCAAGTGGTTTAGCTATTCAAGTGGTAGTAACTGACGCCATAATGCAAATGGCCTATTGTTTCGAGTTGAGGCTTTTGGGTCAACAATACAGTAAATGTATAGAAACTGCATGACCCAAATACCACAACTTAAAACAATTGTTTGAAAGCAATGGAGTGTAACTCTTATATCTGCCATTGATTGATTTGTAACTCATTACTATATCTGCAGAAATCCACTAATCTCATCAATAACAATGTCAAAGAGAATGGAAGGACGCAAAATGATTCTCATCTCAAACATATCAAGGTTGATGAAAGGAAAGGATAATGAATGTGACTGGGTGACTATCGGTGTCCTTGCCAAAAAGCTGCCACCAAAGACAAGTTCAAATGTAAGTTTTCCTCTTATTATAACACAGTAGTTACAGTACTTTTGTGCCATTTGTGCCATTCATTAATTGAATGTGTTTTTACCCTTTCCTCCAGAAAACTCTAAATGGGAACCCTGTGGACTGCACAATGTAACAAGCAGAAAAGGGAGGGAGAGGGGGTGGGCAGGTTCTCCCTTCTTTTTCTCCCCCTCCTTTCTTTCCTTATATCTGCAGTCAGAAACTGTAACCATAACTACAGAAATCCCAATCCTAACTACACATGAATGTGTACACTTTCAAATTCATGTAGAGTTGGCTGTGTTGAAAAAGTAAAATGAACCCAAAGTGTTATAGCCATGTGTGACTGGAAATGATGTCAACCCAGTAAATAGTTACATCTCTATTCATTCCATTCCAATGTTTCAGGGCAAAACCTATGGGATCTGGAAACTATCAGACCTTGGAGCAACAACTGCAAATGATACTGTTGCACTGTTCTTGTTTGGAGAAGTATATAAACAACACTGGAAGACCATGGAAGGGAGTGTTATTGCATTACTCAATCCATCTATACTCCCGGCTAAAGAGGTAATAACAAACAAACAAACAAACAACTACATAGAAATACTGATGGTTATACTCAATGTTGTATGTGAGTAGAGTTTCTATTTGCTTTCTCTTGGATCACTGGTTTTCCTCCCTCTGCAAAAATCAACTTCTTAATTCCAATCCAATCATGGGATGAGGGCCACAGATTTGTTAGCCACTGGCTATTAAGTACTAACCTTGTAATAAGAAGAACGATTTAGTAGAACATTTTCCCCCTTGCATGCCTTTGTGTTCATGATATGATTTGAGTACAGTACACATGTACCAAATTCCTAGTCAGGGAATCAAAACTGGGTTGCCTTAGTTTAACAATGTTTTAACTCAATGTTTATAGAAACAGTCTCAAGAACTAGCCCTTACACTGGACAATCCTAAGAAGATTATGATGATGGGCATTAGCAGGGACTTTAGCCACTGCTTGGGCGTTACAAGGAAGGATGGAAAATCATGCAACAACATTGTCAACAAGTAAGTGTTTTTCCAAAAGAAACTATGGTTTTTATGTAGAGTACAGCACAAAATGTGTAAACCTTCCTTATATGTACTTGTCAAGATGATGAGATGAGATTTTAACCCCTCCCTTGTTGGAGAACTATGATACATATAAATCTTTTGGGAAGGATTAAAATGACAAAAAATCCCTTAGGGTTATAGGTGTGACTATTAAAAATTCTGGGGTTCAGGTAAAAACTGGAAAATTTGCTGGCTTGTGTCAAAATTAAACAATGAAAATTCAACATGGAAATTTTGGAGAGAATTTTTAAAATTCTTGATTGTCCATATTAAGTTTAAGAGGAAGTTGTTGAGGAAGAGAATGAAGGATGTGGACCTTAGGGGAGTAGAAAGTAAAATATGTGGGCATGCAAAAAGATATGCTATTTTATCATATATTTTAACTTGTCATTGACATCTGTATTGAACTTCCAACAGGCAGTATGGGGAGTTCTGTGAATATCATGTAACTTCAGCATACAAGAAAGTTCAGTCGCGAAGAATGGAACTGCAGTCTGAGTAAGTTATTTATCCTGGAGGTGGTTGGTATTGTCTGGTTGAGTTTGTCCATTCTGTCATTTTGATCAGAACTAGAATGGTGCACCCACCTTTATTGATGTGTCTAAACTGGTACAATAAATGGTATACTGTTCATGCACACACTCTGGTAGCTGTGGTGGATCCAAGGGTTGGTCACGGGGGGCCTGCATGGCTCAAAATAACGGCCAGTCATACCCCAGTCAAAATGTCTGGCATATGTTTTTTTTCCCAAATATGACCGGTCAACATGTCCTTTCAAAACCGTATTTGACCAGTCAAGTACCAAATTTGGCCAGACATTGACCATTGACTGGCCGTTATTTTTAGCCCTGTGCCTGTAACCCCCCTTTCTAGCTTGGAATAAGTTGGCTGGTATAACAAAAAGTGCATCTTCTAGATTTTGTGACCCCCTACTCAAAATCCTGGATCCCCGGCTGGGTTGTAGCCACAGTCAGTTCGAACACCTCTTAAATAACCAATCAGGTGAATGTGATATGATCTGAAATGGCAGGGTGCCCTTGAACTCCACCCATTTTGTAGCTTGAAATTAGTTGGTTGGTTTGAACATTAATTGCTCGATATGTGCATTTTTTTAACTCCCCCCCCCTCCCTGCTCAAAATCCTAGATCTGCACCTGTAGGTACTGTAAGAACATTATATCTTGCTGGAAATTCGAAATTTTGGTTCATCCTATGCTTATTCTGTTATCTCAGGTACAAAACTCCAAATAGAAATCCCCTTATGAAGAAGCTCTGTAAGGACATGTCTTCCTCAACTTTCATGTATCAGGGGAAAACACTAACCTTGAACGGCGCTGCACCACAGAAGACCAAAAATGTGTCTTTGGCTGCTCTCAACAATGTGCAGAATAGTAAAACATCACAAGGTATGCGTAGTTATTGTTCTGCTTGTTTAATGCCAATTCCCTCTAATCCTAGCCTTCCCTTTATACTCCCATAACATCCATCCATCCATCCCTCCCACCCTCCCTCCCTCCCTCCCTCCTTCCATACCTCCCTCTCTTCATCCATCCACCCATTCATTCATTCATTCATTCATTCATTTTAGTTACAGCTATCAAGGAAAAGACTTTAAAAACCACAACAAACAACACTGATCAACCATCAACGCAATTGTAAGTAATTACTAATTTTTTTATTCAGTGTTTTTATTTAGGGTTTACATGATCACGCAAATACAAACGCAAGCACAATTACGTGTGACGCAGTAACGCAAGTAAGAACTACAGTAACGCAAGTAAGAACTACAGTAACGCAAGTAAAAAAATACAGTAACGCAAGTAAGAACTACAGTAACGCAAGTAAGAACTACAGTAACGCAAGTAAGAACTACAGTAACGCAAGTAAGAACTACAGTAACGCAAGTAAGAACTACAGTAACGCAAGTAAAAAAATACAGTAACGCAAGTAAGAACTACAGTAACGCAAGTAAGAACTACAGTAACGCAAGTAAGAACTACAGTAACGCAAGTAAGAACTACAGTAACGCAAGTAAGAACTACGGTAACGCAAAAGCAAGACCAAAAGTGTTTTTGATGTAAACAAGCACTACTGCGTTTGTATCTTGATTTCCTAACATTTGCGTTTCACGTGTTTGTGTTTGCATTTGCATTGCTCGTGTCAACCAGGCTTTTCGGCATTTTGATTTTTGTATAAAAGAGACTACAATCCTGAGAAAAGAATCTATACTTTATCATCCGTGTTAAGTGGAGCGCATTTTTTACTTTCAGCCTAGATTTACTGGCACAGCCCTCTGTTGGCACCAGGAATCTGGTCAGGTATCTACACAAGGATAAAGAGAAACGTGAGTACAACGAACCCCAACATTGTCTGCCATTGACGATGCTGTGAAAGTGTGGTACAACTTAGAAATCCCCCGACTTTTGAGGGTCGGAGCAAAGTGACTCATCAGTCCGAAGCACAGAAATCTTAGCAGGGCTCGAAATAGGAAACAATTATAGCCTGCCAGTCCAGTAAATTTTGCCTGCCTTTTTATTATTTTTATTTTCGATTTGACAGTGCACCGTTATTTTTGCCTGCCAAACCGACCTTAAGTTTTGCCTTGCTTTTGGCCATTGGCAGGCCGCTATTTCGAGCCCTGCTTAGTAATTTGAGTAAGAGTTATGTGCCATGTACCCGCGCTCCAAAGATCTTAAAGTCGTTTGTTTGAAAATGACAAGTATAATCATGGTCAGTCGGGTACCGTAGTCTGCCACCTTGCAGCAAGTAGAAAGAAGTTGGAAAGCAGTAGCGAAGGGAGAGAGTGAGGAGGCTTCTTTCACTCGTTATTTTTTGGCATTGCTGAAGAATTATATCCCTTCTCTATTAAAAGGTTCTCTTCGTGTCTAAAGCTGATGGGTTTCTTGATTGATTTGGCGGGAACATGGCATAAGCGCCAAAACGCGCGCGCTCGCATTTGCACTCGCAGCTCTGAAAGACTTTAACTGCGTCACTGGTCTAGAGGTACGGACGGGGTTAGCGGTCTAACTAAACGCGCTTAGTACTAACAACGATCCCCCAAAAATAGCATTTCATTGCTAATACATACTTTACATTTTTCATATTTTTTCGAAAAACAGAGGAAGCTAAAAAGGAAACAGTGACACGACTGTCCGCATCCCAACTACTCAAGAATCACAATCAAGATATTCGAAATTCTAAAGAGGTAGCCAGAATGAAGTCATTGGTACCCATGCTGGGGAAAGGTATCCAGCCAGGCGGGGATATCGTTTTTGATGGCTTCCCTCGAAAGACGAGCAAATCCTCTGCGCTAGCAAAGGTATGACCCTTTTTAGTTGATTATGTAGAGAAGATTGTGTACGGTACGAGTTTGATAAATCACAGGGCGCGAATTTATGGGACTTCTAAGTTGTTCTCAATCGTACAATTTTCTGTCACGATAAACTAAGGTTTTTGTGAACGTCAATCAAAGTTCATGACACTATTGGAAAGTACAAAGTTTTCAAGGGCACGTGCCTATGGAATGTCATGGAAACGCCTTGATTGACGTCCATCAGAACCTACTTCGTCGCGTCCACGATTCCGCACGTGCTGTAGATCGAGAACGATTGTAAACTGAAAATCTTGTGCAGGATCGACAGAAAATTACGATAATAAAATTGCTTTACTCTTTTTTAGCATCGTGCTATATCTATCGTTCGTAACAAAGGAACTCTTGAGAAAAGCGACCCAAATGCTGTCAAGAAGAAGATTTCACCTTTGGCAAACAAGAATGTCGAGCAACGAGTGGAGCGTGATATAAACAGCAGTGCAACACAGTCAGATGGTAAGCAGTATCTACTAAATCTGTTGAGGGATTGGTAGGAAACATAATGGTCCCAACATAATTGACACGAATTGGCGAGTAGGGATATGATACAACGTGTACAGATGTGGGAGGCAGCCCAGGAATTGTAGGACTTTGACACGAGCGGGGCAAGGAGTCAAGAAAGCTTGTTGTGATGTGGTGGGGTGGAAAGGGCGTGGTGAATCCGTTAAAGAGTGACAGAGGTGCTGTGGGAGTGGACATGCCGCCAAGGCGATCTGCAGGAGAAGTACAGGGCAGATAAGGACACAACAAAGCATCTAGAAGTATCATAATAGTTAATGCGTTTTCCCTCGTAAAATTAGGGTGATTTATTTATCGTATTGTATTGAAACAGGGGTAGTAAGCAAATGGTGAGAAATTGAATTTGCCACAAGCTGTGCTGAAGAATTACTGAAAGAAATAGCGTATAGTATTAATATATTAAACCTTTGTTTCCTTTATTGTTTTGCAGAAAATTCCAGTCCAGAAAACCAGCAAAAGAAGAGAAGACTCTTGGGTCCTGAGTTTGGTGTTATTGACTTAAATTCAAACGAAGGAAAAAGATTACTTCGCGCTAAATCTTTGCACAACGGTCAAGTAGAATCGGTGAGGATAAAGCACGAGAAATTCCTACTTGTAAAATCATTCTCTTGTTTATTATCTCTGTTTCTCACAGTATCGCTTAAGACTGATGAGGTTTTCAGAACGCATCTGAATCCTTTCCCAAAAATTTCGAAAAAGGGTTGAAAATTAAAACTAAAATAAAAATACGTATATGAAGTACTTCCCGGTCAACTCGATGGCATAGTGTATCAGTACAGCTTCTTATAAGCAGTAGACACAAAAATGCTTACTGTGCACGTTTCTATTTTATGGTTTAACATTATCATAATAATCATTCTCTATTTCAAATCTTCATTTCCCCCGATGTTTATTGTTTTCATCTGTACAGGTGCAAGCAGAAAGGCAGGAAAACTATTTCAATGAACTCGAAAAGAAAGAAAGATTAGAAGATAAAATGAAGGCCATCAAGGAACTCACCGTGAAGGTCTATTGTTGTAAGAAGGTATGCGGTATTTGCTTTGATATTTTAGTTCAGTCTTATGTGTAAGAAACAATTGTTTTACATTGCTTCTATTTTACCAGGGACCAGGGAGGTGTGATATAAGGGCGAAGGTGGACATCGAGAAGGATTCCTAACCATTTGATGCGCAAAAGTCAGGGAAAACTGATTTTGAAATGCTGTTAGATAACTTACACTCTTTCAAAACTACGCGTTGAATCGTATAGGCTTTGGTGGACGTCAGTCTAAGAGCGTTTTCATGGAATCCCATGCCCAAGGGCTACCTAATCAGTCCTACTTTGTTTCCACACGATCCCGCGTAATCTTTTTATACGCTCTTTATTTAATTGAATAATCATCGCGGAGCCGAGTCTTCATGATGCCACTAAGCTATGAATAAATATCTTCTTGTTTCCAGTGTAATTACGTGGATGAAAGTGCGGCAGACATCTGCTTCAAAGAGAATCACCCGCTCAAGAAAACCACCGCCGTAAAGCGGTTCTTTGCTTGCAAACGCTGTGGAACTAGAACTGTTAGCTATTCTTCAAAGTTACCAAAGTTTACATGCAGGTACAGTGATGGGCAACAATTACTGGGGGAGGAGACCCTGGGGTTGATATTTATCGAGTGACTTGATCAAGAATCCAGGATAGATGGCCACTAGAATGTGCGCAAATTTCATTTAGATTGAGAGTCGTGGTATGTTGGAAGTTGGAAAGCTGTGTCTCATGGATGCCCCTAAGCCGTCTCTATGCTTATTCATACTTCTGCTTATTCTGCCATAAGCTTTTTACACCTTGAGAAATTTTTGTGTTCAATTTTTGAGATGTCAACCAAATTTCTTTTCTTTATTTTTCAGCAACTGCGGTGAAATGAATTTCGAGAGAGCTTCGATGCTTATGGTACGTTAAAAATATGAAATCTTAACAATCTTAACTATTTTACATACATCTACTCCGGCATCTCATGTGAGTAGAGTTTGTTGGGTCTCTTCTTTGATTCGAGGGTTTTTCTTTGGTCCCCCCCCCCCCCCCCCCCATTACAAGACCTAACACGCTAAAGCTACGGACACACGGTGCAATATTGCGCGCAATGTTGCCCTGCGTCTTGAATTCTAATTCAATCTGTGAATCAGCTGTGTCGTGACTTAGATCAGCCCAAAGGCTGTTTCAGTCAGCTGTGGTTCAATCTGTGAGACTTTGATCAGCCCATAAAGTTCTTCATTGTATGAATATAATTTTATTATAACTTTTCATTTTGGTTTTTTTTTAACTTCTAGGAAAGAAAAGGACCTAAAATTGGTGGAGAGACATTATTAGTCAGAGGAGAAGAACAGCCAAAGTGTTTGAATTTTATTCAAAGTTGAAATCTTAAAAACAGATTGCGTATGAATGAAAATCTGACGGTACCGACATGCCGTACCGTGTCCATTAGTGCTTTCGTTCAAGGCGCTAAAACCACAAGAAGCTAATCAGAAATGCCGAGTTTGGGTTACCTGTGGGTTGAGCGTTTTGCGTTTTCAGTGGTTCAGAAGTAGACCGCATTCTCGTACCCAGACCCTACTCGTTTCATAAAAATCCTGACGATTTTCCGTGAAATGAGTAGGATCTGGGTACGAGAATGAAGCAGACGTGCGCCGTGATTGGTTGAGCGGATAGCGTGACCTTACGGCCGCCGTGTTTTTTTTTTAACGTTCTTACAAAAGCTGCTCTAAACATTTTTATTTTAGCCATAATCCTTTCTTATTTCAGACCGGCATTTTCCATTCGGTTGTCCCACTGCCACGCTGCCCCCATTCTCTTTAGTATCATCGCTTTATTTTTCGGTTTTACTTAAAATATGTATTAATGCGGACTAGCTAAATCAAGCTTTTTATCGTATACCTATAGAACAAGAGACCATATTTCATGAGCGGAAACTGAGTGATTCTAAAGTTTGTGATAAATATTAAAGTGTTTAAGAGATTAGGGGAAAAACCTGTCTGGTGAGAATCTTAGTCGATCCTTAGGGGGAGGAGGGTGACTTTATGCCTCGTTAGAAAATCCAGTGATGCTCCTATTGATTTTAGTTTGCGCTTATACACGGAGGCAAACGAGTTGATTCTCAAATGATAGACATGTGCATTGGGGACTAAAACGAGAGGTCGTTTCTCAGTTATCTTTGCAACCTATGGTGAATCTGATTTGACTAGGTGTTGGTTTGTAGACGTTACCTATCCTAACGTTATATGTTCAAGATATTTTTATTTTTATAAGACATCTGGCTTCCCATTGCCATTTTACCATGATAGGAGTTCCTTCCAATTTTCCCTTAGAATGAACACAGCAACAACTGATATTACTTTGATATATTATACTTTAGACTTATAGAATGTAATACAAGTACATCATGTGGGGAAGGGGAGAATCATAGCAGAATTATTAAGAGTTGAAGTCTTAAAACTACGCACTGTACAGGAGCGACGGAAGCGCGGGGGCCGTGGAGGCACTGGCCTCTCCAATAATTTTGATGGCGGAGCATGCCCCCACCTCACACACACACAATTTTTACGTACATGAGTTCGCAAGGGAGCTAGAGGCCCCCTTGTAGGCAAATGTATTTTGCAAATTCCATTTTTTTTGCTTCGGCGATTTTAGATTTTAGCCCCCCGCTTCTTAGTTCCTTCCGCCGTCCCTGTGTAGCATGCAAAAGCATAGCCAGGGTCCCATTTTAGTGCATTGTGGTATAAGCAAGAGCAAAGCAATACAAGGCAGCCATCTTTCTTTGGGAGGAGGTCGTTATTTTCGTTTGTGTTTGCCTAGAGGCAGCTACGCCACTAGCGTATGCTGTTTGCAGACCATCGTTGATTTTCAAAAACTGGGGGCTATAAAATACAGACTGCGTAAAAATGTTTAGTAGGGCAATGTTTAAACATCTACATGTAGTTCACAATCAGTTCGAGTCGTTCTTAATGCCTCTTAAATACCAGTGAATGGAATTGACCACATTGTGTTTTTGTTCTGAAAACCGTTTTGTTTGAATCCAGATACGTTATCACAATATCTTCAAACATAACAGTAGTCTTACCCTGTTGACCATAGAAGGAGTATGGTCCTAAGATATAAGCTTCGATAGTGTACACAGCATTTGATTCTAAAGCAACAGGTTCATCAAGCATGATATTATATCCATAATAACCATCCATTTCCTCACTTAAAATTGAGATGGAGGAACAAACCAGGCCTATTTTTTCATCACTTTTATACAAGGTCAAAGTAACTGTATAAGTGCAATCCTTACTTCCAAAGAGTGTTATGCCAGTGAGGGATAGGGGTTTGTTTACCTTAAAATCAATTGCATCTGATTTTCGACCGTACGTCCAACCGGGTCCTGCAATTGAGCCAAACCTTGTGTTTGGTCTAAAACATTTACTGCCTCTAATCTTATTGCTAAATGGACCTGCTAGCGGAGCTAACTTCTTAAAGAACTTAATCACTTCAGTAACTTCATCCAACTCCAGAATCCCACTAGAGAGTACCTTGTCCGCGAACTCAGTCTCTGACATCAGTGGAAATCGGATCAGTTTGATCACTTCTTCCCCAAGTACTGCTCTCTTATTTTTCTTGTTCTCTTCCAAACCTTCCTCTTTGAGTTTATTTAAGGCCCATTTTTCCACCGCTTCGAATAAAACCACTTCATCAACACAAAGGGAGTCCCTACCAAGCACTTTGCACAACATTTCCTTTGGAATTTTTAGAAATGACTCAGAAGACACAGCTCTTTCAGTATCACTATCCACCATATCCCAGCACTTTTCTTCAACCTTCTCGTTACGTATCTGTGGTAACACGTGGAACACTTCTTCTGGTTCAAGCTCCTTTTCAAGGTATTCTTCACATTTTTCCTTCAGGAATGGCAGCATAAACTTCTCTGCTAGATAGAGAACTTCCAAAACATTACTTCCGGTTAAGTTGACCTCGTCTGAATAGACGTATCGAAGCATTTCTTGTAGTCCTTCCTTGGTGCAGTCTAGTAGGTCGATAGTTCGTCCAGTCTCTGCTAATTCCCCGTAGAACTTGGTCTCAAAGACAGGACTACTGATAGCCAGGACGTACTTGTGTGCTGGGATTGTGACTTTGTCACCATTAGCATCCATCACAGTCAACTCTACATCACAGAACAAGGACTTGTTGTAGGCGTATAGATTACGTTCTTTCAATGAAGATAACTTGGTTTGCCAGGCTGAACCTTCCATTGTTTTGTGTCGATTCTTAAGGTGATGAGGTCCGAATCAGGTTCAGTGTAAGATGGAGATGGATACAGATACACTGAGGAACACTGCTATGGATGAAAGTAAAAGGTTTTGAGATTGTTGAAATTGATATGATCACATGTCTCGTTCCCAGGGCCAACTCTCCGGGGAAGAGAGAGTGGGTCCTGAGAACGAGGTTAGTATTTGCAGCTTTGGATGACGCTTTGGACCTGACTTGCCTGATATCCACTTTATATAGAGGTTTATATACAGTTAATATGGGAAGAAAATTTTAGGGACTCAAGATCTGCAAGGAACTAGCTGTCTGTTTACACTGTATATAATGAAGGGTGTCCTCTTATAGAGTGGTCCTGGTCACTGTATTTCTGTCAAGTTTCCCCGGCATTTCTAATATCAGGCCTTTTTCCAGATTATTAGGTTGTTAGAGCTTAATCTGCTTTAACCAATAGGGTTGTTCTCTTGCATCCTCAACATTTATTATTAATTTACATGTAGGTCTTTTTTCTTTTTTACTGGGAATAAAAGAACCTTTGTCTAGTGTTGGGCAATGGGGGGAGGGGGGGGGGGGGGGGACTAAGCCTGGGACCCTTTGTTTGCTTTGTTGTTTTGCAGAAAATTCCAATCCAGAAAACCAACCAAAAGGAAGAGAAGACTCTTCGGTCCTGAGTTTGGTGTTATCGATTTAAATTCGCGCTAAATCTTTGCACAACGGTCAAGTAGAATCGGTGAGGATAAAGCAAGAGAAATCCCTACTTGTAAAATCATTCTCTTGTTTATTATCTCTGTTTCTCGTAGTATCGCTTAAAACTGATGAGGTTTTCTGGACGCATCTGGATCTTTTCCCAAAAATTTCGAAAAAGGGTTGAAAATTAAAACTAAAATAAAAATATGGATATGAAGTACTTCCCGGTCAACTCGATGGCATAGTGTATGCAGCTTCATATAAGCAGTAGACACAAAAATGCTTACTCTGCACGTTTCTATTTTTATGGTTTAACATTCATAATTCAAGATATTCTTCACACTTTTCCTTCAGGAATGGCAGCATATACTTCTCTGCTAGATAGAGAACTTCCAAAACATTACTTCCGGTTAAGTTGACCTCGTCTGAATAGACGTATCGAAGCATTTCTTGTAGTCCTTCCTTGGTGCAGTCTGGTAGATCGATAGTTGGTCCAGTCTCTGCTAATTCCCCGTAGAACATGGCCTCAAAGACAGGACTACTGATAGCCAGGACGTACTTGTGTGCTGGGATTGTGACTTTGTCACCATTAGCATTCATCACAGACAACTCTACATCACAGAACAAGGACTTGTTGTAGGCGTATAGATTACGTTCTTTCAATGAAGATAACTTGGTTTGCCAGGCTGAAGCTTCCATTGTTTTGTGTCGATTCTTAAGTTGCTGAGGTCCAACTGATAGGGTTCATTCTAAGATGGATACAGATACAGGAACAATGCTATGGATGAAAGTGAAAGCGGTCAAGACACGGGCGCCAGAGTCGCCTCCATGTTTGGTTTGAAACTAACGCTTTATTATGTTTTCAACGATATATTAAATCTGCTTCGGTACGGCTGACCTTAAGGTACCTGGACTGGCTAAAGTGGGTGTCACTTCAACAAAAACTGTTCAAATTGTATTCAGTATATCTTACAAATGACTTTAGAATAATAATATACATAAAATTTACTTCCCAAATCGCGTGTTAAAAGTGTCAAATTTCACACCTAAGGTGTCAAAAAAACACAGGTTACCCAAGGCTTTAAAATCAGTTATTCCGTAATATCTCTATTTCAATTTAACTAATAAGACTCAAACTAAGCATTTATAATCTACACCTCATACATTTCAAAAATTAGCCAGCCCGGAGCAAAATTTTTTTTCGTTTAGATGCAAATTGGAATACAAGATAGCCGAACTTCAAACCTTTGTAAAATTTTCCCAAATTAAATTTTTGCTCCGGGCTGGCTAATTTTTAATCTTTGAAGTCTATTTAAACTCTCTACCAAATACAATAATAGTATGATAAATACAAAAGAATTTATCGAAGAACGCGTCCGGGACGGTGGTGTTTTAGTGTTCTAAGGTCGCCGTAACTTTTTAAGTTTTGGATTGAAACTTAAGAATTCGCCGCCATATTGTTTTTGGCTTCGATATACGTCATGATACCCGATTTCAGGTCGATTGGACCACGGAAACTATCGGAAAACCTCGGTTTTATATCGTCCAAGTGTCGCTGGATCCAAATTTAATATGGTGTCCCAAACAAATGACGTCAGCCATAGCAACGGCGGTACGCATGCGCTGTACTAAGAGTGAAACATGAGCATTCGAATGTTGATTCATCACGGTGATGTTTTACAGCCTAAACAGGGCCTAAACTTCTACTTCGAGTCTTATTTATTTGTTATTTTGTATATATTACAATCGACGCATAGTTTAATGAGTAAAAGATGCGTTTAAAAGAAGAAATTTTACGCGTGACCGCCAAGAACGCAAGCCCTGTTTGTCAACACTTATGCCCAGAAAGGTCAAATCGCAAGAAATTCTCTCAAATTTCAATCAAAATGGCTTCCTTGGATACAAACTTTTTCGCTATTTTATTCCACATTGCATCGAAGTATGGAAGTAAAACAATGTAAAACGTATTCAGCTACTCCCAAAGCAGTTAGGAATCGACAAAAATTAAGAGATTTTTTTTTCACCCTGAGCCAGTCCAAGTACCTTAAGTAGTGAATAAACATCTAGCTCCGATTTCAATCTCGTGATGTTTGTCTGTTTAATATCTTAAAGAACCGATCGTGTGTCACTCGGAATTAATCGGTAACGTACTTAAGGAGGCCCCGAAGAAGAGAGGTGGGAGAGAAGAGGGACAGGGTACGAAGCTAGCCTTATCCTATTTTATTGTTTTTAGTCGATCTGCCGAAATCGAAATATTACTTCGCGCTAAATCTTTGCACAGCGGTCAAGTAGAATAGAATCGGCGATTATAAAGCACAAAATCGCTGAAAAAACTGACTATAATTAGGTTTTCTGAAAGCATCTGAATCTTTTCCCAAAAAAATCGAAAAAGGGGTGAAAATTAAAACTAAAATTGCATACCACATCCAACAGTTGCATACCACATCCAACAGTTGCATACCACATCCAACAGTTCAGCCTCAAGATCAAAAGCCTCAAGAGCTCATTGTGACGTTGAATTATGAATCCCCCTCGTTTACAGATCCGCGTGGTCTATGGTGAAGGATTCACCACATACACAATACACATACACAGCATCTCTAAATTCTCTCTTGTTTAAGTTGAAATCCATTTCTTTAACAGGGATTACTGTCAACCAAGTTAATGCTCCCTTTTCTATGGCCAGTTTCAAAGCCCTCGATGTCTTCCGGGATACTGTATTCTTAAGGTGCTCTACTTCCTCATTGTAAGCTTTATCTTTTCCTTCTCGAGCACTTTGCTGCAACCATCTTGAGGTTGTGAAACTGCAAATTCAGCTAACTTGGTTATTTCTTCTATCCAAACCTCTATTACTTTTTCATTAACGTACTCTTCTAGATAGGATCTGGATCCTAGCACTGCCCCCAGATGTCTCTGCCCTTGCGTCGTGACATTAATAGCTGTTCCTTTAAATACATCTCTTGCGATTTCTTCTTGTTCTGGCTTAACGATAAGCCAGCATTTCTTGTCGTTAGGGAAGTATCCTAAGTCTGGTCCAACCATAGTCATTGTGTCCCACCATTTCTTAATTTCTGTTATGGATCCAGCTCCACTCACATCATCTATGTAATCAGCGGCTGAAGGCTAAGGGCATATAAACCCATAGCAAGTGGGTCACCTTGTGTGGTTCTCTCTGCAGAAGATAGTTCTTTGCCACCTACGATAAATAACTTGCTGGTTCTCTATAGGTATTTATAGCGTAAACTGCAATTGTTGGACAAAGAACTCTGACATTGTGTAATGAAGAAGCTCTATTCAGTGTATTAAAAGCATTAGAGGCGTCGATAAGCAAAACAGCATCAGTTTCTTCAAAGTCAAGGAAAACTGATTTTGAAATGCTGTTAGATAACTTACACTCTATCAAAACTACACGTTGAATCGTAGGCTTTGGTGGAAGTCATGGAGTGATTCCATGATGAAATCCCATGTCCAAAGGGCTACCTAATCAGTCCTACTTCGTTTCCACACGATCCCGCGTGATCTTTTTATACGCTCTTTATTTTATTGAATAATCATCGCGGAGCAGAGTCTTCCTGATGCCACTAAGCTATGAATAAATATCTTCTTGTTTCCAGTGTAATTACGTGGATGAAAGTGCGGCAGACTGACTTTGATCAGCCCACAGGTTGTTTCAGGGTTCAATATGCGAGCGGTTAGCCGTGCACTGAGTTTGATCAGCGCAGAGGTTGTTTTAGGGTCAGTTCAATATGTGAGTTAGCCATGCCCTGATTTAGATCAGCACAGAGGCTGTTTCAGGGTTCAATCTGTGAGTTAGCCATGCTCTGACTTAGATCAGCACAGAGGTTGTTTCAGGGTTCGATCTGTGAGTTATCCATGCCCTGACTTAGATCAGCACAGAGGTTGTTTCAGGGTTCAATCTGTGAGTTAGCCGTGCACTGACTTAGATCAGCACAGAGGTTGTTTCAGGGTATCGATCAAATTTTATCATAACTTTTAATAATTATTATGATTTTTTTTCCTTTCAGGAAAGAAAAGGGCCTAAAATTGGTGGAGAGACATTATTAGTCAGAGGAGAAGAACAGCCAAAGTATTTGAATTTTATTCAAAGTTGAAATCATTAGAACAGATTGCGTATGAATGAAAAACTGACGGTACCGGCGTTCCGTACTAAAACCACCAGAAGCTAATCAGAAATGCCAAGTTTGGTCTACCTGTGGGTCGAGCGTTGTCAGTGGTTCAGAAGTACTGACGTGCGCCGGATTGGTTGTGCGGATACCGTGACCTTACCGTTCGCCGGTTTTTTTTTAACGATCATACAAAATCTACTCTAAACAGACTACACTTTTTAGTTTGGCCATAATGCTTTTTTATTTCAGACTATGTCATTTTCCATGCGGTTGTGCCACTGTTAATTCCTATTCTTATAACTTACATCGCACATAATGCCTATTGTTTTAGGGACATGTACTTACAGTTTAAATTATCAAATATAATTAACATTAAAATAATTAAGTTGCGACTTTGAGCCATAAATACGGGTTTATATTGGCAGCTAGTTGGGAGAAAATATGTTCCGTATATATACGGCCAATACGGGATATATTTTCTCCCAACTAGCCGCCAATATTATGTACTTATTGACTGAGTGGGAGGTCCGAATGGGAAAATATTTGGCTCGAGGTCCTGAAGTACGGAACGAGCGCAGCGAGTTCCGTGCCAAGGACCGAGAGCCAAATATTTTCCCGTTCGGTCCGACCTTAACTCAGTCAATAAGCATTTTATCATATGACCATATATAAAAAATCGATTTCAAAGCGTTTTTAATAAATGCGAATCAAAATCGGCAGCGAGTCCGAACGGCGAGTCCGAACGGGAAATTATTACACTTTTCGGAAAAGCGTACTTTTTTTGCTGACGCCATTTTCCCCAAAGGTTTTTTTTAGAATCACGCGTACAGTGAAATACGGTCATATGATAAAAACCCGTATTTGCGGCTCAAAATCGTTATAATAAGTTATAAATGTGGTTACTGAATTAACTCACGCCATACCATGACTACATCATTTAAGTAACAATGTGCGTAAGTAGGCAACTCTCTATTGTACTGCGGCAATAGCAACTTCCCCACATAACAATATCTTAGTTTTCAGACTGAAAGTATATCAGCCTATAGATAACTTATTTCAAAAATAAAATGTGCAAAAACTCTGTTTTGGAACAAGGTTTCCTTTGTACTAAAAGATCTCGTGCAATCATAAGCGCTAAAAACAATAGCCAAAAGACGTTTATAATTCGACATGTTCCCCACATAGAAATTTTGATACATAAAGGGTCAGGAAATCTTAGACGAAAAGTGAATCAGATATCAAATAAAATATTAAAAAATCCGCTTAGTTTTGAAATCATGGCAGATTTTCATGTTTTAACCAATGAGATGGACGGATTAGACAATGCACAATTAGCACCTTTCTGCATTCCATTGCCGTTTGCCTGCCTAGTTCTTACTAGGACCATTACTTAATGGTACAAGATACTATGTTTCATGAGAGAAAAGTGTACGTGATTTTAAAGTTTGCCGAATAAATCAGAAATTGGGAATAAAAACGAGGGGTCGTTTTTCAGTTTTCTTTGTAACCAAAGGTAATATGATCTGACTAGGTGTTGCTTTGTGGACGTTACCTGACCATAAACATTTTAACATTTACATTAAAACATTACATGCAGCTCACAATCCAGTGGAGTCGTAATTAATGTCTTTTTAACACTAGTGAATGAAATTGACCACATTTTGTTCTTGTGTCGTTGGTCGATTTCTTCGAATCCAGATATGTTATCACGATATCTTCAAACACAACAGTAGTCTTACCCTGTTGACCACAATAGGAGTTTCGTCCTGAGATCTTAGCTTCGATAGTGTACACAGTGTCAGGGTCTAGAGCAACAGGTTCGTCAAGCATGATATTCAATCCATAATAACCACCCATTTCCTCACTTAATATTGGGATGGAGGAACAAACCAGCGCTGTTTTTTCATCACTTTTATACAAGGTCAAGGTAACTGTATAAGTGCAATCCTTACTTCCAAAGAGCGTTATGCCAGTGAGGGATAAGGGTTTGTTTACCTGGAAATCAATTGCATCTGATTTTCGTCCATCGTATCCCCAACCGGGTCTTGCAATTGAGCCGAACCTTGTGTTTGGTCTAAAACATTTACTGCCTCTAATCTTATTGCTAAATGAACCTGCTAGCGGAGCTAACTTCTTAAAGAACCGAATCACTTCAGTAACTTCATCCAACTTCAGAATCCCACTAGGGAGTACCTTGTCCGCGAACTCAGTCTCTGACATC
This sequence comes from Anthopleura sola, assembly GCA_023349425.1. Taxonomy (NCBI): domain Eukaryota; kingdom Metazoa; phylum Cnidaria; class Anthozoa; order Actiniaria; family Actiniidae; genus Anthopleura; species Anthopleura sola. Next base: position 4,481,313 of record JALHLI010000006.1, on the reverse strand, counting down.
AGTGGGAATCGGATGAGTTTGATCACTTCTTTTCCAAGTACTGCTCTCTTATTTTTCTTGTTCTCTTCCAAACCTTCCTCTTTGAGTTTATTTAAGACCCATTTTTCCACTGCTTGGAACAAGACCACTTCATTAACATAAAGGGTGTCCCTACGAAGCACTTTGCACAACATTTCCTTTGGAATATTTAGAAACGGCTCGGAAGACACAGCTCTTTCAGTATCATTATCCACCATATCCCAGCACTTCTCTTCAACCTTCTCGTTACGTATCTGTGGTAACACGTGGAACACTTCTTCTGGTTCAAGCTCCTTTTCAAGATATTCTTCACACTTTTCCTTCAAGAATGGCAGCATATACTTCTCTGCTAGATAAAGCACTTCCAAAACATTACTTCCGGTTAAGTTGACCTCGTCTGAATAGACGTATCGAAGCATTTCTTGTAGTCCTTCCTTGGTGCAGTCTGGCAGGTCGATAGTTGGTCCACTCTCTGCTAATTCCCCGTAGAACATGGCCTCAAAGACAGGACTACTGATAGCCAGGACGTACTTGTGTGCTGGGATTGTGACTTTGTCGCCATTAGCATCCATCACAGACAACTCTACATCACAGAACAAGGACTTGTTGTAGGCGTATAGATGACGTTCTTTCAATGAAGATAACTTGGTTTGCCAGGCTGAAGCTTCCATTGTTTTGTGTCGATTCTTAAGATGATGAGGTCCAAATCAGGTTTAGTGTAATATAGTGTAAATACAGGAACACTGCTATGGATGAAAGTAAAAGTTTTTGAGATTGTTGAAATTGATACGGATCACACTTCTCGTTCCCAGGGCCAACTCTCCGGGAAAGAGAGAGTGGGTCCTGAGAACGAGGTTAGTATTTGCAGTATATATCCCCTGTATAGAGGTTGGTTGAACAGTAAATATGGGAAGAACAGTTTAGGGACTCTAGATCTGCAAGCAACTAGCTGTCCGTTTACACTGTATATATTGAAAGGTGTCCGCTTATAGAGTGGTCCTGGTCACTGTATTTTTCTGTCAACTTCCCCATTCTCTATAATATCAGGCCTTTTTCCAGATCAGTATTAGGTTGCTAGAGCTTAATGTGCTTTAACCAATAGGGTTGCTCTCTTGCATCCTCAACATTTATTATTAATTTAATGTAGGACTTTTTTTTTTTTTTTTTTTGCATTTGTGGAAAAATAAAATAACCTTTGTCCAGACTAGGTCAATTTGGGAGGGGGGGGGGGGGGGGGGGGTCAAGTAGAATCGGTGAGGATAAGGCACAAGAAATTCCTACTTGTAAAATCATTCTCTTGTTTATTATCTCTGTTTCTCGCAGTATCGCTTAAAACTGATGAGGTTTTCTGAACGCATCTGAATCTTTTCCCAAAAATTTCGAAAAAGGGTTGAAAATAAAAACTAAAATAAAAATACGGATATGAAGTACTTCCCGGTCAACTCGATGGCATGGTGTATACAGCTTCTTATAAGCAGTAGACACAAAAATGCTTACTGTGCACGTTTCTATTTTATGGTTTAACATTATCATAATAATCATTCTCTATTTCAAATGTTCATTTCCCCCGATGTTTTTGTTTTCATCTGTACAGGTGCAAGCAGAAAGGCAGGAAAACTATTTCAATGAACTCGAAAAGAAAGAAAGATTAGAAGATAAAATGAAGGCCATCAAGGAACTCACCGTGAAGGTCTATTGTTGTAAAAAGGTATGCGGTATTTGCTTTGATATTTTAGTTCAGTCTTATGTGTTACAAAACATTTTTTTAAATTGTTTCTATTTTGTCATGGAACCAGGGAGGTGTGATATAAGGGCGAAGAAGGACATTCAGAAGGATTCCTAACCATTTGATGCACAATAGTCGTCAGAAGAAAACTGATTTTGAACTCCTGTTAGATAACTTACACTCTTTCCATTATGAAGTCCCATGTCCAAGGGCTACCTAATCAGTCCTACTTTGTTTCCACACGATCCCGCGTGATCTTTTTATACGCTCTTTATTTTATTGAATAATCATCGCGGAGCCGAGTCTTCCTGATGCCACTAAGCTATGAATAAATATCTTCTTGTTTCCAGTGTAATTACGTGGATGAAAGTGCGGCAGACATCTGCTTCAAGGAGAATCACTCGCTCAAGAAAACCACCGCCGTAAAGCGGTTCTTTGCTTGCAAACGCTGTGGAACTAGGACTGTTAGCTATTCTTCAAAGTTACCAAAGTTTACATGCAGGTACAATGATGGGCAAAAATTACTGGGGGAGGAGACCCTGAGGTTGATATTTATTGAGTGACTTGATCAAGAATCCAGGGTAGATGGCCACTAGAATGTGCGCAAAGCTCATGGAGACTGAGAGTCGTGGCATGTTGAAAGTCGTGTCTCTAATAAATGCCCCTAAACTCTTTATCCAATACTTCTGCCATAATCTTTTTTGCCCCTTAAGAAATTTGTGATAAATTTTTGAAAGGCCAACCAAATTTCTTTTCTTTATTTTTCAGCAACTGCGGTGAAATGAATTTCGAGAGAGCTTCGATGCTTATGGTACGTTAAAAATATGAAATCTTTACAATCTTAACTATTTTATTTACATCTACTCATCTCATGTGAGTAGAGTTTGTTGGGTCTCTTCCTTAACTTGGTTCAAGGGTTTTTCTTTGGTTTTCCCCCCTCCGCACGACCTAACATGCTAAAGGTTGTTTGAGGGTTCAATTTGTGAGTTATAGCCGTGCCCTGACTTTGATCAGCACAGAGGTTTTTTCAGGGTTCAATATGTTAGCAGTGCCCTGACTTTGATCAGCACAGAGGTTGTTTCAGGGTTCAATATGTGAGTTAGCCATGCCTTGACTTTGATCAGCACAGAGGTTGTTCCAGGGTTCAATATGTGAGTTAGCCGTGCCCTGACTTTGATCAGCCTAGAGGTTGTTTCAGGGTTCAATATGTGAGTTAGCCATTCCCTGACTTAGATCAGCATGGAGGTTGTTTCAGGGGAATATAAACATTTTATCATAACTTCTAATTTTGACTTTTTTAACTTCCAGGAAAGAAAAGGGCCTAAAATTGGTGGAAAGACATTATTAGTCAGAGGAGAAGAACAGCCAAAGTATTTGAATTTTATTCAAAGTTGAGATCATTAGAACAGATTGCGTATGAATGAAAAACTGACGGTACCGACGTGCCGTACCGTGTCCATTAGTGTTTTCCTTCAAGGCGCTAAAACCACCAGAAGCTAATCAGAAATGGAGAGTTTGGGCTACCTGTGGGTCGAGCGTTGTCAGTGGTTCAGAAGTACTGACGTGCGCCGGATTGGTTGTGCGGATACCGTGACCTTACCGTTCGACGTATTTTTTACGATCATACAAAATCTACTCTAAACAGACGACACTTTTTAGTTTGACCATAATGTTTTTTAATTTATTTTTTTAAATTTTTTATTTCATTTTCCATTCGGTTGTCCCACTACTATTCCCATTCTCTTGAGAATTATAGGTTTATTTTTCGATTATGCCTGACATAGCATGGGCATGAATTAGTTAACTCAAGATTCTTATCGTACACATATCAATGGTACAAGAGACCATATTTCATGAGAGGAAAGTGTAAACGTGCCGGATTCTAAAGTTTGAATAAATATTGAATTTGTGGACCGGCCTGACCTTAAACAATATACACTTAATGACTGGTCCCGAGGGAAACAGTTAGTTTTAGTTTGGTCCCGAGAATCTCAATGTTTCCCGAGGTCCGCCGAGGGAAACATTGAGATTCGAGGGAAACAAAACTAACTGGTTTCCCGAGGGATCAGTCATTAAGCGTTTTGTTATATAGCTAATCATTTTAGACAAGTCAATTTAGAAAATTTAGAAAATTTGGGCACTTGTATTCCGGTCGGGATACAGTTAGATTTAACTAGTATCACGTGAGCATCTATCAACCAATGAGAATGCTCGTTATATAGTCAAAATGATTAGCTATATAACAATAACATTTACATTTACTGTAAACATGTTGCGTGCAGCTCACAATCTGGTGGAGTCATTCTTAATGTCTTTTTAACACTAGTGAATGAAATTGACCCTGGTATGTTGTTGTGCAGCTGTTCGATTTCTTTGCATCCAGATACGTTATCACAATATCTTCAAACACAACAGTAGTTTTACCCTGATCACCATAATAGGAGGATTGTCCTGAGATATTAGCTTCGATAGTGTACACAACATCTGGGTCTAGAGCAACAGGTTCATCAAGCATGATATTCAATCCATAATAACCATCCATTTCCTCACTTAGAATTCTTATGGAGGAACAAACCAGCGCTATATTTTCATCACTTTTATACAAGGTCAAAGTAACTGTATAAGTGCAATCCTCATTTCCAAAGAGTGTTATACCAGTGAGGGATAGGGGTTTGTTTACCTTAAAATCAATTGCATCTGAATATCCTTCATCATATCCCCAACCGGGCCCTGCAATTGAGCCGAACCTTGTGTTTGGTCTAAAACACTTACTGCCTCTAATCTTATTGCTAAATGAACCTGCTAGCGGAGCTAACTTCTTAAAGAACCGAATCACTTCAGTAACTTCATCCAACTTCAGAATCCCACTAGGGAGTACCTTGTCCGCGAACTCAGTCTCTGACATCAGTGGGAATCGGATGAGTTTGATCACTTCTTTTCCAAGTACTGCTCTCTTATTTTTCTTGTTCTCTTCCAAACCTTCCTCTTTGAGTTTATTTAAGACCCATTTTTCCACTGTTTGGAACAAGACCACTTCATCAACGCTAAGGGTGTCCCTATCAAGTACTTTGCACAACATTTCCTTTGGAATATTTAGGAATGTCTCGGAAGACACAGCTCTTTCAGCATCACTATCCACCATATCCCAGCACTTCTGTTCAACCTTCTCGTTACGTATCTGTGGTAACACGTGGAACACTTCTTCTGGTTTAAGCTCCCTTTCAAGATATCCCTCACATTTCTCCTTCAGGAATGGCAGCATGTACTTCTCTGATACATAGAGAACTTCCAAAACATTACTTCCGGTTAAGTTGACCTCGTCTGAATAGACGTATCGAAGCATTTCTTGTAGTCCTTCCTTGGTGCAGTCTGGTAGATCGATAGTTGGTCCAGTCTCTGCTAATTCCCCGCCGTAGAACATGGCCTCAAAGACAGGACTACTGATAGCCAGGACATACTTGTGTGCTGGGATTGTAACTTTGTCACCATTAGCATCCATCACAGACAACTCTACATCACAGAACAAGGACTTGTTGTAGGCGTATAGATGACGTTCTTTCAATGAAGATAACTTGTTTTGCCAGGCTGAAGCTTCCATTGTTTTTCGTTGATTCTTAAGGTGATGAGGTCCAAATCAGGTTGAGCCGGTCTAAGTTGGATACAGATACAGGAACACTGCTATGGATGAAAGTAAAAGGTTTTGAGATTGTTGAAATTGATATGATCACATTTCTCGTTCCCAGGGCCAACTCTCCGGGAAAGAGAGAGTGGGCCATAAAAAAAGTCTGTAAATGTGGAAAGAACATTTTAGGCGGACTGTGCAACAAACTGACCATTTACACTGTAATGAAGGGTGTGCTCATAGCCAGGTCACTGTATAAATTTCTTTCAACTTCCCCATTTCTTATGTCAGGCCTTTTTTCACATAATTAGGTCGACATTACTTACCTTATTATAGAAAATTAACGCTCCAAGAAATTAAAGTATTGGAAATTAGCGCGACTTAAATTAACGCGAATTGAGGGCAAAAATACTTTCAAATGAAGTAAATTAACGCGAAATAGAAGCCACAATTCCCATTTAAATGAAACTGACGCGATGAACACAAAGATAACTCATCTGAAAGTGAGAATGAAGAGCTTGTAGAATGAAAAACGAAAATATAATTTCCGACATAAACTGAAATGTTGTTATTAAGTGACTAGTTGTAATGTTCAGTTTTAAAATAAATATTTTTTCGAAAGTAGATTAAAGATGAAATTACTAGAAATTGATATCGTGAAAATTAACGTTCCACTTTATTATTAACATTAAAAGAAATTAACACGATTTTTTGAAATTCGCGTTAATTTCATGGAGCGTTGATTTCCTATAATAAGGTATTGAGTAAACATGTCTTGAGGATGATTTCAATTATTAGGTTGCAAGAGCTTTTAAGCAAATTAAAATTTGCTGTAACCAAAAGGCTTGCTGTCTTGCATCCTCCACTGACATTTATTAATAATTTACCTGTAGGTCTATTTGGTTCACTTATGCGGACGACAACGGGAGGCAAGGGAGCGGCATTCAATGCAAAAATATAATCGAATTAAAAAAGTTATAGCCAATGCCTATCACCACCACCCTCCCCATCAATAAATATTCCAGAACACCGCTTAATGAAAGCGAAAATGTACTCCACCTTAAATAATTAGAACTTTGGAAAATACTGATGCTTTTATAAAGAAAAAGTAAGAAAAATCTGGTTTTTTTTGGACCCGGAAATCCTTTTTTCATATGTTATTACGTAATTGATATCGATCAACGTCACACTCAAAATCATTAGATTGGGATGCCTGTGTTAAACCATCTGTGACTTATTGCATTTCAAATTCCTTCGAATCTTAGCACCTTCCACATTATGTACCGTCGTTTCAAATCTCTGTTCATAACTGTCTTTATCACTTTCATCTCATTTACAAGCTACAGAGGTAAGAGATAAGAGAAGTTTGGTATTTTTGAGGTTTGATAACCACTCGCATAAGTATGTTTCAGCATATTTTAAGAATCTACTGTATTGGCTTCATCACTAGCTGCAGGATCAATATTACAAGACCCTAATTTCCGGTCATACTCTTTCGTTCAAAAGTTCAAAAAGAGAATTCAAAATTTCACCTAGTTTGCAAATTGATTCGTATTCAATTAATTCCTGTGTCCTTGACGATTCGCTAAGCGACGGCAATATTACAATTCGTGTTCCAGTGTTGGGCAATGTATTTACATTACATATCCTCGCCCTCAAATGTCAAAAGCCAACTCATCAGAATTAGTTGTTTTTCCATCTTCAAAATTATATTTCTCTAATATATTTTATGAATTTGTTCTCTATTAATCTGAAATTTTGAGTCTTGCAAAATTGGCGGTAAATTATTCGGTCCGGTTGACCGAGGTCCGGGTCAGCGAAGTAAAATTATTGGTTACTAATAACCCTTGGCTTCGCAGCCTTCCGATCTGTCAAAGCCTTGATAATACTAAAACTAATGCACTTATAAATGTAAGTTCCGTGGAAGAGGGGGGGGGGGGGGGTGGTGTATTCGGGCAAGGGGTAGGGATTTGATAGCAAACCTGGGTCGGGAGTTTGATTCCACAAAAAAGCTTACTCTATAGAATATGTATGTATGACAATTCTTCCATTTGGTGGTGTAATGGAATCCTTGAATATTATAGAGGGACAATAAATTTAAGGTTATTCTAAAACTCTGTATCCATATTGCCTCCTGACCTATTAATTATGAATCAGGCAGAGTCTCTATCAGCTAGTGATTGTGGAACCTTTGTTCTTTCAGTTCTTGTAAATGCTGCATTCAAAAACTGTAAACCATTTGATGTGATCTCTAAATCCAATTACGATAAAGATCCATCATCACTTCAAAATCATTCCAGACGGCCAAATGGCTTTATGTATGGTTTTGCCGAATACCCACCAACCAGCACTAATCTGATCAATCCATGTGTTACTCTACAAAATCTTACTGGTCGCTCAGTGCAAGTTAAGGTAATAATGTCAACTGCTGAACGTTAATTTACAAATTTTAAATACTTCATAAATTAACTGTTATCTTGGGGGGTCACTCATATATAGCTTATACGGAGATGTTCCACTGGGTAGGGTATGGTTTTGGGGGATTCATGTTGTAAGAATGGCATAAGAAGATTGCATGCAATAGTTGTAAGCAAAAGTTTTACCGTGTAAACCAGCCTTAACACTTCTCTCATATTCTACCAATCTTTGCATGTTTTATAACTGCACACAATATGCACAAATGTTTATCTACTCCTATTGGTAATTCCATTGCAAAAATAATGGTTTTTGGATCTTTTAATCGTAATTTCGATTACAGAATCAAATTCAGCATGTTTCATACTCTTAGAAATGACCAGAAAATGTTTCATGTGAAGGGTCACAATGCAAAGAATCCAATTGAGCAGTTATTTTGGACATACCATGCATGCAGTCCTATACATTCTTATTAATGCTATAAATAACTGGAATAACAACAAAATTTCATCAAAATGCTCCAGTATTCATTATTATTTTAATTTTTAATTATGACAGGTACAGACTCTCCTCGAAGGAAGTAAGATTTGGTGTGTACTTTTTTAATAATTTTTTGAGATAAATTAAGATTTATTAAATCACCCTTTATGCAGAAGGCATGGTTGTTTTCTTGATTTTCAAAGTTAATTTGATCAGCCTCAAAAAACTAATTTTAAATGCATTCTGTTTTAGTGTAAAAGACGATGGTGGTAACAGTGGGTGTAGTGCAGTAAGTATAATATATAGTATATGGGTAGCAGTGAGTGTGGTACATGGTAAAGTGTATGGACCAGTAACACTGGGTGTGGTGCATGGTATAGTGTATGGGTAACAGTGAGTGTGGTGCATGGCATAGTATATGGGATGGTAACACTGGGTGTGGTGATGGTATAGTGTATGGGACGGTAACACTGGGTGTGGTGCATGGTATAGTGTATGGGTAACAGTGAGCATGGTACATGGTATAGTGTATGAGTAACTGTGGGTGTGGTACATGGTATAGTGTATGGGTAACAGTGAGCGTGGTACATGGTATAGTGTATGGGCAGGTAACACTGGGTGTGGTACATGGTATAGTGTATGGGTAACAGTGAGTGTGGTTCATGGTATAGTGTATGGGTAACTGTGGGTGTGGTACATGGTATAGTGTATGGGTAACAGTGAGCGTGGTACATGGTATAGTGTATGGGATGGTAACACTGGGTGTGGTGCATGGTATAGTGTATGGGATGGTAACACTGGGTGTGGTGCATGGTATAGTGTATGGGTAACAGTGAGTGTGGTACATGATATAGTGTATGGGTAACTGTGGGTGTGGTACATGGTATAGTGTATGGGATGGTAACACTGGGTGTGGTGCATGGTATAGTGTATGGGTAATGCTGCTTGTAATACTAGAAATAATTATATGTATTTTTATCTTGAAGAGCACATTAAGCCACTGTTGGGAGGCACATTCAGACACAGTCAAGTATGAATTCTACTGTGACCCTGCCAAGGGCTGTGATTCTGATGTTCAGTTCTGGTTCCGCCTTGATCCAAGTGTAGCTGGTAAGTTCTTTTCAGTTAATTCAATATATCAACACTATGTTATTGGATTATAAGCACTACATATGGACTACCGTACCCATCTATATTTTCTGCTGACATGGTGCTGAGATGCCACGAACATGAAACGTAAAGGTCAAAAATTGATATGGAAGGGCTCATAAACTATTGGTACTTCAGTTCAGTGCAAATGTAGCATGGCTGTTCTTTACCTTTGAGGGAAGCCAACCTTTTCTCTCGATGGGGAGAGTATAAGAAAGTATTTAAATGCATAAATTATACAAGTATGACACTTGCCATTCAGGCGCTGTGGAGAGGGAGGGGCTTAGGGGGCTTAGCCCCCTCCCCCCCCACGTTTTTAGCCAAAAATATATATTTTTCATTAATTATTGATAAAGCTTTCAAATGACCTTAATGTAGTAAGTATGTCATTATTGCCCCTCAAAACTGTGGGTCTGGAAATTGCAAAGAGGGTTCCAGTTACCAAAATGTCAGGGGGGTTGAGGGCATTGACCCACAAAGATTAGTCCCCCCTCCCATTCAAAACTATGTTCAATGGTACCTGTTCAAGTCACCTGTGAATTCAATATGACAATCATCTTCTTCAGATCCTGATGACTGGTGTACTCTAGAGTTAGAGAATGATTATCCGAACAGCTTGCTTCCAGTACCTTCCCGTGTCCCCACCAGGATGACGATTGAAAGCTTTACCTCACTGAGTAGAGTTTCACATGTACTAATTATCCTGTCAGTTCTTATAAGCTGTTTCTTGCTTCTTATTGCACACTAAGAACACTTAGAAACTAAATTATGATTTATTATTAGATTCAGACTGATTCATATTGTAGTCATCCTAACATTGGCATACCCAGAGGAGGGTTCTTATAAGCTGTTGCTTGCTTCTTATCGCACACTAGGAACACTTAGAAACTAAATTATGATTTATTAGACTAATTCATATTGTAGTCATCCTAACATTGCCATGCCCAGAGGGGGGCCTGTCTTGGGTCTCTGGATCTAGAGGGGGAAGGGAGAGGAGAGGATTTGCTTCACCTTATTATGATTTATTATTAGATTCAGACTGATTCATATTGTAGTGATCCTAACATGCCCAGAGGAGGGTTCTTGAATCTCTGCATCTTATTAGAGAGAGGAAGAAATGGCCTTCATCCCTTCTCCTCCTAGATCCCTGGGTGTCAAAGAGCAATAAATTTCTTGGATGACTGATTTGTATGTGATACCATGACCCTCCGGTCCCTATCCCCACCCCACCAAAGACTGGGTATGCCTCCTCATTCTATAATCTATTGTACATAATTTCAGATCAAATATTTTAAATTTTTCTTGATATTATTTAAATAAGGAAGGGTACATATATTGATTTTTTATTCTGTCATCGTTGAACTTTAGGGTTAGGAAATTAAAGCAATTGCAGGGACTTTATATTTTATAATCTTTATATTTTCGAATCTTAACCCCCCTCCCTTCCCCCTCCCCACTTTTATTCCCTTTAATTTGCATACTAGTTCTTACCCCACCCCCACTTTAAGATGTGCTCTGCCGTCAAACAATGCCATTTAGTAAGATCATGTTGCCTGTTTGTTTCTTTTTGGGACAATACTGATCTTTGGTTGTCATAGTGATACTAAATAGAATAACCAAACTGTAATCAAACATTTTGTAAACTTTTATTATTCATAATATTTCAAAAAAAATATATGTCAAAATTTAATTATAGAACTATAGTACAAAACAGTCTGATAGTGAATATTATGACCATCAACTGTTATGACAGAGATATGACACTGAGTAAAGAAATATATTTTCTATCGCAGAAACCAGGTGGAACTGAGGCAATGTGAATTGAAAAATAATGAAATTCTTTTGTTGCTGAGTTAAATCTCAAGTCATATTTACCACTTAACCAACATAATTAAAACTAATATATATTGTAAGAAACTTAATAACTATAGTACAATAAGTTTGATAATTTTATCAATATCAGCCTATTGAGCACTGAATAAACCCTCAATATTAAATTAAGTGTTAGACTAGAACATCTTTCCTCATATTGCTAAGGATTCCATCACCGTTTCTAGAAAGAAAATAAGCTAAGTGTTAGTGATTTAAGCATTTTATAACAAGAAAGCTTGCTTTGGCGCGCGTTGTATAATAAGAGCGCGCTAATTGCGTTACTATCGTGGTTTTTTTAGCATCTATTGTATCGTCATAATGAATGTAAAGCTAACCACCATGGCAACGGTACTGAATTGTACAAGAAGGATGTGCAAATATGGAAGAAATGAGTGGAGTGATATTCTTCTCAACAGACATTAACTCTCTAATACTTAAGTAAATATCTCCGTAAAATATTCCAACGCGCGTTCTATAAATCAATGCCATAGGTTACGGATGGAGCTATGCGTCAAAATCCTAGATTTAAGGTTATATAATTCAAAAAGGGTACTTTCTTTACCTCAAGGTTTCCAGACGCTGCCCAGGGGTTTCTGACAAACTGTTGGACAAACAAGGAATAATATCATTAGATCAATCATAGTCGCACGCGCGTACGCTAGACAACAAACTGCGCGCTTGTGTTTTTAAAATTTTCTCACACGCAAAAACTATACTCCTTTTATGTGAACACTGCTACTCAATAATGTTTACCAGCCGCACGATTGGCCAAGACTGCGCACTGAGAAGAAATATACCTGATCAATTGAGTTAACTAACATTGCAGCGCATCAGACGTAGATATATTCTTATTGACTGCGCGCTTAATCTACAGTCTTGAGTTTTGCTGGATTCCATGGCCACTTTGATAAAGCTGTTTTGTTCATGCGTTTAGCTAAGCGGCCGGCCACAACACTAACAGCTAGCCCGCTGGACTGTCATATTTATTGCAATCTTTTACTGTGCACTCATAATAGTGTTATACACACTTCTTATCCACTCCACACAGATTGCGGAAATTTGAAATTCTACAAATTCGTATTGGCCAAATTTCGTTTCCTAGTTTATCAGATTTTAACTTAGACATGGCTATAGCTTTGGTAATTTATAAACGAGGGAAAAAGTTATGGTACGTTACTTACGTCCGCAGTATTTTCTACAGTACTTTGAAGCATAAGTGGGCTGGCCTTTGCAGTGATTCATACCGTACATATTCATTAAGTGTGCGCAGTCATCTCTCTTGTCCTCACATTCACCTGCAGAAAAGGCAAAATAGGTCAGCTAAAATTTAAAAGTTACACAAGGATATTGGAAAAGAAAATTTTATTGACAAAACAAGCTAACCGACTTAATTATTACACTGTATATACTGAAATATTTCTTTGTTTACAATGAGGACACTCGAACCATGAGCACTTGATATTTTTATATTTTTCATTTTATGAACTTTCTACTGCTTCAAACCTTCTGAAAATGAAGCACTGAACTCAAATAATCTTATTGTTCAAAATAAATCATATTTCCAATCGATTCACACAAGGGATAAAGGAGAAAAAAAGTATTAAAAAACCTCGATCAAAGTGTTCACGGTTCGAGTCTCCTCACTGTAAGATTTTCAACGAAAAAATAAACACAATTCATCAGATTTGTATTTCTCAAAAGGATTGAAATTTCCAAGATTTTTCCCGCCAAAAACAATAATTCTATTTTTACTGGAAATATGTGATTATACGAGACTCCAAAGAAAGAAATAAAAAGGAAGAGTATACAACATTTTCAGTGATAAGTAGATAACGGATTTAACATGGCTTTTGTAAACGGTGGCTCCAGAAAATCTGTAAAAAGCCTCGGTGCACATGAGTTAATAGTACAGTGAGTGGCGCCGAATTTGAAAACAAACTCTTCAAGAATACCGATCTTTTAACTCGTGTTAAGAATAATGTTAGTTAACGCTTTATTACCTGATGGTGCGGGAGGCTTTAATTCTGAAAAGAAGAAAATAATAATCAGAATCAGAATCATAAAAAACTTAAATACACTCAAAAACCTCAAAAATCATGCAAGGAAAGAAAACTTACTTTTGGGTCCGCCTGCGAAAAGAAAAATAGAAAAAAATGTGATTAAAAATTTAGCAAAATGACAGTACGTGGTGACTGAAATACGAACGACGACAATTCCTTGGGACTGGTCGCTAGATAGAGGTTGGCTGCTAGCAATAGAGGTTATTCTTTAGCGTAATTCGTCTCACATCTCGGGTTGTATTTGAAAAAGCTCCTTTCAATCAACAAGGACGCGCATGGCTCAACTATTAAACGTGAGATTAAGTGGTGACGTCTCTGACGTTTCTGAGACTCAGAGGTGACGCCGCAACAACTTTACTGATTATAGAGTATAAAATATTTGTTGCGTATGGAATTGCACAGTTTCATTAACTAATAAGCAAACTTACAAGGGCTGCAGGTCCTTTTACAGAAGGGCTGATCGCCATAGTCTGCACAATACCCGGGATCAACTTTTAACATTTCCCCACAGATTTCTGGCTGCTGGTCTGACCATTCCATGCAAGGCAATTCCTCTACAAAACAATGTACAAATCTGAATAAGATTATTGAACTCTTCTTTCTTTTCTTGGGTGGGAGTCTATTAACGTAATTAAGTACTGCAGCATACTAGTACTGGACAATACCGTAGTATCTTCTACATGGGCCTCTCTCCTAGTACAGTACGTATATATTATCAGAATCGAAGTTACAGCATTCAATCGATAAAAATTAGATACTTCAAAAGTAATTAGCCCCGACCCGGCTCGGGTCGGATCATATGTGAGTTGAGTTTGTTGGATGTCTTGTTCTCTCCCTTGCAATGAGGGTTTTCTCCAGGTACTCCGGTTTCCTCCCTCCATAAAATCAACATGTGAGATTAGTTGTATGCATAGGATATATAATGTAGTGGTAGTGTGTGTGAGTGACAGTGGGCCAAATTGGAAACCAGTATTAAGTTACTGAATTTGAATCCCACTATAAAAAAAAGTGATTTATTTATTTTACTTATTTAAAATTCGACTAAAAATTTTGACTCCCGAACGTACGGAATAGAAATGCAACTGAGTCGGCGTTCTAAAATCTCAGATATTGACCTCATCAGGGATGTCACTCTCATGTGCTGTTCACAGATACGCGCCACGGATGGAGATGATCGATAGCTTGGATCTAGAGCAGCTGTCATTGGCTATGATTTAGTGACTGAGTTTTGGGTCGGTAAATTTAGCGGGAAAGAGAAAAAAATTCGCCCCGCGTCAGCAGATGTACACAGAAAGCAAAGGAACTTCGCAAAAGTCTAACATCATTAGTGCCTCTTACACTTGATTGAACTTGATTTGCAAAACTGTTAGTCCTAGTGACAGGCCGCGAAACACTCGTATTCTAGTACTTTTCAACATCGAAACAATGAAAGGTCATATGTTATCGTAGCTCATATAGTCAAAGTACCCCCGATACTTCTTTTCATAAACTTGGTTCATTTTGAATTAGATTTTCTTAGAGTAGGAGTCCAGTTATCATATTCGTGACTGATAAATGAGTTCCAATTCAAATTTGGATTAAAAAAACACGCGTAAGCCATCCAATCACAATGCTTAAACAAATGTTTGAATAAAGAAGCCATTTGAGTGTCAGCCTCGTGTCAATTCAAAAACTATGGAGGGGTGGGGTTAGGAAGTACGTGCAACAGAAACTTGTACGAAGAATTTGAACAAAAAAGCAATACAGAATTTTCTAACAAATAACTAGATCAGTTTGCTAAATCTTTTCTAAGCTTCGAATTCGAAATAATACTTCGTGTCCTGAAAATGTTTGCTTTGACTTTAGTTTCGAATGACAAAGATTTCAAATCTTCTTCGAAGGTTGTTGAAATAGTTTACACAACTTTTTGATAAAAATAATAAGAACAAATTGAATGTATTTTAAGTTTCTTACCTCCACTATCTCGCAGTAAGTCATCAAAAAGTCGTTTAAGCGCTGTACGACCTGTGAAAGAAACAACAAAATTTAGGATGAGCAATACTAGTAATACACAACTTACACATACTACTGATAATAGTATTGTTATATTCTTTGTAATAAATGAACAATCGATATGGACTTACGGTAGGATCCTTCTGATGGAAGAACCACGATAAGGCAGCACGTCAAGCACAGCAACAGTTTCAAGCTCATTTTCGGGTACTTAGTCTTTGAGTGAAGTATTTTACCTTTCTTCTGCAGAACTGGGAGTGGAGTAAATAAGGTTTCACTTGGTCGGGACTTTTATACCCTGTTGTTGCGTGGGATGAAAGAATTATAGTTGATTGACTTCGTGACAATGATCTTCAACAGCTTGTTCAAAACACCCAATCAATAGCCGCCCCAAACAACGAATATTTTCTCGTTGTTTGCTCTTTGATTTCGAACGACATCTTTGCTTTATATTGGACTTATGGGATCGGATCAGTGAACATTAACCGTTAGAAAAAGGCGCGCAAATTATATCTTTGCAACAATTCTGTTTAACAGTGTTTTTTGGAAGCCATGGAGGTTTTGTTAGGCATGGCGTAGATCTTTATTTTCGCGTCCTTTTGGGGATAATCTGATCATATTTCTAACAGCGTCGCATTCCTTTTTCGCGTCCTTTTGGTTCTCAAGATTCAAATCACGAGCATATTACCCAATCTGTTCGTGTGTGCTTTTTACACGACCGTTGCATTTTCATAAACTCTGCGGTAAAACGAAGCATACCTTTGTGGAAGTGTGACTTATTATCTAGATATTGAGTTCTACATGAGGGTAATAACAGGAAGGAATATTGGTTGTCGGTCATGACTTACAATCACACGGAAAAGCGATGGTTGTTTTGTTTTGACTCGGAAACCATAGACGCGCCACGCGACGCTTCATTGCGTTCATTTTAAGGATATTTTGTCCAGATGTATACAAAACAACACGAGAAGGACTAAGAATAATATCATATGACTTCAAAGTCTATCTGTCATTGATGCAGTGTAATCTCATTCGATGAGCCATTGATAATTAAGGACGATAAGCTCGTGGAGAAAACAAGGAGGAAAAATATGGTTTAATAAAAAAAAAAGGTGTAGATAACCACCGAGGTAGTACCAACCACTATTAACGTAATACTAACCTTAAATGTAATGAATATTTACCGGCTATCAAATGTAAGAAAAAAGCAAACCACTAACTCAAAAACTTTTAACCTTTTAAAATGTAATTAAAAACTTAACCACTAAAATGTAATAACTTTGTAATATCAAGCTCTAAGAGAAAGGCTGTTAGAAGCACAATTGTCAGTTGTTAGAAGCACACCATACCACCCCTTGTCGCAGGGAAAAGTGGAAAGGTCGTATCGAGGTCTACAAAACTGAGAAAATAGCATTAAATGAGTATCAGAGACTTCACTGAAGAATCTATAAAAGCACTCGGTCATCAGTGTCGGTCAGAGCTTCTATAGATTCTACCTTTTTCTCCAGGCAAATTGGATTTGGTATTTTGAAATATGCTTCGTGCGGCTGTCTATGCCTAGGCTTATGCTTTTTGTGCCTTGCATTACGCGTTTGGCAATCAAATAGAAGGTATCCTCTTGGCGTTGAGGACAAAACGCTAAATTACTTATTGTTTTGAAGCGGCAATGTTAGAACAGAAGGTGATGTGGTTCATTTTTTCCTGTCTGCCATTTCCCGTTGAAGTAATATCTCTACTTTACAACATATCGGTCACGTGACCTATGCCTACATTCACTTTCTTACTTGAGAGGTTTATCGTTAGTCTGTATTTATCTCATCAATCCACTCCTTACAACCATTCAGTCCTTCTCTTAGAACTTGTTATATTAATAGCTACAAAGTTACTACATTAGTGGTTAAGATTTTTATTACATAAAAGGGTTAAAAAGTTACTAGTACATTAGTGGTTATGATTTTTAGTAAATTTAGGTTAAAAAGTTATTAATAAAAATAATGGGAAGTTCTGATATAGCGCATTTCATAATGTCTTAATGCGTTTTACAATTTTTGACCAGTGGAGGACTTTACGGGCTGCATATGAAGGCGCTATTAGCAGCCGTGCAGCTCACAATCATGAGTGAATTGTTAGTAATTAGTGTTATGCCTCCAAATTGGGATACGAATTATTCAACAGGTTCTTTTATGTCCCTCATTAAGGAAGGGTTGGGAGACAGGGCCTACGGTTTAAAGTCCTTATCCGAGAAGACTTGAAGGTCTAACCATTTGTAGATGTGATTACAAAGGTATTATCTTCTCCTCAGACCCTGAGTCTTGGTCTCGCCAGGACTCGAACCACGACCTTCCCACACAACCGGCAGACCGGCGCTCTTACCAACTGTGCTAACCTGGTGGCGGTTGAATTACTATTACATTAGTGGTTAAGATTTTTATTACATCAGAAGGTTACACAATTATTATATTAGTGGTTTTCTTTTTCTTACATTACTGGTAAATATTTATTACATTAAGGGTTAGTATTACGTTAGTGGTTGATTATTACAATAATAGTATGTGTTACAAGTGATATACAGCTTTTGCACCGTTGTCACGCAGACAACTAGCTACCGACAGAACATCATCGAAATTGGACCGTAAATTTTATCCTTTTTTTACTTTTTTGTAGGAAACTAGCTCAAAGGCAAAAAAGTGCTACATAGGTCCCTGCTGAGCTGAGCAGAGTTGAGAGACAAGACTAATTACACTTCCGTTTGCAGCAATTATGCCCTGTTGCGTCCCCTACGCAAGACAGCTGGGCCGGCGGTTTACCCCTCCCCCTCTATTTGCAGCGAATGATGTCAATGATCCATTAACCGAATAATGGCTTTGTCCAAAGAGCAGCTTCCTTCCTCATTTATTCACATCTAATTTTTGCTAGTTCTTTCTGCGACAGTTCGTCTGCGTGATTGTATCCAAATGTTAAACATACTCTGACTTTGACCACAGTTTTGACCCCTCTGAATGCGCGAGACAAAACTGCTCGTCTCGAGTTAAGATCAGTTAACTCGAGCTTATGAAAGTTGTTTACGAAATGTTTAATACTCGAAAAACTAAGCCTGTAGTTCTCTATAGAAAAAGAATAGTAAACCGTCAAGACAGCATTGTGCTCTTTTGGTTACGTAATGATACAGCAGTGGTTTTGTAATTCAGATGTCGTTGTCAATTAAGGTCAGCCTGCTGTCATCTCCTTGCTTGATATACATGCAGATGTTGAGTGGTTTCAACTGGACATCAGTCTGTACGTCTGTCAGTGTGAAATACGATGCACAAAGCGCGAGCCAAGCAGGCTGCAGGCTTAGGCTTTGTGTAAACCATCTGATCTACATTACAATAAATTATAAGTTACAAGGAAATATGAATATTTTATTCGAGGTTTATGTTTTCCTGGGTTCTCCGGTTTTCCTCCATCCACAACTATGACAAGCTATAAGTGATTACAGTTCGATCTGTGAGTTAGCTGTGTCTGACTATGAGCAGCCCAGAGATTGTTGCAGCGTTATTTATTTGGTGCTAAATTACAGAACAAGACTTTTAGGGGGATATTAGTGGACCGTTTTATTTCTAAAATTTGCAAATTTTTACCTCACTATCTCCTCCCATTAAGCAAAATATCCGGTTCACAGGTAGCCCAGTCAGGTCAAGCATGTCAAGTTGTTTGTTTACCGCTGTACCATCTTATTTTCCCCCCTTAATAATGTTAGGATTACACGTAAAAAAGAAAACTGCAGACTGAAAAGGATGGAAGCAAAAACGAAAGAAGGAAAGAAAAAAAAAAAAAAAAAAAAAAAAAGAAAGGAAGAAAGAAAGAAAAACTGACAAAGAAGAAAACAGAGGAGATTTCAGCGAAAGAATAAGAAAAAAATTGTATTTTTGACTATGAACATCCTTAGGCAGATTTTCATACTTTTTTCGCTCATTTGTCATGTCTCTTGCATCGTTGAACGAGATTAGTTCTCTAAGCCTAAGAAGCATTAGGTTCAAAAAGCTTTCTCCACGGCTATCACCCATCAGTTAATACGTTCAGTTAATTCACACTGTGCGGTCCAGCAGTATCAGTCTCCTCTCGCCTTCTATCTTACCAATAGTATTTTCATCAAATATCAGCTAGGCGGGTTTTTGATTGCTTTACCAAGAACACTAGATTATTTTAATAAATACAAGAATCTAACCCAGTTCTTTACAGAGTTAACAAATCGGCCTTTTTAGCTTTCTAATCAGATAAAAAAATTCCCTTCTAAAATCTCTAAATCTCCAAGCATACAAAAACGGATTTACGATAGAGTTTATGTAGATCAAAACTTTCAACCACAGGCGCAAGATTCGTGTTTCTTGATTTTCCTTGACAGCAAAGTGATAGAGAATGAGTACGATTCGTGGATAGATACAAATTACAAATGCGCAAGTGATAATGGCTATTGTCTTTGCGATGTATCCATCCGCCAGCGAAGATACTCCACCTAATCTTCCAGTAGCATTAACAGCCAATATTGGCTTCCCTCTCAACTTCAATGATTTATCCTCAAACTCTCGTTCGTGTGAATTCGACGTGCTGACAGTTTTTCGCGCCAAAGATTTTGAGTTCATATTTTCGGATAGCGAAGAAAAATTGGCTTTAACTTCTTGGCAAGTGCTGGAGTTTTCGTGATCATCTTGACTTTTGGTTCGTGTTACAGCTAGAAGTCTCACAGGCTGCTGTTCAATACAAAAAGCATTGTTATCAAAAGCAAGCTTCCTCTTACCACCAAGTGAAAAATATGGCTTTTGTTCCAAAGATTTCCCTCTCCTATCCATGTCTATTTTGTTCATGTTACGAAATATTGAACATTTGGCGAAGGAAAAATGATCTCCATAGGTTGTTTCTTCGCTCGCTTTTGTCGACCTAAACTTTTTAAGTCTATTAAAAAGTTGTTTCACAAGTTTTAGAATCTTCCAACTTGTCACGAAGATAATTAAGGTCATAATGAAGACAAATACTACAAAAACTATGAGTCCCTGAAACGGGCTTACCCCAGGGAACATAGGAATTGTAGTAAGACCCAAAGAAATGACCCAAAGAAACGACACGATAATGAGAGTTCGAGTGAAATTGTATCGGATTCTCACTCGATATACAATAGGATATTTAAGTGCCATGTAACGATCGATGCTCAAGGCAGAAAGACTTGCTAATGACGATAGAATTGTCGCTCTTCCTATGAAAACAGCAACTTCTATAACGCCTCTAGATGGTGGAACAGAGTCGCTAAAGATGGCCAAATGTTCGCCTGCTCGTACAGGGACGAGAATACTTGTAACCAAAAAGTCAGCCATCGAAAGTGAAAGTACGTAGAAGTTGGTTGCATGGTGTAAATTCTTGTTTCTTAACACAGCAAAGCATGTTAGAAAGTTCCCTGTCGATCCTACAAAGCTGATAACGATTTCAAACACTCCAACAGCGAGAAAGAGTTTTGGATTCGCTGTTCCTGCTCCTTCAGTTGTATTATTTTTTGTCATCTTGCGAATAAAGTTTTCATCAGGTGTACATGTATCTTGTGTTGCTATCCTGACTATACTTCAAGGTCCCTTGCTATAGCGAGGCTGCTATAGCTAGTACCTGATCAAAACTGCCTAGCTAGCTTCCATTTGCTTTGCTAGGGAATCAAAAAGCTGCATGGACTAAAAGGAGAAAAAAGAGCTTTAAGTATTCCTCAAAGATCAGGATTAAAGATCCGTCATCGATCAGTACTACTCAGTACAATCACCTCTTCCTGACACGGATTTGCCCAATAATGTGTAGTGCTGATAGAACTCTTAACTACGTCTTTATCTTGAACTGAAAACGCATAGAAAACTAATGAAAGCGTGTAGACAGATTGTCTATACCACTAAGGGAGTTATTCGATTATTCTTTCTCGGGAAGTACTTAGTACAAACAGGGCGAATATCCGTGTGAAAGCAAGAATGACAGATCGAGGAAAGATTTACGTTTTTTGCTGTTTTACAAATCAACCTTTTCAGACTTTTGCTTTTACAAATGCATTCGAGTGTGAGAGTTAGCTGTTCTATTTAATAAACGGGGTACAAAATAGCGTCAAGATTTCTTTTTTACAAAATTTATAATTCAACGTGTGTGTTGCTCGTATAAGGACTATATAATACATGGTATAGTTTGGATATTCCAAGCGATGCTTTGATTTTATCATGATTCGATAATGGACTGAGATGCAAAATAAAGCGGTATTTGTTGGAAATAATATTGGTCTGTACGCAAAGATATGCGTGATAACAGTAGGGCAACGTATATTGGAAGGCAACGCGCAACAAAAGAAAATACAAGAAAAATATGTATTCCAAAATTTCATCAAGTGAATGAGAGAATGGGTGAGACGTTTTGTCTCCCCGCCTCTGTTTTGATGATTAAGTTGAATTATAAAGTTGTGCATTGCTATAGAATGAAAGGTAAAAAGCGATCATTTGGAATTCAGACCTTCACGAAGGCCTTAATAGGATTGTTGAAACAGTGTTGAATGTTAATGAGGTTTTACTTCATTAAACCCTTGATATACACTTCAATAGGATTGAGATAAGATGTGATTTGGTCGTACGTGACCTAATGCAGTTGGGAGACGTCAGGATGTTGCTGTGCTAATGTAATCACATAGAAATCATAATATCACATTGTATCCCTCCCTGACGACGAGCCCGGATGACTTCATTTCATTTCGTTGCCACAACAGAATCAGCCAATCAGCTGACAATATTTCCTTGTTCCGCCGGTTATTCATTTGAATCCCTAAAGCGATATCCCTCGGTTATATGATAAGCGGCCAACAAAAAATTAGAGGAAAAAATCCTCTTTGGGATTTTGACAAATGGCCGATAATTAAATAGAGGTGGTTGGTAGCTTAATATAACGGCGACAAACTGGTACGGTTATTAAAAGAGAGCACTGAAAATTAGGCTATTTTAGTGATTTTAACTACTGTTTGCTAGCTTGGTTAAGGTTATAAGTCTAACAACGGTAACTGATCCCAATCAGTTCCACTGCTGATTTTTTCCACAACAACATCATTCAGTATTTCTATGCTATGCAAAGTCTTGGGTCCGTAGATTTATTTTGCCTCTACCCACCCCCGCCAAGTATTTCTGTCGTTTCAAAGGATTCCTTTCCTTTCCAGGCATGCGCAGTCCAAACGACTTTTCTGTATATGGTAATCATTTCACTAAGTTGGGCTGCCTGTGGTCTAATACAGATCGCGCGCAATGCAGCCTCTTTGAAATTAATTATTCTAATTTCAATATTATCATTATGACGTCATTACACGGCATCAATATTGATGTTATAATATGACGTCATGATGCGTAAAATTAATTAATTAATTAAATAAAGTTATATTAAGCTACGAAAACAGCATTGTAAGTGATTGTAACTACAAAAGAATACTTTTTACACAACATGAAGATTGACAAAAGAGTGGTAAGTAGAACGTTTATTTACGTTGTAGTGTATGCAATTGCTTGGTTCCGACTCAGACAATAGCGAACAATTCACCCGGATGCAGCAGTTTTCCCAGTGGAATTTAAATCTTGTCCCACAAACTACACTGAATCTGTCTTAAGGAGTGCCAAGAGGATTATGAGGCAATTTTATTTTATTTTCACAGGACAGTAAACAATTGAAACAATATATAATCAATTTTCCGCGACCAAAGTTTTCAATTCTGAGATATTCTAGCTAGTTTATTTGATCTTGTGGACATAGCAACGGTAAAGGGGAGTCGGAGCCATGAATTGTCAGTATTTCCCCAAATTGTTAAGAGACATTCCAGATTCCATATCACATGTCCCTGAGTTACAGATAGTTTCATCTACTTTGAATGCAGTAAAATTCTCCTTTGTAAACTTAAAAAATTGTCTCATTGCTGCGTTGCTATTGTTGCTGTTGCTGTTGCTGTTGCTGTTGCTGTTGCTGTTGCTGTTGCTGTTGCTGTTGCTGTTGCTGTTGCTGTTGCTGTTGCTGTTGCTGTTGCTGTTGCTGTTGCTGTTGCTGTTGCTGTTGCTGTTGCTGTTGCTGTTGCTGTTGCTGTTGCTGTTGCTGTTGCTGTTGCTGTTGCTGTTGCTGTTGCTGTTGCTGTTGCTGTTGCTGTTGCTGTTGCTGTTGCTGTTGCTGTTGCTGTTGCTGTTGCTGTTGCTGTTGCTGTTGCTGTTGCTGTTGCTGTTGCTGTTGCTGTTGCTGTTGCTGTTGCTGTTGCTGTTGCTGTTGCTGTTGCTGTTGCTGTTGCTTTTGCTGTTGCTGTTGCTGAAAAATCTCTTTTGTCATTTTTCTTACAGGAGATTTTCATCATCGCAACAATTCTTTTATTAACTGTTCTATTTTTTAGCCTCCTCGGCTTAACAGCATGGCTCATTTACATGGTATGCATCTAATCATTTGATATCTTATTAGCTCAGTGTATCTAACAATGATAACATGTTATTTCTTCTGCATTATACCATTGCTTTCATTTATACATATTGTCCAACCACTACACAACGGCCACCATTGGGACATAATATTGTGGTCGTTTTAAAGAGGTTTCAAAGAGAGTATATTTATGAACTCATTGATAAGCGGGACAAATTTTCCTGGCCATTGGGAAGAGGTGGCCGTTCGGCTGCATGTACATGGGTAGCAAGGATGGTGTGGAAAACATTCGTAGAATTATATTACGCTTTTAGTTTAGTTTTCATTTTTAATGCCTCGTAGTAAATGGTTGAAATGCTTGATTCTTTACCGTCATTTTAGATAGTGTACTATTGGTGGAGATATCTTGGAATTAAAACTATCTTCTGCTTGACGACAATCATGGTAATCCTGTATCTTCTTGTCCGTTTTTACAAGGTAAGCGATACTTATAACGACCAGTTCTCTCAGTTTACTTGGAGCATGATTCCCAAGAGAATCAAAGTCATCATTTGACTACTCAAAGTGTGTCGGCGCGCGAACGTTCATACCGAAATCCTTGTCATTCTAAATGTGTTTAGTGGCTATACCTCTATGGGGCAAAAGAGTATGACTGTGAAAAATTCTTGACAGTTTTGCGCAGTCTAAAAATTATTGCGCGAAGCCTTGCGCGTCGCGATTGGTTCAAAGAATTTGGTTAAGCAGCTTTCACGCGTTAGTGTTAGGACGTGCCGTGCCGTAACATGAAGGTGACGCGGTGGATCTCGCGCGCTGTGATTGGTTCATTTGATGTTTTAATCCCGTACCGTGACCGTGCCGTGCGCCTTAATTTTCATATCAAGAACTTTTGCCTTTACATTCAATTTTACTGAACTAACAAAAGATATCTGTCGTTAACTTTCAGCGTCTTGTAAGAGAGTACAGAGCCGAAAGGCTACGAAGATTTAGAATATGGCGTACATTCTATATGGAACTAAGAAACGAAGCTTACCTCAGAGGCGCACGGCGCAGGAGGGAACAAGCTGAACGAGCACGCGAAATTCGTCAACAAAATGAAAGAGAATTCAATCAAAGAATGAATTGTCTGGTGGAGGGTGGAAAAGCACTTGATAAGAAAAGGGAACAGTGTATAAAAGAATACAAACAGACCTTGAAAACAAGGGAAGATTTAGGGAAGAAATTGAAGGAAGAAAATAAAAATTGTGCCATTGTCAAGAACGAAGAGCCCAAACTTCTGCTTCCATTGATAAAAGAACGCAAAGAAAAGATGGAAAAAATTATACAACGAAGAAACGACAAAAGAAAAACGAATTCGCAAGAAAAGAAGGAAAATAATTCATCCATCAATCATAAAGTAGAAACCCGAAATCTGGCGTCCATTCGAGCGACATTCACTTCTTTCATCGAAGGCGTTAAACGAATGGATCAAACTTGCAAAAGTTATAAAGGACCAAAGATGTATTACATGCTTTACAATATAGACTATGCAATAACTAACGTGTTATCTACAATGAAAGAGCTACTGAATACTAATGGTTGTCCTTCGAAACCCTTGACACAAAGAAGTAACCACGAAACTCTAGGTAAGGTTGAGCCGGGTTGAGAGGTTTTTGGTATTGACTTAGTATAAGTAATAAAATGGTGTTGGTATGAGTGGCGGGAAAACATAAGGTATTTGAATGACGTACAGCACGTGCACGGTACGACACCCGTAACATTAAAATGGCTTCCCAATGTCTTCCAGTAATTCATCCAATCACAATGCGTGGTTATGTTGAGATACAGATTTTTACATATCGTTTCTCACTCATTCTTGGTTTGCATGACACGTAACTAGCCACCATGTTGGTTGACTAGGCATTCCCCATTAAAACTCTCTTGTCATATCAAACAACATAGTGGCTGTTTCATTGTTATTTATATCTAATTTTGAGTGACGTGGTTGCACCCCAAGAAGATGACTGATTCCCCTTGATATATAGGCACAGACCACTCTGACTGATATGTCATTAATACTAATAAGCTCTGACTCCATACTTTGACCCAAATGTCATGATTTCTTTCCAATTGACAAGGATTATGCAAGTCAGCCACGAACTTGGACAAAGAATTGCGATCTGAGCAACAGAACAAGCCGTCTTCAGCCACAGACATTCATTGTGTTGAGGAAGAGATTGCTCATCTACTGTCCACCGCTCATTCGAAGATTCTTCTTGCGAGGGACAGAGTTTTGCAGAGTATCAATGATCTTGGCAAGGAGCCGTCCATCACCATAGCAACGCCTGATATGGTGGGAACAGCCAAGAAAATAGAACAGTTGGACATCCAGCAGATACAAAACTGTTTTAAGCAGGTATGATGTTCATTGATGAAATTGATGTAACGAATACGATTACCCTGTTCTGTAGGCGACTATTTGGGCTTATTTGGAAATAGGGCATTGAGAATCCTGTGGATTTAGCAGATGAGGTATTAAAAGAAGGCTGGTGAGAAGAAAAATTAGCCTAGCTAATCTCCTTTCTTTCCTCGACCCAGGGCTCAAAGGAAAATATAATCCACAGGAATCCCAGTCATACAGTGAATTCCACAGGTATACCTGTGTTTTCCTTACTTTATTTGCAGGATGACATTATGGAGGCTTTCATGGATCTACGTGACGTAATTCTACCAAAATTTAGAAAATGTATCACGAAAAAGTAAGTCAATAAAACTTCTGAATGAATAAAGTGGAAAAAAACAAACTAGATAAATGGTTTACAGAATTCTTCCATCATGGCTGCTATGTTGTCACATGCACGCTCAAATTTCACAAAGTCATGTATAACCTGAGTATCAGTCTCTCCAAGCGCGGGAATGGAGGGAAGGGGGAGTAGTCCCCTCCCCCGCCCTTCCCCTAGAGCCTGATACTCAGGTTAAGTCATATATCATTACCATAGTTTGGTCTTATCTTTTTTGATAGAATGGAAGCTGATATCGATAAAGTAAATACCACAAATATGGATCACTGGGAGAGGTAAGGCAGGCTTCAAATCTTCTCATCTCTTTTCCGCTACTGACCTCATCTTGAGCACGCTAATCTATGGGAGGCGCACGATGACTTATTATCTTTTGGTTGATCGTTGTTTTAAATTGCCAACCAGAGCTCTTTAGACCTATTGTTAAAATGGTTGGTGCAATGCCTATAAATTACGTCCGCCTACAGACGCATCAAGAGTTCCGCGCTGCTGCTCAATGCGCATGCTGGGGATTAAAAAGTGGGATGATATTTTGTATAATATGCAATTTTTCGGTATATTTGATTCAGAATTCGCTTAACGGTACGCGATCTTGATTATTTAGTGAAAATTGTGCTTGACAAGAAAGATACAGATAAAATATAGCATATTTTACAAATTTTATCCCACTTTTTAATCCCCTGAGCATGCGCTTAGAGCAGAAGCGCGGAATGCTTGAAGCGTGTATTGGGCAGTTTTCGTATGAGTGGAAAACGATTTATCGCGTGGATACGGCGTGGATATGACGTGCTGTGATTGGATAAATTGCTGGAAGACAATGAGAAGCCATTTCAATGTTACAGCATTTCGTATCGTTTACGTGCTGGAAATCAGTACCTTTCCCTTTCATGATGAAAACCCTTAGTAACAGTTTTTCTTACTGACACTGAATTGTCAGGGTTGTGAGAGACGATCTTTGTACTATATTTATGTCTTGTCTGCATCTCTCAATACCTTTTCTCATGTTTTGTCTATTCACAGGAGATTTGATGAAAACATGACCAAAGTCAATAAGCGCCAATTCTTGACCCATCTGGAAGTAGGAAATGGTACCGTGGGAAAGGTTTTTGTTGAAAAACCTTTGAAAGAAAAAGATTCTTTAGAAAGAACACAAAGTTTATGGTCTTATGCTCACGATGACGAGCCAGAGGTTAGACAATACTGCCTTGGCGGATCCAGGATATTTTAAAGAGGGAGGTTCCAAAATAGAAGCCACGCAGAAAAAGCTGGTATGATTGGCTTCAAAAAGGGCTTCATTCTATTGAGCGTAAAGAACTAGATTGGGTTCACAAGATCTCACACAAAATGGGTTCCATGGAGCCCCCCCCCCCCCCCCCCCCCCCCCGGAACCACCGCTGGATCTGCCACTGTACTGCCGCTGTGTATTCTGTATTCATGGCATAATAACCCTTTTTTGCAATTAACATTCGTTTCCAGTGATCTTATGCACACATTTGTTTCGACTGACTTTTCTCTAAGGCCCGGTTTAGACGTCGAATTTCACATGTGCCGAATCTAATGCAAATTAATTCAAAATATAGGTTTTGCTCATTTGCATTATATTCGGCACTTGTGAAATTCGACGTCTAAACCAGGCCTAACTAACCAGTGTAGCTATGTAAAGCACGAGAAGATACTTTGAACTGGAAGGCTGATTCGATCTTCATTGCTTTTTTCCATTAGAAGCGCAAAAAGAAGACAAGATGGTTGGAAAGTTTTCGAAGATCGAACAAGGACAATGGTGCCACATATCTGGCTGTTGGTGGCGCAGCAGTGGTCATTACAGCCGCATATGTGGTATATAGATATATACGATAATCTACTACCCGGCATATCCAACAGCACAATGGTGCCACATATCTGGGTGTAGGTGGCGCAGCAATGGTCATTACAACAGCATATGTGGTATATAGATATATACGATAATCTACTACCCGGCACATCCAACAGTACAATGGTGCCACATATCTGGGTGTAGGTGGCGCAGCAATGGTCATTACAACAGCATATGTGGTATATAGATATATACGATAATCTATACTACCCGGCATATCCAACAGCACAATGGTGTCGCATATCTAGCTGTTGGTGGCGCAGCAGTGGTCATTACAGCCGCATATGTGGTATATAGATATATACGATAATCTACTACCCGGCATATCCAACAGGACAATGGTGCCACATATCTGGGTGTAGGTGGCGCAGTTGCTATGTTCCACAAGCAGCTCAACTACTAATTACCTATAAGATCTCAGAATTGAGACTCTGATCGCGGAAAATTTATTATACAAATCATTCACTCATCCACAAATGTGTTTATTTATTAGCTTATTCAATTCAACAGTGTTATTTTTATTTAGACACATATATATTCTCTACTTTGCCCCGAGCTAGAGCTAAGCCTCACCAAGGGGGCTCACTAGCTATTTTTTTACGATATATCTATATGTGTGAAATATATCAGTGATCAACAGTGTTATTTCATTTTTTTAAATTATTCATAATCAAATAGTCCAGGTAAGTAACTTTCCTTGAGGTGGAGGGTAAATGACTGATTGAATCTCCGAGAGAGAGTCCACCGAAGTGAGACAAATCTGAAAAACGTTACCTTAATGTCACTCCGTGAAGAGAAGGAGAAGCCGGGTTCTTCTTGACTATCTGTCTACCTTCCCTTCACTTGTTCTGCAATCATTTTTTCTTTTTATGTTATATTTGGAATACTGTTCTCGTATAAGTAAAATCATGTTCAGGACCATTTAGTACCTTGTAGACAGAATACACATCACGTTTTTTCGTCCAGCAAATGGCAGACATTACCACGTACGTATATTCACTTAACATTTTGCAAAGCTCACCAAAGTTAAATATTGTTTGAGAATTTTTTTTATTCTTTTTCGCTAATCAAGTTCTGAAGTACTCTTTGCTTGGCAACTAACGTTTCACATTTTTCAAATTATTATTATTATTATCATTATTATTATTACTATTATTATTGTTATCTTCAACACGTACCAGCAGTATGGTGGCAGCATAACTTGCATTCTTTACAATCCCTACATCACCCATGTCGCAAGGAAATTTATATGATTGGCACTTATTCTTCTTATCATAAAGTACTACTAAGGATACGTTATTAATCCTGGTCCTGATTATGGGCTGTGTTATGCCTGGCTATATGCATCACGTCATCCTTATTAGCATCAATAACGTCAGTAGCCATGATTGATTCTGATTTTGATCGACCGCAGTTTGTGGTCAGTATTTGGAGGCTGTTCTTCGCATACCATTCTAGGCAGCTGCCATGCGTTTTCTTATCTATCACCTGATTCTCACAACATCAGTAAATACCAACGTTGATTGTAATTCTTATTTCTGAATCAAGTTATTAGCAGACTGGTCTTCCAATGCTATATCTTGCTGATCACTTGAGCTAGTTTTTCGAAAGTTACTTGAGAGTGACACATTTTCATCTGTCATTTGCTCCGCCCAGGTGAGATTTCCTGGTGCCCTGTTCTCCATGTTATGATTACTGTACATCGACATCGGCCTTCTTCGCAGCGACTTGAAAGACCTTTTAAACTCGGCGCGAATGTCTTTTTTCCACAGTGCGTAAACAATAGGATTGACACAACTATTGAACAATAGTAGCAGCCTTGACGTTGTGGTGACCTCCGATGGCACGGCACCTTGATGGAAAAAGTTTTCAAACGTGCGATATGCAGACATGATCCAACAAAATACGAACATCATGTAAACCACTCCAAATACTTTGATGGTATTTTTGGCCTCGACGGAATAGCTGTTGCTGGACCCATTAGCTGACACAGACTGTTCTAGGATTTGGATACGTTTGGCTTGCTTGAGTGCCATGCTAAGGATGCAGGCGTAAGCGATAAACATCACGAGACAGGGCACACACATGAACACGATGATTTGTGTTAGATAAAATATCTTATCTGCAGTTTGTCTTAGAGGAATGTCATCACTGTATCCATAAGTCCAAATCAGAGGAATGCAAAAAATGACTGTAGGAATAACCCAGCTAGCAATGATGAGTTTGACAACGACCGAGTACGTTATAGTTGAGTGGTATTTGAGAGGCTGCATGACGGCGATGAACCGGTCTAATGTCAAACAACATAGGTTACACAGCGATATAAAGATGAAAATATCATATAGAATCTTCATGAGGATCTCGTCACACTGATGCCGAAAGCAGGCTGTTCTAGAGGGAATGATAGCTAATGCAACAGCGAGGTCCGAAACAGCTAACGACAGGACCAACCAGTTAGTATTGGTGTGAAGACGTCTCTTCATGGCAACAAGATATACAACAAAACCATTACCAAGTAAAGTAAGAATCTCAAAGACCATTAAAATAATGATGAACACGAGTAACTTCATGGGTAGCGAGGACGAAGACCCCATAGCAGTACCATTTGATGGCGATGAAATATTTTGGACACTTTCCATCTCTACTTCTGACGCCTTTTGTGTCAGACACTTTTCAAGTCAAAATCCCGCTCGCTTCCGCCTTTAGATATAAGACAAAATTCAAGAGAAACGTCTCTTTTCCTGTTTATGATTATCCAAGATCATTCGACGTGGTTTTACTGATATAAATAATCCTTATTTAGGTAGTAGTGATTTTTTCCTTTAGCGTCTTGGGTGCAGTTGTCCTGTTTTTCAGATACTCACTGAGCGTCTGGTACAAAAACTCTGCTTTCTAAACCAATGTTGATAAACTTGGATTAACTTCCAATTGTTTTGATTTGGCTATGTACGATTTGTTGTTTACAGCTCCATATTCTTTAGTTTCTTCACATGGAATGAGACGAACCAAGTCAGAACTCTACTGAGAGGTATTACTAGAGTATCTTAGGTGGAGTCTGAAAATAAGAGTCAACAGCTGCCGAAGCTCAAAATAAAAGCGTTCTCGATTAATAATCAATTTATGTGTCTAAAATCCACCCGCTGCTAATGTTTGAAGTTGTTCAACATATCATTAAAAAATAACTATTTTCAGCTATTCAGGCTTCCAGCGTAGGACGTCAAACCGTCCACGAATCAGCTTATTAAATCAATTGTGTTTCAAGAGAACATTCGAGGCGTACAGCTGAGTCTTAGAGATATGGTTCAAGTTGATTAAGCGAGGCAAATAAAGCCGTTTTGTGGGTGAATAACCAATGTACTCCATTCAAAGTCTTATAAAAATACATTGTTCATTCATTTTAGATGGACCAGCAGGACGCCCAATCAAATCAAGGCAGCACAAGTAGAAACACATAATGTTTTGATTGGAAGAACCGGAAGACACATTCTGCTTGTTTCTGTTATAGGGTTTGCTAGAAATTCACTAAACCTGTTTTTCGTGTACACGATTGAACGTAGCTTTAACCTTGGGATAGGTACGCCCTACTGCACACCTGAATTGCATTACAATCTTACTAATCTTCTTTATTTGAACAATGCAGTATTTTTGGCAATTGTTTGCATTCTAAAACGGCGAGTCACATGCAGGTTTTCCACCTGTGAGGCCCGACGCAGGACAGTTTTCACACACTTCATCTTGTTCAGTGAGACGTCCAATCTCCTCAATCGCAGTCTTCAAGATAATCCCGCTTTCGTTTCCTATCTCTCTTAGGGTCCCACGCTTAAGATAGATTAAATTATAATTGGCCAAATGAACCGCTCACGGAAATCGATCAAAATTTTGCTATCTTATCAAATGTATAACTTTGATTTGAAAATAAAAAAATCATTGTCTTAATGATTTAATCGTTTCATCTCCAACTGTATCTACGCTGCTGAAAATAACACATTTCGAATAGGTTTTCTTCGTTTTTAGAAAAGATTTTCATATAAATAGTTATATTTATGAATAGTTAAATCCCAAAAAAATTTCCGCCTTCAATTCCTCGAAATTCCACAGCCGCCCATTCTATTTTGTCGTGTAAGCTCTATCTGCATGAATCCTCTCCCATTCCCACAACTTTTCATATATAAAAAATCCATGTCAGAACATATTTTTATGCGATGGTCGAATTTCGTTATCACAACAAAATAATTTTGGCTGAAGAGCCAGAGAAACAAACTTAGGGTCTGCGGGTTTCCTACGCTTGAAAGCTTTTCTATAGGATTCCTTGCGTATGTAACATATCCGAATATTTATAAACAACTGCCTAAGCGGAAAGCTTAGCTTTGTTTTCGAGGCTAGTATTATCCTACGACGGGTGAAGATTTATCACGACAAAGTTTTTAGCCAAGTTTTCAAATATGTATTTTTGTCCAATAGAACAAATGTTTGAAAAAAAGGAACTGAAGGAAAGGTTTTCGAAACACAGTGGAAGTTTTCACTGCTAAAGTTACTGTAACAGCATATATTTTCGTCCTCGTTCGGTCACTTATATACAGGGAATACTTGACTAATATTCTATTTTTATCAATCTAATTTTGAATAAATAAAAGTAAAAAAATTGCCTCCTGCTGTAGAAACACTCAACGTGACATATGTTGTCATAATAAATGTGTGAAAATAAATGAATTGACAGGAATCAGGTAAAAATACGAATAATATGAAGATGTACCTCGAACTGAAAGTAAGAATGAGAGAGGTAGTCTGCCTAGGAAGCCAGCAAAAACTTACGGCATTTTTATAATTATTTTTTAAACTGTGAGTCCCAGTACTCTATATCAAAGAGAAGAGCTCGAAAATTGTACAGACTTGAGAAGCAAACATCTACCATTTTGTTCTTTCATCAATTTTTAATCAAAACTGATATATTTCTACTTCTATATTTTTTATTTCGTCTTTTTTCGTTATCTTTTTCTTAGCTTATCATTTTTTTCCAGTTTTTATTAAGTTTCTTTCAAGTAAATCAGTACCACCTATTGATCTTAAATCAATTTTGTTTGTTTTCCAATATTACTTTTATAGAAACCCTAGGCAAACTCACACCAAAAATAGGAATATTTTTTTAGCAAATGTTAATGTTTTATAAGTTTTGACTTTATTTGACGTAAGCTGTCAGCAGACTGGGTGCATTTGTCAATGTGCTCAGTAGAAACCCTGATAGACTGCTACGTCCCCTGTTTATTTGTCCTGGCACTAAAATAACAATATGAGGCAAATGGGAGATTACACTATTGAGTCATTTTAATGCGTCAGTCAATCCTATTTTCACTCCCCCTCCCTCTCCCCGCACACGATGATGTCAAATGTTCGACTTCACGGAACGAGCATTGAGGGCGGGAAAGCGGTAGGGAAGGCTCCGTTTACAATATATAAAATCTGAAATTCAAACGCGCGCCCGTTCCCTGTCAAGTTGTTTCAATGTTGAAATCATCACTTGTCGTAGGTTGTGACATAGAGGGAACGGAGATGACGGGGGAGGATTTTTAATTATAATATATTGAAAAAAAACCTCATAAATAAAGGATCTCGTAGCAATATTTTCGAAATACTCATCATAAAATCTTGGCGCAAATTCCATTGTTGAAGCGGGCTTCCTGTGTAATTTTTGCTGGCTCATGATAGTAGTCAGCGGTATCATCATTCATCTTCGTTTTCCAAGATGGAGGCCGGTGAGTACCTTTGAATTTTCAATGTCTTTTTCTCCAAAACTAAAGCTTTAAACACCGTAAATAGCTTTAATTTAAGTGTTTTGTCCATTTTTACCAACCATGTTTACTTACTATTGATTTCAAACATTGACTTTATCAATTTACTGGTCAAAATTAAAGAAAAAAGATTATGTGTTTGCTGGAGTTCAATGACAAGGAAGCATGCTTGTCGAGATCCAATCAGTACCATGCATCTTAAATCATCGATTTGATTACCCAAAAAGGGTATACATCTAGATTTTGCTACAAAGATAGCGATATGATTGACAAATATGTATAAGACTAACCACAGATAAGCTTATAAGTATTGTTATGCCTATAAGTCTTACATGTGTGGTGTAAATAAAAGTTAACTTAAGTCTCTCAAATTCTATTGTTTTGTCCTCCAAATTGAGCTGCATTGGGAATATACTGCAATGGATCTACAGGTTATGAACAGTACATTAAGCCTAATCTGTTAATTCATGATGGTTATCATTCAGATTTGGAACTTGATTCAGAAGAAAATGCTGGACTAACTGCTCAACCAGTCAGGAAAAATATTTCTTTAAAATTGAAAACAAAGTCCAAATCCACATCAGCCCTGGGAAAAAGTAAGAAGAAAGAAAGTAAAAGTTCTGACAGGAAAGCAGTTGCACTAGAGGGTGAGTAGATGATATATTTCTTGTACAGGTACTACTGTACCATTTCAGAGCTCACAAATACACCAAATTTCCCCAGCAGCACTACTACAGTAAATGTGACTGCTGCGAGAGTACAAGAACAAACTGTAACTACAATCCTGGACAAAACTGTTGGGATTATTCCACTCTTTCTTATATTTTCTGGGTTGATTTTTGAAGCCTTTTGCAAAATTTTACATTTGTAAAGTCCCAACAGGTTTTGTTGGGACTTAATGTTTAACATTGTAGATCCCTAACTACATAATATGTGAACTATGTGATATAATGTGAGTTAGCAAAATTAAATGCAGCTGTTAGGCAGTTAAACTCTTTGAGCCTGCCTAAAGAGAGAACAAATATTGATATGAATCAAACAAGGTGGACAAAGGGGTGAACTTGATTTCAAGAATCTGGTTAGAAATTTATCAAATGAATCTTTTTTATGGGAATCTTTTTTTGCCATAAAAAAAGCCTTTTTTTGGCCCAGTCATAACCTGGTATTATGTTATTATTTAAGGTGAAAAGGAGGTAAGAAAAAAGCAAAGATCACCAGCTTCATCTGGACCAAAACCCCAAGTAAAGGAGTTAGAATGGAATCACAAGGTGAAAATAATATTTGCTAGATGCCATAGGTGTCATAATGACAGCCAGTCAATATTACAATATTATTGCCAGTCTAATGATGACCAGCAAAATATTAGTTTTAGCTCAGTCATACCCCATTTCTGGCTCAATGTTGCTGTTCAAAATGATTAGCAAGGCAAAAATTTGACTGGACAAGTTCCAATTTTTGCCAGACATTGTCCATTGCCCATCTGTTATTTCAAGCCCTGTCGTAGTATTACGGTATGAAGTTTGTGGATTTCATTTATGCCTACATGTACAGTGTATTGTTCAGTATCTGCTTCCAATTAGAGCAGGGCCCAGTTGTACTATTAGTAACTAAGGGTTAATAGCACTATCTGACAAATCTTATCCACTGGATAAGTTTATTGGATAACAGCATCAGGTGGTGTAGCAGTGAGGGTGCTCACCAAGGTGACCCAGGTTCAAGCCTCACTGGGCTTGGTGTCATATGTGAGTAGAGTTGTTTGTTGGTTCTCTCCTGTGCTTCTCCTGGTTCTCCAGTTTTCTTCACTCCACAAAAATCAACTTCAAATTCTAATTTGATCTCAGAATCAGAGGGCCGTATGTTCTATGTAGATAACTCTTTGTGGTTAATACCTCTTTACCCTCTGAAATAACGGCAAATAATGGCTTATCCACTGGATATATGGTTAATCCAACATATACCGGTAGTGCTATCCACCCTTCACACAAGTGGGCCCAGTTGAATTTCAACTGAACAAAAAATGGAGTAAGATGGTAAATACAGATACTGTAAAACCCTGCTATAAGCCCAGGACTTGTACTTATTTCTATTTTGTGTGTGTGTGCTTTATATTCTGGGGTTGGGGAGACAATTGAGCTTATGACAGGGGGCCTATGACCATGTTTTTATGGTACTTTATGATTATAGTAGTTTATATTTATAAGTATGCTTAATCTTTCCACAGATTATGATCGTTGGCCAGAAAGTTCAAGATCCTCTACTGCATTTATGTGAAAAGTGTTCACTTCCAATACTTGTTTATGGAAGACTGGTATGTTATCTATGGTGTTTTTACAAAAATTATTGCAGCATAAGTATTATTATCATATGACCTGTGTGGTCCTGCTCGCGCTCTCTTATAAAAGTTGTGATTGGGGCCAGACAGGTTGACGTTAGCAGGCCAGGAAAACTTGCCTGGCCTTGCTTGAAAGTTGCATGGTCTATTTATCAATTTTAAAAGGATTTTGCAGATGTTTTTATAACAAAAAGGGAGTCATATGATAAAATACTTGAGTTAGGTTGGGTAGGACAGGAAAATTGTTGGCTCTTGTTCATTTGTTTGGACCTCAATGTGATCAGTCTGTATGACATGACTTCAAGCCTAATATTTTCCCATCTGGCCCTGCCACTCACTCAATAAGTACATGTATATTAATTTTATAATTTTTTTTATCACAAATTATTTTAGAGTCCATGTAAGCACTCATTCTGTCTCTCTTGTGCAGAAAAAGGTGCAGGAAAATGTCCAAGGTGAGTTGAAATAGACCTTTCTCAAAGCCTAAAACAACCCCTGGGTTGAGCTAATTTCATTTGTTTTTATAAGTTTTTATGAAACAAGTTCTTTCATTACATTTCCATCATGCTATGTGCTTTCAGGTGTGGCGAGGGAGTTCAAAGGATTGAGCGTGCACCACTGGGTAGTGTGTTTGTGTGCTCATTTGGTGGTAGTCGTTACGGTATCTCAGGATGTCGTCGCAGCTATTTTTCTCAAAGGGACCTTCAATCTCATATTAAAAGACGTCATCAGCGTGAGCAGGCTGGAGGGGACAGTGACGGAAATGAAGACGCTGAAACCGAAGTAAATCGCATAGTTTTCCCTCCCGCTGGAGGAGGAGTGCCTTTCTTTTTACACCCCCCTCGAGAAAATCCACCCACTGCTGTCATGCCCCACCCTATCACTGCAGGGGAAAGACCTTTTAGCAATGTCCCTCTCCCTGGAACAGTTGCTATGGAAACAAGACATTTTGTACAAACAATCCCACGTGATGCATTTTATATGGAAGCTCCTCGTTCCCAGCCTCAGCACCCACCAGTCAGTGGGTTTCCTGCACAACCTCCTCCACAAGTAGCTGCTTCTCACATACCTCATGTGCAACCTGGTGTTTTCCAACACCCAGAACAAGCTCCTCCTCCTCCAAGATTCGAGGAGATAAGAGCCGAACCGAGAGTATCTCGACCAATCCCAGTCCAACCCACCATGGATGATGGGTTTGGACGCCGAGGATCTGGGGGACCAGTTCCAGGGGCACCAGGTTTTCGTTTTCCAGTTCCTGAACCAGACCCACGTCCAGGTAATTGGCAGCCAAGATCAGAAGGGGAGTGGCTGCAACAAGAACGACCTCCAGTCAGGAATGAAAGGGAATGGATCCCACCTCCAGGAAGGACTGAAAGAGACTGGGTTCAACCCAGATCTGACGGTAACTGGAC
The DNA here is from genome assembly GCA_023349425.1 of Anthopleura sola. NCBI lineage: Eukaryota > Metazoa > Cnidaria > Anthozoa > Actiniaria > Actiniidae > Anthopleura > Anthopleura sola. Next base: position 4,443,381 of record JALHLI010000006.1, on the reverse strand, counting down.
TCCACGTGGTCGCGTCCCTCAAGGGGACCCTCATTATAGACCAATGTTTTAGAAAAAAGGTTTAATACATAGGAGACGCGAGGGAACTGGTAAAGATTTGCATGAATACGAGGCAAGTTGTCCCAAAGGGCAAGAAAAAGTGCGAAGTGAAAAGAAACAACTGTTACTGAGCTTCTTTAGTTTACTTTACTCCTTATTTATTATTTTTTTTCTAATTTCAATCGTCATTCTAGTTATCTAAAAATATATATAAAAACCTGAGCACTAAACAACCTACCTTCGATAGCGATGTCATGCGCTTTGGGACAGGACAACAAGCCTCGCCTTCATGCATACCAGCATCAGTCTCCCTCCTTTCTATCAGGGATATGAATGAGGTCATATCCTTGCTAACTTAACGTGTCCAAAAACACTTTAGAAATTAAGTGCGGATTAGTGATTTCTAAATCTAGTGTGGGAATTGTTCCGGCCGAGTAAGAAGCTGCGGTTTTTAAATTTGAAAATAATCATATTACATGATTTTTCTTGAGAAGGAACCTCGCCTCGATTTAATTTATCGAAGACAAGTTTTTCCTAAATCCAAAGATTTAACCATGGGCGGGCTGGGAACTATTTTCTTTTTCATTTGAATAAGTAAATGTAAATAGAATGAGTCACAGTTTGTTGTCCTCCAGTCTATGACGCATGGAGTCAATACCATAGCAACGCCGGCTATATAACCATAGCAACTCTCTGCAACCGTGGCAACACGACTTCAAAATATAAACTTAGATAAGGATTTTTTCTTGTCATGTGGCGACTCCAGAGGTCTTTTTTTTCGGAAATAAACAATATACTGTATACTTAGCTAATCCTCATCAACTTCTTCTACAGTATGAGCCATTCCGCGGTTGAAGAAAAAACTGGTTTGAGTTGACATTGCAGTGCATTGTGGGACTGTTTTAGGGAAAGAAATAGATGCCATCTTGGAAATATGTCCTCTAAAACAGTCCCACAATGCACTGTAATGCCAACTCGATCCAGTTTTTTCGTCGACCTCTGAATGGCCAATGTCTTTAAGATTTCATTTATTTCCAGTTGCTTGCCGTTCGATACCATGGATACGTCACAGCAGTTGCCATAGTAACCCGTCGACCCTCATAGTGTAAGCTTGAAACGGGGAATTTTAATTCGCATCTTTACTTAGGGCTTGTACTCGTCTTCTTCACTGTCAGCCATATGGCTCCAGATTTTCCCTCGTTACTGCAAGCCGATCTGGTAGCATTAGTTTAGAGTTCATTTTAAGCAGTAGATTGACGTATGTACAAGAATTCAAGTTAATATTTTAAGAACAGTTGTGCAAACAGTTTGACCAAAATCGGTCGATAAACGGGTTCGTTAATTCATCCTGCAACTTGTATCGAATTTCTAAGAATTCTATACCATTCAAGGACTAGAATTTTTCATTGAAAAAATCGGGACGCAACACAGACAATTTTGCTCAATTCTGGAGCCACAAATACGTCAAGAAAGAATATGGAATTTTTTCTATTGTCTACTGATTGATAACAGCTACGTACATCCTTTTGTATTATATTATAGCTTTTATCCTACTAGCGTTATTACCAATAACAGGATTCCAATATCCGCTGAAAGACAAAAGAGAGATCATGGGTGTGACACCAGGTTCATAAACAAGTCAAATTTATATATATTTCGGGACACACCCTTGACGTCGTAAGTCAAGCACATTGGTAGTATTGGGGCTTTACAAGTGGTATTTTTAGACGGTAGTGCATAGCATTCTAAATAGGTGAAATTCAGAGACACAGGTATTTCTGTAGATGGAATGGTTCTGGAAAATCGCTGCCAACTCAAGCAACTCAAGGGCATCGGTGGAGATCACAAGAAGAAAGTGACACAGAACTGAAGATCAGATCTACGACCCGCCACTGGATTCGTTCAAATACGGGAAAAAAATAGGAAACTCTGAATGAGATAATTGCAAGGAAAATGAAAAGTGAGATTTCGTTGTTCCCTCTGGAAACAAGTTTTTGACAAGTATAGATGTTCGTTTTCTGGTCGTTATTTTCACTACAGTTCGTTAAGTGGCAAAGGATTTCGTTAGAGTGGGAAACGCCGTATGGCAAGTTCGTAGTTGTGCTGTGCCAGTATCGCATCTTACCGTCGCCGTATCTAAGCTTCGTGATTGGATGATGCGCAAGAAAACAATGGGAAGCCATTTCACGTTACGCCGTACCGTACCGTGTAGACCGAGTGTACGTGCTGAGAATCATTACCGTGCATTTTCCACTCGAAAAAACGGGCTATTTTGTATGGTGTACATCATGATGTCCAGTAGAGGTAATGCGTGACACAAGGGACGTGTTTGCATAACACCCATATAGAACATTCATTTTCCAATAGTCGTTTGATATCGTCAATTAGTTAATTAAGCCTATTATCGTTGCAAATCTGAAGAGCCGTCCTGTTTTGAATGCAATTCCGAAATATTCAAACAACGACAAAAATGCCAGTGGAATTCAGTGAGGGTGTTCGGTTTTTAAAAAGGGTCAATGTGAAAAGATAGTAGAATATCAGATCATGACTTAATATCGATGAGCAAGTACTGAGGTCGTCAACACGTTACAGAACAAGAACTGCAATACCATCAAGGTTGAAAGCCGCAAGAATCGAGGCAACGAACCTCCAGTATCAAAAGGTAAGAAAACTCGAATAATATCACTCTTGTCCGGTGTAATGCAAAACCAAAATGAAATGGCCATACAGCACGAGTTAAAAACAAACATTTGCCATTAAAAACCGCAAGCGAGAAAAATGAGCTAATTTCTCTTCTGCTGTCTTTCCTAGTATAGAGCATTTCTCTGAATAATTTCAACTCAGAAGAATTCGAATACAGCTTTATTTCTGTCTTACACGGGCCCCTTGTGTATTACGAAACCTGTGGTAAGCCGTTAGAATTTCATTTGCCGGCCAACAAAAAGATACTAAATTTGCATTTTAATTTATGAGAATATACTACATACATAGAATCTGAAGTCTAACAACTAAGCGATCGTTCTCCGAAATTTAGCTCCCGATAACATTCCTTGGCTCTGAGGACGTTAAAACGACTAACAATTCGAATTATTTTACAAATCTCGGCTAGACCCTTGACTGGCTGAACTTTTTATTAAATTTAGAGGTGATAAATGAATAGCGAGACACGCACGCACACTAAATACTGCTTATTAATAATGGAATATATCCGATAACAAAACACTGGACACTTGTCAACAATTATCGCTCGATGAGGGGTCTTTGACATAACACTTTGATCTTTAGTCAAAACAACATGCACTATCTCTCGTCCTCAATGATCGTACGCTATCCATATGCGTCGTGCATCTATCTTTATGATGAGAAAAATCGTGGTATATAAAAGTATATACCACGTGAAAAGTTATACTACTTTTTGACTGAGCTGTCTGTTGGTGTTATAGTTTATCTGATCATGCGATCATCGTCCGCCACATTGAATGGCCAGTGAATTTTCAAGACACTTAACGACGATGGCAGCAAGGCTTTAATTACGGATAGATCAGAGAATATATGCTTGCGCAAATGACAGGTATATAGGATTTCATTCGACATAAATCTAGGTGATGCTAAAGTCCGCCTTCAACTTTAGCCTCGTTTTGATGTGATTTCTTGAGCACGCGCGTGCCTTGTACAGTTGGATGTGAGAATGAGAAAAAAGACTATTCAAAGGAAAATAAAGCCCCGTGCTACATTTGCTACCCGAATCAACATGGTGGGAGACGATCACGTGACCACTTTCAATCACGTGATACTTTTCTCTTTTCAACCCATATGTCGTTCATTTTGTGTATACGATTCTTTGTTTGAATCTCATTCATATCTGTATTCTTGAGTATCATTTGCTAACGGTAATAATACTCAAGGGAATGATACATGAAGAAATGGAAAGATAGTACTGGACCAAGGCATCTTAAAAAATTACGAAAAAGAAGAAAAGCAAGGAAGAGAAGCATATTTAGTGGCAAGTGGATGAAGGACCTGAGTCAGTAGTCGAAACTTGTGCTACAATATTTTATTAAAGCTATAAACTTTAGAAAGTATTAAAACTGATAAACATAAACAAATTATTGGCTCAGAAAATAGTTATCTAAAAACTAATAACTAATAACTGAATAACTGAATTAGCAGAAACAACTTCTATTTTCCAATTGCAAAGCATACCACACCGCCTTCCTTACAGCGATTTAGCCAAGAAGGCAGCTAATAAATATATGGTTAACGCGGTGGTTCACACTAGTACTGAGGAACTGACAACATCATGGAGGGAAATGTTCATTGGAATAAGTTCATTTCCTTAGCACGCTGTAGGAAGTCATCAATATTTCCAATTGTATTAAACAAGGACATCAGTGACACCTCCGTCTTCTTCATTTTGGCAACCAAAGATTCTATTTCGTTCTTCCGTTCTCGAGCTTCTTTGGATGCTTCCACATAGTCATGCCAAACACAGGTCTTCTCCCCTTGCAGTACCTCGATTTTATTCTTTAATTTGTGTTCGTTTTCTTTACTCTTTGCTTGGATGTTCTTGATTTCTTGTGACAGCTTGGCGAGTTCTTGTTCTTTCTGCCTCAGATTCTCGAAGCTTTCTTTATTCATACAGCTGATGCCTTCCTTTTCAGTCTGCAAGTCGTTGATCTGACGCTGGAGAGATAATTCTCGTTCAGACGCAGTCCTCATTGTTCTTTCTAGTTCTGTATAGCGTATCTCATGATGCGAACTCATTTTCCTCATCTGGTTTGTCAAAAGATCGATGTGAGAAGCGGCCTCCTCTTTTTCTTGTTTTGTCGTTTCGATGGATGACATCAGGTGCTTGACTAGCTTTTGGACTCCAGAAATCTTTCTCTTGATCATCTCTAGTTCCTCAAACACGAGTATCTCCTCCGGATGATTTACAGCAGCAATGTCGTCTTCACTGTCACTTGTTTGAGCAGAAGCTGTGATATTTTGTTTGTTTTGCTGTCTTTCCTTTTGCAAGTGTATTGCAGCGATGTTCTTCATAATATTGCTTTCAAAATGTTGTAGCATTGATTCCATTCTTTCATTCAAAAGATCGTTGTTCTCATCCATTAGAGTTCTCAAGACGTCCACAAAGTCATCCAACTGAAGTATATTCTCTGTCCCATCAGGCTTGCCTTCGTTGTTGCATTCAAATCTTGAGTCAAGGTGGTCAATGTTCACCTGTCTATCTGTTTGGGATCCCTGTCTTAAGTCCTTAAGTTTGTTTGTCGTAGGTTGCAGACCCTCACATTCTTTGGCTATGTCCTCCTCCCCTTCATCCTCGATTTGTTTTATCAATGGATCCACAGTGGCTTTGAACACCTGGTATGCACGCTCTGATTCAAAATTATCCCAGGACAGCTCACGTCCAGGTGAGCGACTATCTTTCTGTTCATCTTGAAATTCCGTATTCCCTTCCTTGATTTCTTCCAGGTATTCAGTAATGGATTCTATCTGGGACTTGACACTTGTTGCACATCGCTGACCAATGCCTTTAACAGCTTTCAATTGACTGCAGAGGCTCTCAACATTGGAATATAGCTTAGACAAGCTGTCTTGGTTTTCTGTAGCAGGGACCTGGCTGTTTATGACTTGTTTGATGCTTTTCACTGTGCTGTAACACTTGTTGACACCTCTTTGCACCATCTCATGTTCCATCTGTACTGTACTAAGACTTAAAAGTACCTTTAGGATTTTGTGTTGGAGACTACTGTCGTGTTCTGCAGTAGCACAGGAAATGACGTTATCGTCATCATCATCCTCTGCATCCTTATTAGAACCTTCATGTTGTTGCTCAAGACACACCACTTGCTCAACGTCCGTAACACCTGCAGCAGTTTGCGGGATTTCGTCTTTCTCCTGAAGGGATTCGTCGACTTCCATGCTGTCAGTCTGCATATATGTGAAGTAAAAAAATCATGCACTGTGTATTAGCAACAATTTCGAATAATGTTTTTATATGATTTTGACTTACGGTTTACAGTTGTCGAATCCTCTTTGGCCCTTAGCCTATGATAAAAGATGTGACTGAACACTTGTACTTTACATACACAAACGTCTAGAGGGGGTTTTCTATCCGTCGACTATCGCGCATGAGCAATGGAAAGATGAATTCGAAACAAAATATATGAATTTGCAATTCGTCAGAAATATCGAGAGTTTTCCACGAGACTGTTGCGCATGATAAATTAATTGGCAAAGAAAACTGATAAATTATCGTGAGCTTTCTCAGTACACTGAACTAAGTATGTCCGACCCCCGTATCATTTTTTCAGCTGCCTTTGTATCCCATTTTTCAAGCTTCTGTATCTCAAGGTAATTTCTTTAAAATAACCAGTTGAATGAACTTACCATTGCTACGTCAGTGGCACCATGTACCTCCTCACGCTTTGAACCCACGTCGATTTTTTCAGTCACCGTTTGCATGTTTTCTCCATCTGTTGCCTTTTCTTCTTTGTCGACAGCAGAATTCACTTGGCTGGGGTTTTCGTTTGACATGATTTCTTGCTTACATCTTGTACAAACTTTTACGCTAGCTGATGATGTCTTTGCTTCATTTTCAAGTTCTAATACTCTTTCTTTCAGCCTTCCATTTTCTAAGAGCAAACCTTCAACTCTTTCAAGTCTAGCCTCTTCTTTCTTGATTTGTTCTTGTTTCTCGTCGTAGTATAACTTCAGTCTGTCGTCCTTGTCTTTAACGTTCTCCACGAGCGCGCCGTTGACTTCCCTCAGGTACCTAATCTGCTCGTGTAAGCTTTCATTCTCTTTGGAAATTTGGCAAAGTTTATCCTCAGTGGCTGCAGTCTTACTTCCTTCGGCATCCCCCAAACTATTACTTGGCCCCTTTTCAACATCTACTTTCTCTGGACGTTTGCTTTCTTTAACCAAATCATCGTGTTGGCTGAGTTGATCCTTCCAGATTAATGTCTGTATTTCTTCTCTCATTTCTTCTTCGTTTGCCTTGTATTTGGCAACCTTGTCTCTAAGAGTGCCTATTTCCCTTTCTCGACTCTCAACACTCCCTTCCAGTTTACTGGTTTTTCCTTTGCTAGTCTTCAATTCTCTCCTCATGTCCTGCAATTCACTTCTCAATTCAGCCACTTTTGCAACGGTTCTCTCAATCTCGTTTGTCTTTTCCTCAATGATATTCTTCATTTGTTCTCGCTGCAGCCTGAGTTGTTCAAGGTCTCTGAGTAATGACGTATTTTCCTTTTTCAGAATGTCCAAAAATGCATCAGAACGGTGGTTGCCCACGGCGACAGGCTCTTGTTGACAAGACTCGTCGTTATCTTTCTCACTTTCTTGTGCTACTTCCATCGCTTTCTGCTCATTATCGCTTATTATTTTGCGTAACGTTTGTAGTTCTTTGGTAAGAGTACCTAGTCTTTCCTTGTAGTCTGCAAAATAGAATATAGAAATAGAAATTATTTACCGCCTCCCACCTCGCTCATTTGGTTGGGCACCGGTCTGTTGTGCGGGAGGTCGTGGTTCAGCCCGACCTATACCCAGGTTCTTAAACTGATATCTGAGAAGAAGGTGCTGCCTTTGCTCTACAAATATCCGCAAATGGTTAGACCTTCGCCGTGGCTCGGATTACGTAGAGACGTTAAAAAAGAGACCGCAAGCTCATCAGTGCCGGTTTGGCAACTGTAACGTGTCACCCTCTATAAATTTTTATCATCTTTTGCAAATTTGTGAATCTATTGGAATAAATCCTTCTGCCCATTTATATAGATAAGATATACCGACACTTAGAAGTTTTATACGGTTGCTTGTTGTACATTAGTCAAAAGAGAATTTATTCATTGTTGAAGTAAATCCCGATAGATTTTGGAAACTACTTTGTAGATTTTCATGGTCTCTAAAGTGGCGCGTACTAAAAACCTCCTGGCAGCATATTCACTGGCTAACACAAGTGCCTAGGGGAATGCATAGTCTTTGGACTTACTATCATTTTCTTTGCTGATATGAGTTTTTTCTTGCTTCAAGTTCCCAATTTCCACTGCCATTTTGTCACTCATTTCTGCATATTTCTCAGCCTCTTTACTTTTGTGTTCCAGGAATTTTTCCAGCTCCAATACCTTCGCATTCTCCACCTTCAGCTTCTGCCTGGCTTTCTCCAAAACCTCCTCGCCATATTCCACTGCTTTTTCTTTGTTTTTGATCTCATTTGCATACCTTTCTTCTTTTGCTTCGAGATTCGACACCTTTAGCGTCAACTCCTGTACCTCTTTTTGCAAGGCTGCGCTTGAAGATCTCTCCTCTTCCAAATCAATCTTTCCTTTTTCCAGAGCTGTGACATAACCGTCGATCTTGAGATCTTGTTGTTGTCGTAGTTTCTGAAGGTTTTCATACTCATTCTCCATATCATTGATTTTCTGAAGTGCTTTTGAAGGCAAATCCTGCTTCCATTCATCTTTTGCCCAACTCATTTTAAAGATTTCTTCAACCTTTTTTATCCAAAAACTCAACAAGCTAGATTTTTACGTTTCATTGCTTTCCTACCACTATTTCAAATATTTTCTAACGTTCTTACGAAAATGCACCAACATCGTAGAGCGCGCGCAAAAATCTTTCTCGCGCGCGCGTGGGAGAGGCTAACCGTCTACCACAGGAAACCCACTAGAGAATTTTTAATCGAAAATAAGTGTTTGTTCCGATTTGTGAGCCTCAAAAATGATTGATATTTTCATTGTTACAGCTGTTTGTTTGATAATTACTATTGTGGTGCTAATGGATGACGGCCTGAAAATGTTATTTAATCGTACCCTGATTGTACCGACTGCTTCTTTTTTTCATGGTTTACAATCATTTCCAGGGAAATCAAACAGTGCAAAACCTGGCCGCAAAAGATACCTAAAAAAGTCATTTCTTAAATTTAACAACATCGCGGCCATGTAAACTAACAATTGTTGTAAGGAGTATTTTGTATGAAAACAAGTTTCTCTTGGGGCTTGGCAACAGCTATATGTTTTCAAAACCAAACCTAATGAGGTATTTCTGTCAGTCATCAATTCGATTTGGAAATGGTCCATGGCCAGTGTTTCAGGGTTCCACGGTAAAAAAGGGGAATGTTGCAGTATGAAACTCGCTTGTACGAAAAACTGATACGTTTTGGTGTATATTTGGTTACAAAATCCCAAAATCTGAAAAGCCATTTAGAAAAAAATAACTTGCACGGTTGGGGTTGAGATATTTCGTCCGATCCAATGTCTGCTTTGCAATGCGCTGGTCCAATAAGTAAGTCAATTACCAAGTATCAATAGAGGCTGCGAGGTAGTTTTCAATGCTTTTGTACTCAGTTGCAGTCTCGATTGAATGCTTTGTGTTTGACCAATAAACCGCTGCATGGAGGGTTGTCAACGACATTAGGTGGAGCAGTTGTCAACTCTGGAGCCAAAGGTTCCGGGTATTGCCTGCCTCTCGAAGGTGGAGCGCGCGTTCTTTCCGTGAGTCATGACTCTGGCATGATGGCAATTGATGACAATAGTTGATTGTTGCTAATCTTTAGGTTTTGTTGCGTTCAGATGTGTAATTATGCATCTTCTCAGCAGTAGTCTTCCGATTTTTTCATTCTTACGACCACAACAAAAACCTTGAGCATGTGCGGTTGAAGAAATATAGCCCTATCAATGGAATTGCTGCACAATCAACTAACATCAGTGTTATTAGCATGCGACAAGGACTTACACCCTTCTGTATCTAAACAGGTTCTCTTTCGCATTGAAATTGTTTTTCAATTTCGGCAGCTCATAAAGGATGTTTATCCACAAATCACTAGTCAATTGAATGTGTAAACAAACTCGCTTGCATAAGAGTACCTTATTATATGTAGGATATGTCACACTAATAGTCTTTGTTTCTCATTATAGGACCACACGAAGTTGGCTCATGTGCAAAACCAGATAGCTTACGTTAGATTCTGCAGATAACTCAGTATATATCAGAGTTGACGTTGGGTTCACTGCAAGCAGACAAGGTAAGGGTGAGATGATTCATTTGGGAGGTTTTACGATAACTAAAAGTTAGTATCACTAGATTTATTAATCATTTTCGACTAAAATGAAAGGATATCAAACGTGCACTGTTTCGAGTTGATTTAACCCTGATTAGCTACGAGCCATCAGCATTGCTGAAGTGGAAATCTTAGGAACGGTTAATCTGTTGATCTTAGACTCTGTAGGCGATGGAGAAGCTTGATACTGCTGGTAGTGTGCTAGGTTTGATTTGGTGTGTGAGGCGCGTTTGTCGCAGAATCAATGGATTGATCCATTCGTATTAGCATATTCAAGAAGGAGGTAATACTTATACGGTTTGTACCATTGAGAAATGTCCTGCAAAATAACACAATTTCTTCTAAGATTCGAAATATAATCACTCTTAAACGTTTGTACCCAAAAAACCCATAGGAAATATCTTCTGTACGAAACCAAAATCAATACCAAACATATTTCAGATCTATAGCTGTAGCAGTTTTAAAGGAATGCATTATTTCTTGGAGAGCATTATTTAACCTTTTTGTTAACTTGTACATATTTACCCTTCTCTGTACACAACAGCTAATCCTTCTAAGATATTTTAGTTGTGTGAGTTAAGTAATTTGTTGTTCAGGTATTTTGGCATAGGCTTAGCGGTTAGAAAGTATGTATGACGTCACTGTGGAAAAAACGAATTTACTTCCGACAACATTTTTCAATTTTTTTTATTTTTTTATTTTTTAAAAATTTTTATTTAAACTGATTGATATAAATCTAAATATAATTCTGTTATTGAAATATGTGATGCTTCTTTTCTAGTTTCTTTTGTGCGAGTTTTAGAGCCATTTGCTTTGTAGCATCTGGAATACATCTTTGTAAAAGATAAACATGGTCTGAAAGAGAAAAAGTGACAAAACAGTGACTTAAAATTGAGTCTTTGTTTGTTTCTTTGATTACTGCCAAATTTCCTTATCTAGGTTGATTTATCTGTCAGAAATTTAGACTAATTAATGAACACTTTTCATCCTTTGATTTGCACAGGAAATATTACAATAGGCAGTTTATTCATGATAGCGTAACATGATATTGAAAATGCCACACCCTATACCGCTGACTATTGTTAAATTCAATTCGAAGTTTTACCGCAAGTTTCGCACATTATTTTAAATCCTTTCTTACATAGTTTAGAATTGTAAAGCATTGTGGAATTTTATAGTCCTCAAAAAGCTTTTAAATTCTTTCCTGTATACTTTCTGATTAATATCGGTACTAGTTTTGACAAGACAATAAGTCTATTTTTATATAGACCTATCAATATCGAGTTTTGGAAATCATAATTTAGGGAAGGTGAAAAACTCGATTATCACAATCAAGAACTGATAAACTCGTGGTTTTCTCTTTAACCCTCTTGTTAGACAGGAACGCCTCTTTTACGAGGTTATCCGATGGCATTGAATGAACGTATGAGTAATGTCACTATATACACCCTTACTAAGACTACTTTGTTTTTAACTTATTCTCTTTCTTTTTTCTCTTTTCTTTTATTCATTCATTGTCATAAGCAACCACCTCGGGAAATCGAAAAAAGTAGTTGTGACTAGAGCTGATCGCTAAAGAATGGGCTCTCGTGAGCTGCAATGCAAATGGATGGGGTTTCAAATTGTTGTTGTAACAAAAGATAGCTGGTCACTTACGAGAGTGATCGTCAGAAGATCTTTGACTGTGATTCGCATCAAACAGTTAAAGTGCTTTTACCACCAAATTGTTCAGATTCAGATTTCAGATTGTTAATTGTTGAACTGAGCTCGGTGTTGAGAAAGTTAAGAACTTTTTATCCTTTCATGCCGAAATAAGGTTAGAGAGTGAAAATAATTACGACAAACTTATCAAGGACCAAACAAAAGAAGTTTAATAGATTTATTTTGGAAACATAGATCCTGCCGTTTTCGTATGAGTGGGAAACATACGGCACTAACTGACTGGCAGCACGTACATGGTACGACATGCCGTATATAACACTGAAATGCCTTCCCATTGTTTTCCAGTGATTCATCCAATCACATCGCGTAGTAACGGTTACAGTAAGATACGATTGTATTGCTAATGACCTACAACATGGTTGACATGTGTGTTCCAATAAGAGCAAAAAACCTTTGCTTGGAAAGTACTGAAACGCCTCTGAAAGCGAGGGCAAGGGATTCAAAACCTATTGTTTCATTTAACCAATATGTCCGCCTAGTGATTAAAGCAAATGGCTTCCGTGAAACGTGATACGCGATTCTCGAGGATTTTCTTCCTCTCGGATTTTCCAATCTATCACTCAAGATTTCTTAATATATCTCAGTTCATGTCCAAATTACTTCCGAGGTTCCCCAACAGGTTGTTTCAAAACTACGTGCAGTGGTCCACTGTTGCTGTTAATATTCATATAACAGTGCCAATGGTACCTTGGTGGTCTTGGTCTTAACGTAGTTGGTATAGCTGAGCTTCCTTTGTAGACGTTTTCGGCGAATGGCTAGAGTAACGTGCGTCAGTGCAATTGCGGTGTTGGTATCGCCTGACGTGCTGATATCTGGTTCAGTTATTAATAGATAATGATAGTGGTCAGTGGCGGTGTGGTGGTGCTGGGGGTGTTCATGTATTAGTGCATGGTATTGGTATCGCCTGACGTGCTGATATCTGGTTCAATTATTAATAAATAATGATAATGGTCAGTGGTCAGTAATGGTGTTTACTGGAGGTGTTCATGTATTATTGGTGTGCAGCGAGTATCGCCTTATGATGGTGATTTGTCTTATTGTTTTCAATCGATCGTTATACTAATAAGTAGTGTTGGGTTCTGTCATAGGTGTAGGTTTGTATGATGGTACGTCAGTATGCATTTCTGGTATCTTAGTACGTAGCGGTGGTCTTTCGTGTCTAGACACAAAATGGGGATAGACCGGCCCATCCAGCTTATAAAATGTTGAGCTTATTTCCAGAACCCATGTCATTTCCTTGAGTGCTTTAATTTTCTTTGCTTACTAGTCGGTAATGCTTGCATAATTGAAAAGATGCTTTCACACGATGAGACTCAAAGGAAGAGTCATTCCCAAATGAATGGGACGTGGTCTAAAAAAATTCAGTACCTTTCAAGAACACATGTCATTCCCTTGAGTGTTGTTTCTTTGTTCACTAGTAATGCTTGATAAGATACGTTCACACGAAAAGGCTCAGACAGTCTTATTCTCAAAGGAATGGGACGTGGTCTAAAATAACCAAAATTCGCCAAAGCTACGTGAAAGAGTCTAGGGTAACTCGACAATGATCGTTCAGACAAATTTTCTGCACTTCTTCACGTACAACGTACATGTTAACATTTTAATTACACCCACACAAGAGGTCTTTAAACGAGTTCCTGGTCATATTGGCTGCCCATCGCCAAGGGATTATGATACAGTTGGGATAATTCACTCAACGTGGGCTCATCTAACCTGTTAACAAGTAAAGATTGCCTAGTAGACGCGACGCTAGCGACATGATCATAAGACTGACATCCGATCACGTTGCAGCGTTTGATTTCTTCAGTTAGTTCTTAAAATATTGGGCCACATAATACTGCACGGTACATTAGTTTGTTAGAATGCAATGCAAAGTAAATTGAAGTAGTACTGATTTTTACTATTTTTCATTATTATTATGGACAACTTTATTGAAAAATTTCCAACAGATTCCCACAACAATGCGGACCCAAAAGCCTGAGCAGTGTTGGTTTAAACTAAGATCAAAGCTACTAAAACTTACAAAATTATGGGAAAAAAATTACGAATGTCTAAGATAGACTAAAAAAAGAAAACGCTGATCCTTAAATCTCATTTCCGGTTTGAGCGTCAAATCCCACACTATAACTATTATCAATATTATTATTATTATTATTATTATTATTATCAGTATTATTATTATCACTAATTGCCTGGAGAAATTAGCCATTAATTCACACATAAAATAAAGTATTTCAGTATTAGTTACGATAGGCAAAACATTTTAACATTGTCATTGCAGTTTATAAAGTCTATTTTTGGTTTCTCAAGGAATCTCTTTATGCTTTAGCGCTTGAGTCGAGCTCAAATTCACTTCATCGTCATTAGTTCATCATTTAAAACATTTTCAAAGAAGCTATAAAATGTATGTATACAACATTTTATATAGCAGTCGTCTTAGGATTAATTTGAAAAAAATTGAAAAAAGTTTGAAGTTTATTATATTTGATAGCCTATTTTATTTGGCCTGTCTTTCAAGAAAAGAAACGTGTTAGATCTTGTGGCACAAAGTAGTGACCCGGATGTGGTGGGCCTAAATATCTCCCGACACACCTAATTATTCATCAATCATGTTTTCTATAAGGTCATTATGACATATTAGGTACAGAGAGGTCCATTAATTAACGTGTCTTCGTCTTTTCTTCTACTCTAGACGGGATTGTTTTAATGTCTACCTCAGACAGACAATAACAAGGAATATTTTAGAGGTAAGTGGGATTAAAGTTGATTGATTCAGTTTGCCAAAGTCTTACTTACTATGATGACTCAATAGGAGCTTAGAGAGAGTCGACCCTGAGATGGAAGGGTAGGGAGAGAAAGTGGATGGTAGAATTTCCTTGAAATTACCAGAACAGAAAACCAACAGACAGACAAACAACAACAACAAAAAAAAAAAAAAAAGAAAAAAAAAAAAAAAATTCTCAAGAGAACTAAGTTTATTCAAACAGGGCCTTTTACCGGGCCTTTTATTCCAACATGGAACAAAACATATATAGTTTGAGTTATTATCTTGTAATCAATAAAGGCGCGGCACATGTTTTTCATCCCGCGCGGTCAGCGGTTTGCAAAGAAAAAAGGTTCGTCCCATAATACCTTGCGACTTTTCAAAACAAGTCCATTTTTTTCCATTTTCAGCTTGAGAATAATTTAGCTAGGGAAATACGAATTTTATTTCTTTGTAAATCAAACCAAAGGCAGTGGCAAAGTTAAAGCACATTATAGAAAATCCCATCACAAAGATAATTCTTGGAAAAGGCCTGTCGAAAATAAGATAATGTTTATTTTATTGAGAGCCAAATCGCTTTATTCTGATTGGCTGTCGGAAGAGTACCTTTTTTTCAACTGTTTTCTTTGAATTTTCGATTTTTTTCCCCCATCTAAATTATAGCAATTAGCCACAATGGGTAATCGAAAAATTAAAAATTGCCAAAATTCCAAGGTTGCTCTTGCTGCTTCTCTGCTTGGGTGGTTACAGTGTGCCGCTCAAAACACCGTATACGGGTTACTGATAGCCGAGCATTCCCTTGTCGACTTGTATACATTCTGCTGATGTGTGCAAAGGATTTTCCATCGCGCATTTGTAGCCTTACTATCCTGACCTCTTTTTATGGATTTTTTAAATAAAGTTTTAATTGAAAATTAAATTCCGTGATCGAAATTGGTATTGAATGTTCCTCCAAATTGATGTTGACTTGACGTCGTGCAAATATCACGATCTTGTGAACAAATAGTCCTACATAAATAACACACGAATCTATATGAAGTTTATCAATAAGACTATGAGAACTAGCAGGGGATTTTGTACCATTATTCCTAGAACACAAAAAACATTGTTGTTTGAAAGACAAAACGGAAAAGAAAAAATACACGAACATACGAGATCACGCACTAAATTTCTGATTCAGTAGACCCTAAAAAAAAATAAAAAAATTTCCATTTACGACACAAGAACTTAGAATTCCAGTTTGAAATCGAAGCAGAACTACAAACAACAAACGAAAAATTAAATTTAATGATCATCAATTTGGTTTTTCTGCTAACAGGATATGGATTATAATTTAACTCTACACAGGGGTCGAATTATTTATTAACACGATCAAAAAGTAATACCAAAAAAAGGCTGTTTTCTATTGGCTCTTTCTAAGGTTGTGCAATAAACAAAAGACTTCAAAACCCAATGTTCTTGTTTCTGAACTAGCCACATAACAGAGAAGGTCGGAGAAGAGTTTGCAAAGACATAACGGCCCGAGGGTGAGTTTTGCAACGTTAATTTTTTCTGAATTCAAAGCTATCGGATTTAGCTAAGGTTTAATTTCCAACAGCTTAGGCTTCCTAGTCCATTGTACAAATCCATCCACCCACTCATTTCTGTCGTTCATTCCTGCTGTTATGTACTGTTATATGAGACCACAGACTCGCAGCCGTCCGTCACCTATAACCTCGATAAATTGCCGTACAAATGACTGAAAGTAACGAGCCGTTTCAGCGGTGATTTCCTCCAACAAGACCTTCAATACAAGCGAAGACAGAGACAACACATGAAAAGTCCTAATATGAAACAAATTTTCTTCTCTTTTTGAGCTAAAAACCAAGTCATTTTTATGTTTTTGCATTCCCCTTTCTACGAAAACTATGCAACTTTTGACTAAATTTAGAGAGTGGATGTTGGAAAATTTTGATCGCGTGAAAAGCCTTCAGCAAATTTCTCAGCAGAAAGGCAGTGTTGAAAAGGATTATTTATCCTTCAGAAAAAAGCTAATTGTAGTTATTAATTAGAAACTTTTTTTTGTTTATCGTTTGTTGTTTTTCTATTGGTTCGGTCTCTTGTATGTGTAGAAAAGCTTGAATTCGAAGACAAATGCTATTGATTTTTTTGGGAATTTCTTTTCTGTTTTGGTTATTTTTTTTTTTTTTAATTCGGAAAAAATTTATTGGAGGTCAATTTTGGTTTGATTATTTGTTTATGCCAGAAGCGAAGTTAGCAGTGTCTGGGGTTTAATTGCTGATTGGAAACCAAAGTTTATTGGATCAAGCAGATGTAGAATTGACAGATTAGTTCTTTGATTCCTTGATGCACACGCAACCGTTATGGATGTACTTTCTTGTTGATGTCTTTGTGTAAGTAGCAGTCACGCATGCGCAGTCTGAATGACTTGAAAGTTGAAGTAAATTCGTGTACATTAGTTGGGTAATGTTAGTAAAATGGGTAAAACCTGCGGGTTTTCACTATAAACGAAAGGACAAGCGTCGTTATTGAAACATGGTCGACACAAGCAGCACGAACGCGCTCAAACACAAGCCGATCAAAATTATTGCAGATCCATGTGCTTGCATCGTTAACAAAAACCAGGCCAGCTAACTGGTTGAGGAAGAGGAAGGAAAGGGGCCAAAGGGCTGCCTTTTTAAAATATTTAATCGTGGACCACGGAGCGGGGAAACAACGTACAGACAAGGTTTTAGATTCAACATTCGTAAGCGAGAAGCTGTTCACATTGGCAAAAAGAACAAAAAAGCAAACTGAAGAAAGAGGATACAAAAATCTAATAGATAAATAGAAAATGCATATATCGCGAACACAACTGATGAAGACCGACCGACAGACCGGCTGACCGAACGACCGACCGACCGACCGACCGACAGACAGACAGACAAACTGACATGTACTGACATATGTCTAACAAGAAAACTAGCGTGTGAGCGAACGGAACAACCAATAAACGGAAGGAAGGACGTGTAACAAATGAACAGCAAGAACAGACGGACAGACACATAAACAGATGTCGTCCAACAAGAAAAACAAGGGTGAAGCGTGTGGAGCGGAAGGACGATTGAAATGAAGGAAGGATATAACTGGACGAATGAACAAGAAGAATGGACGTCATACAGACGGACAAATACTAAAACCATATTTAAAAATTAACAAACTAGCGACTAACACGCGAACGACAAACCAAAAAACGTACTTACCTAAGTACGTACGTATACGAAAGCGAACGAAAAAAATGAATTGAGGTTGTTTCAGGGTTCGATCTGTGAGTTAGCCCGCGTGCCCTGACTTTCAGTGATCAGACTTGAGGTTGTTTCAAGGTTCCGCGGATTCTTAAAATTTGAAATAATACTATTCAAACTGAAAAGATTCATTAGTTTCGTACCAGATGTTAGCGGTCGTCCACGGACTACTACACTCACCAATACATATACAGCCCAATAAACAGCTATGATAATAAACCAGGTTATTAACTGGAGTTGATCAGGAAGTTCGGTCTTGTTTGTATGTGATTATTGTGACGTCGGCGGCCTTTTTCGCTTCTACGCCATGACTGAAAAATGTAAGAAAGCACCTACCGACATATCCGTCGGTGAACTATCGCCTTACTTTAGATGTGGGATATAGTTTTAGAAGATATCGAACTACCTAATATACTATTATATATACTCTTTGGTACACTTTAGCGAGTAAGAACATCATTTGCACATGCGTGAACGCTAGTTGAAATAAATGCCGAAAGCATACAAGAATCCGTTGTTGTGTCAAGTTTAATGAAAGAATTTGAAATATGTTTTAAGGTCAGGAATATTTATCAGTAATATTTGAAAATTGCTCTATCTTAATGCAATAGCACAATACCGAAGTGAATATCAGAAACACGATTACAATGACGTCTCCAGATAAACAAACTTCGAGCATGCGCAAACAGCAACAGTTATTGCCGCTGACCAAAAATACATCTACTGTTGCAATACTGCTAATACTGGTGCTACTACTACCACTACTAATACTGGTGCTACTACTACCACTACTAATACTGGTGCTACTACTACCACTACTAATACTGGTGCTACTACTGACGATAGTACAAGTTTTATAGGCTTTCATTTAGAACGGAAATCATTCGTGAATTAATGCATAATTCAATAATAAGCAGACACAAAGTTGTGGTTTTCTTTTGTTTTCATTCATCTATTAAATACAAATTCTTGAGTCTTGCTTCACGGGTTAATTAAAATCACTCTAATCCAAGCTTAATTGTTGTGCATCCGGTATTTGAAGCACAAGAGACATAGAAGGCGGTCATATAGATAGCTCATGGTCCTAGTAGTTTAGACACCCCGATAGGCAATAAAAATTGCATGATCCGATAAGACAACACTCTTTCGATCTTTTGTATCAAATCTATTAAAAAGATAAGATTGATTGGAGGAGTAACAGACCTTGCCGAACCTTTTATACACGGATGTCCTGTCTGTCCGCTTATTATATGATAGCTCAACAGGTGTTATTGTGAAGAGCCGGAAAACAAAGAAAAACATATCATATCGGCATCTTTTTATTAACTGATTATAAACGTATTCCTAAATTCACTCATACATGCCTATGATATCAAAGTAAGAACATTCTAGTGTAGAAAGACTTCAGATTTTTTCGGCTACGGTTTCCGCGGGCTTTTTGTAATCTTGATGGATCTTTCGTCGGTATTTTTAGAACATACCTCGGATACTAAGCGTGCTGTTATTGGACAATTTCCTTCCAAGATTTATAATCTCTTTTCGTAGTAAACACACACTTTAGTGGTAATAATAGACGCAAATACATCGTGGTGGAAACCTGGAAAATACTTCTGAATTGTATCCTTTTAGAGCACCAATTTTGTTCAGGAAGTCTACGAAATCTTGTCGACCATCACTGAGAGTGTGTATTCTTCTTTTATGGATGTTCCTGGCAGCTTTGTGGTCACATAAACAAGTAAGAAACACGCGATTTATCTTTATATTTGCAAACGCTTGTGAATTTTATCTTTTTACTAAAGTTTGTTCAGTAAGATTAGACTTTAATTACGTACTGGCATAGTATGAGATTCTAGAAATTTCTTGACAGCCTTGTGGTGCATGTAAAACAAATATTAAAACCGGTTTCAGATGATTCACATTCTCTCTTTTCATCAGTCGTAGATTAGTAATTCAGAGTTGGTTTTGGTAGCTTTCTAAGTTTGTGTAATTAAAGAGGCCACACGCACAGGACTGACACACCATAATACAGAACATGTGGTTCAGCTCAGCTAGTAGATCGATAATGAATGCGGATCATCACGAACACATGATGCAGTTGTAGTCTCCCTTTGCAGCCGTTATTAACATCGGTCCGAAGGAGACTAAAATACTGCATTTGTTGATAACAGCGAAATTAGTCCAACTTTATACAAGAGTATGTATATGAGCCACGTTATTTGAATTATCATGAAACGTAACCACATAGTGAAAAATTCAGTTCTCTAAAGTGTAAAGGGCATTGGGAAAGTTTTGCTCCGCACATAGTTGCACCGCCCATGGATGAACTTAGTGTTATCGTGGATAAAAATACCTAATTTACCATGAAAGATATCATAATGGACGGCACAATGATACGTTATCATCCATGTCTGCTGAGAAGAAACACTACTGTTTATCTTCACTAGTGCTATCATGAATGAGTCACACAGATTGACAGAGCTGAAACAGCTTTCGAGTTTGGCGCGTGCGTGTCACGCAATTTCAATCATGGACATTCTTGTCACGCACGTAACTTAGGAACCACCATAAACATGCATAAACTTTTTGGAATTAGTAAAAAGGCACAGTAGAAGAGTTGATTAGTAAATGATTATTTCTCATAGTTTGACGACTCCTGGCATTTTTTATTTATTCTGTGCTGAAAATGTTACCAAAAACGCGATGACCGCAGTATGATAACAAGAAGGATCGTTTCAACCTTATCAGTGTTCGTGCTCACTTCTCAACATATCGCAGTAATGGATATCTAGAGAATCTGATAGAACAAAGAATGACAGAAAGACGAGCCCTGTGAGTTTTAACGTTTTTTTTCCCTCCTAGCCTAGCTCTTTCAGCTTAAGCATGTTTTTAGGATGCCAACGTGTCCGCTCCCTCTTCGTCGTCTCTGTTGAGTTTTAAGCTTCAGCAACTCGGACCGGATAGAAGTCAAAACAAGTGCGTGAGGTCACTGAGAACGAACGATAGACCTCCCGGTTTGTAGGCTGCACTCCAACTAAAAGTCTTCAAGAACTCCTCAAACGTACTTCCTCTAAGAGCGCCACGAGTGACAAGGAGTACTTAGGAAGCTGGGTTTTAAAAATATGTCCCATTTCCTAGACTTTTGTATCTTTTTATCCCATTCCTTCAAAAAGATCTCTTTACCGCTACCATTTCTATTGCCCTTTAATTTTCAGTGAAAATCAGTGAATGGAGGTTGCTTAAGACCTTGCGCAAGATACAGATAGTTAGTAAGGAATATTTCAATTTACGAATCCACTAAACGTAGAAGCTAGGAGGTGAATGAGCGCTTAGAGGTTGACCTTTGTTCTCTACTAGAAAGTGCTGAAAGATTTTGCAATGGTAACTCAAAACCAAGTTCGTTTAGTGTTCCTTTCTAACTTTATTTATTCAAGTTATCTCGTGGCTCATATCATTTACATCAATCCTTAAACGATCACGAACATATGGAAAACGGTTGCCTTGTGTCCACGTTATACTAATACGAATTATATATATTAATAATCATTAATAATATCGTTTTATGAATAACAGGAGTTTGATATGTTAGATAATGAGACAGCGCTAGTTTGTCTTAAATTTAAGCTAAGTGACAGCATTGATCATAACCTGGAAATCCCCTTAGGAAAGGTCTTGGAATGTATCATAATAAACTTCATGTATATAATATTGTACGTCATTTTTTATATAAGACGTGGCTGATACACATGGTGCTTCTTTTCTCATTTTTGATGGCTGCTTGAGGAAACTGAACGGTGAGGGGTAGCATGATTACGATAAGCGACAAGCCCTTCCTTAAAAATGCGATAACAAAGTTATTGAAAATATAATAAACAACAATGAACAAATACTACAAGGAATCTAATTATCAATTTCTTTTTTAAATTCTTTTGCACCAACCACGCCATCCGAGCAATCCTTTCCGTAATGTTACGAAGTCCTCGCTCACGTCATCGAGTTCACATACCGAAATAATG
This sequence comes from Anthopleura sola, assembly GCA_023349425.1. Lineage (NCBI taxonomy): Eukaryota > Metazoa > Cnidaria > Anthozoa > Actiniaria > Actiniidae > Anthopleura > Anthopleura sola. The sequence continues at coordinate 4,421,505 of JALHLI010000006.1, read as the reverse complement.
TTTTCTTGCCAAGTCTCTCGACATTGTGATCTTATTGGCTGGACCGGTTTTGCGCACTTCCCTCAAAAACCACGACAAGTATTTCGACGAATGCTGTCAAAATATAACGTTTAATGGTTCTTACTATTCTAACAATAAGTCAAGTGTTCCTACATACGTCAGTAGAGCAATCAAATACCTTGGAAACCAAGGGCTAAAACAGGATTATACTTCTGTGGTTTTAAGTGATATTTCTGGGATTTTTAAAGCCTACGATGGGAAGGAAAGTTTGGTACATTCAGACTGGACATTATTTTGGTTTTCGTAATTTTCCTTTTTATTTTTATCAAAGTTAAATTTATGATGTTGAAGTGTATCGTTTTCAGAACACGAGCCGAGCATTGCATGACTTTGAGCAAAAATTCTCTCACCTATAGATCTGTAAAATAAAGCTTTACGGCGTTTAAATTACAACTCTAGTTAGTGTGGATGATGTTTTGAACGAGTCGTGATAATAATCATAACTGTAATCCTTGACAGACCCAAGCAGTTTCCTTGCCTTATCGTACTGGCTTATCTCCTATCTCGAAGGCATGAGGGTCGTCTTATTTGTCTTGTTCACCTTTCAAAAACCCAATCAGAAACTTTATCGGCAACGAAGCTGATTTTTTTCCGCGGGTTACTTGAAATCGTAAACCAAATTACCGTTCGGATATTTTATCGTATTTGTGATATGAATTCAGTAGAGATATGCCGAGCATACGCTCATATTTTAGTCGACGTACTTCAACTCATGACTTTTTTTATCATCCATTGGTTACATACCATACTGTCACCGTGCTGCAAATCCCCTAATGATACAGTCTGCATGTACACACCACACTTTCTGGACATTCTCATCAAAACGTGGAAGGACTGATTCTAAAGGCATTTCCCGACACTTCCTATTTTCAGATATGAGGTTTTGGTCCAAAAGCGGTGAATGTTTCCGAAGTGTTTAGGTCCACGGTGTCAAGACAAGGCGCCCTTTAGTGATTGACAGCAAGACCAAGCGCAGTAGGCGTTCCCCTGGTGACCCAAGTGTCGTTACACTTCACTAGTGATCCCGTCATTCTGCCGATAGAAACCTTATGTGTACAGAGACCAGAGGATGAAGCTGTTGTGTACCTTACTTACAATTCTCATCACAAACCAATACAGAGTATTATGCAGAAGAAATCATAATAGAGGTATGGCGACATTTCAGAATTTTGATCCCTTGCCATCGAGGAGATTTCCCTAAGGTAAATTAGTTAATCAAATCTTTATGCTCCACAGATCGCAAATTTAGTTGGAATAATGTGGAAAGTGAGTACAGAGAAACAGTTCCTATACGAGTCAACGAGGCCGGCCAGTCGGTCTTTCCTCAGAACAAGCAATTTTTATCATACAACAACAGAGTTCCGGACAGTGAACTATTGTATTATCATGTCACAGCCTTTGGAAGAACTTTCAAGTTCAAGTTGGTTCGAGATCGGAGCTTTGTGTCTCCGGGCCTCGAAGTTGAACACGTTTTTAATGACTCTGTTTCAATTCCGTATCGTGGAGAATTAGGACATTGCTTCTACAATGGAGGACTAGAAGAAGATAGTCTTTCAACTGTGTTGTTCAACTTATGCAACGGTCTGGTGAGTTTATTTGTGCACCTTATGATAAGACAACTAAAATAACACTAAAATAACACAAGCCGATCATTTGCCCAACCATTTGTTCCCATGGTCCTTAAACATGTTGAGATACTTTGATTTTTGTCATAAGTGCTGTGATAATGCGAGTAAGTTTGTTGGTCTGTTTATTGTTTAGTGACAAAATTATTAGTGATTTACTCGCGGTACATTCGTACTAGCCGGCAAATTTCCCGGTATGTCACGGTATACGACCACCCCAAACGGATTCTCCTTCGCTAAACTACTAAGTGTCTTAAAATAAAAGTGCTCATAACAATTGGCACCTAGAAACTCTTCTATCAAGTAAAGACTCGCCATGCTCTTATCAGATAAACTGTGTTTTCCTATAGTAATAAAAAACAAAGCTTTAGCTATTCAAAAGCAAACCGCTTGCCGGAAATAAAAAATCACCAATTATTGACCCCCTGGTAGTCAATTCGAAAGAATTCTACGATTGCATGTCAATATAGTAGTACAAGGAAACCGTAAAAAAAGGCTTTGATATTTTTTGATGAATGAAATTTGGTCTACTTTTAAGTGTATAGTTTTTAAGTGGATATTAAGAAATCGTCCGTTAAATAATAACTTGGGATTATTTGACAAATGATTTGCTTGTCTTAATCCAATTAATCTCATAATATTCGTTGTACTGACTGCTGGGATTCCCTGTCCAGTATTTCAAAAATGTTTTATAAAGGACTTATAATATTTATTAGGAAGGGCTGAGAGACAAACGCCCTTGGAAGTGTATTAAATCTTTTCCTTCCTATTTTTAGCGTGGCTCGTTCACTACAGAAAGAATAGAATATTTTATTGATCATACAGAAGAAAAGGAAACAAGGAATTCTCGTTCGGGAGGCAAAATCCATGTTGTATATCGGAGATTGGAGAATGCTCGCAACACAAACACATCCTACGATCTTGGAGGTAAGTGATGATATCAAGTATCACAACAAACTTTCCTCGGCTGTCAGTAGAAATTAAATTTCACTACCTTAACCTTGTCACGCTTTGGGATTCAAAATAAATTCAAAAATAAAAGCACTACCACGATTTTGCGCATTTTTTATTAATCCATTAACAAAAGTTTAGAATGACAGAGCTCTGTGGATGGGCCTACGGCGCACAGTGCAAATTAACCTCAATTCGTGAAAAGTGAGGCCAGAGCACTTATTATTTATCATGAATGGACATAAAATGGACGTAAAATGGATGCGTGCAGTGTTCTAAAGCAGCACGCGTATGCAACAACATGGCTAATGTTTCAAGACATTCCCCCACTGTTTCCGTACGTCTGGTGTGATCAAAACACATATTCGCGTTATCAGAGCAGCGAACGTGCTGTATACCAACCATGTCGAGGATGCACTGTGCTTCATTTCTTCCGCTCCGAGGTGAAAATGTGATAATGATCAAATCAAGGAATCGCTCAGTGTCTGTATATATTGTTTCAGCACATGTATCGTATCCATTTTTCGCGTGGTTTAGTGTTCGTAGGTGCAGGCATTTCAAAAGCTATTACGTCATGACCTTTGTATTATCACGAATCTTTACCACGCTAAAACTGACAGCTAGAGTCATGCATCTATCAACGTATTTTTCTGTTGTTTATTTTGAAATTTATGATTCTTGTTCCTCACTTCTTTCCTCCTCTCTTTTTCCCCGTTCCCTTCCGTTCCTTCCTGCCTCCCTTCCTCTCTCCTTCCTGTCTTTCCTTTCCATCTGTCCGTCCATCCGTCCATTCATCCATTCTTTCTTCCGTCCTACCTTTATTTCTTCCTTCCCTCCTATCCTAAATACCGCGCTTCTGCCTGTGCGTCAATCTTTTATAAAGTTATTGGCTTTGAGTTAATTCCTTCAATGATTGATTGGTTGATAAATCGATAGATCGTTAATTGGATAAGAGCTCAGAAGTGCTTTGATCGGCCTGCAGCATTGATCGTTGCATGAATTCATAAAACTGATGTGTGTACTGATGAAGCAGCTGGTGGGCGAATTCGGGGATTAGTTATTTTATGGATTAACGTATTGAAAGATACAGAGAAACATAGCTAAATTGGCATTGAAATGTATACTGGATACACTTGTAGATGTATGAACCCATGAACGGAGGAATGTTTGAAAGAATGGGAAGAGGAACAGGAAGTGGAAGGAAGAGAAAATGAATACTGACGACGGAGGGACTGATGGACGGATGAACGGATTGGATGGTGGATGGATAGTTGGATGAAAGATAGGAAGATGGATAGATGGATGAATGGATTGATGCATATTTTGTCTAATTGACTCACAGATACAAGTCATGATAGACTGATTTATAGATTACCCAGCAGATGCATGAACCATCGATTAAATATTTTCAGACAAAATCATTAACATTTATTATTATGTTTTGTCCACAGAGACGTACTTTCCGGGGAACAAAAGCGAGTATGTAATAGAACTAAACAGAGATGACATACACATTTCTCGCAGGAAAAGAAGCAAACGTTACATCGAAGCTGCTTATGTGGAGACGATGATCACAGCTGATCGCTCCATGGTCGAGGCCTTTCCCAACAAGGTCGAACTCCAAAGCTACCTCACTACGATCATGGGAATGGTTAGTACTTCATCTGTCTATTTTTCCATGCTTTAAAATCACTAATCGGTTCGACCTTAAGAAAAATGTCAGACCTTCTTAATGATGGTTGACATCTTGATAGAACCCTTTTGGCACCATTGTCAAACTGGAGCACGTTTGATTTGCCATATGTTCGTGCATTTTTAGATTACAACAGCTTTTCTTCTCAATCTTTCAATTTTGTGTAAATTTGTCCTTTGCCAAAATAAGCCGAGTCCTACAGTTCGTGGGTTGTTAACCATTTCAGAAAGCAAGCACAGTATTTCTATATTTTAACTCCGATTATCTCAAAGAGCTATCTAGTTTTAGAACAGCCTTGCTATGTAACAAGCATTCCGTAAATTAAAGTGACTTCCTTAGAGACCCCGTCACAGCAGGCTAGCTTTTCATTCAATGTCTAATTTCTATGTTAATGATTTCATCACGTCTACTGCACAGTATGGCATTTTCCTCTTAACGTGAGCTTAACAAATGTACCCTAAACATTCCTTTGTGCATTAAGAACCTATAAAAAGAGAAAGACAGATACATTGTGATTGCACAAAGGAGTCGAACACTCGCCACACTTTCCTTTAGCGACCTCATGCTGTTGTTCAAATCTATCGACAAACATATCTCAAAATCATTTGTAGAACAACGACAGGGTACGTCATGATAGCGTCAATGTCACGCTGATTACGTCACATCTTTTCAGCAGTCTCTTGAGAACGAGTTTTTGTGTGTCTGTAAAAGTCACGGCACACGGCACGGTCACGGTACGGAGCTAATGACGTCCGTTGAACCAATCAAAGTAAAGAAACCGTGACTCATCCTATGAACATTACTTGAACACAACAATGTGACAATCAGGATATTCTTCCCCATGGGAAGGTCCCTGTGTTCTCTCTGGTCATACGATATATGCATGCTCCAGTGAAATGGAGCTTAGTGTTTTTGCGCTACATTTTTAAGCGTGCACTGCGCATGCTCTGGAAATTGGCGGGAAAATCATAACGAGATTATAGAATTCCGGCATGAAATGATTGGTTAATGAAGAGGAAGCTTTTTAAACTTGATTGTGCCCTATTTTAACGATGTGATAATAAATGCTTCTGTTTTTCTACAGGTCGCACGTATTTACAGAGACAGGTCGATTGGGAATTTAATCAAAGTTGTCCTGGTAAAAATCTTTATGATAGAGTCCGACCTGGTAAGAAAAAACCTTTTATATGTCATTATTCATATCTATATATCAATGAAGTAGGTTTTCTACTAATGAGGAATAGACCCCTTTCACGTGACGTCAAAGCAGTTCAATTTGAAAGACAAACAAAATAATTTCAATCTCCTGAGAATAGTCCACTTCACAGTTCCCTGCGCCATCTTGAAAGGTAGCCGGGCCTTGGCATCGAAGAGCGAAGCGAGACGAACGGGAAGCTTGCAATGATAGAGACATGTGAATAATTGTCCAAGGTGTTAAAAAAAGGTCGCTATCATTGCAAGCTTCCCGTTCGTCTCGCTTCGCTCTTCGATGCCAAGGCCCGGCTACCTTTCAAGATGGCGCAGGGAACTGTGAAGTGGCCTATTGGAACTTATTGTTTTGTCCTCCAAATTGAGCTGCAAGGCGTCTATACCTGGCTCTCCGTGATGGTAAGACATCAACAACGGGAAATCTAGTGCTGGGACTTCGCGTTCTTTAAACTTGAAGATATGATATTGCTGAACATTCCGCCGTCTTGGTGAGAAACGCCGTATTCTTTCATAGTCCTGCCACTGTCGTTCCCTTCCGAAATTCTAGTTGCTTTTTGCCCCTAATGATGATGCTGTGCATGTCCCTCAGTTTGATTGGATTGGAAGTCGAACTTTATTCCTTAATCAGACAGCTCCTTAGAAAGGATATTCATTCAATAAAGATTTTGTGTTTCTATTTGTTTTAGAGAGATCTTCAAGTATCTACAAGCGCCACAAACTCACTGACCAGCTTCTGTAAATGGCAAACGAAGATGAATAAGCGAAGCGATTCAGATCCGGGGCACTATGATACTGCCATTCTTATTACGAAGTATATATATCATTGATTAACCACAACCAGTATACATGTCTATTTGATGTATTTTGGAGTTCAGTTTAACAATCATGTTTGTCGAGCCTCCATATATCCACTCTCCATATATCGGTTCACAGCTGGTCAAACACAAATCATTTAGTCGAGTCTGCAAGGCTCAACTTTGAATAATCCGTTGAAACTACCTTGTAGCCTCGATTGAATACTTTGTCAGTGACCAGTGAATTGTATAGAAAATCGCGAATGGAGAAAGGAAATGTTCATACCGTAGCTTGACCAGAATGCACCACATTTGTTAACTCAGATATGTCCATTGCAAATGAGGTGTCTGAATATGCAAAGGTATCCCTCACCCACTCACTCACTCACTCCCGCTCACTCACTAAGATGTTAGTGGATCAATATTTAAAAATTTATCCATCCTCGTACATCATCTGCTTATTTTTTTTTGTGGACTTACTTCTTTTTCTTTGTTTCAACAGACGTGATATTTGTAGAGCGGCTGGCAAGTGTGATACTTTAGGTATTATACTGTAACTGTAATCTATTATGTACTACTTTTACACTATGCGCCCTCCACGTATCCCCCAGCAATAAAAATGTCCGCAGTGTACTTTGTTCACTTGGAATAAAATTAGGGATAGATTTTAACTATCAGTAAATGTTTTTTAGGACTTGCAGAACTGAACACAATATGTTCAACCTCACGTAGCTGTGCTATTGTAGAAGATAGTGGACTGAACACTGCCTTCACTGTTGCTCACGAACTGGCTCACGTGTAAGTAATAATCTGACGGGAATTTGTGATGGAGAGGGGGAAGGGGGAGGCAGGAGGATTCGAGAAGGAGGGAGGCAGAGAGGGAGAGAGAGAGAGAGAGAGAGAGAGAGAGAGAGAGAGAGAGAGAGAGAGAGAGAGAGAGAGGGAAGGGGAAGAAAGAGGAAGGGAGGGTGGAAGAACGTGGAAGGGAGGGTGGATTTCAAGCGGGGAGGATAGAGAGAGACCAAGGGAGGGAGAAAAGTAAGGAGGGAAGGAAGTAATGGAGGATGGGAGGGTGGAAGAGAGGAGATAGAATGAGGAAAGATATATATTTCCATAACTTAATTATTTTTTCTTCTCGTGATTTCTTAATTCTGGTGCTTTCATAACAAATCTTCTTTCCAACAGCTTCAGTTTGTCTCATGATGGAGACAGGAACATATGTACCAAACGAAAAGGCAATTCTAACATCATGGCGCCATCCCTTAGTTTTGATACCAAGCCCTGGATGTGGTCTCCTTGCAGTAAAAAAGGCTTGACTGAATTCTTGGAGTAAGTATCACATTGTTAAGGTTTAATGACAAGAGCGCTTCTCCTGAGTGTTATGTTTTTATTAATAAGGCCTGACTTATAATGGCCCACTTCCCAGATATTTTTCATTTGTCACGCACAAAGGTTTCAGTACAAGGCTCCGTGCTAAATTAAATTTATTCTTTTCTCCTGTCACGAGTCACTGAGCATTTAGCACAAGGCATCACATTGAAAACAAAGAAAAGGCGCGACAGAATGGTGTCGAAATATTAATGTACCTCAAAACAGTATCTGAAAGTTTTAAAAATAGAAAGCAATTTGTCCATAAATAATTTAGATAGGCTGACCCCTTTTCATGCATGTGCGCAAACATAAAACGCGAACTGCCGAAAGAACCGATTTGCGCAAGCCATAAGTTAATCGTTCAAAAGTTACAAAATAAGAATTCAACTATGTATATCTCCTTATCAAGATTAGGGCTTGGGTGGTGTCTTGAGGACCGACCTGACTCAAGACGGCAGACATTCTACGAGAACAGGCTCCCCGGAGAGAAGTACACGGCTGATCAGCAATGTCGGTTTATCTTTGGAAGTGAGTCTCGTCTTTGCCCGTTAATGGTGAGAACTAGTTTTTGTTTATTTTGAGAATTTTGTAAAACCAAAAATTGTCACCCAAGGGTATAGCATGGTTAACACTAGTGTCGTAATCGTAATTGTATAACAACCTACGCAGTCGACTCATTATCGCATTAATTATATCCATTTTGAAATCACTAGCAAATCCTGCAATCTGATTGGTTCTCAGCAGTGCGATTTATTCACAAATCGCACCATTTTGAGTTTTAAATCGCACTGTTTTTGAAGAGCCAATAAAATTGCAGAAAACCTTAAATTTGACCAATCAGATCACAGAAAACAAAAGCCAATTCAAAGCATGAGATCAATTTTTGAAGGAGGTTTTCTAGGTGAAAATGGGTGATATTGAAAAATTGGATTTAAATTTGAAATTCCTACAGTAGTGATTTCAAAATGGATATAATTAAGTGGTAATTGAACTTCGTGTCGAGCAATTTTGGTCTGAAATCAAACTCGTAATTAACAAATTGCACTCCCGCTACGCGGTCGTGCAATTTTGTAATCACTTGTTTGATTTCAAACCAAATTGCACTCCACTCAGTTCAATTACCATTATTAATGTAAAGAAAATTGCTTCTGTTTTGTTATTCTTTTGGGGAAGCTAATTAAATAAAATAATATGTTTAATTTCAATAGCAGCCATGTAGGCGTTTGTGGTGCGTCAAGCAGATTGGAATACAACGAGTTTGCCAAACCCATCACATGCCCTGGGCTGATGGTACCCCGTGCGCGAAAGCCAAGGTAAGAATAATAAACTCATTTGTTTGAGCACTTTGAAGTTTCTCAATAACACGCTCGCACGGAATCGTCATCGCAACAAATTCTTAAGTGGTTGTAGCGCAATTTACTCGATATTTACGACATGAATATAATCTTTGTTATAGTGGTGCATTAGAGGTGTCTGCGTCAAACAGCATCGTTTACAGTCCATTGACGGTGGGTGGGGTCAGTGGGGCCAATTTGGTCCTTGTACTCGCACCTGTGGTGGTGGAATACAGTTCTCTTACCGACAATGCGACAGTCCTGTGTAAGTAAATCATCAGTTAGTTTTTATTCGAACGTTTGTTTATTAGGCCTCTAAAACTAAGAAAAAATTAAGGGATGCGTATATGACCAAACCGCACTCGAATTTAGCGTGTTGGGTTTTAGGCAGATAGGAAAACCGGAGAACTCCGATAAAAAATGTCTCGACGCGCGCTTCTCGTTCTCTGCTCTTTTTGTGCATATGTGGCCAACTTGCACTCGAATTTAGCGTGTTGGATTTTAGGCAGAGAGGAAAACCGGAGAACACCGAGAAAAATATCTCGACGCGCGCTTCTCATTCTCTGCTCTTTTTGTGACAAGACCCTTTTGATAATCATTCTTTAATTAAAATTCAACCATGGGAGCGCGGTTTTCATTTTGCGCTAACAAAAACATAAGGCTAAGCGCAAGATCTTAATACCTGTGAGTTATTCTTGTGCGCATGTTTTATCTTGCGCAAAATAAAAGCACAAGTGATGCACCTAACTTAATTAGTTTATCATTTCTTCCGCTGCTTCCCCTACAGAACAAAGAACTGAGGATTTATTCTACTACCGCGAGACACGTGTTTCAGCTTGCGCAAAGTGGAAGCACAAATGATGCCCCAAACGCAATGTTGTAATATTTCAACTCATTTTGTTTCTGATTTCTTCTTCTACTTTCCTTACAGACCAAAGAACGGAGGACTCTACTGTCATGGAGCACGTAAAAAATTCCAGTCCTGCAACACAGACGTAAGTAATGATCTTTCTTTTTTGTATAAGCTTGCCCGATAAGAATACCGAATGACGGACGTTTGTCTTCATTATCATTGACTTGCTAGTGGTTGATAAGGGTGGAGCCGGGGTCGAGGGTAGCTGCGACCACGTGCACGCTTTTTAAAACGGTTTTGCCAACGCAGGTCATGTGAGAGTAAAGGTCATATGCATGTGAGATGGGAGGGATACTTTGCCTTATACCTTACTGCGATTCTCAATATTTTGCGACCTCTAATTACTCTCACCAGGACTGACACTTCTTGACTTGACTGCGCATTTAGATGCATTTAAGATGTTGGTAGTTGAAAGATGTTTACAATGTTTTTCTTTCTAGAATTGCCCAGGAATTCCTATTGATTTCCGAGCTATTCAGTGCGCAAACCTAAACAAACCAGTAAAAATAGACGGATACCTACGAAAGGTTACTTGGTTACCAAAATACACTAGTAAGTAGATAATAATAATAATAATAATAATAATAATAATAATAATAATAATAATAATAATAATATTAATAATAATGATGATGATGATGATGATAAGTGTTATTATTTATAATACGCATTTTTCATAAACATATTCAAATGCGCATTATAAAGCAGTAAGAAAAAGCAGTAAGAAATGCCATTCCACATTCTACAGTGGTCATTTTGTATTAGTTTACGCTGTATAACAAAGCTAAGTGGGCATCAAATTCCGCATTTGACGTTGATTCTGCTTATACTTTGCAGGATATTCATTCATTCATTCGTTTATTTGTTTGTTTATGTGTTTGTTTGTTTATTTATTTATTTATTTATTTATTTTTCCAGTGAGGAAGGAGGAGGAATGTAGTCTATTCTGTCGAGTCAGCGGTCGTGCTATCTATTTTAGAGTATCTAAGAAGGTCATCGATGGAACACCTTGTAACCAGTACTCCTCGAATGTTTGTGTGGATGGACAGTGTCGAGTAAGTTATACGCTGCTTTCTTACGACCCATAAAGCATTTCGATTCTAATTTGCATTAGATTTGAAGTCCTATCCATAATAATGCATCTTCACAAGTGATACTAACCAAAAGAATAATACTCAAGGAAAGAAGGGCATATATATAAAAATAATATGATTACGCTTAGCCCAAACGCAACCAGCAGAGAGACACAAATTACTCAAAGCAATGACACAAGGCCTGAAATGAGAAGCGTTATGTCTCGTAAATAGATATATATTACTCAAGGCAATGCCATAAGGTCTAAAATGAAGAGCGAAACATCTAGGCTGTGTGCAACATACTCGACGCACGAAGCGCTGTCTTAACACGTTCTATGTCCTTTCCACTGTTAACGTTACAAGTGATCATGAAATTCATTGCAGCCAGCAGGATGTGATCGAGTTGTTGGTTCTAATGCCCGTTATGATGTATGTGCTGAATGTAAAGGAGACAACTCAACATGTATGGCGCATAGTGCTAGATATAACAAGAAAACCAAGTATGGTAAGGTGAAATGCACCTTTCTTTCCATTATCAATAACGAACCATTCAATAATCAATGACAGTGTACGAAGAACCGACATTGATAAAATATCCTTTTCAAAAAGGTTGTCAGTCGGACATCTGAAATCTGAAATTTGAAATCTGATACCGAAATGAACTGGTTGCGGGCTATGAGCAGTGAATATGAAGGAAAGTGATAATTGTTTTGTCTTTTTAAATATGCCACCACCTTTGAGCGATGACCTGCGCTGGCACTCGGTCCCAGATTTGCGATATTAGATCTCCTCCGACCGACAACGTTTCTTGGAACAGGTGTATTCCTTTTTTATAGCAGTCTAAAAGAGATAAAGGAGCTGCTACAAAGTGTAACTTGCTGCGCTATAAGGTTTAACATGCACGAGTAATAATAGCAACATTAATATAACTTTGCTAAGTAGTGAGTAACAGCCTTTGTATCTGTTTTTATTCACTTCAGGTTATAATTTTGTCTACACTATCCCTGCTGGATCAACTAGGATCAAAATTACACAACGAGGACGTAAACCTGAAGATGACAACTTCCTAGGTAAAGAAGTACATTTTTTCGTACATGCTTATCATAATCTTTCTAGTGATCTCCCAGTCAATTACAGTCAATGCAACCCAGATTCACTGACCAGCCAAGTATTAAGATCTCAAAGTCGTAGGAATCCGGAACTTTGGATGTTTTCCGAGTGGGAAAGCTCCGATGTGTTCGCGATTTGCAAACAAATCAAACCGTAAGAAAAATATTTCGTTTATTAACCAATGCTGCATTTTTTGCTTGCCTTTTTTAGCTCTGAAAAGCATACAGAAGGACAAATATCTTCTGAATGGTGGATACGTTGTTGGTCTTGGCGTAAGAGAGTTCGCTTACAGCGGTGCTAGAGTGTGGTATTCTGGCTCTGAGAAAAAGTTGGAAGAGATACGAATAAGTGGAAAAACAAAAGAAAACATCAAAGTGGAGGTGAGTAAATGGTCTTTGTAATAAACTTAGTGTCCAAGTCCATTCTTTTCTCTCTTCTTATTGGCCAAGAGGACTTTGTGTTGGTAATCAATTCGTAAGAGGAGAGAGTATTATATTCTAACCGAGTTTTGAGTTATGGAAGCAGACCTGACGGAGCTCTCCAAAGAACCACAGCAGCGCAAGGGAGGGGAGGGAGGGAAAATAACAAAATAAGGGGAGCAACCGCAGGTCGAGGGGGAGTACAGCGAGACCGCCAAAGTACTATAAGCGGACTGGATACCGCTCGGCATTAGCAGGATGGAAGAGCAGTGATTAGATATGCTAAGAGGATATCATATATTCGCACCAGTGGGAACAGTGACAATAGTAAAAAATGTTTTAAAATACTCTGGGACGGTTTAAGGAAATTTTTGACTAATTTGCATGAAGATGATGACCGCACACGAAAATACTCGTATAGGACCAAAAAGTTACGTGATATTTTTTTGTTTCATCCATCAGGTTCTTTCTGTTGGAAGCTTAGATCCGCCTGATATCGAATATACTCTTTACATTCCCCGCATCGGGAAGCGTTCTCAGAGAATTGCAAAGTTTGCTTGGAATGCAAGTGGTCCATGGAAACAATGTAGTCGCGTCTGTAGAGGTTTGTTCATAAAACTTTACCAACCAACCCATTCTGGTTTTTACGTTATATGTTCACTATATATCTAGGGACTGAGTGGAATTGAGGAATAGACTCCTTTCACATGATGTGAAAGCAGCTCACTTTGGAAAAAAGTTCTTAGAATTGGAACCTATTGTTTTGCCCTCCAAATTGAGCTGCATTCCGACGTGCTTGAAGAGGCCTAGATCATTTTGAAACCATTCTTTGGCATGCAGCTTCGGTTCATTTTTTCTGTTGTCTGTTAGGTAGAAGGAGACGAGAAATGAGGTGTATACGCATGTCAGATAAACGAGTTGTTAGTAACAGAAGGTGTAAGCGCTACCCTCGTCCAGCGGTTATCAAAGAACCCTGTAATACCAACTGCCGTTTAAGGTAAAATATGGTCAATCGTTCAGTCTTTCTTTCTTTCTTTCTTTCTTTCTTTCTTTCTTTCTTTCTTTCTTTCTTTCTTTCTTTCTTTCTTTCTTTCTTTCTTTCTTTCTTTCTTTCTTTCTTTCTTTCTTTCTTTCTTTCTTTCTTTCTTTCTTTCTTTCTTTCTTTCTTTCTTTCTTTCTTTCTTTCTTTCTTTCTTTCATTAGTTCATTCTAGATATCTTTCTATTTCTCTTTCTCTCTATCTTCCTTTCTCCCTTCCGTTTTTTCATTTTTCGTTGTTCCTCGAAAAAGGCCAGAAAAATATAGCATATGTAACCCAACATGCGCCTGATCCTTACGTATGTAACATCATCGCTTACATATCATTTTCATCAGGTGGAATACAAAGAGAGACGAACCCTGTTCAGTGCGTTGCGGATCTGGCACAAGGCGTCAGAAAATACGTTGTATGCGAGTCAGCGGTCGTCGTATGCAAATCATTCCTGATGACTATTGTAAACATCTTAGCCGTCCACCTGACTCAGTACCATGCAAAGGAGAATGCAAAGACTCTAAATGGGTCTATAGCGACTGGTCAAAGGTAAACTGGGTATAATATAACAAACTAAACTGTGGCCTGAATGCACTACAGATTACCATTGTTTTCGTTGCGGTAGAAGTACATGGGAATCTACTCTACGATTTACTAGATTGACGGTAATCTATTGCTCGATTTACCTGTCTCGATTAGCGCGTAGCAACGAAAACAGTGTTAATAGCTGATTAACTAGAAACCCTATTTCCTTGGTGACCATAAAAGAAGAAGAGGCAGAGGGGAAGTGCGGGCATCTTGTTCTGTTAAGACCTGTTAATGCACTATTTCTCATCGCTGTGGTACGTCGTGTGCTCGATCTTGAATCCCCCATCGTATTAGAGTAGAGTTGTTTCCTGTACTTCGATGGTTTTATTCCAGGTTCTCCAGATTTCGTCCCTCCGCAAGAATTTATATTTATTCCATGCCATTTTTCTCCCATCACTCTCTCTTTGCTCCTGGCATAAATCAAAGGCTTTGTATGCTGAAATTCTAATATGCAATGCTATCATCTTTCTCTTTAACGATATTTTTCCTATACTGGGCTTCGTGTGCGCGTTGACCCTCTTCTTACCCTCCGCCTCTCGCCTTATACTTCCAGCCATCTCGAATCGCCACAGGTAACCCATCTCGACACTAGAGAAAAGAAACAGAAACTCAAGCGAGTAGCATGCGGAGGAGGCTAATCAATTATCTCTTTGTCAATCAAGATTTGTCTTTGAAGTGAACTTTACAATTCATTTTTATTCAAAGTGTTCTAGATCCTGTGGTGCTGGAGTTCAGAGACGATCAGTAAACTGTGTTGATATTGGTGGTAGCGACGTACCAGACGAGAACTGCAGAAATTCAGATAAGAAGCCACTACAACAGCGTTGTAATGATCAAGTGTGTCCCACTTGGAGTGCTTCCGGCTGGAGTGCAGTAAGAAACAAAAATATAATTCAATAATACTTAATACGCGAGCGTTTATCCGACTCAAAAAATGCTGCGCGCGTTCTGATTGGTCGATAACTGAGCTGTATATGCATTAGTGAACGGAGCGCGGTGCTGACGCCATCCGCGCGCGCAACCAGCTTTAAACGGAGCACTGAAACTTGTTAAGAATTACGACTTTATAACTGCATAATTTCTTAAAGGTTTGCTGTTTCTTCTCAGTGTTCAGTGACTTGTGGTAAAGGTGTAGAAACCCGACAGCCCAGTTGCACAAATGGTGAAAAAGGATTCCCCGATTCAGCATGTCGATCAGATCCTAAACCATCCATCAGAAGGTCTTGCTCACGTGATGCCTGTCCTTACTGGGCTGCTACTGGCTGGTCAGAAGTAAGAATCATAGACTCGATATAATGAAAAATACTCCATAGTCATCGTGACAGATAGATGAAAAAAACCCAAATTATATCAGTGATAATCTACAGATAAAGTTTTACTAGTGTTTATATTGCTGCAAGTATTTGTATGGTAATATTGATGTATATGTGTATGTGATCGTACCATACTGAGCCCCAGATGGGAATTTTTTCAGTATGGTTCGATCACATATACATTTCATATTCCATCATCATACGCAAACCAACATTATCAAGTATTGATATATGATATATTAACCGTCACAAAAATATTTTTCAACAAACTAATGCCTGATTTTTTGTTTCCAGTGTTCTGTTACTTGTGGCAAGGGTGTTCAGATTCGACAAGTGAACTGCAGAAACAGGGAGAAATTGTTTTCAGAATCTGCGTGCCGATCACAAGCAAAGCCATCTGTTAGGAGGTCGTGTTCACGTGGTATATGTCCCTACTGGATTACCACAGGATGGTCAGCGGTAAGTGATGCTTCATTTATGCTCTGAACTATTGCAGTTTCCTCTTCCTTCCTTCCTTCCTTCTAGCAACTCTTCCACCTTATCCCCTTATTCTGTCAGTTCATGAATCTTCTAACTGTTTATTTCTATTATAATTCAAGTGTTCAGTTACTTGTGGCTATGGTAGGAAGACTCGTCAAGTGTCGTGCCATTATCCACTGGATAACTCGGTAGTTCGAAAAAACCACTGCAATGCAGCAACTAAACCAAATGACCAGAAAAATTGCTTTAAACGTGAGTGCCCTGTTGTACCGACAACACCTCGATATCGCGGTGCCTGGAGTGAAGGAGAATGGACACAGGTATATATTAGATTAGACAATCATAACATATTGACATAATTAAGAAGAATAAGCGTCTGAAAGGAAAAACTGAAAATGAAAATTGAATACAAAGAAAAGGAAAGCAATGAAAGGAAAAGGACAGAACAGGACAGGAAAAAAAAAAGGAAAGGAAAGGAAAGGAAATTTAGGGAAGCAATGAGGAGAAGAACCTTACTTATACGAACCTTTTTTTCTGAGTATTTCACAGTATGGTACGATCATATACGCATTTCATTCCATCATCATACGCATACCATGTTTATCGAACCTTATTATAGATAATTGTGACCCCTGAAACAGAAGATAGTTTACGTGTGACTCATAATGTTGTATTCCACAGTGTTCCGCTACTTGTGACAAAGGCATCAAGAAAAGGCAAGTCGTTTGTCGTGATTCCAAAGATGTCGTTATATCTGATACCAACTGCAATAAAGAAGGAAAGCCAAAAGAGGAAACCTCTTGTATAGTGAAACCCTGCACCTCTTGGAAGCATGGACAGTGGGGCCTGGTAAGGAAATGGATTCATACTTCCATCATAGTAAATGTGCAAATGAAATTGTCTCAATGAATGCTTTGCGGTATTGTCTTTACACAATGCAACGGTTCGTGGGGGTTGTAACAGGCGATTTGGAATTACTGCTATTTTCATGCGAACTCGGTATCTGAATGCTGCACGCTGAAATTTGGTTTTTCGCTTCCATCGATTAAAAATAATCAGTCGGTACCTTCTATATTTTTGACTGGCGGCAGTGAAAAACCAAATTCCAACGGGCAACTCGCAACTACAGAGTTCGCGTGTTTATGAAAATTGCAGTAAAAACGTGGA
The DNA here is from genome assembly GCA_023349425.1 of Anthopleura sola. NCBI lineage: Eukaryota > Metazoa > Cnidaria > Anthozoa > Actiniaria > Actiniidae > Anthopleura > Anthopleura sola. Next base: position 4,404,372 of record JALHLI010000006.1, on the reverse strand, counting down.
AAAGATTTTTATGCCATTTTTCTTCGTGTAAAATTTTGATTCCAATAACAACTGATTTAAGTAGAAATTAATACGTCAACATAGTTTCAACGCTGAAGTCCAGTTTGCTATTTTTGCCTTAAAGTGGCAAGCAAGTTGCAGAGAAAAAAAATGCCACAAATATTCTAAAAAAAAAAAAAATTCCTGTCTTTTCTCTCGTCTGAAAAATTATTCATATTTTCTTCTCAAATTTGATTTAGTGTTCAAAACCTTGTGGTCAAGGAATTCAACTTCGTATCGTCAAATGCGCTTTTGATAACTGGGAGATTGCAGATGATAAAAGATGTGACCAATCAAGAAGACCTCCTGATTACCGCCTTTGTAAAATCAGATCGTGCCATCCAAGACCTGTAATAAATATCTCTCAGGTCTATTATACTTCAAGTGATGCCTTGGACAATCAGCCTACCACTCCTTTCAGCCCACGATGGGAGATGAAAGAGTGGAGTCAAGTAAGTGTTTTTATATCTGCCTCTGTTATTATTAGTAATTCTCAATTGGCAATGTGTATCAAAGTTCACAAAGCACTTTGGGAAACTGAGTCCTGCAAAAATGAAATATCAGAAAAAAATACTTTGAGACCATGATGGACAAAGGGGAACTCTCGCGCTATCCTTCAAGGTCTATTGACGTGCGAAATTTCCTCGAGTGTTATTTCTTGTTTTAACAATTGCACACGAGAAGACACACGAATATGGATACAACTCAAACAACAAACCTTATTCTCAAGAGAATGACAAGTGGTCTGAAATGGAAAAACATTAGGCCCAAAATACAGAGTTTTATTTCCTTGCCAAACGATTAAAAAAAAAAAAAAAATTCAAAACCAAGTACCAGTCTAACCTTTTTGTCTTATGTGATTGATAATGCTATTGTTTATCCTATATATATGTACCATTATTTTATCTGGATTTGGTAAAGGATGTATATGTATATCTACTATATTGTAATTTTACGTCAACAGTGTTCTGTGACCTGTGATAAGGGGGTGAGGAGCCGTTCTGTTACCTGCAAGTTAAGGAACAATCAAATTAGCAACCTCTGCTCTCCACTTACTAAACCTCAGAGTACGATTGTTTGTAACTTAGGGCCCTGCCCCAAATGGGTTGCACAACCATGGAGTCAGGTTGGTAGTATGTGTAACATGTTTTGTTTGTTTGTTTGCTTCTTTTTTATCATTGTATCAAAAATCAACTTCTAAATTCCAATTTGAATTCATGGAACGAGGGCCACAGGGTTGTTAGCCACCACTGGTTACTGCGTGCTACCTTTGTAAAACAAGGATGGTTGTTCTTACTTTTCAAGTGAAAAGAGAGAGAAAATGAGAAAATGAGCAAAAGAATGAGGATGGAGATGGCGGGAACATATTCCTTTCAGTTCGACTCTGTTGAGCTGCGCCACTGCTGTACTTTGCGGTGGTGATTAGCGATAACAAATTAAAAAAAAAAAAAAATGACAAATGATGAAATATAATAATGGAAAATATTAAAAGAATATATAAAGAATATATAAAGAAGAAGAACTATTTCGCCTCTCCTTTCCCATCCCAAACCATCATTTCCATTCGTCCTATACAGGATCCTTAATCGTAAACAAGTGAATTCTTATTTGTTGTTGCTATATTTCCTTTTCTGTTGTTCTATTAGTGCTCCGTCAGTTGTGGTTCTGGAAAAAGGCATCGTATAGTAAGATGCAACGGAGAAAATACCAAGTGTGATAACAAAACCAAACCACGTGAAACAGAAGTTTGTAATGTCCAAAACTGTCCCGAGTGGATTGCGGGATCTTGGAGCAAGGTAGGCTCAATTATTTTGTTCTGGTTGCAGAACATATTTGAACTTTTTTTGTTCTCTATCTTTATCTTAGTTCATAGCACAATAACCTCTATTAAGTGGACACCCTCTTTTAAGCAGACACCGTGCGAAGTTCCAATGGTGTTCACTTAAGAGTATTATTGAAAATACTTTTGGACTCTAAATGAGTTATGTTGGTATTAGTTTATAGTCTTATTGTATGTCTTCTATGTTTCTTAGTGCTCTGTTACATGCGGAAAAGGATTCCAAACGAGACCCGTCGAATGTAGCACTAAAAATGGTAACTGCGACCGTTCCAACAAACCATCCCAGATCAAGGCATGTGAATATGTGCAATGTCCTAGATGGAGGCTTGGAATCTGGAGTGAGGTAACACAGATCTAGAGCAATTTTATAGATCAGACGAAATGACATCCTCAGGGTGGGTTGTAATTTGGTGGGAAAGTGGAAATTATGTTTTAAGAAAGTATAAAAAATGCGGTGTCGTGTCACCGCGCGGAACCCATGCCGTAACTTTTGACACTCATACCCTATACTTTATTACACGTATTCCAAATCTGCTCCAGCACGGTCGTTAAATAAAGTCATTAAAAAGGACTAGGTTTTCTTTGTGCCATCAGTGTACCGTCACCTGCGGCAGAGGAATACAAAAACGAAACGTGACGTGTGATTCAAAGAGTATGCCCTGCGATACGCGACACAAGCCTCTTGGACGACGCGTGTGCAACACTAGAAAATGTCCCGTGTGGAGAGCTTTAGCTTGGAGTCAGGTAATAAACCCAAACGTTTTAGATAACTATTACACCAAAACTGTTGTAAATTAAGGAGGCTAATTAACTTTTATTTTTAGTGTTCTACAACATGCGGCGGAGGTGTGAGACTGCGTCCGGTTACGTGTCACCCTATCAGAGGTCTATGTAACCCCCAAACAAAACCAATAGACACAGAAGAGTGTAATATGGAGGGGTGTCCAAAATGGATTACCGGATCGTGGAACGAGGTAAAGCAATATATCCCTTCCAGCACTTCGGAATACAGCTCAGTTTTGAGGACAAAACAATAGATTCCAATTCTCACGAGATTGAAATTGATTTGCTTTTTCCTTCAAATTGACCTATTGCTTTGACGTCAAGTGAAAGGGGTGTATAAATTATTCCATTCCATTAACCCATTTGAGACCATGTGTCATTCACTAGAGTATCATTGCTTTCTTTAACGGTTGCGCATGAGAAGAACCTGAATATGGATACACCTCAAACAAAGAAACTTATTCTCAAGAAAATGACACGTGGTCTGAAATGGGAAATCATTACGCTCAAGGTCTATTGGTGAAACGAACTTGAATATGTTGGCTGGTATATTTATTTGCTTTCTCTTTCTTTGTCAACATATTCAAGTGCTCTGCAAGTTGTGGTGGTGGTATTACTAGGCGTATAGTGCGATGTAACAACAAGCGAATACCAATCCTCTGTGATGCTAGGAAAAAGCCTTTCATGACAAAAAGCTGCAACGTTCATCAGTGTCCTAAATGGAATTTTGGACGTTGGAGTAAGGTTGGTAAAGGAGGTCCTCTTTTTCATTTTCAATAAGCTTGTTAGAGAGTTTAATTAAATATAATTTCAAATTCCAAGTTGGTTACAGTTTGGAAGTCACAGGTGCGGACACAGGTGCAACATTGCGCGCAATATTACAGGCAATGTTGCTGAAGTAGGATCGTTTTCTACTTCTGCAACATTACGTGCAACAATTTGCGTCGTGTGACATGGTTCGTAATATCGATTGCCTACAGCATTGCGCGCAATTTTGCACCTTGTTTCCGTACTTAAAAATCATGGACGTTTACAGCCTTTTCCCAAATTTCGTAACCTCCTAACTTCTAGGCTTATGGCTTTTCGGCTTCAAACAATTTATACCACATTTTATCTTTTCGAAATTAATAGATGAAAGCTAAGAGTAAGCACAAGAAAAATTGCTGCGTCTGAAGATTTCTAGCTAAAAAACAAGAAAAATACTTCAAAAAGATTATGTTCATTGTTTTGGTCAACCAATTTTATGACTGCTACGACATCTTTTTATTGTTAGTGCTCAGTGACATGTGGTAGTGGGGTACAAACTCGATCTGTGACTTGTAACCCAAAGCACGGTCCATGTGATCCAAGAATTAAGCCTCAAAGAACCAGAGTATGCAATGCTGGACGATGTCCTACTTGGATTAACGGACGATGGAGTGATGTGAGTAGTAAGGCAAAACCGTAAAAATGAAGACAATGGAGTACAATCTCCTGCATTTTATCTTTATTCTGTGTTTTGTATGCACCTTTTAAAGGTAGCATTGATATCCGCCATTACTGTTGATATTGTTGACCGATATCAGAATTAATAGTAGCCTGCGCGCAGTCCGATTTTATGTACCTCTGTTTAAAACGGACGGACTTAACCACAGTTATGTTTCGATGCGCGCAGGATAAATTAATGATAGCCAAATATTAATATTCTAAATTAAGTAACATTGCTGTAGTATTTAAATGTTTCCTCGAGGAAATCTGTAATGAAATCTTTTCTCCGTTTTTCGTGCATATAAATTATATATAAATATAAGTTATTCTTACTATTGTTAAAGCATGCGGTACTATAACAGCTGTCTTATAAATATCTAATGTGCATGCATGGAAGTCTTACGAGGACCAATGTAAAATTGTCCGTCTACACTGTATTGTGTCATGTACACATCAAGACTAATAAACAAAACATCTGAATTTTCATGTTTTTTAGTACCATGTTTCACATATAAAAATGTATTGCCACTAACTTCATCCAATCATATCGTTATAATAGTTACTATGACATTCGTTACATCGTTAGTCATGTGGCTTGTCAAGGCGCAGACACACGGTGCAACATTGCGCGCAATATTGCAGGCAATGTTGCTGAAGTAGGATTGTTTTCTTCTTCAGCAACATTCGATTCAACAAGTTGCATCGTGTGACCTGGCTCGCACATCGATTGCCTGCAACATTGCGCACAATGTGCACCGTATGTCCGTAGCTTTAATAAAATTACTACCATTTTTACAGTAACATAATATCCCAAAGTTTTTTCCTTAGAAAACATAAGCATTGAAAATAACCAGTGAAATCCACAAAATTAAAACATTTTGATTTCATCTCAATTTAATCGCTAATCCAAGAAGTGTTTTGTCTCATTTTTCTGTGACCGTCGTTCTTCTTGTAACGCCTCTTGTTATTGTCATCAATGACCTGATCTGATTGTTGTCGTCATAACCAGTTGTGTTACGTCGTGTATCGTTATCCCATATTTGGGTTTTGCGATGTCATCTTAACCATTACTGATGATCCAATAACCTATTCGATTTCAACATCGGCCTCATCATATTGTAGTGCTCCAAAACTTGTGGCGATGGAGTCCAGCTGAGGAAGGTAGAGTGTGATGGCGTTCGTGGTAGCTGCGACATCAGTCAAAGACCATTGTTCACTCAAATATGCAACCTTGGGGCATGTCCAGAATGGAAAGTTGGAAACTGGAGTGACGTTAGTAGAACTCGTTTGTTTAACCATGGAGTGACTTTGGTTTCATTTTATTTACATCGGACTGTGCTAATATAATGTTTCTTCGCTTCTAGTGCTCCGTTAGCTGCGGTGAAGGCGTTAAATCAAGAGATATAATGTGCAGTACAGAAGATGATAACTGCAGTACATTACCAAAGCCTGAAGCAACAGCAAAATGTGTCTTGTCAAAGTGCCCATCATGGATCGTTGGTCTTTGGAGTAAGGTCAGTGGAGGTACCTTCGTACAGTCGCAAGGCGATTGGAGTTAGAGAAAATGGACACCGGCTGGGTGTCCTCCTAATCACAAATTTCCATTCACCGTTACACAGTTTACCGAACTGAGGGTTTTGAATTGCAAGAAGCGTGGAAAGATTTTGCGTTCAGACTTTTTCGTCGTGTCTTCTGTATGCAGCTTTAACTTAGTTCTCCTACCGTAAAGAAATAGGGAATGGGCTTACTCATCCCGTAATATGTAGCCAAAGGGAGGAGAAAATCTTTGCTTTTTCAGTTTCTTACCTCAGTTTGATGAAGCTTTCATTCCTTTGCAGTGTTCAACAACCTGTGACGAAGGCCTGCAAAAAAGAGAGGTCACATGTAAGCCAGCATCCGGTCGATGTGATCGTAGAATCAAGCCTGAAGACACTAGAATCTGTAACCTTGGCTTGTGCCCGAAATGGGATCCTGGAACGTGGAGTGAAGTAATTAAACAAATTAGAGATAATATATGATACGACTGTTTGCACTTTTTCGCGCCATATTTAAAGCCAAGTCTTGCGACAAAGCTTACTTTGAAAATAAAGATTTTGAAAAAAATTGTAAATTTAACAATTAGCAAATACACATCTTTTTAACTTGAAACTGGCCAAAACAATTAAAGCAAGCTCAATTCAAGTATTGCTTCCATGTGGCTTTTATTTTTTGAAATCCTAATAAACGTTGGCTAATAAGGACTGTTTTGAATATTTTGTTTTTCAGTGCTCTGTGAGCTGCGGAGAGGGAGTCAGGAGACGAGCCATTAGATGCAATTCCAAAATATTTCCATGCAACAACGAGTCACGGCCAATTCATGTAGAAAGATGTAACCTTGGTTTATGTCCTAAATGGACTGTTGGTCACTGGAGTATAGTACGTTCTAGTGGTACATTCATATACTTATTTTATGACTTTTACATAACAAATTAAGTCTGGTTTAGCTGATTTTGAGTGACTACGAAAACCCGCAGCTTGGGATTGAGTAACGATGCCTTTTTCTAACATCTTTTTGTTATGTATAGCAATCGCTGTAATTGGCTCAATGTAATTACCAATAGGTTTGGACAACAGCAAACTTATCAATGAGTGTATTTGTTTTACAACTGGAGACGGCAGTACGTAGTACCGAGAAATAGTAGTATTATTTCTCAATGTACTTCTCGTAATGTTCTATAACTGTACCGTGCACTGTCTGTGATATTTTTGGCCCATGCTATGATTGTAGTTTTAATCAGTGTGTCTTTTGTGACTTAGTGTTCTGTTACGTGTGGCGATGGAATTCAAACAAGAGATGTTCAGTGCAGTACCGGTGATGATCGCTGTGTTACCAAAAAGCCCCTAACGAAACGATCTTGCAACTTAGGGCAATGTCCTAGATGGATTGTTGGGCCATGGGAATATGTAAGTAATACCAAAAAAACAGGCAAATACATGAGTGTCTGCACTGTTCATAGTAGAATTAGATTTTAATAATGATGCTTTGAAGATGATGATGCTTTGAAGATGATGATGCTTTGAAGATGATGATGATGATGTGATTTCAGTGGTGACAATCTGATAGTGCTAATCTGATGCTGATGATAATGGCCAGGGATTTTATCACACAGCGGCCATGTTTATTACCACATGAGCAACAACCTTTATTTGGAACGTTTTGAAACACCTCTAAGCGAGGGCAAGGGAACCCAAGGGAATCAAAACCTATTGTTTCAATCAATATGACCGCTGCGTGATAAAAGTGAATGATGGTAGTGATGAATGTTTTGTGATCTAGAGTTGGTTACGGAGGGGAGGCGAGAGGAGGAAAATGCTACCCAAATTTCATGTTTCAAACCACATACGTACTGATTATATTAAGAATACCATTTAATAAGATTTATTAAATCTTCACGTGGTTGAAACTTTAATTTATAATACACATTGTTTATTATTATAATACGTATTGTTTATCATTTAGTGCTCGGTGACTTGTGGTTTAGGTGTAAACAAGCGCATAGTGTATTGCAGTACACGAGACGGACAGTGTGATGAAAACGTCAAACCAATAACTTCCCAAAGTTGTAAGATGTCCGACTGCCCTTCCTGGAGTGCACGGCCATGGAGTGAGGTAATTTGACTTCTGTACTTCAATACTTCCTAAATCCTACCTTTGATTTCTGCGACATAAAACAAGGTGCATTCTGGTCTACTTTGGGTACAACAATAGGTCCGTCATGCCTTATATATTGGTGTTTGCAGTGAACCAAGTCGGTGTCAATCAGAAAACTATATTTGTGTTGATACTGAAGTTCTTAATTAATATTTGTTTGTGATACATTTTGTAGTGTTCTGTGACTTGTGGTTCAGGAATGCGAATGAGAAGAGTGCAGTGTCTCTCGATGCAGAATAATTTCTGCAATGCTGAAACTAAACCATCTGAAAGTGAGAGATGCGAGAGAGGACCTTGCCCATCATGGGTTGTTACTGACTGGAGCAAGGTTTGTGCATGAGCTTTTCCTGTAATCGTTATTTTCACTATTTCCATATCTCTAATTCTCTCTTAGCAATCAGTTTCAACATATTTTTTATCTGGGTGCTCGCCCCTTTTTGCTCTTCCGCCCACTTTTCCGGTTCTGTCACCTATGTATGCAGCCTCGTAGGACATGATTCTGAATCTTTCATTCTTCGGTCCTCACTGTATCCATTCTTTTTACTTTCTTAGTGCTCTGTCACATGTGGAATGGGGTTCCAATCACGATCCGTGACTTGTAGCGATCAGAAAAGAAAGTGTAATCCAAACAAGAAGCCTTCGGCAATACTACGATGTAACCGAGATGAATGCCCAGCATGGACTGTCGGTCCTTGGGAGGAGGTGAGCCAATGATTACATCACGGTTTTATAATACAATAAATATCCTCAAAATCACAGGAATATATGTTTTGTTTTCAATAGTGTTCAACAACATGCGGTGATGGTAGGCAACGACGGGAAGTCATTTGCCGTTCAGGTGGAAAGCTTGTACCTTGTGACGGCGATTCAAAACCAATAGATACTCGAAAGTGCAACCGCATGGAATGTCCTGTGTGGACTGTGGGATTGTGGAGCGAGGTATGATTCTTTACTTATTCAGTGAGCAGTAAACGAAAAGCCTTTTAGGTTGTATATTAGTTTCATGCTATATATCGGTATCCCTCTTTTGCATTCAGTGTTCAACGACGTGCGATGATGGCATAAAACGAAGAGACGTTATTTGTCGCTCCGAAATACCTGCAACTTGCGACGGAAGCTTAAAACCAGTTGATACTGAAAAATGCAACCGTATGGATTGTCCTGTATGGACTGTTGGAGTGTGGAGCGAGGTAGGTTCCTTGATCAGAGTAAAGCAATTTCTAAATGAAATAAGGAGTAACTTTCTAGCTTTTTCACTGGTTAAAACGAAATTTTATGGAAACAAATTTTACTCGGAAAAGAGGGGGATGGTTCGAATATTTTAAATAAAAGTGCCAAAACATGATTGGTACGTTCTTTTTATCGACTCTTGGTTTTTTATCATCACTTTCAGTGTTCCACATCTTGTGGTGATGGAGTGAAGCGGAGAGACGTTATCTGTCGTTCAGGGGGAAATCTTGCAACTTGTGACGAAAATGCAAGACCGCTTCAAACACAAAAGTGCAAGCGCATGGAATGTCCCGTGTGGACTGCAGGAGTATGGAGTGAGGTAAACCAAGCTTGAATCCCTTTACAGTTCCCTGCGCCATCTTTAAAGGTAGTCGGGCCTTTTTAACATTGCAAGGTCACCTTAGGTCTTGGTTCGATGCAAAGGCACGGCTACCTTTCAAAACAGCGCAGGGAAAAGTGAAGGGGACTATTTTAATACCATTTGCAGATATCATTTCTACATGAAATTAAAACAAAAGATTAATTTCATATTGTTACGTCGTTACAGTGTTCTGCTACTTGTGGGGAGGCTGTTCAAAGACGAGAAGTTATTTGCTCGTCAGCTTCACGAAATTTAAATTGCGACAAAAGGTCAAAACCTACCGATGTTCGTGCCTGTAAATTAGAAGTATGCCCTACTTGGATCACAGGGAATTGGAATAAGGTATGCACTATGTCTTGTTATGATTGACTTGGTAGATTATGATCCACAATATATCTCGTCATGATTGACTTGGTAGATTGTGATTCACAATACTCATTCATAATACGAAAGTAACCTTACCGGTGACACTTTGGTGGACACTTCTGTGATAGGGAAACCCACTCCACCTATATACAGTTTACATACCTTTAACACTGCCCTTAAAGGCACAAGGACTCCGCAGACTTCGAGGATCGCGCGTTCTCTTACGACCTAGCGTCAAAAATACATCGTATATACTCTGGTCACCTTACGGATTCTACAGAATAATCTAAATAATTTTTTATTTTATTAAAGTGTTCTGTTACTTGTGGCGAAGGAAGAAGTACACGTGAAGTCAAATGCAACACCAAACCAAACAAATGTAAAAAAGAATACAAACCAACACACGTCAAAAGCTGTAATCGTGGCGTCTGTCCACGCTGGATGGTTAGCCCCTGGAGTCAGGTAGGACTTCTTGCACATTTCTAAACAGAATATCTAAGAGGACTTTATTTTCCAATGATACTGCCGTGGGGTAGGGTTAAATAACATCACTGACGTCCTGAAAAGTGACTCTTAGTATTGTTTTGCCCGCCCGGCGTTTTGGACATTTTTGGGATTTCAGCAAGGGGGATTATAAAAAAAGATATAATCTTAAGTGTTTTTTATCTTTATACTCTTAGTGTTCAGTAAAGTGCGGTAAAGGAAGGATGAAGCGTTCAGTAAATTGCACAATACCAAACACATGTGAAGAAAAAAGAAAACCAACTACCGATGTCATTTGTAATATGGGTTCATGCTCCAGGTGGCAAACTGGGGAATGGAGTCAGGTAGGCTTATGGTTAAAATACTGCCTTTAACCAGTGCTGGTCTTATCAAAAATATGTGTGTAAAAAAATTGATGAAAGACTCAAGTATATGTGTGACTTCTAAGTGCCTGCATAGTTGAATTTGTGCATTCTTCACATTACATTTAGTATTTGTGAATATTTTGACCCTGAAATGAGGCTAACCCTGGAAAATTGAGTCTCTCAGCTCAAGGAACGCACCTGAATTATAGGAATTCCAAAAAAAGCCTGTTGCATGACCAGTAAGAATGTATTGTCGTTTATCAAATTAATTATGATTATTTTTAGTGTTCTGTATCGTGTGGTCGAGGGAAGAAATCCCGTACAGTACGTTGTTTGGATAGCGATAGGCCCAGCTATGAATGTGACATCAAATCAAGACCATCATCTTTTGGCTCTTGTGGCAGACACAAGGATTGCCCTTCATGGAGCATTGGAAATTGGACTGAGGTGAACCTTGAATCAACTGAACTAACCATTTTGAAATCAAGCGACCAGTCCAGCGACCTAACCTACCGATCGACCGACCGACCGACCGACCAAAAAGCTAGCAAACCAACTAACTGACCAATCAAATACTAACTGACCGTCCGACCGGTTAACCGACCAAAGAATGAATGAATTGAATTGAATTACTTATTATTTTGGTTATATTCATTAGTGTTCCAGGAGCTGTGGTATTGGTGTTGCCAGCAGACAAGTAAGGTGTTTACAGGGAAAGAAAGTTCTGGACTATTCAGCATGTGATGCTAACACAAGGCCTGTAATAAGAAAAGTATGTCAGATACAAGAATGTGTAAAAGGTGCATTTTGGAAGAGAGGACCATGGGGAAAGGTAAGAATGATATTTCTGATCATTTATTATACGCTTCCTGTATCATTGCATCCTCATCTCTACACTGACAGTGCTTGTGGGTGGCTAGAGTACCCCCCGTTCTGCTGGCCAGGACTTCCGTAGGACGCACAAACTTTTTAAAGCTTTTCGCATCAGTTAATCATGGGAACGGTTCTTGGGTGAAATAGCCTTTTCATGGAACTTATTTATGTAAATGAAAAATTGCATGCATAGTAGAATATTGAACTCAGAAAAAGGTCTGATATAGTTTGCACAAACTGGTTAGCACATCGTATTTTCACAGTGGTGTGGAGAACCAACAACAAAACAACCAAAAGGAGTTCCTGTAACAAAGCTCAACACTGTCACGATCCCTACCTTACTGTTATCTTTCTACCTGAATTCCTACTACTTATTATCTAATTCGTTGGATTTTTTTTTTTTTTTTTTTTTTGCAGTGTTCTGTCCAGTGCTCAGAGGGCGCCAAGATCAGGACGATAATGTGTGTCGCGCGGAACCAAACTCAAATTGAAAGCAAATACTGTGATCGACGAAAACTTCCCAGGACAATCAAAAGCTGCAACAAATATAAACAATGTGGAGAGTGGGAAGTAGGACCATGGAGCAAGGTATCGTTCTATACCATTGATTTCTATTCTTTACCTCTAGATTGTTGTAGTCCGCCATATAGGTTTGCTCTGTGTTGTTATTAAGACAATTAACAATCTGTACTTTCTAGTGTTCGACTTCCTGTGGTGATGGTTTGAAAACAAGAGCAGTTCGATGCCTGCACAACTTGGAATACACACGCGATGATAATTGTGACCTTTCTAAAAAGCCAATAGATCAGTTGTTCTGTCAAAACAACATATGTCCTCTATCATCAGACGTCCATAGATGGCAGACAACGTCTTGGAGTAAGGTAAGGTCTTTTTAAGGAACCTTAGGCTCTTTTCTCGGATACATGTGTTAATGAATTCAGTGACTGAACAGTATCTTATCATGGCCGCTTGAGTCAATATGCACCGTATTTCATGGCATTTGTTCAACCAAGTACCTTATCATGACCGCTAGAGTCAATATGCACCGTATTTCATGGCATTTTTTCAACCAAGTAATTTTTAAGTGTTTTCACTTGATATTTCTTTCAGTGTTCACGTACATGTGGATATGGACGAAAAGCAAGACGTGTCATGTGCATTGATAACCATGGCAACGAAGTGATTGACGAGTATTGTAATTCAAAAGCTAAACCAGATCAATTTCTCGCGTGCTTTGAAGTTCGATGTCCACCCAAGTGGAAATTTGGACACTGGTCAGAGGTAGGTGCCCATATCGCTGATTGCGTTTTCGTAATTTGTTCTAAAGATCTAGAACATTGTAATTGTACTTTTGCTAACTCGCACTAGCAGGCACTATCATTTTACTACTTTCAGGGCTTCAAGTGTCCCTATGTATGTTCACAGACTATTGCTTGATCTTAATTGTGACAAATTTCTTTAGTGTTCCAGAACATGTGGTCATGGAGGATACCAGGTTCGCCCTGTCACATGTGAGGGGGTACCAGGAGCTGGAGGTTGTAACGTTAGAAACAAACCTCCAGTATGGCGTCCGTGCAATTTTGGTCCATGCTCAGGAGAATTCAAGTGGAAAGTGGGCATCTGGTCTCAGGTACATTTGCCTCTAGATAAATTAATTAGCTAAACACTAAGAGTTGTAGTTGCGCGACAAGATAGGCATAAAAACTGACCATAAAATAATGCAATCGATAGATTTTCTCTAAACTCGGCAAACAAAATTATGACAATCTATTTATCAAAAATCTGAAGTTTCATGGACATCGATTGATTTTTGAGCGAACAGAACCATATTATGAAACACCACTGTTTAGGTAAACGGCCTGTAACAGCAAACGCCACTCAAAAATAGAATTTCGGATACACCGTTAAACTATGAGTCTAAATGTTTGAATTACTAAATGTGCTAAAATATCCGATTGTTTTTGACGCGATACGAGCGAGTTAAAAATACGTAGCTGGAAAATTTTCATCGATAACAAGTGGACAACTGGACGGATGGTCACGAACGATCGTCGCTAGTGAGCGAAGAATTCCGTTCAGTGTTTGATCGAAAATCGTTGGTTTTCATACGATTTGATTGGTTCCGAGTATTATACAAAATATTCCCACTTACCTTAATTTATATTTTTCATCTAGTGTTCTGTGAGCTGTGGCATAGGAATAATGAAGAGAGAAGTCAACTGTTATGACAAGCAAACAATACGCAGACCAGATTCATCTTGCACTCTACCTGCTCTCAAGCCTGATGAAACTAGGCCTTGTCAAATGAGACCTTGTAAGACCATCTTTCAGTATTTCACGTAAAAGTTAGCTTCAGGACGCAGAGGGGAATAACGTTGGGTGTGGTCAGGGGAGGGGATCAACTCAATAAAAAACTGTAGAAATAGAAAAAAGTCATTCCTTTACTAAATTTTAAGTCAGCTGGGGTGGAACACTTAACTCCTTAACAGTTATTCTTTCTCATGCCTTCTTTTGATCTTCACATATTTGGTTCAATCCAGTTCGTTCGCTTTATTCAGCTGAATTCAATGTTAACAGTCATATCTTAGTTCCATTAAAGTGTAACCAAGTTGTATTTACGATGACCTTTCAATGTTTACAGCCATACCTTAGTTCCATGCATTAAAGTGTAACTAAGTTGTATTTACGATGGCCTTTCAATGTTTACAGGCACTCCTAGAACGTGCAGAGAAATCCAGGTGACAAGTGGCTTGCAGGCAGATGGTGAACACGTGTTGGAGATACAGGGTAGACTTCTTAAGGTAAAGAAACACTTCATATAAAGAAGACTACTAAGAGGAATATTAAGATTATCCCTAAGATGAATCGATCAATACCGACATTAATATGATGCATGAGATACATAGACAATGATAAAGGTATTGATAGTGTTCTTGATATGAATTATTCCATAGATATACTGTCATGGTATGACTACTGACAGCCCAAAAGAATATATCACCCTCAAGTCAGGTTCAAATGATAATTTCGCTGAGATATATCCAAAGAGGTAAGATGACACGTCAAATGTAATGATGACTTTCAAAAGTAGTAATATATAATGAAAGGATAAGTAAACAATTGAGGCAATAAAGACAACATTGAAGAAAAAAAATTGTTACGAAAAATATGAGGGCATCAAAAACTGAAAGATAACAAACAAATGAACGAACGAACAAAGGAAGAACGAGGGTATAGAGGATCAGTTAAACGGAAAGAATCAGGGGAAAATGTTTGAAAGTTTTTCGGGCGTTGTGATAATTTTTAGCTCTGCTAAGAGATAGAGTCCTTGCAGCACTTTGGAATGCGGTTTAATTTGGAGGACAAAACAATAGGTTTCCAATTCTCAGGAGATTGAAATTCTTTTCTTTTGTCCTCCAAATTGAGCTACTTTGACGTTTCCTACCTAAACTGACACTAGAGAAAAACGTTTGCGCATGCGTGCCATTCAGCACGCTTTCCAAGAAATTATAGAGTTTTAGTGAGAAAATAAATGCTGGTTTTCTCCGAGTATACAAAAAATTTCGTGGGTATACTTTTGTGAGACCAAGATAATGTGTTAATAAAGACAATATGAAAGAATTAGCCTTAAGTTTCAAGAACTGATCTTAAGTTTTGGCATTTTGTAAAGACTATTCTTCAGGCAAGTGTGAAAGTCAAATTTGAATATTTTTACAATAGCACGAAGACGCTTTCGACTAATTTGCATACGGACTTAGAGCATGCGCAGACGTTTTTCACGCGTGTCACCTAAACTACCACAATCTCTTTTCATAATCAAATGTTAAACTCCTTTGAGAATACCAAGACAATAGTGAAAATTAGCACAATCATATTGAGTTCCTATGACGTTACGTCAAGGGGTCTATTCAGCGTTATTAATAAATATCATTAAATCATTTTCCCCCAGATTGCTAAATCCTTACCGCTGTCCAAAAAATAGAAGCATAGAAAGCTGTCAGTGTGCACCAGAAAACTATGAAGGATCTGGTGGCTCTTACTTCTCAAAGATAAGATTCGATATCACCAAAATGCTTATTATTGGTATGTATTAATTGGTCGTCAATTTGTTTCTTACGGTCTTTTGAAAGTAGTATAGAAATATTTGTTCGCAATTCTAACATTGGACCTCTAAATGTGAACGTCTACAAAGTTGTAAGACATACTTTTCGCCCTGATGATGCACTAGAAGTGCGAAAGCTCGATTCAAAACGTAAACAATATGGTTATTCCCACTTACAAGAACATTTTAGTCTGCAAAGTTGTTATGTTACAGCGCGACGCTCAAAAGTATGACCACATTTAATGTATTCGCATACTTCTATGCACGGGATTTTGTACTTTAAACCGACACAATTGATGCAAAGATGTCTGGTTTTACCAAATAAGGCGTGTAAAAGCTCGTTTGGAGCAAAAAGTCCATAGGAGTATGCGAATACATTAAAAGTGGTCATACTTTTGCGCGTCGCGCTGTAAACATTTGGATGTGAATAAACGTTTACATGTGTTATCGTTTCCAGCTGATGATATGGAGTTCGCTGTAACTAGAGGACTAAAACCGCCTCTCTACGGTACAGCTGGTGACTGCTTTAGTTTAGTCAACTGCCCACAGGTGAGCTATCAAATGATCATCATTCTATAAGCTAGTTCAAAGTTTAAGAATCGTTGTCAGTGCGCATGTGATTTTATCCCGAATTTCTCACCTTCTTTTGTTTAAACGTTCTTTTGTTTTTAAATAAACAACAGAAGGTGAGAAATTCGGAATAAAATCGCATGCGCACTGAAAACGATTCATAAACTTCAAACTGGCTTATACATGGGTGATTTTCAGTCAGGGTAATACCTCTAAACCAAAATCGTTTTCTAAAGAAATTGCCTGATTGTATTTATAGGGTCGCTTTAGCATCAATCTGCAAGGAACCGGATTAGAATTATCCTCTAAAGTGAGATGGAGATCATCTGGACGCTCACCTTCTCAAGTTATTTACAGATATCCTGTATGTTTTTCAATTCTTGTTTTATGATAATGAAGTCGGGTAATTGTACTACCCTTACACTCTCCACTATCCAACCACATGGTCAACAAGGTCGATTAACGCCCCTTCGCACACCCCTTCCATCGGCTCTTGCCGCGCGTGGGACAATCTTATCATGGCGGACTGCTCTAATACAAGAGCCGCAATGATAAAAACTGTTAGGATTCTGGTAAAAAAAACTTATCAGGAATGAAAGTGTAACCTGAAATGTAATGTCTAACAGCAAGGGGCCAGTAGACAGTCATATTTTCGGCTCAAAAATATATCCTAAAAACCCTTTATTTCTGGTAAGAAAACTGGTGAGAAAAGCTATGTTGGCTAAAAAGCCGATTAAGCTACAAAAAGACTTATAACTGATGCTCTTGCTTACTTCTGGATTCAGGAAGGGAAACAGGTCATTGGTAAATGTGGTGGTCATTGTGGGAAGTGCACTCCAGATGAAAGGGTTGGTCTTAAGCTTATAGTTAGTAAAGGTGAGTAACTTTTTGGTACTAATTTAAAGTATTATTTCTGGAGCAGGATTTCGTGTTCTTGCTTTCCGCATTTACAGTTTAAAACTCTCGTTACAGCGGGCAGCATCGGGACTGTCCCTTGTTGTCCGTAATAGCGAGCGTCCGCAATAACGAGAGTTAATTACGGTCATTTCTTTGTTAGTATTTTCGCCGGGGATTTTGCTCCCTTCCGCAATAGCGAGGTCTCCGTAATTTCGGGTTGTCCGAAAGGCGAGAGTTCAGTATACTTTGTGCAACTGATATATTCTGAACTTCTCTTTTTCATATTTTACATCTGTCTCTTTTTCTTTTCAGGGAACTAAATAAGTTAGATGGAATAGTCAATTTTCAAATTAGAAATGTAAATATTTAAAGTACGAAACCTTCAACAAGAGACCACGCATTTGTGGAGCCGCTAAACATTGGGAACTGGGAAGGGGCTAACTTGCTTTGATGTAATTATTGAGTTTATTCATTTCACGAGCAAAAATCAGTCACGTTGCTCTGCAGCAAGGAGGCTTAACTGTTATGGTACATTCAAGAAAAAGCGCGCAAAGAATGCAAGTGAAAATATAAAAATTCAGAATGGGAAGACAACCGAAGAAAACATGCAGTGCTATGCTGTGTTGAATTCCAGCCTTGGAACAGGAAAAGATCATCTTTATACTGAAACGATCTTGCTTTTTTGCTGAATTCGACGATTATATCAAGGTCTCTTGGTAAAGAACGAAAAAGAGAACTTGTTTAAATATATACAAAACATTTCTAGAGTCTACAGGAATTCGACGTTTGTATATATATGTAAAGCGATAATATTATGAAACTCAATCTGACTCACGAAAAAGATAAAATTATTGTACAGAAATCGAATGACTTGGGTTTCTATTCGCTTATCTATTCATGTAAAATGGTAATGATTCGTAATTTATCGTAACTTATCTTCCAACAGATTCCGCTTGTTAGAGTTTGTAGGGTAACAAGATTTGCGATGTAAACGTGTGACCCTCCTCTCATCTCCCCTTCTCCACCAACAAATATTTTCCTTTTTGAAACCGGATTTGCCTGATTATATGGTAATTGACACACATAGCTTAAAACGGTTTGATCCCAACTTATTTCGATACTGGGAGCCGCTAGAGCCATTAAAGGTGGACTAATAATGTGACATTATCCAAATAAATGCTTGAAATAGTGCGATGCGAGTAGTAGGTTCAGACAGGTGCCGGCGCACGAGAGTTTAAAACAAAAAGTTTCCTCGATTTCAGTTAAATTTTATTGATTCGAACTACAATACTGCTTATGACTTACAGTATATTTTGCAAATGCCAATTCTAATTAGCCTTGCTTAGAATTATTGTATTGAACTTTGTCAGTCTTACTTAACCATCAAATGAGCCAAAAGATTCAGCTTGATGTCACCGCTTGATGCGAGAATATGAACCTTCACAACAGTACCAACTTGGGTCCCTGCTGGAGCAGTCAGATACACAGAAATGTACCCTGGTCGTGTATTTGTTACGAGTAAAGAACTTCTTCCGAGTGTGACTCCTACGTTTGAGGGAGCCACATATGCGTTTATGGTGAACGTCTTGGATCCACTACCGACATAGTCTATCGCAGCACGGAAGGATGATCTTACACCTCGTTTGATGGTCAGGAGACTCTGGTGAATCTGAGTACGGATGATGGCAGTTTGTGGTCTGATCTCTTCACGTGACAGTCTCTGGAATGCGTTGCCGTCGTGCGTTTTACCCGAGAGGCGGATCTTGAAGGCCCCAGCTGAAGGAAGGTCAAAGGTGGCAGTGTCATCTTTCATCGTCAAATCTTTGATACTTGCTCCTTGTGCGTTGACGAGATCAACTTTCAATGACGCAACGTTGAGGCGTGAACTATGAGGAAGAAGAAGTTTCATCGTTGCTTTTTCCCCTGCAAAGAAATGGAATTTTAGTGGTACAACTTCTACAAAATCCTTCAGAATAGAAAGCAGTTTGTACAAGGTATAGAAATTTACCAATAAGAGGGTTGGATATTGGTACAATGAGTCCAGATGGCTTGAGAGTCCTGACAAACGTTTGTTCAAATTCAACGTTTGACACAGCACTGGCTTTAACCTGTAGTATAAGCAATTAAAGTAAAGTCAGTTTAACTATTTACTGGTAAACTTCATATACAAATAGTTCGTTTATCTATTTCTTGTGACTAAAAGGGCGCACGAGAAGAAGTATTTTATAGTCTTACAAGATGAATAACACGATGCGCACACATTGGTTAAAGCGCAAAAAATACGTTAATTAGAACTTCCAAGACGCAAGTTTACCTGATAAGAAAAATCAGTGATATGTGAAGGAAGAGACAGTTTCCAAACTCCTTTTCTTGGATCCTTGATCAACCAAAGTTTCCCTTGGTTCATAATCAAAGTATGGGGGAGATGATTCGCATTAGGATCATACAGGAACACGAAACGATGACCAGAACTCCCTGCAGAGATTGATACGATCAGATTTGTAACGCTATCGTCCACGGGAAATGTCATTTCTCTTGTCGATCGTTTCCAAGACTTGAAGATATCTCTTCGACGTCTTGAGCTGGCAATTCCTCCAGACGAAATGATGGTAGAACCGTCCAGATCGGCTTTAACGAGGGCTTCTACACTACTAATAGCTGAAGCGGTCTTGAAAAATAGACCCAAGCCACCGGTGTCTTCTATTATAGCCTTGTAATCAGCATTGCTTCCTGGATTACCACAACCTCTGGTACTGAAGAAAAAGTGTACAGGCATCATGTAGTCTAGGGCATATCCAATGGCGTTATCTCTGGTGTATTTTCCTATGGCCTTTGGAGGTGCATCAGTGAAGACGTACATGGGAGAATTCGGTAATGGATCCCCAAGCTTGATAGCATCGATGATTCCTTTGAATGCCAGCTCTCTGCAGTCACCACCTCCTTTAGCTTGGAGAGCACCTATAGCTACTTCGAAGCTTGCGCGACTCCCATGAGAGAACTTTTGGACTGGCCCAGATCCTGATTATAATCAATATTATTGTATAAATTAAATTATTGAATGATAAGCTATTTTTAAAATCCATAGAGAGCAATAGGTAAAAGCTGGTTTTCACTAGCGTCGGAATCGGAAGAATCAGAATCTGATAATTTCCAAATGGCTTCCAATAGCTCACTTTCGATATTCTGGTTGAGTGATCACGCACAAAGCTATTCAAGACGAGGCTCCGCGGAAACAATTGAGTAACGTAATATATTCTTTTGTTTCCCCGGAGCCTCGTCTTGAATAGCTTTGTGCGTGATCACTCAACCAGAATATCGAAAGTGGGTTATTGCAATTTTATGCATGAGCTGTTCCTAACTCTGCTTCCGACGACTTCGATCCAGATTCTGACGCAAGAGAAAACCAGCCTTAATCGATTCCTGTTTATCCAAATGCTTTGCCTAGTCTCTGATTGGAAAATTAACATCCATTTTCCCTTTTCTGTCAAGAGCAATTATAGTACTTTAGGTAGTTTCTTGCAAAAATGGTAATATATTTATCGCTAGAAATCACCGCAAATTCAGTGGACTGTCACTCTACTTAATTTATACAATACCAGGATCGTTGAATGGAGAAAGAATGTATTCCACGTTCCCTTTTCTCTTGTAACCAGCGATGGCTCTTGCAATGGCTTTGGCTTCATGGATTTCTTCCTTCATACTTCCAGTAGTGTCGATGGCAAATACGAGAGAAACATCCCCATCGACGGCTAAAAAATCCTACCAAAAAGATTCCAGAGTTATAGATGAGTGTATAAAATAAACTAGGAAGATTTCATTGCTGATCATTGATGCTATAGACCGTAATTATATGTGATTGAAATGCCAAGTAATTTCAGTATTTTAAAATTATTACTATTATTATTATATCTCCCATTTTCATCGTTATTGCTATCGTTATCGATCGTCATCCTTATCCTTATCGTTGCCGTTATCGTTCTCGTCATCGTCTTCGTTAACGTTGTTGTTATCATTATTTTTATCGTCATCGTTATCCTTATCGTTACCATTATCGTCATCGTCGCCGTTATAGTTATCGTCGTCGTTACCGTCATCGTTATCGTTATCGCCATGGTTATCGTTATCGTTATTGTTTATTTTATTTCAATAATTACCCAGGGGTGGGTGTAAAATACAATGGGAAACAAGGTCCCTTGAGATGCTTTTCAGTATCAAGAACATGGTATATACCTTAAACTTCTTTTCTCCAAGTACTTCCTTTATCTTCTTGATAATTTTGTTCCCAGAAGTAATGCATTCTTCCTCCTTTCGTAAGACCAGTCCCAGCATGGTTCGTGCATAAACATGTCCTTTGTGATCCATCGCTTTCTTTATTCTGTCCATGATCTCATCAACGTCCACTTTTACGTTCTTTGGTATCGATGTTGCAGCGGACATACCTTCAAAAACATTTCCATGTATATGGATTTTAGTAACGAGCTATATAACATGGTTGCAGCTGTGGTTGTCCTACTCTAGATCTAATGAGTTAATGAGTTAGTTTGCAACAAACTAAAATTAAATAAATGTTTTTTAACATGCTATTGAACTCTTGATGAGTTTTCCCACCTTTGACCACTTGGAAGACAGCCCCAATTAGGTGGTTATTAGCTTCCGCACTTCCTTTGGGCATGGCATCAAGCACAAGTTTAACAATATCATCAACTCTACATGGCTCTGGAACGAATATAAGTAAGACTAAATCTTTCAAACTCAAGTGTTTGAAAAAACATATAAATAGAATATTGGCTTACTTGGTTCGCATTTTTTTTTATTACAAGCTTTCGTCTCCTGTGCGGGACCCGAGCAATTCCTTCCACCATGGGCAGGAGTTGGGTTGGTACAAGTACGGGTTCTATTCTGCGTTCCCCCACCACAATTCTTGCTACAATTGGACCAAGTCGAGTATAAACTCCAGCCACCGTCAACTGATAAAAAATATTCACAATTAAAGTTAAAAACCTTGGAGTACGAACTACTCGAAACAATTGGGTGAATTTATACATGAATGTATAGACAAACCTGGACAAGGGTCTTTGTTACATTGTCTTAATTCTTCTGCTGATCCAACACATGATTTTCCACTGTGAGCTGGTGGTGGGTTGGTGCAAGTACGAGTTCTCTTCTGTGTTCCTCCACCGCATTTCTTGCTGCAGGAAGACCAAGCCGAGTAGGAAGTCCATCCACCATCAACTAAAAAAAAAATGTTCGTGCATTTTTTTTTTAAAAAAAGAAGGAAAATCTTACCTGCAAAAAAATCAGGACAATTGGAACGATTTGTATGAGAAGCTATATACAAACCTGGACACGGCTGTTGGTTACATTTTCTTGTCTCTTCTGCCGGACCAGAACATGGTTTTCCGCCATGGGCAGGTGGTGGGTTGGTACAAGTACGGGTTTTCTTCTGTGTTCCTCCACCACATTTCTTACTACATTTGGACCAGGCCGAGTAGGCACTCCATCCACCATTAACTAAAAAACGAAAGAATACAGAAAGATTGAGTTTTTACCTAACAAAAACATATTCCATCTCGGGATTATATATAAAGCATAAATACGCGACTCATTGTCCATAGATGTCTGGTACCTGCTTTTTACCTATGTAAAACAAATTGAAGTTTTAAAACACAGGCTTAATGTTTAAGAGGAGGACATTGGCTTACCAGGACAGGGGTTTTCATGACATGTTCTTATTTCTTGTGCTTTACCAACACAATTTCTCCCACCATGGGCAGGTGTAGGATTGGTACAAGAACGATTTTTTGTCTGTGTTCCTCGACCACAAGAATTGCTGCAAGTAGACCAAGCCGAGTAGGAAGTCCATCCACCATCAACTAAAAACATCATAAAGAGAAGCTCAGTCTAGCTTCATGGTACTACAATATCATAGATATTTTAAAGTGCATTTTGCAACAAAAATGTCTAAAGACATAGTAACAAACCTGGACAAGGGTCTGCATTACACTGACGGATCTCTTCTTCTGATCCAGAACACGGTTTTCCACCATAGGCAGGAGGAGGGTTAGTACAAGAACGGGTTCTCTTCTGTGTCCCTCTACCACAAGTCTTGCTGCACGTGGACCAGGCCGAGTAGGACGTCCAGCCACCATCAACTGAAATGAATTAAACAGTGAAATTTCATCCTTATATTTATTTATTATAAATGAAGCCTTGTATCACCGAGGATTTCAACAGCAAAAGCAGGAAATAATTTGTTTAAAATAATGATGCTTACCTGGGCAAGGATTTGCAGCACTACAGTTTCTTGTTATGGATGACCTCATGACCTTCACATTGTAATTTGGACAATCTTTTTCTTTATCTTGAGTAAAAAATAGTTTATGTTGCACTCCATGTCCGCACAGTTTAGCACTGCATTCTGACCAATCTAACAATTGGAAAATTGAGAGATAAGATTGCATGGGCAGGAAGAATATATAGAAGATGATTTGGAGGTGGTTTTCTCCAGGTTTTCCGGGTTCTACTCCTTCATCAGAAAATACTGAAGAACTTGTGGAGTTTGAGAGAGAGAGAGAGAGAGAAGCGCAAAGTTTGGTATGGATTGATAGATAGATGAGTATATTACCCTTTTTTTGTCTATAGACAAAGTTCGACCAATCTGTTCCTATCCCATAGCCATTTTCATTGTTGCGAAGACAATTCAGATGACAGCCATGTTTTCTATACGTCATTTCAGCATCGAACGAGCCCCAGCATTCACCCCAGTACTGGATTCCAAAGTAAACATAACCATTTTTCTCGGCGTCTAGTCTGCACTCCTCGAACATTTCCTTGTATTTTTTTAATCCAACAGATTTGAAGTAATGCTCCATAGCACGATCCCTGGTGTCTTTAAAGCAGCCAAGTGACTCCCATTCTAAAAAAAATAGTTGATTCAGATAATTTTAATTAATGAATTAACATAAACTTTGAAATGACATCATGTGCGCGCATAGGTTTAGAAAAACTTTTGATTTTCCACTGCTTTCAACAGGATTTTTCCTCAACCACAATCTTTCTTAATCTATCCAAAAAAAAGGGGAAGAGTTATGAAGCTATAATGTGAATTTTGGAGTGAGAATCAGGACGTGCCACAACTGAAAGCGTGGATGTATGGAACAAGTCTTTTGGCCTTAGCAAAAGAAAAATCCAATCTCTTTTCAGTATTCTTAAAGATAGATATCAAAATCAATAATTTGGGACTATTTTCTCGTGATTTTTGACATCATGACTGTTTATAACAAAAACCAAATATTCAGTTTTTAAATATGAAGAGGTCTTTTTTTCCGAGGGCCGTTACAGCACCTACCTGTAGCTCTGCTGATACCAATAATTGCCATGACTACCAATACGATAGATACATGAGTTCCTCTCATTTTGAACAATGCTTTTACGCAAAGAACTAAGGAAAACAAGAAAGAAAAAAATATTTTCAAAAATTCTAATTTTGATACTTAAGGCGCGATTACACGAAGCAATTTTCTCTGCAACTTGTGTAGCATAGGCGTTGCAACACAAGTTGCATGGAGCATTGTGGCGTGTAACCTACAGCGCAATTTGAAAAATGTTGCGAGACAAGTTGCAGCAATCGTTGCGAAAAGTAGAATTCGTTTCTACTTTTGGCCACGATTGCATCTCCGTTGTATCGTGTAAACCCTCTTGCAACTTGTGTCGCAACGCCGTTGCGAGACAAGTTGCAGAGAAAATTGTAATCACGCCTTTAAGGTAACTAGCTACTTTTTTTAAACTACGATTGTTTAAAGTGAAATTTAATTAATAAAGAAAATAGTTCTCTCAAAAATCTCATCTGTAAAGTCAAACAAAAATTCCTACAAAAACATATTTTTTCATGCGTCAGAAAAATTAACTTTTTCAAAAAAATTGAAAAAACGTAGATTTTTAGAAGTTCTTTCAATTAAGCTTTAAAAATAGCGTGCAAAATTTGAGGTTTTTGCGCTGTTGAAGTTCAAAACGTGTATGGTTCCTCAATAAAATTTCGTATTTTATTCAGCGGATTTTGAGCGCGCGCTCATCGTGGGCTCAAATCGAGCGTTCAAAACTAGGCAGTCACCTTAATTTTTAATAAAGAATTAAGAAAAGTTAAACATTTATTTCGATATTAACAGGAGTACTGTTTTTCCCTCACAGAGGCAATGGTTAGATCTCTAAAGATGGGAATTGTTTAAATGCGTCTACTATATATGGTTCAGGTCAAACGTTGAACTTCACATAAGCCGTAATCATCGAAAACAGTATATAAGCGGTCTTCTTTTATGCTATTACTTATAGAATCTGATAAAACGTTAGTCTAATTATCTTTTTCTTCTTCAAAATGTTTAGCTTAATTGTTTCAAATATTTGATATTGAGCAAACAGTAATCTTTTGTTAAACATTTAATTTTGATTTGGGATCTACATTAAATAAACTAAAAACACAATGGCGAGTTTTTTAATTAACTATCTCCCGAAATAACGTGATCAATCGGCAGGTGCTTAGTCACGACGCAAGACTTTTTTTTCACTGACTTTCCTAACGTTTTCCAAACAGAATGTATAAATGTTCGTTTGCACGAAGCTAAGATTGGACGACCATAATAGACTAGAGACAAGGCTTTGTCTCCCTTCACGGTGAGGACACGTAAAGCATAGTTGGCCCCTGGTATTGGGGTCAACCTTCCTTCATGTTACGAGCTCTTAAGAAAACATACCCGGCATGCAACGCACACAAACACTTTAAGGGATCGATGTTGCTTTTTTTAGTTAATTTCAGGATAATTATACGCGTCCGCTTCAAAACCACTGAATTACTATTACACATTTTGAACTTTAAGAGAGAAAAACGCTCAAACTTTCAATAAAAGTTTTTCAAATTTTCGAACATGAAAATATATAATAAAAAAATTGAGGCAACTTTTGAACGACCTGCCTCTTTTGAATACTCATAGAAAAAGATTTGTAGTTTTGGGGCGCGTTTTAGCAAAAATAGTTAAGCAAAAGGATTAAGAAATTGCTAAATTTCTCGACGGAGGGGCATGCATTGGATAGGAGGTTTCTCCCTCCCAACTGACTTTTTCAACATTTTCGAAACCTTTTGAATTAAACTTGTAAAATAATGCATAATTCAAATTTCTTAATAAATTGTGCTAAATGCTTCATTACCAGATACCGTTAATGACGAATTTGTTTTCCGGAAATGTAGATTTTTGCTGTTTTTCTTTTTTTTTTTCTTTAAAAAAACTTGTTTTTCTCTTTTGCTTACTCATAAATATCTTGGAAACAATAGTATGTATATCTCTTTTTTTTTTCTTTTTTTTTTTTTTTACAAATTTTTTTTACGAATTGAATTCAGCATATTTTAGCTTTAAAACATTGTGATTTAAAAACGTTTTTATGACTGTTTTAACAGCCGGCAGCCACCTTAAATCATTTTTTTCTCGATTGCAAATAGCGTGATATAGAAAACTTACCTGATCTATAACCTTGTATTTGCGACGGCTTAATGATGTGCAATGATGTAGAAACGGGTCAAGCTTTATAGCGAATGCTCAAAAGTAATTATTAGTTAAGAATGTCAATCAAAGCTAATAACTATTATTGCTCATTGTCAAATATTGATAGTATATCCACCTACTATAGTCACTCAAAAAACACGGAGATGACAAAACTAAATGATAGAGGAAGAGGAATTTCATTATTCGCTACCAAAGAACAAAGAGGGATAGATCAACAAATTCAGGCTAAAATGATGAACAAATTGTAGTGGGTGGGTATCGGTGTCTTATTATCCTGTGGCCCTATTTCTTTATGGAATTGGAATTTAAAAGTTTTTCATTTTAAAGTAGGAAACTAAACAGAACGCGAGAAAACCCCTCGAAACACAGGAAGGAACAAAAAAGGAACTTTACTAACATATGATCAGTGGCAGCTAATAAGACTGAACCAACGACCTTACGATCAATAGTGATCCTTGTGTGTGCTTCTCTTGAAAAGGGAGCTATATTTTACTTTATTCTTTCATTTAAGGTCGAACGCCTTTTTAACGACCCTTTCAAACATACATTCGTTCATCATTTTATAAGTACAGCCTTCCAACAATCCATTATTATACATCCACTCATACATCCAGCCACCCATCCATTCATTCAACCATCCATCTGATCCCCGAATAACCCCTCCATTTTCCACTCACTCACTCATCCATCCATCCGATCATCCGATCATCCATTCATCCATTCATCCATTCATCCATCCATCCATCCATCCATCCATCCATCCATCCATCCATCCATCCATCCATCCATCCATCCATCCATCCAACCATCCATCCATCCATCCATCCATCCATCCATCCATCCATCCATCCATCCATCAATCCATCCATCCATCCATCCATCCATCCATCCATCCATCCATCCATCCATCCAACCATCCAACCATCCATCCAACCATCCATCCATCCATCCATCCATCCATCCATCCATCCATCCATCCATCCATCCATCCATCCATCCATCCATCCATCCATCCATCCATCCATCCATCCATCCATCCATCCATCCATCCATCCATCCATCAATCCATCCAACCCACATAAATATTCATGTATCTATCTGCCCGCGCAATTACCCTTACGTTACGTATCGTTAAGAATGTCCTGACGAGTGTTTTTGATCACACCGCAGCATATTTTAGCACTACAATGAAAATCATCAAATTGCTTTCAATTGAATTGCTTTTTATTTTTGCTTCAATTAATTATCATGACGGCTTTGCTTGATCCATCTTTTACCACTTCTACAATGTATATCTTTCTTTTTACCCTTTAATCGAAACATACTAAATACCCGTTTGATTTTCCATATGCCTTGAATTATTTCGTTAGTTAACCATCAAATGAGCCAAAAGATTCAGCTTGATGTCGCCGCTGGAGGCCAGGATATGAACTTTGACCACGGTACCAACTGGAGTTCCTGCTGGAGCAGTCAGATAGACAGAAACGTACCCAGGGCGTGCATTTGTCACCCTTACGGAACGTCTGACCGAGACTGGCGCTTTTGATGGAACTACGGATGCACTCACTGAGAACGTCTTGGTTCCACTGCCAGCATAATCTATCGCAGCACGGAAAGATGATCTTACACCTCGTTTGATGGTCAGAAGACTCTGGTGAATCTGAGTACGGATGATGGCAGTTTGTGGTCTGATCTCTTCACGCGAAAGTCTCTGGAATGAGTTGCCGTCATGTGTCTTACCCGCTAGACGAATCCTAAAGGATTTAGCAGAAGGAAGGTCGAAGGTGGCAGTGTCCCCGTTGATCGTCAAATCCTTGATGAATACTCCGTGTTCGTTGACGAGGTTAGCTTTCAATGACCCCATGTTGAGACGTGAAATATGTGGAAGAAGTAGCTTCACCGTTGCTTTTTCGCCTGTAGAAACGGGGTTAGTAGTAGTAAGTTAGTTTGCCGGCATGCATTCGCATATTACACTCAACTCAAATATAGGCACCGCTCTATAGCTAGTTAGCTCCAGCGAGCTAGTTCAGTAGATAATTACAGGTATTTCGTAATGTAGATGTTTCATGATGCTCATAATAGAATACAGTTTCCATGATCAATCATTTGAGACTTACCAATAATTGGATTAGATATTGGGACAACCATTCCAGACGGTTTCAAAGTCCTGACAAACATCTGGTCAAACTCGATGTTGGACAACGCGCTGGCTTTGATCTGAATTTAAAAAGTACATTAGGCTGTGTTTTTTGAGTTTTTTTTCAGGCATCCTATCTAAGACACTCTAACACTCTATGTGTAAAACTGTTGATTAGCAATAAATACCTCGTATGATAGACCACGAACATATGGTGAAATAGACAGTCTCCAGGTTCCTTTCTGTGGACTCTTGATCAACCAAAGCTTTCCTTTGTTCATAGCCAAAGTAGGAGCTACGTTCCTACCACTGGAATCAACAAGGTTTACGTAATTCCAGTAAGATTGCGCGGAGATAGAGACGATCAGGTTGGCAACGCTTTCGTCCACCGGAAAAGGAACATTACTTGATGCTCGTTCCCAAAGGCTAGTAAGATCTCTTTTGCCTCTTGAACTACTGCTTCTTCCAGACGAAATGATGGTAGAACCGTCCAGATCGGCTTTTACAAGGGCATCGGCACTACTGATAGCTGAAGCGGACTGGAAAAATAGACCCAAGCCACCGGTGTCTTCCATTATGGTCTTGTAATCAGCATTGCTTCCTGGATTACCACAACCCCTGGTACTGAAGAAAAAGTGTACAGGCATCATATAGTCTAGGGCATATCCAATAGCGTTATCTCTATTGTATTCTCCTCTAGCCTTTGGAGGTGCATCAGTGAAGACGTACATGGGAGAACTTGGTAATGGATCCCCAAGCTTGATAGCATCGATGATTCCATTGAATGTCAGCTCATTGCAGTCACCTCCCCCATAAGCTCGAAGTCCGTTGATAGCTACCTCAAAGTTTCCACGATCTTTATAGGCGAATTTCCTAACAGGCCCAGAACCTTTAAACAGATAACTATTGTTTAAATGATATATATATGAAGAATATCTTAAATAATAAAAGGGGTCTTAAGGGTGAAATGGGCGTGGTCTTTTTATGGTCGAAAAAAATTGGCAAGCTGATAATTCACATACTGCTCAAGAAATGGCTTGAATGCTAAATCGTGACATCAAATGGGTCTTAGTCGATAAGACCCATTTTGAGTAAAAATTCTTCATATACATATATGGATAATACCAAATTTTCAAAACTTTGAAACGATAATAATTGTTTCTCGTGAGTTGTTAAAGAATACGTCATGGGGCTTTTTTTTTTTATCATGCTTGCAGCTAATTTGCTTCATTTTTACTCTTCACTTTCTGCTGTAACAGTATGTTTAAGTATGTTGTACGGAACTCCCTGGCACGAGCTACTTTCAATCAATGAAAATAAAATATCTCCTCATCTGAGCCCAACCTCAACACGCGCACGAGGATGCTCCTCTCCCTACTACTCCGAGCATATCGTACCGAAATGACCTCTATTTTTATGCGGGGATGGTGCCTGAAGCAAAAGTTTGGTGCTGTAGGTTGTAGTGGTGGAGAACTGGCTCATACACAAACCACCAGCTGTGCACATCTACATGATAAGAAGAGCCATTTTCATTGTGAAATTAATGGCTTGGTACCCGGCAGAGCCATGGTACATCTCGTCCTGTTATAGAGCAGATTACTGGGCGGTGCCAACACAGTACCGAATGTCGAATGTTTCTGTACACGGCACGGCACTGATAGGGTCACGGCAAGGCGCGGTCCGTGCCGTAAGTTTTTCTTAGCTGCTCTAATGTTCGAGCAAGGAACCGCAACGATCACAGCACAGCATACACCGTAGGTTTTAAAAATATAAAAATGTGCTCTAGTTCTTATTTTTTACCTGGGTCGTTGTATGGTGAGAGGATATAATTCACTTCTCCTTTTCTCTTGTAACTTGCGATGGCTCTTGCAATGGCTTTAGCTTGATGGATTTCTTCCTTCATACTTCCAGTCGTGTCGATGACAAAAACGAGAGAAACATCTCCATCCACGGCTAGAAAGTCCTAAATCAATAATAAAAAGCTTACTGAATAATTGCACTATTTCATTATGTCGTCGTAACAGCTTGTTTCTAAAGAGGGACAGAGTAGTGAAGAACAATTCGAATTTGGGCCAATTTTACATTGCATCTGAATTGATAGCTCTGATATGTCTGGTTTTACGGTTAAACCGAAGTTCTACCTTAGGGTGACTGACTACTTTAGTAAGGAGTAATTACAAAATGTTCTTAGAAAGATATTTTACACAGAATTTAACTCTGATTCCAAAAATGAAAAGAAAAATGGGTTGTCCCGAGCTCGTTTTCGAGATAATAAATTTTGAATATAACCATCTTGACAAGTTTTCGAAAAAGAAAATGGCGGAAATTAAGCTTTGCATACAAAAATTCATAACTCAAGAATTAAAGAAGCTCTAGAATCAATTTTTCTCAGGACATCTACTTTAAACATTATTTTTGAAGACTAGCTAAAAATATTTGAAGAAAGTTTTAAAGATAAGCTAAAAATTCAGCTTCTTGTTAGCTCATTCAACCGAAAAACGTAATGAAACGACAACAACAAAATCACATAAAACGCTTTTCTTAAAATTTTCTCAAAAGATTGATTTTTACCTGCTGTTTTAGGAAATTCAAAGAAAAATATAGAGTCCCGTGCAAGATTCGGGGTTTTGCCCTGTTGAAGTTCAAAACGTGTATGGTTCCTCAATAAAATTCTGAAGGTTGTTATGCGGTTTTGAGCGATTTTTGTGCGCGCACACATCGTGGGCTCAAAATGAACGTTCAAAAGTAGTCAGTCACCTTAACTTACGATACATGCGGTATTTGGTGAACTAGTGTCATTGATTCTCTAAGTTCGATCTAAAAATTACGATTTTTCACGATTGTCTTTGATTCATATTTCATTTTTGTCTTCTCGGGTTAAGATTAGTCTCTCTGCGTCCGTCTTCCTATTTCAAACGATTGTTTGTATACGTATGTGACGTCATAATGAAATAGAGAAATTAGCTTATCGTAGTGGAAGAGGAAGCTCGGCAGAAAATATCATCTTTAATGATTCACCTTGAATTTATCTTCTCCAAGAGCGTCTTTGATCTCTTTAATAATTTTATCACCAGTTCCATGACAATCTTCTTGTTTTTGTAGGATGAAGCCCATCATGGTTCGTGCATAAGTGTATCCCTTGTGATTCATAGCTTTCTTTATCCTATCGATCATCTCCTCTTTGCTGACTTTGACGTTCTTTGGGATACCTTTAGCTGCTCCCATGCCTAATCAAAATAAACAAATGTCAAGTACGTAATAGATGAAGTTGAACTTTATTGTAAATGGATGAATAAGGATCAGAATTAAAGTGTCACCTTTGACAACTTGGAAAAGAGCTCCAACCAAATGGTTATTCACTTCCACGCTTCCTTTTGGCATGACATCAAGGACATACTGGACAATATCATCAACGCTACAAGGCTCTACGATCGAACAAAATGTAACATTGAGCAAATGAAGAATTACAAACAATTCAGTAAACTTAAAATTGAAGAAAGTCACTTACTTGGTGCACATTTCTTCTCGTTACAATTTCGCGTCTCTTCTGCTAGACCAGAACATGATTTTCCACCGTGAGCAGGTGGTGGGTTGGTGCAAGTACGACTTCTCTTTTGTGTTCCTCCACCGCATTTCTTGTTACATTCGGACCAGACCGAGTAAGCACTCCATCCACCGTTAACTAAAATGAATGTTAAAAATTGATTGGAATCGTATTTGATACATTTCCTCTACTATATAGATAATGAGGATCGTTTATTAACAGATTGCATACAAATTAATATAAATTAAAATTGTTTCCCCCCTTTTTCCCCCATTGCAACGATCTAGGTTCTTCTCCAGATTCTCCGACTTTCCTTCTTCCGCATAAAACAAATTATGTGATTTGAGTAATGTATATGTTTTACAAGAGACACGCAAGCATAGAAGATTTTTTGACGAGTTATCCTTGAAGGCAAGGTAGAAGCTACGAGAAGGCGGGACAGACCCAGGCGACGTTGGCATCAAGATATGAAAGAGTGGTTAGACATGCCTGTGGGGGAGGCAACCCATCTGGCAAGTTATAGAGACAAATTAAGGGCAGCATCAAAGCGGCCACGTTACCGCAGTGATAGTATGCCAAACACACATACACATACACATATATATGTTTTACTGGGCTGCGGCAGTGTGCGTAGAGCAAACCTCAAATTAAGAATTAACCACTCAAGGGGAGAGAAGATTGTAAACCAAGTCACAAACCTGGACAAACATCAGAGCTACATTTTCTTGTCTCTTCTGCCAGACCAGAACATGGTTTTCCACCGTGAGCTGGAGGTGGGTTAGTACAAGTACGGGTTTTCCTCTGTGTTCCTCCACCACAAGTCTTGCTGCAGGAAGACCAGGCCGAGTAGGCACTCCATCCTCCATCGACTGATAAATATATTTCTTATACATTTTACTCAGTATCCCAATTTTGATTAGTCGGGAGCCCTCAGCCAATCCCTGATATCGTGTGAACTCGACATGATAAATGTGTTATTAGCCGGACGGACATAACCTGGGTTTTCATTCGGCTGCACGCAGGCTAATGTGTTATCTGTAGCAGATAATACATTATCATGTCGAGTTTCCTCAAGGTCACAATGGAAATCAGCCTACGGCTTCTGCAGGTAACACGGCCTTGGTCTTAGTGATAATTAAATAAATACAAATCGCATTAACTCACGCATTTTTTTATGTATCACATCTTCTAAATTTGATTTCTTTGATGGTTCCCGAAAAAAGGCTAAGAAATTCCCAATAATAAATGATATTGAAATTTTTGCGAACCTGAGCAGGGTTGTGGGTTGCACCGTCGCTTCTCTTTGCCAAGACCAGAGCATGGTTTTCCACCATGGGCAGGAGTTGGGTTGGTGCACGTACGAATTCTCTTCTGGATTCCTCCACCACATTTCTTGTTGCAGGAAGACCAGGCCGAGTAGGCACTCCATCCACCATCAACTATTATTATATATAAAACTAATTTATGATGGTTCCCAAAAAAAGGCTAAGAAATTCCCACTAATAAATGATACTATAATGTTTGCAAACCTGAGCAGGGTCGTGCGTTGCACCGTCGAGTCTCTTCGCCAAGACCAGAGCATGGGCTTCCACCATGGGCAGGAGTTGGGTTGGTGCACGTACGAGTTCTCTTCTGTGTTCCTCCACCGCATTTCTTGTTGCAGGAAGACCAGGCCGAGTAGGCACTCCATCCACCATCAACTATTATTATATATAAAACTAATTTATGATGGTTCCCAAAATAAGGCTAAGAAATTCCCACTAATAAATGATACTGTAATGTTTGCAAACCTGAGCAGGGTCGTACGTTACACCGTCGAGTCTCTTCGCCAAGACCAGAGCATGGGCTTCCACCATGGGCAGGAGTTGGGTTGGTGCACGTACGAGTTCTCTTCTGTGTTCCTCCACCGCATTTCTTGCTGCAGGAAGACCAGGCCGAGTAGGCACTCCATCCACCATCAACTATTATTGTTTATAAAACTAATTTATTCTTTATCCTCGTAAATTGAAGTAGATGTGAAATCACGAGTGGTGTTCGCTTCTGTTGCTTTGTATTCCTTACCCAGGCTATTTATTTACCCAGACCAAATATAAAGTGTGAGTATAAAATTGTTGGTTTTCTCTTGCACTTTGAGGGATTTTCCTTACCTTTTCCTCCGGGCCGAAAAAATATCAACTTAAACATGTCAATTCACTTCTGGGGGCTTCTATTTAGAATGCGCTTAGCAAGACTCAATTTGAATATCGCTTGCACGTAATTTGATGAATGTATGTATTGAAACATGATAGTGGTACAGTGTGTGGAGAGCGAACATTAAAGAGCCGCTCATGGGGAGAGGTTGTAAAAATATAAATATTAAAATAAAAAAAGTAAGTTACAAACCTGAACAAGGTTTGGAGCTACATCTGCGTGTCTCTTCTGCTGGACCAGAACATGGTTTTCCACCATGAGCAGTTGGTGGGTTGGTGCAAGTACGGGTTCTCTTCTGTGTTCCCGATCCACCGCAGGTCTTGCTGCACGTAGACCAGGCTGAGTAGTCACTCCATCCTCCATTGACTAGATTAGAACAAAGAAGGGAAACCAATACCATCATCATCACCGTCATCAGCATCATTACCTCATCATCACCATCATCACCATTATCAGCATTATCATCAGCATCAGCATCATCAGCATCATCAATATCATCATTATCATCATCAACACATCATCACCATGCATCACCATTATAGCATCATCACCACCATTACTATCACCATGATCAG
The DNA here is from genome assembly GCA_023349425.1 of Anthopleura sola. Taxonomy (NCBI): domain Eukaryota; kingdom Metazoa; phylum Cnidaria; class Anthozoa; order Actiniaria; family Actiniidae; genus Anthopleura; species Anthopleura sola. The sequence goes on along the minus strand of JALHLI010000006.1, from coordinate 4,369,308 downwards.
CATCATTACCTCGTCATCGCCATCAGCATCATCACCTCATCATCACCATCAGCATCATAGCATCATCACCACCATTACTATCACGTACCATAATCAGCATCATCACCTCATGATCAGCATCATCAGCTAGTATCATCCCTTCATCATCACCATTATACATCACCATATCAAACTTAAAGTCATCACTAATCAGTAAATGGAACTGACATATTCAGTGACGAAAACTTTGAAAAAGAAATCTACAATACCTGGACACGGCTTAGCAGCTGAGCACGGCTGGGTTATTTTTTTTGATGTTGAAAGCTTCACGTTGTACGATGGACAATTTGGACGAGTGTCTTTGGAAAGGATGATTTTATATTTGACCCCTTCTCCGCACTCTTTTGCAGAACATCCCGTCCATTCTAAAACACAAGGAAAAGTTTAGCGTTTACAGAGTAGTTCTTACTAATGTTTATAATCTATTTGGAAAGTAATACGAGGTCTGCTTATGTACTACTACAGTTGACTCCTTTGGCTCCGACAACTTTTTTTGAAATCAGTGTATAGCACACTACAGACTGACATACTCAGGCGTTTAGAATTTCTTATTACATATTGAATCGGTTAGCTATTCGCAATATCATGGTCTTTTTTCTTATTTAAACATATTTTTTCTCTGTGCTCTCTTCAAGAGCCGATAAACGGCTCATCGAGGAAGATCACACGAATCATGGTCTTCTACAGTGTACAGTCTAGAGCCCGGGGGGGGGGGGGGGTGGGGGGGTACTCCCTACAATTGACTATACTGGGATGCTCCGCCCGAAAGGGGTACTTTTTTCAGGTCTCAAGTATAGAAAAGGGGTGGAAATTTGTGAGTTTTGGTACAAAAAGGGGTAGATTTTCTTCAAAAGTATATGAAAGGGGTACCTTTTCAGGCAAAAATGTATAAGAAAGGGTACCTTTTTGCTGAAATTTGGTATAGAAAAGGGTAAGGGGTCGAGAGTCCGGGCGGAGCATCCCCGTATGAAACGACCCGAAGTACCCCACTGGGGTCTAGAGGCAGAGCATTTTATGTTGCTTTTCAAAATTCTAGTGTCAACTGTTAAAGCTAAGAATTAATCACTACAATAGATATTTACCACTTTTCAGATGGTACATGAAGTTAGACCAGTGGGTTCCAATGCCATATTTGCCTTTGGATTTACAGTTCTTCTTGCAGCCATGCTTGTCATACGTCTTAAAAGCATCTTTGGATCCCCAGCATTCTTTAAAGTACTGGACACCAAAGTAATCATAACCTTGTTTCTCTGCTTCTTTGCTGCATACGTCGAAGATGTGTTTGTAGTCATTGGATACCACACTTTTGAAGTAATGAGGCATTGCTCGATCGCGGGTATCGGCGTAGCAACCAAGCGATTCCCACTCTATACAAAAAATAAAGAAAAGAAAAGAAAAGAAAAGCGATCTGTTAAGAAAAATATTTATTTATTTTTTATTTATTTATTTAGCTTCGCCATTAAACAACAAAAAAACAAAACAAAACCCACGCACACACACACTCACGCTCACACACAATATTTACAAAAATATATACATAATGGCTGGGAATCCACTACAGCGTGTGCCAATTACAGTGGCCCCTCACATATATTAATACATACATATATCTGAACAAAGAAACGCAGCAGACAAAATAAATAAGACTTTTGATAAATAAAATCCGAATAATAGCAGATATCAGAGTAACACTCCATTGCCTTCAAACAATTGCTTTAAGTCGAGGCATTTGGGTCAGTTTCTATACATTGGTTGACCCTAGCCGCCTAATGTCTCAACTTGAAACAATTGTTTAAAGGCAATGTTATGGCTAAACTACTAAGCTGCAAACAACTGACTTCTTTCGAAAAGTAAAAAAACATTAAAAAAAAAAAAGCACACACATGCACGAAACATGACTCAACAGAACCAAAACATTTAGTGCTTTTCAGTAGTTGCTTTAAAAAATAAATGATTATTTTTTCCCGTAATTTATTGAAAAAATGACTTCGTCGTACAATTGCAATGTGATTGCTCTCAGTATAGTAACAGGGCTGTCGTAGCAAGCATGGAAAACCTGGGGGGTGGGTTGGGGGAGGGAGAGAGGCACAAAGTCATTTCTAGACACGTGATCACAAAAAATGAATATTTAAGTCTTTACTTTTCTAGGGACAACTGGGGGGCACAGGCACCCCTGGCTCCTGTGGGCGCTATGGCCCTGAGTAATCACTTAACAGAACGTAGAAGAGTAAAAGCAGAAGAGAATTTGAGATTATACACCCAGAAACACGTGAGCTTACCAGCTGCATTTGCGGTATGCACGGCTATAAAAGCTATCAACACGACCCACATTTTATAATCAACCATCGTAGTGGACAACCAATGCAAAATATCTAGAATGGAACAAAGAAAGGATGGCATATAAATTAATCGATGAATATCAGGTTTTAACAAGCACAAATAAGAAGCAAAATTAAATCAGTGTTTTCTTTTCAAAAACGAGGTACATGGAAAAAGATGGGAAAACGTATCAACAAGCTGTTAAATTTCTTTACTAACTAAACATGTCTACGTCATGATCATGCGGAGCTCGAGTGTTTATCTACACTTTAACACCTGAACACTGAAGTCAAAGCTCGACGAGCTAGCGATTCTAGTACGTTCTGTTCCTTGTCGAACTTACAAATTGGATCAAATCCAAATTCCTTAATTTGTTTCATCGTGTCCTAAGATTCTTTTTCTTTACTTTACGGCTAGTTTTTAAACTTTATAGCTACTTCTACTTTTTTTTTACTTTTTCCTCCCACCCCTTCTTTTCCGTAGTTGAATTTTTTGGAATCTTGTAGAGTACTTTGGTGATATACAAGTTTGTAAGTATAGTTATATTTAGGTTGTAAAGGTGTGGTTGTTTGGTTGTTTCATATGTTCTTTAGGTGTTCTCACTACGAGATGATTCCCTGATAATTGCCGGTCGTTGACCCCAGTGCGAAAGCTTGGGTAACAATTATTGCCAATTTTTGAAAAATCTCACATGGAAGAAAACATATAGAATAATCCACGTACAACGAAATTCCCAAAGATGCATGACCACTACTTGCTTACCTTTGCTCCTTCTGTTTCAAAGTGTTGGCTTCGTACACAACCTATTAATCATTCCTGTATTTATAGTCATCGTTGAAATAATTGCTTAAATTGTCTTTGTCAAACGGCTTGGCATGGTGCCTTCTTTCTTTGCACAAGTTATTAAAACTATTTATTAATATGTTTTGGGTCGATACTGATGTTCAGCGTGAAATTCCTTAACATTTTGATTTCACAATCAGTCAGTACTCCAAGCTAAGGATTGATCTTGTTGTCTATAATTTTTTCTCTTAGAAGTGAAAATTAGAGATTACATATTTACGAGTTTCTCATTTCTTAATTAGTGCAGTTATAGATGGGAAAATGAGAATTGTTTTTAATTAGTTATGTTATTGGCCATAAAAAGCAATTTTCATTCTTGTTAGATCTTGCCGTTGCATGGATGGTGATATTCAGTGTCGCAGATTTCCCGCCGTAGTCGTCAATATTTGCCGACTAATCTAAGATTAATTTTAATTGAAAATAAATTTGTTAAGTGGCAATTAAAAACGTAGAGGCAGGAAAAGAAGAAGAAGAAGAAGAAGAAGAAGAAGAAGAAGAAGAAGAAGAAGAAGAAGAAGAAGAAGAAGAAGAAGAAGAAGAAGAAGAAGAAGAAAAAGAAGAAAAAGAACAAGAACAAGAAGAAAAAGAAGAAGAACAAGAAGAACAAGAAGATCAAGAACAAAAAGAAGAAGTTAAGAACAAGAAAAAGAAGAAAAAGAAAAAGACGAAGAACAAGAAGAAGTTTTTGATCCTTAGAGCTAATCAAATAAGAGATTTAGTGTATCCTAACAGGTTAGAACCAAATTCCGAAAAGAGAACCAGAGAACTCGATTATATATCACCATGAAAGGAATAACAAAGTACGAGTGACTGAAAACCCATAACCCATAACTCTTTAATAATCGAACTGATAGATATTGTGTTAAAAAAAAAAACATCAAGGTGGTAAGATCAATCATAATCAATATAAATACAATAGATGATTAGCAAGTGCTACCACAGGGTCTACAAACACATATCTGGTGCAATCTGATATTCTTGACTTATAAAAGCAAAATGACAAAACATTAAAGAAATTAAGACTTTTAATTAAAGAATTTCCGTGCTAGGCTAATAAATGTTCTCAATGGGGGATCTCTACGGCTAATATGCAAAAACCGACGTTTCTAAAAGAGGATTCTCTGAGTCATAAACGGTGCTCAGAAAGATTATGCATACAAATGAATCTGTGGGTAAGGGGGGGGGGGGGGGGAGAGGATGTAAAAACAATTAATGAAAAACTACTTTGACTAACGAACTTGGAACTTGGAAACAAACTTTAAGTAATGAACCGTCTAAGAGGAATAGCATGAACGGCAAGGAATGTAGAAAGGTGATAATTGTAGCATTCCCGGTTTAAACCATTCATCTTATGGGTTTGTCAAAACACGAAAAATCGCTATAAATTTGCGAAGAAGTAGATTTCTTTCTTATTTTACTACTGACTCTTTCCCTTTTAGAGATAGATCTTCTGTGCTTTAATATATATGACAGAAATTCTATGTTGTGAAAATGAAAAATTTGATGCGACCTTCAATACATTTTTTTCATAAACGTTCTCCATAGGTTAACGCTCAAAATTCTGATGTGGGGCAAGCGATATGCCACAGAACAGGTACTATCGCTCTTATAAGGAACATCACTTGAAATGCTTCAGTAGTATCTCGAAATCGAAAGCATGTTACAAGGGAAAGATAGCATTTTGAAAAAGGTTTTAATTCGTTGAATGAGGAACATTCCACTTTACGAAGTTCGTTACTATGAAAACGCAGAGCTGATAAGGGTTCTCGCAGCTTGTGGTGACAGTAGCTTTGTCAAATGTGTTGCCATGGATTGGATTTCGTTCCGACAACAATTAAAAACAAATTGAAAACAATTTTTTTTTCAATTGGAAAGTCAACAAATAATCTTAATTACTTAACGAAGGGAATGATTGCTATCTTTTGTAAACACGATTGGATTATGCCCACTCTTACAAATTGATCCACAACATCGAATGGTTTTTATTTGATTAGCCTTTTCAATTCCTTTAATTGCGTTTTAGTAATAAATAGGATACCATTGCAGCAGTTTTCCCAGTGGAATCACCAAAATCATGAACACAGTAAACAATTGAAACAATTTATGATAAATTTTCCATGATCAGGGTTTTAAATTCTGAGATATTCTAGCTAATTTGTTGAGCTTGTGGACATAGCAACGGTAACTAAGGAGAGATCTCGCGCGCTGTGATATTTAATAACCATTCTCATTTGTAAGTCAAAAAAAAAAAAAAAAAAAAAATACAGCTTCTTTTCCTGGATTGTCTTGCGAAAGTTATTAACTTTGAAAAAAATATCGCTATTGTCTGAGTCAGAACCATGAATTCTCATCACGGCCATCTTGGGACTACTGGGGGATTGAGGTTGTTTACGGACACACCACCATCACAATCACGATACGTACGGATATTCCGACCATAAGGCATGAGATTAATTGGTATGTGACTGGAACCGATTTGAATAGACTTAAGGGTGAGATTAATAGAACAGTTTTTTCTGTGATTATGAAAAACCTACGGCACGGAGGACGCCTTGCTGTGACCGTGTCATTGCCGTGCCGTGGTTGAAAACATTCGGTGCCGTGTTTGCGCCGCCCCGTAACCGTGCCGTGTGACATTATTAATTTCACACTCATACAAAATCTGCTCTCCCAGCGGCCATAAGTCTGCAAGTGTAATCCCAGTTTTTGTCCTCGAATACTCTCGATAATTAAAATTCACTTCAGACATCCAGTGGCGCAAATTTCAAGAAGCCCACAAAGGAGTGGGTGGGGGGTTTCGCTTTTGTAGCAATAGAATCACGACCCTACCTAGGGCCCTTCTATAAAGATCTATAAAAGACTGACTTTTTATCCAAACTTTATCTAGTGTAGCTATGGTTCTCGTGCTGACTCAATTATTCCAGAAGTCCAATATATGATATATTTTATAAACTGTATTGCCCCGTCACGAAACATTTAGTGGTTGCCAAGTAACTGTCCTTTTAACCAATCATTTACATGAATATTTAATCTTACCAAGCGTGACGTCACGAAAACTGATCCATTCGTCAGACATTATTTATTGCCATTAAATTCGCTTAATTAAATTTCTCAAATTTTTATTAAAATTTTAAATTTAACTGCACTGGTTTTTATTTTCGTTTTCGTAAGAATATATTGAAGAAATTCAGGATATTTGGAAAAAATATACTAATTTTAACCTGAATTTTCGGTCGAATGGCTCAGCTGTTACAAGCCATTTGAATAATTGCACTATATTTACATTTCCGAAAGGTCGAAAGCTTTTCTTATTGGTCAATCGTGGCAAACAACCAGGTCTTTACCATTTACATCAATATTCCATTCAAGATCTCTGTATATTCTACCGAATAACGCTAAAAAAAACCTTGGTTTTGGGATAAAATCGCTGAAAATATCTTACTTCAAGGGAGCACTACGAAAGGTAAGATGAAGTCAATTTATCGATACGAAATCTGCCTTTGCCCTGAGGATTAGATTTTTTTATTTTCTGAATACCCTTCAAATAATCGAAATTTCAAACGTAAGAGATTTTCACTTAACCTCAGAATACTGCGCTAAAAGCACCAGAAGTTCTACCATAGATTTAAGTTTATTTTCACACAAATTCTGTATTTATTCAGGCCTTCTCGATGCTCTTATATCGAAACCACAATTTTGAAAATATGAACTGTTATGCGACATTAGTCTCGATGTATGTAAAATATTACGAATTCAACTCGGACAAATAATAACATATAAAGAGGAAAAAACCTCCTAGAGTCATAATTATTACATCTTTCATGCGGCACAAAAAAGAATTAATAATAATATTCTATCCTTTGTTATGTTTTCTTGCTATCCCGATGATGTATTTTTCGATGTTTCGCAAAGTAAATTATATTTAACCACAGGGGTCCTACATGTAGGTGAGTGTTCCGCATAAATGATAGTCCACAGCAAGTTAAAATACATCATACCTAGATACCAAGTTTTCAGTGGGTTTAAATTTCAAGAGTTTGTGGTTGTTTTTCGACTACCATAAAGATGAAAATTACGTTTTTAAACTAAGCGCCAATATCAAGATTTTTGTGCTCATTCGCGTAAAAATGGAGGCTATTTTTGGTATGAAGTTTATGTAAAATATCGTTCTCTCTAATTTAACTCTGAGATACGATTATTGACACAAAAACAGGAAAAATTGGCAAGCAATATCGTGTTTCAGAAAAACTTTCTAATAAAACTCAAGATAACTTAAAGTTTTACTAAGGATTTGAAAATGAATGAAAAGGAAAAAAAAAAAAAAGAAAGAAAAAAAAACAACAAATTCGACGAATATAATATGATACTACAGGATAACTTCTTGGACTGATTCCTAAAGTTTCAGTGGGAACCTTGGCATGGACCGTTGTCAGATAAGGAAGAAATGGATAATTCACTCATAGAAAAAAATTAGTAAATATTATGGCTAAAAGAGTATGCGTCCCAGCACGATCTGTACCACTATCACATGTACTACGACTGTTGACTTCAGGTTTTGCCTTCCAAAACTTGTTCAAACCCAACAACGAGCAGGAATTATCTCTGGAAAAAAACAATATTTAAAATCCAAACATTAAGGGTCACAAAAAGAAAAGAATAGCAATACAATAAAAATGAAATAAGAATAAATAAATAAGTATTTTGCGATGTAAAGTTTCTGAAAACTTGCCAATGATGGTAAGCCGATGGACATGGATGAAGTAACGACAATGTCACACAAAACCATTTTGGCAACATTTTCCCAAGTTATGTCATGTGTTATAGTTATATTTTACGTTTCATAAAGTAGCATATTTCACTTAATACGAAATGATGATTCTCTATAATATAAATATGCCAAGAATACCGAATATTCAGTACCTGTTAGTCATATTTACTGACATCACCACCTATAAATAGATTCTGTAGAAGGAAATAACGCCATATTCCGGCCGCGCTCAAATTACCGCTGTCGAAAAATAATACCCTGGAGTTTTCGAAAGGTTAAATTACATAAATTTGAATAAATAAATTTGTTTTCTTGAATAAGTTTCGATTGCAAAACTGAGTCGTAGATATTGTTTAAGGTTTTTCCATTGTTGTATTATCGTATTTGCAGTAACTCACAGCTGTAAAGCTTCCTTCAATGACTTCAATAAAGTTGGCCGCCAAGTAAACTGAACAGGTTTTCGACAAATCCTTACGTACCCTCCTCTCTCTAGACAATATATCACATGATTTCCTTTACTTCCTAAGACCTCTACTTCGCTCTCCATATGCATGAACGTGTTCACATCAAATTCTATAGCTTAGTCCCTCTAATTCTGGTAATTTCTATTCATACAATTCTATAAAAATCGATGAAGCGTTCGTCACGTCATTCAAACAACTCGCATATGATTATAAACATCAGTGTTGGCGTAGCTGGTACACGAGTAAATTGAACACTTTCCCAACAAAACTCGCACCGACAAAGTTTCGAGTTCCTAGATGTATTCTTCCGCAAGCTCTGGACGTTCAAACAACCAAAGATACAGTGATTATGAGCTTCGTTCCTCGTATCGGGGAGAATACGAATACAATGACGATGAAGATGATGAATTATCGAGAGAACAAGAACTTACCGAGTACGTCCTTCAATATTCTCGAGCAAAAATATTTTACTAAGTATTTCCTCATACAAAACAGTCGAGGATAGGACTCATTCATTGTAGTTCAAGTTATTTAGAAGTACAAACTACGAATGCTGGTCTGCTTTCAAATTGAATACTAAGTCTTGTATTGTTATAGGTTTGACTATACTCCTAGACAATTTTCACGTCCGAGAAGCTTTGGAAGAGGAGACTTTACGGAAAGGTAAACACTACATTGTTTTATATTATAAACCTTTAATTTCTCAGCTTTTTATCGCTGTAGTATGGGTAGCACTTCAGTTTACTTTTATGTATGTATGTACTTAAATCTATTTGACTGTTCTGTCGTCGTGAATACAATAGAAAATTATACGATATTTGTAGAATGGATTAGTTTAAATAGAAGCTCAATTAAAGCAAAAATCAATTGCAAGTCCACTTTTGGAGAAAAATTCATTCAAACTTGTTTTGCTTCACGTTTGGCGTGTTTACATGAACTTGATGATTACTAATGCTCAGAATATGTAATATCTATGCTAACCCAAACATCGGCTTTATTATATGCAGGCCCGAATACAACTACCCCAGAACACAAAGGCCTTTAAGCTTTAGGAAAATCGATCTTATTGATAGGTGAGAAATGTAGATATCTTGTTTAAAATACGAATATATCTTCTTGAAAGACTTCAGCCTTCATGTTAACATGCATAACTACATTAGTATAATTTTACTTTACCATTAACCAAAATTTATTTGCATTCAAATTGTTTTCAAAAAACAATTAGCATTGCATATCGAGACTATAGTAATACTGTCTTGTTACTATTGTCTATTTGGAATCCGTTTTCGAAGATGTATGGAACATTATGATAAGTTAAGGGAAAGAATGACTCAATGTTGTGCACAAAACGTGGTCAAACATCATGGGGAGTCCCTGAACCGTGATTTTCTGGCGCGCAAAATCAATATCTACCTCGTGGCCGAATTCAAATTGTTTAGTTCTGTTGTGACGGATTATTTTAGCTGCAGGCATTTTAATGCATCCCCTGACCCTTTTATCTCGTAACTAATTAGTTGGCATGACCCCACTCACACAGTTGACTAAAATGGCTTGCTTGATTATTATTTCTTCGCATGAAAACCGCAAAATCTTTACTGACTATGGCATGTCTATGAACTATCCTGCATCGCATCCGGACTTTTTCTCCGTTAGTCAGTCGGACTTAATGCGACGCAGGCTATATCGCACGCACAAGCCTCAAATTAAAGTACTATTACTTACTTTAAAATTATCAAAACCACTGTCCAAAATAATATAGGTAGTTAACTACCTCCAACCTGTACTTTATATATGCATGTGTTGTATATATCTGACATTGTTTTACTAATGGTTATATATGTTTGTATTGAATATAGCAGAGATACAACTGACTATCCCAGCAATGTGAGGAGTCGACTTGTTCGGCGAGCAAAATCAGACGTTTTTGAAAGGTACTTTTTTCATAAAAATGTTGAATGTCATAATTTCTTTATCAAGTAATGAGAGCTGTTCTGTTTGTTTTTCTGTTTTTCCTTAATGGAACATTAAGGAACATTGCCAGTTGTGTCCCTTTTTCGCCGCGTTAAGTGGCCACATGTCAATCAGTTCCGCACTCCTTACTTCCGTCTTCTAGTTCAGTTCAGTTTGGCATAGTTTGCCAGTTAATCTTTCCAAGTATAAAGGAGCCAAATCTCAGTTTATCCAAGAGGTCCACCATGACTTTTCGCAATTGCCCGGCTTAAATGCGACATCATTTTGATTCATTCATTCGAAGAAGATGCTCCACCAACGGAAGCTGAGGGTGTAGCCATGGAATGCACAGTGGCACTTATAATTGTGAAGGAGTTTTATTGGTCTTCAAGGAGAACGAGGCAGTATTTTAAGTGCGTTAACATAAAAGCAGCCCAAGGCTACACATTCCTATATGGTGTACTAATAATGGCTAAAATATCTGTCCTGCAACTTGTCGTACACGCGATGTTAAAGCTAGCTCTCTTTCCTCGAGCAAATATTTTGTTGCGAAGAACATTTGGAAGAACGTTCTGCAACTTTTGAGGGCCACAAGTCTGTTAGCTGTAGATGTTATTGCGTGCTACCCTCGATAAGGTCTTTATAATTACTAATATAACTTATATCGCATCACTGTTGCTCTACAAGTAACCCTACCAAATTGTGTCGTTAAAAAATGTTTTTTTGTTGTTGCTGCGTTACGTTACTGGACCATAAACTTTGCTGATATATCAGGATGGCTTTGTGACAGAATGGGGTCTGTTTTTAGGAAAATTAATTTTATGAACGAGTTTCTAAGTGTTCTTAATTTCTTTCAATCTTTGCAGACCAATAGAAGAAGATCATCTAGACGAGATGGACAGCTCAAAAATGCATCGAAGTAGCATGGAAAACCTTGCTAATATAGCAAGTAAGTAATGTTTTACAGATATCACTAATATATCACTAATACCGCCACCCGGTTAGCTCAGTTGGTAAGAGCGTCGGTCTGTTGTGCGGGAGGTCGTGGTTCGAGTCCCGGCCGGACCAACACTCAGGGTCTTAAAATAACTGAGGAGAAAGTGCTGCCTTTGTAATCACATCTACAAATGGTTAGACTTTCAAGTCTTCTCGGATAAGGACTTTAAACCGTAGGCCCTGTTTCCCAACCCTTCCTTAATGGGGGACATAAAAGAACCTGTTGAATTATTCGTGTAAGAGTAGGGGATTGTCTCCCGGTTCAACAGCCTATCCCAAATTTGGAGGCATAACACTAATTACTAACAATTCACTCATGATTGTAAGCTGCACGGCTGCTAATAGCGCCTTAATATGCAGCCCGTAAAGTCCTCCACTGGTCAAAATTGTAAAGCGCATTGAGACGATGTGAAATGCGCTATATAAGAACCCCATTATTTATTTATTTATATCTTGACCTGATATAATAGGCCTTTTGCAACAACAGATCACATGAACCTACTCCCTTAAATCAAGCAGCTGTGTCAAAATGAACATCAGAAATGAAAAGATCATCTCGATATTATTAAGAAGGCAAAGTTTTAGCTCATAATGTTGAATATAGGAGAAATGGCATCAAATATAAAATTAAATATTTTATAAGGATTTGTACGGGAAAAGTGCAAGCTTTGCCATCCAGAGCATATATTTTCCATACAAATCCTTATAAAATATTTAATTTTATATTCAATGCCATTGTTACATATTATGAGCTGAGATTTCGCCTTCTTACTAATATTGAGGTTCTCTTTTCGATTTAATTGGGGTAGGGTCACGTGACCTGCAAAAGGCCTTTTGTATTTACCCTGTGTAGGTGTAGGGCTAACAAGATAACTTTTCTTTGTTGCAGCGCCTCCAAATGTACGATCATTCAAGGATCAAGAAACGGTAAGATATAGTTTATAGTTCAAGATACATTTTATAGGATTTTTTCAAACGGATCGAGGTCCAGATATGGAGCAAAGGTAACTTTGAGCCAAGGATGGGAGGGGGGGGGGGGCATCTCATGCCCATGGTCGCATAGATCTTTATTCTAACGATGTGGTTACCTCACAAGTTCTCAGTATCAGATTTTATACTATTTTCCTTTGAACATGTTTTTGATCAGTTCTCGGTGTTTTTATTTGACTGTAGATGATCCAAGAAATCAAGAAGGAAAACTTTGATTTAAAACTGAGACTTTACATGGAACAGAAAGAAAGAGAGGTACGTATATCACGAGCAAGACAAACATGGAGCGACCGTCACTTGGTCCCTTTTTTGTCTTCATCCTCCATCCCTTGGATCCCAATTTCGGTTATGCTCATTCCACAAATATGGAGGTCGTATAACTTATCATCTAACTTGCTCATCGTACAATTTTGTTTTGGCAGCGCCTTCATGAGGAATATCAACAGAAGGTAGTAATTCTTGAAACGGATTTAACAGAGTCTCTTGATGAGCTAAGCGATGCTCTGGAACGTGAGAAGGACTACGAAATCTCGCTGAACAACGCACGAAGAAGAGAAAAGGCGCTACTTATTAAACAGCGTCGCTTAGAAGAGACAATGAGAGAACAAGACGAAGAGATTAAATACTTAGCGGAGACTAGGTCAACTTTGGATCTTTCACAAGGTCCGCCATGTGACGCTACGACGCAAACTGATCGTCCGTATTACGAAGAAAGAGGGATAGATACAGGAACGTTAAAGAGCAAGGAAATCCCAGTGCGAAGCGTGGGTAGAAGTCGAGCGCCGAAACCGCCCATCGACAATACCGTCGATGGAAAAGGCGGGAACAAGCAACCACCTGAAGGCGTGGACTTACTAAACTCCGTATCAATAACGCGCAAAGATCAAATTCTGGGAGAAGCAAGGAGGAGAAGAACTCTGAAATCGAAGAAAGATAAACAAAGGACGAAAACCTTAGACGAAATGCCAGAAGCTGATCAATCACAGAAAGTAATGAAGAAGAAAAAGGGTTTGTTTAGTAAACTTCTTTGTTGCTGTAGTTCAAAGAGAAGCGAGTCGGAAGCTTACGAGCGAACCATAACGAGTAAGGCTTAGAATTTGAACAATAACTTTTTATAAGGAACACAAGTTCTTACTAGTGATTTTCGTTTCCGAAGTTCGGTCTTTGGGGCATGGGATTATGGGGCTCTATGAGGGTAGCAGATTGCGTCCCAAAATTTAGCCCACCAATCCTTATATGCACCACCATGGTCTTATACATGATCCTCCTTTGAATCACCGAGGGGCAAAATGAATACATGCAGGATTGATTTTTATTCCTGTATGAAAATGGTATGGTAGGACATGGAAGGGCTCTTACCGATTTTCATTGAAATTACAAAACTGAGGCAAATGAATACATAATTGATTTTGATTCCTGCACGAGAATGGTATGGCAGGAAGGGTTACGCATCTGTATGTATTAATTTTTAAAAAAATTTGCAAAACACATTCGCAAAGCATTCATGTAAGGTCCTACAGTGATCACATCGCAACATACTCCCCCCAGATTGTACTATAGATGAAAACTGTAGATATTTTAAATTGACACAAAGTGTATTTCTGAATTGATAATAGTCATTTTAATGTTCGAGAGTTTTTTAGAAGTTTGGTGAGATGATTTTTGGATCTGCCAACAATCTGATTTCGGAGAATCACAGTTTGGATAAATCTTCTTAATGTAAAAATAGAACGTTTTAGAATTTGTTCCCGATAAGAAACCGGAAATGATCCGAAGCAAAATATCAAAAGCTATAAATAATAATGTACTATTTAATGATATTTTAAGCAGACGCAAGCAACAACTCTAGTAAGAATTCGAATTTAAATTTGTATTCCGCGAAAGAGGAATTTCGGTAAAAAACTGAATATCTATTGCGTTATTTTACTAATCACTGCATGATTGGTGCCCAGTTCGATAAAATCAGTAGATGACAACAGAAATACAAAAAATGCTGCCATTTTGGATGAGATGCCAAAAAGGATCTTATCCCGTACGTGGCGTTACTGTAACGTCCAAGCGAAAAATTCGCGCACGCTGAGCAGTCACGTGATCATTTCCCGCCATTGCTGTGTGTAAATGTGGTTATTTTTGTCTGTAAAGAAAAGTGAAGGTCAGTGACCGCTTTCTTACAGTTAACAATAGAATCTTGTCGGTTTTAATGAAGGTTCCCATTTTGTATAATTTCCTAGTTTGCCATTCAACATGGTAGAAAATGTTGATGTATCATCACAGATTCACCTCAAAAGAAGGCAAATTTGGCTATATATGTGTGTTCGTATTATATTTCCTGTAACAATAAGTAAAGGTCCGTGACCGCTTGTGTTACAGGATTGGGAACTAAATCGACAGCTACATTTGTCCTCCAATATGGCGGAAATTGGTCACGTGACATTGATTTTAGTCTGTGTTGTTAAAAAAAGTAAAAATGAAAAGGTTAAATAGTTGTAGCAATAGTTTTTAATTTGTAACTTTATTCTTACGAGAATTACAGACGAATTCAGTGTAAGTATTTTGCGAAAAGCTCTTACATTTGAAACACAACAATGCATTCATCTATTACATTGTTATTAGGAGAATATATTATATTTGAGCCATACATTTATAAATAAAAATTATTATTACTTGGCTGTCTTAGACTGCATTTTGTGAATAGATGATTAGTGCTATAGATGGTTAGCTAGCTGCATGGGTCCGCAACAGGAAATAAGTGATTGTCTTTCTCTTCTGACATTAGGGGTTCGATTCGTCTGTGATAAAGTGGATCTTTCTCTTTGTGGAATAACCTAGAAACAAAAGGAGAGATGCATCAGTTATATGAATCCTTGTGAAGTGAAACTGTTAAGTTTGACAGGGAATCTTTTGACTATTTGGCGCAAATTGAGGTGCGTCATGCGTAATCAAACTTAGGTCACTCTTTCCGACGCACTCCTTTTACTAACCCCTCCCCCACCCCTTGCTATTTATGGTTTGTTTTTACTATAAATTTACTCGGCTCTTTCTTCTAGCTGTGTTTAATCCCCCCTTCCAGGTCTCTATGGCCTGCCTTCTCTCGAGATGATGATTGGCATAAGGCCTAGGGTACCAATGTAATTGACTAGCCAAACTATATCAACAGTATTGCTGGGTTTCACTTGACGTCATTTCCTGTCCCGTGCAGAATGTTCATCAGCTGAATGACAAGTTTTCAATAGAATTCTTTCTGGCTGACAGCACATGGTGGTCAGTGTTTGATCACCATTTGGAGCAAATAATGAGATTCAAAGACTTTTATCAGCTGATTGAAACCCAGCAATACTGTGCACTGTTGTTCCACTAGTATCTGACCCCATAAATTTGTATCGAAAGTAAGAACACAATTTCAGTAACAGATATTCTACATAAGTGAGTATACTCAGTTAATGGGTACACAGACGTTTTTCTCAGCCCCTTTGAGGATATAATGAAAGAGTACAAAGTATACAGTACTTACCAGAAGTCTTGGCCTCGTAAAGCTTCATATTTCTTGTGTTGCGAATCAATGATTGGAATCTTATTCTTCTCTAATAACCAGCTTTCATTTTCAAAAGGTCCCGGATTAAAACCTTTGGTATTTTTCAAATTATCATTGCTGTCACGTGGTTGTAATTTCCCAGAGTTCCTTGCGAAAGTGTCAATACTGGGATCAGAAACAACAGCGAGTGAAGGGATTTCATGCATTGAAAAACCCGGTTTTTGGAGCGCCAGCTTGTTTGGAGGGTCCTTAAGCAGTCCAATTAGTTTAGCAGGTTGATTTGCAGCTCTTCGGCCGCGAGCTAAGAGTTCTGTTTCCGTCAAACATCGATGAGTTCGAAAGATTGGATCATCGACAACTATCTTCTCTTGCCATAACATCGCCTCTGCTTCTTGTGATTGACGGATTTCCTGCTCTTTGATGTCTCCTGCCGCATGAATAGACTTGACGGGTTGGAGATCTAAGTATGATGGTCGAGGTCTTGAGAGATTTATGTCGAAATCCTTATCTCTGAACGGCCAAGGAAAGACTTCCCTAGAGGATGATAAATGCGCAAAAATTTAAGCTATGGATACAAGGTGCAGCATTTCGCGCAATGTTGCAGGCAATCGATGTTGCGAACCAAGTCACACGATGCAGTTCGTTGCACGCAATGTTGCTGAAGTAGAAAATTTCCTGAAATATTGCGCGCAATGTTGCACCGTGTGTCCGTGCATCATTAGCGAAGAGGAAGATCGATATCTTGGCATTGAAGAGGGGAAACATCATATTCGCGTCTTTTTGCATATTATCTATAGTACTCAATCTCATCTCTGGGATTACTCTTTATGACTAAGTAACGTGTATTAAATGAAACCAGCTCTACCAGAAGGTATAACGTTGGTTTTCTATTTAACTCCAACTGGTTTTCAAACTCACCGATCGACTGTTGGCTTGAGAATGTTAGAATGTAGAACATTTTCTTTCCATGGCTGAAAAAATATAATATGACGGTGAACGGTGAGCTATTAATAATAATAATAATAATAATAATGGGTTCTTATATAGCGCATTTCACATCGTCTCAATGCGCTTTACAATTTTTATACAGTGGAGGACTTTACGGGCTGCATATTAAGGCGCTATTAGCAGCCGTGCAGCTTACAATCATGAGTGAATTGTTAGTAATTAGTGTTATGCCTCCAAATTGGGATAGGCTGTTGAACCGGGAGACAATCCCCTACTCTTACACGAATAATTCAACAGGTTCTTTTATGTCCCCCATTTACAGGTTAAGGAAGGGTTGGGAGACAGGGCCTACGGTTTAAAGTCCTTATCCGAAGCTATTGTGTGCTGTAGTGTAGTAACACCTTACAAGCTAGAGTAAGTGTAGAAAGGAGTGGTCAGGTGGTGTATATGTGGTATATGGTGTCATGTGGTGATATACAGTATAGTATGGATATTATGTATCCCTCCGTAAATAAAGTTATTGTATTGTATTGCATTGTATGGTATGACGAGATGTGCCGGATATTGCGAGTGTGGTATGGTGTGGTGTAATTCTGCTTGGTATGGTGTGGTGCAGTGTTTGGCGATGTTTAGTGTAATGTAATAACATCATGAAGAAAAGCGTAGTGTTAGAGGTAGTGAGGTAGAAAGAAGTAAGTAACCAGTATTCAGTATTCAGGAAACCATAACCAACCAGGTCCTCGGCATTCAATCTCACCTTATTAAGCTCATCAAGACGCGCGCTATCAGGTTTCTTGTGATGAAAGTTCGATTCGATTGACGTTTTCTTCCCAGGAAATACAAATCCATGTGGTGTTCGCCATTTCTGTACTGAATTCAAATGTTCTTTCTTTTTAACAGCGTTAGGTTCGACAGGAAGGACGATTGCCGAGTTGTATCTTGGACAATATGTAAAGCAATTACCCTTTTCCTGAGAATGGGAAAATAAATTGATGAAAACTTTGATGGATAATAGCTTGCACTAGCTACAGGCTCGTTAGGTTGGGATGGGAGTGTAGTATAGGGGACTTTTGGGTATGGTGTAAACTGATAAGCCCATTCTCCTCTGTTCTACACAAAAACCTGGACCGTCTACGGAGGAATCTAGATTTGACTAAGCAAGCATCACAATCATACCATACGATTCTATCAGTCTCACCTTAGCCATCATTTGTCTTAGTTTCTCCTTTGCCAGTTCGGTAGTATTCAAACTCTGAATACTGTAATTATGGGCTGCTTCCATAAATAGTTCGGATCTGTCAACTGCTATCGTTTTTGGTCTTTCATTTTCCATAGTTTTTGGAATTTTCTTTAAAATGAAAGAAATGACGTTAAATATAGGTTAAAAACCAAGTACGAAGTCTTTCATTGTAACTCACTATATTTTCCTGCACAAAATTCTTTGCATCTGTATTCATTCGTTCCTTCAGTTTTTTCTCGTACGGGATGTTGTAGGACTGCAGAGGCGTCCATGGTCGTCTAGTTTTGTTCGCTCCAAATCCTATTACAGCCTGGCGTTGCCTTGAGGATTCTATTTCGTCTAGCTCTGTCATAGCAAAATAAAATGTATATAAAGAGTTTATTAAGACACGGTAACAGCGAGTGCAGCGTCGCATGAAGGCGCGGATATATGGTGCAGTATTGCGCGCAATATTGCAGGCAATGTTGCTGAAGTAGGATCGTTTTCTGGTTTAGCAACATTGGGTGCAACAAACTGCGTCGTGTGACCTGGCTCGCAACATCGATTGCCTGCAATATTGAACATTGCGCGCAATGTTGCACCGTGTGTCCAATGCTTGGGTGGATAATGAACGGCTATTTACCGTCGTGAGAAAAGTTGAATTCGACTGAGCTGAAAAAGTTTGTTTTGTTTTTGCTTCCTCGACCCAAAAATGAACTAACTCAGGCCATCGACGGAAATCAGATGACTTGTCTTTGATAGCAGAAATATGAAAAGCGCTGCCACCTGACCATATACGTTCAACATGTTCCAATATACGTACCTCCAAAGTCTTCTGCTGTCAGGGGCACGCCAAACTCTCGACTCATGGAGATGATCATTTCGGCACTTGGAAACAAGTCTGACTGAGTTGCCTCGCGAAGCTTGGTTATTCTAAGAATCTGAAGAAATAAGTCGAAAATGTGAAGAATTATCTGAGTAAAGCCAATGTTCTGTTGTCTTTTAAAAAAATATTATTGGAAAACAGCAGCATGCAATAACAAAAACAAAACAGAACAAAAACAAAACAGAACAAAAACACACAAAATAAATAATGCATGATTGCTACCTTATCGAGTTTGGTGAGTGCCTCAAAGCACGGTTTTGGGACCAAGTCTCTTACATACAAGAGTGGATTTTTTGCGATGGACTGAAGTGGTTCGTGCAGACGGACTCGACAAAGATCAACATCCAAAGATGCGTACAATCGACTCGAGAATGTCATTTCTGAGTTATACAAGACGTTGAACACCTCTGGGTCTGAAACCAAAGATATGATGGTCATTCGCAGATCGTATGAAAATATATAGCAAATATATGTAGGATATAAGCGTAGAGAAGAATCAGCCAAGCAATAGAGTGGTTTTCGCTTGAGTGGGAAACTATACGACAAATTCGTAGTCGTATACTGTAACCGTACCGTATCTTACCGTAGCCGTAACTACGTACCGTATGTTTCCCACTCATACCAAAAGCACTCTAATAATGCGAGCGCGATCGTTTCGAATTGATTGCGCGCTATTCCACTAAACCTAGATTCCTGTATCTTAGCAAGCAGTAGGTCATACAGCTATCTATGTACAGAAAGAAATAGCCAGAATACCTGGTTCAAGCGGTCTTGGTAGTCCAAGCCACAGTCGTTTGATTCCTTCATTAGCGATTCCTTCCAATACAAACATATGGAACTCTCCATCCAACACCTGACAAACAAAAAACATGGATTCTTTAGTTGCTTACTTTATTTAGTATAATTCTAATTCATCACACTGAAATTTGTACAACAGTATTGACATTGGCTTATGTTTTTTCCTTGCTTTTTGGATGACAAAGGAATTTTGGCAATTTCATAATTAGTTTAACAGCATTGGCATTGCCTTAGGTTTCTCCCTTATTGGATGTTAAAGGAATTTTGGCAATTTTTAGAAGTAAAATTGAAAGAACAAAAAAGTATTTCAACTGGGATGAGGTGTATGTGTCCAATGGCGGTACTATTATAAAATTTACTATTCAAAGTCCTACCTGGAATCCCGTGATTATATCAAGAGTGGTGTTCTTCCTCTGATCCCTGATAAAAAAGGACAAAACTCAACATCAGACTATTCAAACACTTTACGAAATTACATCAGAGTATGTGGTTGAGCGCTTCAACGAATATCGTTCAACCACAGACAATCTCTCATCTCTCCCTAGTCTTTCTTCCTCTCTCTGGCTCCATGCCTTCCCACCACCCTTTGCGCCTCCCTAGCAGTAGTTATCAAACTTACTTGGACAATTTATAGGTTGATAATGCAGCCTGGATCACGTGTTGTGGGAGTGAATCTAGTTCAAGTGCCTCAGCATTGATGGCTGTTATTTCTTTCTGGATTCGTCTTAAAAACTTGCTGTTGGTGTACTTAAATATGTAGACGAGACGTCCAAAAGGACACTGTAAGAACAAGACAAAAAAATACGAGATCTTAATAATTTAAACTTCCTCCGGATTCGTTTGCTTTAACTAAAACTGATAAGATAAAGTTTAGTAAACTTTAAGATGTTCAGTACCTCTGTAGGGACACCAGGTTTTTCAGTAGGGAAGGTATCAACCTGTTCACCCTTGGAGTTTAAGGGATAGGCAAGGTTGACTTTAATCTTTAGCTCGCTTCCTGCCTCTAGATAGTTGGCTGTTGGCATGGGCTTGCTCTCTGTAAAGAACGATCACATTATTATATTGAGACAAACTGCATGTAGTTAGATGAACGGTTAACTAGGATCCCCTGTGATCAAAGTATCACGGTAATCGATCGCGCACAAATAAGGAAAACGAACTCAAGCACACTTTTTTCCTTAGTTTTTCAGTAAATCTAAGACGGTGGTAAACTCTTAAAAATCCCAACTGTATAGGATAATCCCTTTCTCGCAACTTCCCATCCCCCTTGGGCTGCTATCCGGGCTACCCTAGTCCAAATGCTGGTCACTCCTTTGACCGCTGCGTTTTTGTTGGGCTGCAGAGCACAGGCAGTCTAATAAAAGCGCAGTGGCCAAAGAGACAAGCGCAGGTTTACCTAGAATGCATCTTTCTCGTCCTACTCAATAAGTTAAAAAAAAAGAAGTAAACTTACGTGGACCATCGACGTTGCCAGGACGACCAACAATAGGACCATCAGGGTCTTCATGACCGAGGTTGCTGTCAGGGATCGGGCAACAGTGAATGGGTGATCGTAGTTCAAGAAGTGTTTGACCAAGTAATAATGCAGACAGATCAAACTTTGCTATTCCATATGGATCCCAGGTTTTTTCCCGTCCTTGGAAAGGGTTGTGTGTAGTGCGTCGACCTGGAGTTGGTAATTTAAAATTTCGATATTATTAGCCGATAGATCATATGCCAATAGACCTCTTTGGCTTGGGCGTAATATTTTGCCCATTTCAGACCAAATCATTCCCTTGAGTATAATTTCTTTGTTTGGATACAAATGAAACAAAGAATCCTATTCTCAAAGGAATGACACGTGGTCTGAAATGGGCAAAACAAACGCCCAAACAAGAGCTCTATTCGCTTTAGTACTATGTTTTTGTTCGATAGTAACATTTGATTAGGTTATGGTTGAAGACTCTCATTCCCAAGGGAAGGTCACGTGGTTTGAAATGGGAAACATGACGCGCCATGTGGATTGGGTCATTTCAGCAGTACACTGTGCGTGCGCAAGCCCGAAGGCTAGTGATATGCCGTAGAAGAGGAGGCAAGCACTATACCCAATTTGATACTTGCACGACCTACACAACTAGCTGTAATTCTTGCGTGCAAATAAATTGTTGTTGTTGTTGTTTGGGTTCTTGGCTTCCGTCAATCAAATTTCAAAATTCAAAATCCATAGCCCTGGGTTGTGTTGCTCGGGAAATTATGAAAACTGTTAGACCCAGTTCAGTGTCATCTTCTCATGAGCCGAACCCATGATATCAAAGAAAACCGCCTTATTATCTATTGTTTTCAATGTGTTCGGCTCAAGTGCAGTTCGACGTTTGAACTGGGCCTAAGTCAAAAGTCTTTACGTATCAAGCAAAAAGGTGTACTTCTCACCAGCCACTAGAGCCACATTATTAATCATTTCATCCTCAGGATTCTCTCCGAATATCGAAGGTTTGCTCTTCTGGCTTTTCATCTTGCGGTCTCTATCATGGACCTCTATATGTAGGGGTGGTCCTTGTAGATATTCTGCTAACAAGTCTTTGTTAATAGTCCCGAGAAGAACCACGCTGATATCTGACCAGAAGATCTCACGACCATGCTCACGGGCTTTACTTGTATGCTTGGTTTGATTATAAAATTGATATTCCAGATGCACAGGTTTACACCTAAAAAACAAATCAGAATTGCTGCAGTTAATATAAATACATAGAGGATATTACATGGTCGCACGGAGATACGAATTTATCTTCGAGTGTTGATATTATCTCTCACAAGTGAGCGCAGCGAACGAGTGAGAGATAATATCAGCACAAGAAGATAAAATTCGTATCTCCAAGCGGCCATGTAATGTTCTGTTTATTATAGGAAATCTTCAATGAAAAATAATGGAGAATTTGAGACTTGATGAGCAAAAAGTCGAAATTTGTTACCACCAGTGTTGATATAAATCATATCCCCACTGGCAACTGGTGGGAGTGGGGATATCAATTTTATCGTTTTGATGTCACTCAATATCACACTCTATTTCATATAATAAAAGAAAGTACGGGATGTTATCATTCTAAACATGAAATATGGGCATGAAATTGGAGATCGGAATTGAGGAAATAACCTGTTTGTTGAACCACCATAGAAACAGCTAGAAAAAAAATCCCTAATTTTTTTTACGAGGGTAGCAGTTCATAGCTATTGGCTAACAAACGGAAAGCAGAGTGAAAATATAGAAACAAATTTGTTTCCTAGCCACGGTGCAGTTCCAATTACTTTTGCCTCCTGCCTCTTCCCTTTACCCTGAGATAAAGGCTTTTGCTTTTCTCAGCTCAACGTCCTCCACTTGCTCAATTTGTATGCGCCGGCCATCTTGGATGATAACGCATGTTTTTAACCCAAGATGGCGTCCGATGCAGCTACAATAATGTTGTATATCATAAAGAATTTAATAATCATCTCTCCACATACTTTTCCTTTAACTGGTGATAGGATAGCGGAGTATTGGGCATACTGCTGGCAGAGTTCACTTGTATTACCATAGGATTAAGATCTTTCCTCTGTGTTTCTGACAACAGTGGATTATCGAGGTTCACCGAAAGCAACAAGTCTTGGATATTTCCAGACGGCTTCTCAAGGCGAGTTGTTGTAGTCTTGACACCAGAGAACAGTTGAGATAGCTTGATGGAGACAGTAGCTGTACCATGGACGCGTACGTGGGCAGCGGCAGCAGCAGCTACATCCCGTTTGGTTGGATGTTTACCGTGGAGATGTTTCTTTTGTTCTGTTGTAAGAAAAGACAATATCCGCTTGTCAAACCTTCCATGTAACAAATCTTAAACAAATGAAGCTACTTTACTTATCATCAGTGCAAACGGCGCAAAACGTTCGACCTCTGAAGGCGCGGAAATACGAGCAACAAAATCGTGCAACATGTCGCGCAACATTAATGCGTTGCAAGTTGCTGAATGCATGTTGCTCGTATCGCCACCCCCTGCAACAACAAAATTTTGTAGCGCAACTTTGTTGCAGAAGTAGAAGCTCTTTCTACTCTCTGCAACAATGAAAGTTTGTTGCTCGCAGGTAGGTAATACGTGCAACATTTGCTCTGAAACTTGCAACGTACTACCGTTACATAAAGGCCAATGAATATCACAAAATATTACTTACTATTCGCTAGCTCTTCCATTTGTGCTGCTGTTTTCGATTTCCGTCTTCTAGGAGTTAATCTTGCTTCATCAGCTTTAGCCTTTGACATCCTGCTCGATGATTCAGCATCTCTCGGCGTGTCTGGCACGGGCGGAGTTACTCCTGCGAGTTGTGCGATTCGTCCAAATTGTGGAGTATGATTTTCATCGATTCGGACCTGTACGCGCACCATGCTTTGTTGACCAGGCGTTGTTGGGGTCTCTGGGATAGAACTGGATGGGAATGACTGTCGGAACAAAATGAAAAATTACTTATGAAACCAAGTCAGTATGCACCTTGTGCTAAACTCTGCAGTTTGAGAAAGTGATGGAATTGGTCTTTTTTATATATTTATTTTAAAACGAGAGACAATTTTGCGCATGCAGTGAGCTTTCTCAAAGTCATTGTCACTGTGTTGTCTCGTGAAAGCCGTATCAAGGAAAGCAGAATTTTTGAAAACGCGGGGCTTTAACTCCCTATTTTCTTTATAGAAAACACTCAAGTTATAATTACGTCTATTCATTACCGATGGTGCTGTTGTAGCTCTACTTGGATCGGATTGTTTGCTTTCACTTTTTCTTTCAGCTGCTTTAGACGGTGACTTTGCCTGTCGTGATTCCGTGCCATCTGTCTCCACAACACCAGCTGGTGTTTCAATCACAGACTCCTTGGGTTGCAAACTGTGAAATGACTTCGTTTGCTTCATGACTAGTGACCTAACACAGCTGTCATCCCCTTCTTCTCCTATTCCTGGGAGTCTGAAGGCTTTTGGTCGATCAAATCTTGCTTTTGGGGATACTCTGTCTTTTGTGTCCCATATTTTGAATTCCAGAGTGTGGTTGTAAAGTTTAAGGAGAAGCTCTTTTGTAATTGTCAATTTATGGCTGCAGAAAATATCAATTATGATTAAAAAATATTAGTTAGAAAAATATCAATTATGATTATTAAATACTGCTCTGATGATATCACCTTATTAATGTGGCTGAGACAAAACATTGTCGACAAAACTGGTCAAAACTTAACTTGTGATTAACTTGTGGCCCTTTATGTTTAACTCCTCTGTGGAAGCTTGAACCCACAATCTCCCACAATAGAGCATTCTTGTAAACATTTGTCGTATATATTACTTATTGGATATTTTGTAAATTATATTATTATTTTTTAAATTATTATTATTATTATTATTATATATCAAAGAAGAATAAAAAAATATTGATTGATTGATAGAGCAGTACCCAACAGAGCAGTCCCAGCTTAAAACTTCCATACAAATTCTATACCCTATCTAAGGCTTTTAAGCTTAAAAGCCTTGTGACACTGTAGTCCATCTGTGTAATAATATATTAGGGCACCCCCTCCTCTGTACTGGGGACATCCTTGCTCTATAATAATAAACATTACCTGTGTGTCCAGGCAACCCAAGTCTTATTTCCTTCTCTCCAAGTTTTCAAAACCTTAGATTCATTTTCCATGTATATTTTTGCAGCAACTCCATAAGTGACAATATCAGTTTTGACTGGCTCTACATCATCGGGTAACAATCTATACTCAATGTGGAAGTAATGATGAGGTTTGGGTGCTTCGTATACTCTTCGACGTCCTTTAATGCCACCAATTCCCTTAGTGTTTGGCTTGAGGATTTCTTCTTCAACTGTGTGCACATAAAAGGTATCTTGTTAATTTTTTGAAAGCATGTGTCATTGTCCCTCTCACACTTCTCACCCCCCCCCCCCCCCCCCATATCACATATTGTCATAACTATTATATGTAACCTGTGCTCTAGAGAGTGTGTGTGAAGCTTGAGCCTGGAGGAGGAGGGGGAATTGCTTCCCAGGGCTGATCTGAGGACAATGCTCACATTTAAAGTGCAAAGTTTTTTACATGTCTCCTACAATGGAGGCACTTTTCTAGAAAAATACAGTAACTCCGAAGGCAAGCCCAATCAAGTGTTTAAGATACTAACGAAATTTCCTTCAAATCCTTGGTCATAAATATCTTTAAGTATAATTCATTAATCCATATCATTTCAAGGTCTCTCCACCCCCCCCCCCCCCCCCCCCCCCCCCCGGGCAAAGCTGGTGCATTATGACATGTCAATCATAATCAATCATCATATTTATATGATATACTGTACATGTAATTATCTGTATATAACAAAGTGGAAACTATATGATTTTAAAGTCTTCACCAAACTAACCTGTGGGAAACGCTTTGGCTACGGTCAAATTCAACGTCACCTTGTGTTGTTCTTCAGACATTTTCAATCTTCCTTTAAGTTTATTTGCACAGTTTTAAGGTTATTATTTCCGTGTTTGCCTCGAGCTGCTTCGGTTAAACCATGATGCTAGTGGGGAAAAAACAAAGCAAGAATCGTTTACAGAGAGTTGTAAGCTTTCCAACGTTTACCCAAACAACGCCGAGAAGCCAACAAGTCACATCTGAAACTTCCAACGTAATCTAGGTAGAATCAAATTTCCTTGTAGCCTAAAACAGCACCAAGGCTTTAAGCAAGAAACTGATAGCTTAGCTTGGTAAATACTCAATCCTATAATGTAACTGATACAAACGTAAAGATAGATTTTAATTCCCTAAAAATAAGAAACAAAATAGTGTTGACGTCGGTCGCTAAGAAGTCAACATCACAGATCGAAAATGGCTTGCTTACCTTCAAATTGTAAAATCCCTTAATCGATTTGAGCAGTTATGAACATCGATGAACATTGTGAAGTCAATAAGGTAGAAAGATTTGAGATCGGCCTTTGCTGGAGGCATTTGACTTTTGTTGTAGTCAGTTGCTAGGTTTTCAGCCATCGATCGAACAATCGATCTTATTCATTATGACATCACTATGAGCCCACAACACAGCTGAACAGCAGCTGTTGTGCATCAGTACTTCATGTACTCCTCTAATAAGACTTCAATATCAATAATAAAATATTTTTGAACCCCAAAATCATAATATAAAAATACTTAAACTGTGTAATAAGTTTAGAAAGGTATATTTTGCTAATTCCCGAAGTACTTTAAATTTTGTAAGCTATATTGGGAATCTTATATTATGGTAGCAAATCCATGAAGTTTTACCCTTCAGGGCCGTTGCTTAGTTACGGAGTAGTAGTCCTCTTGGATGTGTAGAATGAATTGTCCACGGTGACAAAATTCCCTCAAAAAACATGAAAAATTCAGTTGTTAGCGATAATGGTTTGGCTAAAACGGATTCAAAGCTTACAGAGGAGATGACAGAGTCAACTTCTCGCATAAGTCTAGGCGAAAAAGTTGATTCTGAGGTTCAAAATGTGGAGAGGGAAATGAGTAATGTCGTGTATGAAGGACAACATGAAGAAACCAAAACAATTGACAGCGGAGAAGAAAGCTTCGGAGAGGAAGTGGTAAATACTCTCTGGAGCCTATATGATCTTTAATATTATTCTTAAGCTTGGAAAAATACATAGAGAAACGAAATATTAGTTTTATTCGCCGCTGAAATAGTCCTTTCACCTTTGATATTTTTTCACTGACAACCCCTCAACTTTAAAAAAAAAGTTTACATCTGAATACTTATTTTTTCTATAAAGCCTTTGTTGAATAAAACAAAAACAAAAAATATTGCTATGATAATTAATTTTGAAACAGCACTCAAAGGCTATAAAATACTATTTAAATTATTATAAAATTATTGTTCCCAATTGGCATCATAATGTCATAATTGGAAGAGTTTGACATTCACTTTTCCCCCTTCAAATTTCATTGAATTCTTTTGTTACATTTCCCAACATCGAAGTCATGTCATTTACTATTTGGTTCTCTTTGGAATGATTGAAAAACCAAGCATACTTTTTTAAGTGCATACTTTTTAGTATCTAGGCACAACATTGAGAAAAGTGAGGGATCCGTTTATTTAGGGGTCTTTGCATGGGGTCATTCTGTTTGTTTGTGTAGGCGCATGCCTTTTTGCCTAGAGGCAGCTACACCACTGACAGAAATGTGAAAGCTTTATTTTCCTGTGTTTGTTTAAAGGTGTCTGTGGAGTATGTCGGAGGGTTGTCAGACGACATGATTGCTGATGGGCTGTCTCAGCTTGGAAGGTCTGCCGATGGCACACTGCAAGTCTTTCTTACTTTATTTCTACCAGTAAGTTTTGTCATCTCATATAGACTCATTTTTTTGGGTGAAATCAGTAGCCACATGGATCCCGACATAACACAGAAATCTCAAGATAAGTGTGGCTGCTCACCTTATGGCTTTCTCAGTAATAATGTTGATAGCTCATACAGTCTTAGTAGGTAGTCCTCAGATTATTGATTTCATATATCGCCCTAGCATATTACCAGGAAAGATAAACAGATAAATAATACTCAATGGAATGAGCTATGAAAAAGGAAACACTGCATAATTCTTAATGCATTCCCAAATCCCTTTATGAATGAGCCATTATATACATACAATAAGTGTACTGATGAAATTGTTCTTTCTAATGCAGGGGTGTAATTTGACAGGCATTGAACCACTAGCAGAATTCACTTATCTACAGAGTGTTACACTCTCATATAATTCATTAACAGGTATTTAAAGTTGATATACAGTATATGACCTACAGTAGTTGGTTCAAATTCACATCCACCTTAAGTAAAGCTGGCACTAAAACTTTATTTATACCCTTGCTCGCATGAGTTCCTGTAGCTCAGTGGCCTAGAGTGTTGGCTAGAAACCTGAAGGTCATGGGTTCAAATCCCGCCAGGAGCTTTAAATTTTGTCCCTAGAAAAATATGCTTGAAAAAAACAAATAACAACTTCTTAAACATTTCCAAACAACAAAAACACCAAATATTCATACCATTAATCTGTGGCCAATTCTATTTTATTTTTGACAGATCTAACACCCCTTGGGAACATGCCTAACCTGATCTTCCTTGATGCATCCCATAATAAACTTACTTCCTTGTTAGACTTCAAGCCACCACTTGCTATAAGGGTAGGAATAATTTGGTTATTAGACTGATTCCGAGTTTGAGGAAAAAACTGTGTCTAGTTGACATTGCAGTGCAAAGTTTTTGTTTCTGTTTTAGGGGACAAAATAGGCACCGTCTTTGAAGTATGTCCCTAAAACAGTCCCATAATGCACTGTAATGACACCTCAACCAAGATTTTTCCTCAGCCTTGGACCGGAACGGCCAATATTTTGTGAAATGTTTCACCTTTTTATATGGCAATGTATTAAATTTTGTATTAATTTGTGATCATTATTATTTTCATAGGAAGTGAACTACTCTTACAATGAAATAGCTGAAATACCTGATCTCTCTGCACATCATTCACTTGTCTGCATCAATCTGGACTGTATCCTTTGATCAAAGAGCAGATATAAATCATTATGGGAAGCACTTAGTGGTGTGGATTTCAACAAAAACCTTTAATTACCAAGTTGAGTTCTTTTTAGGTGGGGGGTGGGGTGGGGGGGGGGGGGCAGGGACATGAGGGAGAGTTTTTTCTTGGATCTTTCCTGTACTTTGAGGGTTTTCCCTGAGCTCTCTGGTTTTCCCCTTTCCAAAAAACATCAACTTCTGAATTCCAGCTCTCTCAGTCTGGGCTGCTGTATTACATGGATTTAATCCAAAAATACCAGACTAATATAAGTGAAAATGTTTTTAATGATTTTCCTTGACTCAAAAACCCATTGTGGCAAACAGACAACAGAATATCAGAAATCCAAGGACTAATGGAATGTCATAACTTAAAGCACCTGAGCCTTATGCACAACCAAATTGAGAAAATAGCTAATCTAGACAACTTACCTTTACAAACTCTTGATTTGGTAAGTTTACCTTCAGCCTTTTCCAGGCTTTTTTTTCTAATAGTGCAGTGTCAGTATTATCCATGTTTGGGTTTCCTTAGTGTTGGGATTCCTGTGTTTAGAAGGCCACAGGCATCCCACTTGAGGTACATTGATGCCTTCAGAATTGGCAATGCTAGTGATTGTATAACATGCTGTACTTTATTTGATTTTTTATTGATTATTTATTTTGTGTGCTATTTAGAGTTACAACAAAATCAAAAAGATTGAGAATCTGGATACACTATTATCTGTACAGGTTAGTGAGTCCTATTGAACTAGATAGTTACCATGACGATAAGATTTAATGATGGTGAAATTCATCATTTGTATTTATCTTCTTCTTTAGAAACTATATCTGGCCAAAAACAGCATTAGAAGTATGAAAGGTTTGCACAACCATCCTATTTTACAAGATGTGAATCTTGAAGAAAATCAGGTAATCCTGCAGTACTCTGAAATATGCAATCATTTGACCCTGTAGTGTGCATTTGCAAACTCAGTGTGCATGTATGTAACCTGATTGTGCATGTTGCAACTTCTTTGTGTGTGTATACATTACCTCACTGTGCACATATATACATTACCTCACTGTGTATGTATGCTACCTCATGCATGTATACAACCTGATTGTGCATTTTGCAACTGAGTTTCCCATGTATGCATTACCTCACTGTGCACGTTACGACCTCATTATGCATGTGCGTAGCTTTCATGATATGCAACCTCATAGTGCAGGTATGCAACCAAATTGCCATGTGCACAAGCTACTAAACCTTGTATCCCCATCATGCATGAGTGCAACCTCAGTATGCATACGTGAAACTTTACTATGAATATATGCAATAAATTATATCATGGATGATGATAACCTTATTCTGCATGTGCATTGTATGTAATGATTTCATTGTTCACCAGTGAAAGTGAACCTGTTTTTATAAGCAGTTCTAACACAAAATTGATTTCTCTTGTAGATTATTGACATAGCAGAAGTCAGGTATATCCGAGAGTTGAAGCTTTTACGAAACCTAAATCTTTCACACAACCCACTGCAGGTTAGTTTCTATTCAGTTGTGAATGTGTAATGTACGGTCAGTGGTCGTTAGTGTATCGATGATAATGATTTGCTGGTAACTGGTCGGTAAGTGGCAAGCAAGTGGTCGACAAATTGTTGGTAAATGGTTGGCAAGTGTTGGTAACAGCCTTATTCATCTACTGGCTTGAAGAGCAAGATAATGATGATTATGATGGTGGTGATGATGATGGATGAGAATGATTATTTCAGTTAGTGGTCAACCAACCACTTACATTTCAATGCGCAATGTTCATAGAGCAGATTTCATATGAGTGTGACAAGTCACGGCACACGGCACGGTTACGACGCAGCATGGACACGGCACCAGATCAGTGTTAAATGTTTTCATACAAGGCCAGACATGGTCACAGTCCCAGGTCCTTCCCATAATTTTTCATAGCCATATACGAAAACTGCTGTAATAGCTGTTGTTATTTGATATTGCAGGGTATGCCAGACTATCGACTATCCATGATATATAGGATGCAATCACTTACGGAGCTGGATAGAGTCAAAATTATTCCAGATGAAAAGGTACAACAAAGTATACATATAGCGCTATGTATTTACTGTGTGTGCACATATCAGTCCTGGGATACCATTCAGTTGTTGTAAAAACCAAACAAACAAACAAACAAACAAAACAATTGCATTTCTGTTAGATTGCTTGATTTATGGCTTGATTGTACGATTGAGGTGCGATTATTGATTATTTATCTATATGTTATATTATCCATGTTTTTTATTAGGATCCAGTTGAAAACCATAATTGTATGAAATGGCTTCCTAATAAAACATTAGTAAAACAACAACTGTTACAACAATTGACTGATAGATTGATCATTTCAGGATGATTAATTGATTGATTGATTGATTGATTTGACAGATTGCAGCCATCAACCTCTTCAATCCTCCCTCAGAACTGATAGCATCACGTGATCACATGCTTCACGTTGTAAGATCATTACTTCAACCAACAAGAATATATGACAGGTAATATTAACGGATATCATTGCATTACTAATTTGAAGGATTGATTGTTCGATTGATTCAATTCTGTATTTGAAGGGGGTGGTCATCATCATTTTGGTATCACGTTATTGATAAAAAACCACTCGATCATAGACACAGTTTTAATAAAAACTATGAATGTTTTCAGTACTCTACCAAGCACCGATACACCCTACCCCATGTTAGTCCTGTGCGGACCAAGTGGCTGTGGCAAGCGATCATTAGCTAAGAGATTGTGTCAAGATTTTCCAGATTTCTTTGGTCTCGGGTAAGTTCCTCGTTCTCTGAAATACACGTGTTCCGTGGGATTTTATTTCACTCGATACTAGAGAATCAGACAATCAGTGCAGGAATACAAGGTTACCTGGCTAGTTCTGAAAACAAAACCACTCTTCATTAATTCGATGTTTTTTCTTTTTGTTAGAGTTTCACATACCACGCGTCCTCCTCGAAAGAAGGAAGAGAATGGAGATGATTATTTCTTTGTAACGAAAGAGGAATTTGAAGCTGGTGCAATGTCGGTCAGTAATCACATGCTCATTCTCTGTACTCTGAAAGACCCCGAACGGGAGCTCAGACACCCATGCTAGATGCCCCTCCCCCTTTTAGAGAAGTTGCAGAGGGCGCGGCGGGCGCAGAAATCGATTAAAAGACCTTCAAAGCACAGGAGAAAACCAACAAGCAACGCTACTCTCTTATAGAGTTGGTCCTTTATAAAGTTTCTCCCTTATAGAGTTGGTCCTTTATAGAGCTGGTCCGTACACTTTTGGCTACATGGACGCAGAGTGTATTTCAAAGTGGCTGGGCTCAATGATTGCGCCACAGGCAACCCACTGTAAAAATTTAGGTTTGTCTCGGAAACGCAGAATTTTGCTTTAACATTTTTTTTTTCTGCCAAAAAAATATTTCTTCTCGTAAAAAAAGTTGGGTTACGATAATATTCCAACTATTGTGGTAAATTCTCCCGCTCTTCCGAAATCCGAAAATTGTTCTCTAAGGTGACGAGATTAATATTTCTACTTGTAGGGTAAATTCTTACAAACGTGTCAAGTGGGCAGTTATCTGTATGGTATCACCAGAGATGCAGTTGAAGAAGTTGCAAGAGAGGGACTGGCTGCAGTACTTCACATGGAGTTAGAGGTAATTATGTTTATAATTTAGTACATGATGACCAACATACATGTGGAATAAAGAGCCGGAGAGCTAAACATCGGGGATTACTTTTTCTCAGTAGCCAATGGACCTTTCTCACGCGGCAGCCATGGTAACTGCATGGAACAATAGATTTTTGTCCGCGTAGCCTCGCATTGAGGATGAGGTTACACGAGGTTTTTAACAAAGGTTTTTCTCATGGGAATAAGCATGCCACCGTGTGATCAAGGTTCATGTCTAATAAGAGTTGTATATAACCGAAGCACTGGTGAACATTGTCTTTCTTTCTTTCTTTTTACTTTCTTAAACCCATCCATCCTCTGTTCGTTGGTTCTTTCATTTATTCATTATTCTATTTTTCATTCAACTGTTCTTTAGCTCATCATTTATCTTATTTTCAAAGGGAGTACTGAGCTTCAAGAACACGTACTTCGAGCCCAGATATATACTGATCGTTCCCGTAAACCGTAAGGTTAGCTATATACAGTTGTATTTCAGTCTTACTATTACTGATATAAAATAGATTTTAATTACAACAATCTGCACATGTAGGATGCGGTTTCCTCGAGCCTTTTGGCTGAGGTTTGGACTTTACCGTAACAAGACATTAGGACTCAAGGAACCCTTTGCGCAGTCCATGTGCGTCCAAGAGACGCACAGCGCCCCCATATCGTGCGTCCTTGTACATTTTGTAGCGTAAAGTAAAATTCACACATTTGTGGGTTAATTGGAATTTTGATGGCATGTTTATGTTTTGCAGCTGCACGAAGAACGAATGACTGAGCGTGGATATTACACAGATTCCCAGATACAGTACACTTGTGATAGGGTAGAAATGTACCTAACAAAGCACAGAAATTGTCCTGGATTCTTTGATATGGCTATAAACTCTGGTAAGAATATAATAACGAAAATAGTGACAACATGCATTCCTTACGCCACTTTGAGATGTAAGGCAGATTCTGAGTTTCCTCCTATTCAAACAGGGGTCGTTCAGTTTGCACCTATTTTGATTTTGACGGTTTGTACTTTTGTGTGGAAGACTAAATTTGTGTATTAACCAATGTAACCTTGGATATAATTCCTGCTGATTTTGTGTTAACTTGGATGTCGATAATGATCCAATCCATGATAATGCCGCTGATGATGATACATGATGGTGATGATGATGATGATGATGATGGATGGTGGTGATGATGATGATGGATGGTGATGATGATGATGGATGGTGATGATGATGATGATGATACATGATGGTAGTTTATTGATGATGGATGGTGATGATGATGATGAGACATGATGGTGCTGATGATGATGATGGATGGTGATGATGATGATGATGGATGGTGGTGATGATGATGATGGATGGTGATGATGAAGATGATGGATGGTGGTAATGATGATGGTAATGATGATGCATGGTGATGGTGGTGATGATGATGATGATGGATGGTGTTGATGAAGATGATGGATGGTGGTAATGATGATGGTAATGATGATGCATGGTGATGGTGGTGATGATGATGATAATCCATGGTGATAATGCATGCCGGATGGTTGAGTGTGGTATGCTGGAGATGATGATGGTTAAGTATGTCGCATGATGTGCGGATGATTCATAATCCATGGCGAAGACTGATGATCATAATAAATGATGATGTACGATTATATGGGTTATGCTTGATGATCCACTAATTTAAAAATCTCCTTTCTTTCAGACGATTTAGGAGAAGCTTACAAACGTCTCAAGCGCCTCATCGTGGAGTACCTTGGCATGACTCCTCCAACAACAACTGAAACAAACCTCTACAGCACGAGCGACGAGACGTCAGTAGATACAGAGGAATCCTATCCAGTTGGCGTTAAATCAGGGACAAGTAATACAAGTATGACGATAACACTAGCAGCAAGAACCTGGTCACGACCTTCTGGCTCGTCTAATGTCAAGAAGATGTCCAGTGCAACTGAGAATAAAACACCTGTGGTATGTCTTCGGACCATTAGTGTAGAATTCGATACTTGCATACCCATGTATGTCATGAGAAAATTCGGCGCCGCACAGTACTAGGATTGGAAGAGTATTATAATTGAAATTGCGCGCGCTGTGATTTGTCAAACCGATGTTATCAATACCGTACCGTGACCTTGACGTTTGTCGTGGTATGTTATTAATATTAATTTTAGTTCATAGTTTTTCAACTATTCATGTTTACAAGAAGTATCGCAAACAGTACTAGTTGACGCAGAGAAATCACTAATTTGCGAGCGCTCGCACTCAATGTATGGCAGCTTTTACAGCTTTTTTGGCTCTCGACTACTTTGCTTAATTTACCCGCGATACTTTCTAGGGGTCGAAGTCTGATCAGCTGTCATTAATCTTGCTATTGCTTAACCCTACCCCCTTATATCGAGAAAACAAACTGTAGGCAGGGCATTTTTAATCTCTTGAGGCTCATGTCATTTGTCTTGACAATTCTTTTATAGGAAGAGCTGTCGTTAATTCGTCGTAAGAACCTAGCTAAAGCCGCAGTAGCCGGCATCCACGTACTCAGCCTTGATGATCTTATTCTAACCAGGTATTTTATTGATTCAGTGTCATTTGAAATACGGGTATCCTGTGTAAAATGGCGGGGCAAAAACATGGTAGCCAAACGAAATCGCAACTGTATCAGACTTGAGGCATAGTGGACCCACCCAAGTGTATAGGTCACGCTACCCTACCCCTTATATCGAGAAGTTGTTTCAAAATATTATATCATACAACTGTTCGTTTCAAGGGACCTGTTAATGCTAATGACTTATTGTGAAGGATACCATTCAAGATGTTGCCCTTCTCACTTTCTTGCCAGTTTACTCTCCAGCAACTTGCTGGTTACCTTCCTAGTAAAATATATATAATATATAAGTGAATCAACTAATATTGAGGGTCAATGTTGTAGGCAAATCAGCTCGGCAGCAGGGTTTCAGGGCTCATCTACCAGTATAGATGAAGTGAAACGGGCATCTACCTACCCTCTGGGGTACGATACTTCATTCGTCTCCATGGCAGCAAACGCAAGCAGTGGGAAACAAAGAACAGAATCGAACGAATCAAACTCTGAGGACGAACAGACGGAAACCTCGTCGCTCATGTCATCAGCGCGGGCGTACTCTGAGAGGTTTGGGTCTCATTCGGGGGATGAATCAGCTGAGGATCAAGATGAACACGAGGGAGGAACAATAGATATCATGAGACTTGAGTTTGGATCCCAGGCATCTGAATCTGTTGCGTTGTCTGCTGGCATGGATCAGATACACGATGCTAACTCCATTTAAAACTCTGCGGACTCTTCCATCATTGATGGCGTTTTTAACTGGCTTGTACAAAGTGCAAAGTTTTTGCTGCGCTTGATCGAAAGATAAATGGTAAAACAGCAAACAAGAATCACTGACAAGCTTGCTATTAATATCGATTTGCGATCTGCGCAGATCGCTTCCTCCAACAACACGGTTTTTTGTACATCTATTATTATTTCTTGGTGTATGTTTTATGTATATATATCGAGTACAGGACCCATTTTGGTAGAGAAATGAGTGCGCATAAAAGGTATCCTCACATAATACAGTTGATTCAACTTGCAAGTGTATAGCTTTACTGACCGAAAGCATTGTCCTTTCGTAACTTTTGGACGGTCTCTTTACGTCTATAGCAAAAATATATATCCATGATTTAAATGTTTTCCCTTTTTTTTACGTCTTTTGTGTGTGTGTGTGTGTCCTAGTCAGTTATTTGTTTCAGGGCTCCTAGGATTTACGTCGGGAAGTTCACTCTAGACACAATTCAAATATTACATACATGCATGCAATTTTACATTTCTCATAACTGATGCAAATGTGGGAAGGTCGCAGGGACCAAAACGAATGGAAAACACTGCACTAATCTATTAGATGTTTATGTTTTTTGTTTTGTTTTCTTGATAAATGGGTCAAATTTCAATTTTCAATTCCTATTAAGCAGGGGTGCAACTGTTAGAAAGGGAAACTTACGAGGTGATGAAGCACACTTACATTTTAAAGTACAAAATAGACCCCTTGAAGCGATTTCCAGCAAGAGTTAAATAACTTATGGCCACAAAACTTACAGACCTAGCTTTTCTTGAGAATCAAATTTATGGATTTGCCCACCGTTAAGCATTGCAGTAAAGGTGCCACCCAGCTAGGCCTAATCATGTTTTCCTTCCATCCTAATTAACTCTCTCCCCCCCCCCCCCCAATCAAAACCTTGAGACAGTAATTTAGGTAAAAAGATCATGTCTTTTATTGAAAAACGGTTGGGAAAATAGCAAATGTTGGTGCGCAATTTACATTCTTGAAGTAAAAATTGTTTTTGAAAGGCATTGCTTCTTAAGAAGAAGTTTCTGTGTAAAAATTTGACGCGTGCGTGCATGCTAATACCTAGTCCAGAACTGGACCCACTCTTCGCACTAACTTATTAATTTATATCGCCAAAAAAGGGAACTGAATAGCGCACGCGCACAAAGTACAGAGAATACCTTACCTGTCTCTTCACAACTCGTTTCGTCTTCGCCGCGCGCGCATGGATAAAAGTGGGTCCAGCTCTGCGCTAGCTGCTACCGAAAACCAACAAAATTCAAAAAGTTTCAAAGTAAATTGCAAACCCTAGACCTGGTGTTGGATTTCTGGTCTCATTTGCAGTGATCCTCCAAGTGCCTTATCTTACTAGCTCGTTACAGCTTAGCATAATACTTCGCATATATGTACAAAACCCAGAGGGTTAGGGTTTCAGCTCTCATTTCCAGTGATCATGATTAAGTCATTGTTTCTGACTGGTTTCCATTTCAACAGTTTGGTATACCTCTTCAGTAGTTTTTTCCAGTAACACCGTATATCTGGCATCCTCAAGTGATCTTTTATAAAGGTATATCCTCTGAAAAGATATATTGGCAGAATAACGTAACTACAAGAATAATTAAAATGGGTTTCCCATTTAATTCTATCGTAATTCCATTTTATTTTGACAGACGACTTTTGAGAGTATGGATGTTTTTTCATTTCTGTGCGATCCAGACAACAGCTCTAAATGCAGCACGTTTTCTAGGGTGACTTCGTAAATGATTGAAAATCATAAAAAAGAGGTCACATACTAAGCGAAAAGATCCAAGCTTCCACTCTTTTCCATCCTCAAGTTTGTTTTGTGAGCTTCCAAATAAGAACAACTTTCTTAACAGCATAAAGCTGTTACACGAGTTGAATCGCAACATTTTTGCGTGCGCCTCGCGGAAAAGATTATCGGCTTCCTCAGGGCGTGGCCCGTTGATTTCGAACTATTGTTACACTACTCGACTCGTGCGACGTGCATTTTTAAGAAGATCGAATAAGCGCTGTGAATTCCCCCGTGTGACATCAACCTTAACTGGGTGTGTTGTCAATAAACTATAAATCTTACCTTTCGGCAATCTGTTGCACAATCTCGTCATTTGCTAACGCAAACTCTATGAGATCCCTGAAAAGCGAAAAATACATTTCTATATTTTAAATGTGATTCTTGCTTCAAGTCTCTTGCAGAGAGCCTGAAGAGTGGGAGGAAGGACTTGGACTTTAACATTTTATAACCGTAAAATGTATGGATCAACAGGGATGAACAATAACAGTTTAGCATCTTGTGTGTGGTGTGTGCGTCTGTGGGAAGAGGGGGAGGCTCGGGAGGGTATTTGCTTAAGAGGGTTCGGGGAAAATGTGCACCGCAGGAGGGAATCTCTACCACTTTGGGTGTGGCTAGTTTCGTAACTCTTGAACAGTGACCATCAGATAAACTAATCTTTGTTGACTAAATACCTCAATCCTTTCGAAACCCAACCGTCATCATAGACTTTCGGTTTCGGCATAACCGGACATATCAATCAAGTGAAAAGTGATTCTAAGACTGAATAGCTTTGTTTTATTCTAAACATCCTTCGCGTGGTTCCTGTTATTCTTGTTTGGTATTTTCTTATCTTTTGTTTGACTTTGTATGACATAACTCTGGGTCATCCTTCTTTACTTGGAAAGGATTACGTGAGAACGAAATTCAGAACGTTTAAATTAATTACGTCATGCGTGAGACTGTTCAATGCACTTTGGGTATTTTTCTAAAAGAAGAAGCTCAGTCGATTTCCCGTAAATAGACCATGATTTGCTAGAATGAGAGATCAGGACATCAGTTACTGAGGTGAGTTTCCTTATTGAACAAATCAAATCTACAGTTTCTGAGACCTAGTTTTAAATATTTCCTACATTATCATACGTTAATTAAGCATGCCTTGAGTTTTGATGAAAACTAAAAACAGCCACAGAATTTGAAGGTCCGATACTTGGAATTTGAAGCGTGCATGGGTGTAGTAAGCTTCTCTGTTTATCTGCAAACTTGTTTTTGAAAAATTAGACGGCATCTCAAATGCATGAACGAACTCTTTAGGAGAGACTGACTACTGGTATTTCTTTGGTATATAATTCTTTCGTAAGAACTAATAGTACAGTGAGATATTCACACTGCCGGCTTAAGTTTGGGTTCCTGCACATCTCCCCCCTAAAACCAGAACGACCGATATACCTTTTCGGCTTGGGCGTAATGTTTTCTCGAGTACGATTTCTTTCGGTTGCGCACGAGAAGACCCATGATATGGATGCAACTCAAGCAAAGCATCTTATAATATTCTGAAGAGAATGACACAGTCTGAAATGGTAAAACATTACGCCCAAGCCGAAAAAGTCTATCTATAGAGCCTTACCTTGCATCTGATAGATCTGTCTTGACTGGTATATAATGGACCCAAGGTTTGAGTGCTTTATAAAAGAATTCTAGCCACTCATCACCCACATGGAATACTAGTGATTTGCACAAGAATAAGTGCTTGTAACGGAAGCTAGCAGCTACACCTCGAAAATTGAACAAGTATCTGGAAAAGAGTTGATAATTTGGAACATGAAAATGCAGTAGAACTCAGTAATAAAACGGGGACTAGGATTTTTCTTCTTCTCTCTCTCTCTCTCTCTCTCTCTCTCTGTACTCAAACTCTGTACATCTCACAAATTTCTTCACCTTGACCTTCCCCTTGTTCACAACCAAAGATAGGGTGAAGGTCTATTCTTTTCTGTTATTCAGTTAAGGTGCTCAATAGAGCAGATTTCGTATGAGTGTGAAAAGTCACGGATGGATGAGAGTTTTATCTGTTCATTTTTAAAATTCACAACCCAATCCCCCTTGACAGATGTAAAATGCATAAGGGGTTTGGAAATCTTACTTGTACTTGCAGTGATCTTCTAGTGGGACCTCTTTTGCTGGTGGTTCATATAATGTATCCTATTGTACAATAAAATGCATTAATGTAAAATGTAAATCACCAAAAATTACGAGGAATGGAAGATACACACCCTCAATCATCCATTTGATGTTAAAATTTTAACCATTCATTTTTTCATTCACTTAATTGTTCCACTGTATAATTGAATTCATTTATTTACTCATTCTGTTCATTCATTCCATTCATATATTTATTCTGTTCATTCACTTCTTGTATTCATTCATTTATTCTTTTCTCTTCACAAATTCTGTTATTTAAAATATTTATTTAAAATATTTCTGTTCATCCATTTATTCACGTTTATGCATCCATTTGTAAGTCTTGAAAATCTGCTCTAACTTTTCTTTCTGAATGCTGCCCAACAATAATAGTGATGCTAAAAACATATGTACAGAACATAACATTATACATACTCCATCCTAGGCCCATGCATTTAAAATGATAGTTAAAGAAATCCATCTACAGTCAATAGATGAATGTTGATAAAGAGTTGGAACTGACTTGAACTGCCAATGAAGCTACGTATACTTAGACTTACTGCATGAGATTTCCAAGCTTGATTTTTAGTGTACTTTGCATCGGCCATGTCTGGATGTTCTCTTGATAGTAAAACTAAAGGGTCTCTTTCAGGACTTGTCCTAAAACAATGAGCAGAGAATTTTTTTACATTTGGTATAATACAAATTACTAACTGGTTATTTTTCTGGTGACAAGGTATAGAATATTTAATACAAGGCATCTGTTTGGCAATTTCAACATTTCAGATTAATTGATATCTACATAACATTTTTTTGATACAATCATCTCTTTGGCCATTTACATAAATCTCAATTTGGAAACACATGTATCTGTTTGGCTATTGTTTCAATTACTGTGAAGATACTCCAATGGGACCACTTTGATAAACTAGTATTATTGACCAATCACATTGATTGCGATATTTAGTTTCAACATTTCAATATTTTCAACCAATCAGATAGCACATCTAATGTAAAAAGAGCATGAGAACATGATAATCTAATTGGCTAATGCTGTTATCGGTTCAATCTCTGTTTAATTTACTGTTATGTGATTGGTCAGTTTTATTAAGTGTGTATAGTGTTTTTTTTTAATATATGTGATTGGTCATTTCATGCAAGACATCTCATGATCAGTTTTGATTCATCTATTATTTTTATAATTATTGGTACAGCTGTTTGCATGTTTTGCATGTCAATTATCAACACTGGACAAAACAAATGTATACCTTGATCCCCTGAAGAAAGCCTTTGGTATTTTCTTTCCCCATGGCCATTCATCTGACTTTCTGATGAGGTAATGATATATGGGATATAATTAAGTTATGATTATATATATGTGCATATGTGAGGAAGAAAATGATTGTTCCTAGCTTTGGCATATGGTTATGTGTCTACTAGTATAGAACGTAAGTCTATATATACTTACTTGATTAAAGCCTCCCTCATCAAATCCCATCTGCCTAACCCTGTTGGGTATATTGGCCAGACTGCTGGTCCTCCCTCCCAGAATGTCCAGGCTGGGTACATGATGTCTACTTCATTGCTTGTCTTTTAAGAGATAATAAATAGAATCAAACATTCAAAATTATAATTATAATGTAGTTTATAATTATATATTTATAAAATTAATCAATATTTTATTTTCATTCCTAACAAAGTTCAAAGCTATGAGTTGAGTGCCTCAAAGTTTATCACAATGAATTAGCTAGCATATATGGTCTCTGGGGTCCCCACAGGTGTCCCATGATGCATTGCATTGTGGAACCAATCCACTTAAATGCTACTAAAGAAAGGCTGTAGTATTTTGTCTCAGGTGGAAAAATGTATAAAAGTACAGCGTTTCATTACCTCTATTTATTAGGAGGACCTCTTATTAAGTGGACATGCACCCTTTAACAGAAGGAATCACACAGATATATCTCACCTTGCTAAATGAAAATACTGGGAGTGGTTCATTCCAGGCGGGTGACTAAAATGAAAATAATAACATCGACCAAATTGGTTTAGACTTTTAAGATCAAGGCATTACAAACATACAAAATGTTAATCTATTATATGTATCTGTGTTTCACTTTTATATGATGGAATTTTCATTATCAGTTTATATCTACTTTGTTCAGGGGTTATCTCAGGATATATTCAAGTGATTGACTTTATGTAGAGAGGGTGACACTTATCAGTCACAACTATTATTGCACTGATAAACTTCTGGACCTCTTTGTTTAAAATCTCTAAGATTTTATAATGTGGTTATCTGAGCCACACTGAAGGTCTAACCATTGCAGGTATTTGTGGAGCATTAAGGTAGCACCTTTTTCTCACAGATATTTTAAGACTGTATCTAAATAACTGAGCCAAGGGGTAGTAAACCTAGATCATGCAGTGCAATAATTATTAAGTTTTAACAGAAATCAATAACCACTAACCTGCGGCCAGTCACGGACATTAATAATCATCTCCATATCTGGTAGTTTATCAATAATTTCTAATAGAAAATGTTCTACTCCTTTGCACCTATCAATTAAAATACAAGCCAGATGGCAGAGTGCATTTAAAGTGTGTGTGTGTGTAAGGGGGGGAGGGGGTGGAGAAGCAAGGAGGGAGGAGTGGGGTCCCTGTGTGTCTTGTTCTTACCTGAACAGAAACATGCACTCCTTCTCTCTATAAAGCTTGTGATTAATGATCTGGTAATGAGTTCCACGGCCTTTGGCATTATCAAACATAGATTTCGTTATGCCACCTTTATCACTCCAAAGTTGCAAATCATTGTCAATGACATCTCTATAGCAACCACAGAATTTATTAGAGCAATCTTCATACTTGCTAACGGCATCATTAATGCTGCTAAGGAAACCTTCCCAAGAAGCTAAGGTGAAGTACAAAAGAAAAACATGAATTAAAA
This sequence comes from Anthopleura sola, assembly GCA_023349425.1. Classification (NCBI taxonomy): domain Eukaryota; kingdom Metazoa; phylum Cnidaria; class Anthozoa; order Actiniaria; family Actiniidae; genus Anthopleura; species Anthopleura sola. Next base: position 4,326,032 of record JALHLI010000006.1, on the reverse strand, counting down.
ATTTTCAATTTTTCAATGAAAGAAAAAAAAGTATGACATTGAAATGGCTTCCTTCTCTGAACCAATAAAAAGGCTAAATGTTAGCAACCAATCACAAGCTTTGACTGCATGGTACAATATTTAGATAAGTTCATAAATTTTAGTCACACTTTTTTCCCAAGAAATCTCTCAAACTTTACGAATACTGCAAATCTGTACATCAATAAGTGTATGAATGTACATTATAATCAGACTGGGTTAGCTGTGGTTACAAAATGTTTGGGGAACTTGAATCGTGTGTTCTCCGTGATTTACAAAGAAATCTTTCTTTAAAAGATAAGTAAGATCTTGGTAATTTCGAGCCTGCGTTTCTACCTTTCAACTTGTATTTATCTTTAGCGTGTTTTAGGTCGATTTTTTCCTCATCTTCCACTTTATTTCCACCAGATTTTTCGATCTTGTCAGACGAAATCACAACGTCTGGTAGAAGGATTAGTAATATTACATAGACCAAAGATCTTGATGCCATCGTGAATCTAACGGTACCTTCGGAGTGATTTTTGTTTGAATAGGACACGTGTCTTTCTGAGATCAAAGCAACCTGATTGGCAATATATCAAGGCTATCAATTCAGCCACCATCACCATTCTGTGTCCATCTTCCAGAACAACCACAGGAAGACCGCGCAACATAGTTTCATATACTATCATATTTCTAAAAATCCTTGAGTCAGTGCTACGTGATACTCGGTGTCTTGGATCGTTTCCTGTTCGTGTACAGAGTTCTTTTATGTATGGTTAGATTTTAAGAATTTTTCTTCATTTTTCTTACCCTCAAAAATAAAGTATTTTCCTAAACGGAAGTAAATGTATAGGAAAATGAAAGAGGGTTCCCTGTGGCTGAGCCATATTTGGTAAACATGACCAAATTTGGTTGAAAATGGCACTCGAACAAAAAATATTCATTTTCGATTTTCATTTTCAATTCGCATGAAAATTTGAAGACGCGAACGGTAGGTTGAAAGTTAATCGTTTAAGCTTTTTTTCTCAGTTACTAGTTGTAATCATTTGTAATACTTGTAATACTAGGTTAAAAGGTGAGTATGTGTTGAAAGGATTATCGAAGCAACGTGACAGTCGTCTGATATTCCTTGTGACTTGGCATGTGAGCCAGCTCATGAGTCGACAAAAACTTCATTTATTTATTTCAATAACTACATGTATTCTTTTGTTCTTAATTTCTAGGTGAAGTATTCTCACTAATAGACACAGCAGTAGGTATTTTTCTCCATATAAAGCAAGAAACAAGAGGCTTTTGGTTAGAAACCTGCTTCGAAGCAAAGCTATCAACAAGTAAAAGCTTAAAGTGATCTGGTTTTTGACGACAATCTATTAATTCACGAACTACTTGACAATAGCCTTTTGCGAATGACATATCGCTACTTATAACTTCAACCTTTTATAAAGAAAAAGAACATGGCAGGAGAATCAGCTCTAAGGAAAAGACTCTGTGGCAAGTCAGGGACAGTAATCTGGATGTTGTGTTTAACATCGTCTTTCTTCTTGGTGGAAATCATCGTTGGCTACATTACAAATTCAATGGCTTTAGTAGCAGATTCTTTCCATATGCTTTCAGATGTATTGTCCCTTATTATTGGCTTCATTGCTTTGCGATATTCCAAACGAAGCAAACGGACCGACCGAAATACCTTCGGCTGGCAGAGAGCTGAAGTTCTCGGAGCATTGGTGAATGCTGTTTTTTTAGTTGCACTTTGCTTTTCGATTCTCGTCGAATCGTTAAAACGTCTTATAGAAATCGAGTCTATTCATAACCCAACCTTAGTTTTGATAGTCGGAGCGGCTGGTTTATTTGTGAATCTAATAGGACTAGCAATGTTTCATCAGCATGGACATGGGCACAGCCATGGGGGAGGGGGTCATGGTCACAGCCATGGAGGGGGAGGAGGACATAGCCACAGTCATGGTGTGGAACCTCAAGATCCCAACATTAATGGCCTTGTTCTGGTTGGTGAAGGTGGAAATGGTTTGATCACCGCTCATGATAGTATCCACGGTGATGCAGATTCTGTGGGTTCAGGTATGTGAATTTTCAGTGCTTTACATGTAATTTAATAAGCTTACGCGACCCAAGATGATTAGCTATAATTCAAGGAGTCTGGGTTTTTGGCTTCCATCAATCAAATATTCAATGGTCTGAGCTAGTAAGTATTTGATTGACAGCACTCAAAAACCCAGAGGTCTTGTGCTGTGTTCATGGGATAATATGAAAAAAGAGTATATAGTCATTTGTTTGATGGACTGTAAAAATGTTTACGCTTTACAGTCCATTTGATTGACATCCATCAAAACATTTTGTTGTGATAACAATCCCATTCTCATTCTTCAAACTGAGTGTAAAAATGAATTAAATTACTTAGTAATTTGAGTAAAGTTTTATGGATGGCATGTACTGCTAGGATGCTGTCTCTCTACCGATCACTGCTGTGTAGTTTATACATGGGCTTGTTGGTTAGATTCTTGACTACAGCACATGTGATTTGAGTTTGTTTGATGTTGTTCTCTCCCTTGTCACAAGGGCTTTTCTTTGAGTTCTATGATTTTCATCCCTCTTTAAAAATTGATAAAACAAGCATTCATTTAAAAATGGAAAAGGCCATTTAAAAATGTAATCACTTCTGAAAACAAGGCTCTCGGAATGATCATGTATTTAAACCAATAGGAAGTCTTAAAATAATTGGAAAATCATTTATGTGTGATCATATTCATTTATGGTGTGGTTTGTATAAACAAGCATTCATTTAAAAATGGAAAACGCCATTTAAAAATCATTGATGTGGGATCATATTCATTTATGGTGTGGTTTGTAAAGTAAGTGGTTTGTCGTAGGTGCCCCTCAAACAATGAGAAACATATTTCTGAAAGCATACAGTAGCTTAGTGACTCCTGGATCACCCCACACAAACTAAACTTCATCTTTACTCCAATATGCATTATAACAATTTTTGAATGTATCTTTATGCCAGCTTTTCTACCACATGGCAACCAGGAGTTTCCTGAAGCTATCAGGAATGAAATGATTACAGTGCAAGCAAGAAATCCTCCTGGAAGCCAAGCCAAGTCAGGTGCACAGCTTAACATGAGAGCTGTTTATCTCCATGTTCTTGGTGATGCTCTTGGCTCAGTCATTGTCATTGTCAGTGCACTTATTATAAAATATGCCAGTGGTGAATGGACTCTCTATGTGGATCCTGTGATGAGCATATTAATGACTTGCCTTATCTTGCGTACCTCCATACCACTCATGAAGGAATCCTCATTAATTCTTCTACAAACTGTACCAACCCATATCAAGATTCAAGAAGTTCAAGAAAGATTACTAGAATGTGTACATGGTATTTTGAGTGTTCATGAATTCCATGTCTGGCAGCTTGCAGGAGACAAGATTATTGGTATGTACTGGTACTTACAGCAGGGGCAGATCCAGGATTTTGTTCAGGGAGGGTTGCAGAGGCACAAAGTCAGCCCAAGGAGGGGGGGGGGGGGTTGGGAGGTGCAAACCTCAGAATCAAAGAAAGAAAACATTTTATATTGGGTATCTTCAAAGTAGGGGGTCAAAGTTGTTCCAAGAGGGGTGTGCACCCCCTGCACCCAGCCCCTTTCTTTAGTCTTTATTTTTTTTTTTCTGGGTTCTCTGGGTTTTTTTCTCCCTCCAGAACACCAACATGCTTATTTGCAATTTGATCTGTGAGTTTGCAGTAGGTCAACCCAAAGGTTGTTTCAGGGTTTGATAGGGCTGTTCACATTTCTTAGAGTAGGGTGAATTGTGAAAAGACTGTAAAAAACACTGTATTGACTCCTGAAATAAGCTCTGTTTTGATCAAAATCAGGGCACACCTAACTAACAGATTGATTGATTCTACTTTCTTATTATCATTGTGTTTGTTTTGAACCATATTTCAGCATCCGCACATATCACCTGCCAAACGCCTGATGACTACATGAAAATAGCAAACGAAATCAAGAGATTCTTCCACAATGAAGGAATCCACTCAACAACAATTCAACCAGAATTTGTAGAAGAGGATCTCTCCAAGAAAGAATGTGCCCTTGCTTGTGGAGAGATGGATAACTGTGATGCACAGAAGTGCTGCGCAGATGATAGCGATGTGCGTAAGAGAGTATCTCCCACAGTTGTGACAGATTCTCCTGAAAGTCCAGTGTTGAATGGGGATACAAATGTGCAGCATGAATCATTTGTCTGAGGTCAGAAAGATTTAGCTTTGCCTTAACACTGTTTTCATTGCTGTGTGCTGGTCAAGAGGTTACCTATAAATAACACTCAATAGCCATGGGGTAATAAACTTGTGGTTTATCAGCAATAGAATACCATATATCAAATAAATTGACAGAGTTCATGCATACAAGTACATATAGAAATCATTAGAAGGTACATGCAAAGGACATGTACGTATTTGACTGATGCTAATTATTCTTATGCAACTCTTGTGTCTTGATCAGCATGCACAATAAGACAGGGTATTCATTTCAGTGTTTTTATGAATGGAGTAACTTGTAATCCATATACAATTGAAAATGGGAAATGAAACATACAAATACATGTCTGAATTGGTAACATACAGTAGTAAATTATATCAGAGGTGCTGGTAGTAACATGTTCAAATTAGACGTGTTTCATGATGTCAAGTTATAGTGCGACACACTCAACTGTGGCCACCCAATTAGATTTTTTACAAGTTAGCCAATCAGCGAAGGAGAATTTATACATTTTCACTTAAGGTCAAAGTCGTGTCGGCAAAGATTTTATTTATATTTGCAACAGAAAGGACCAAAAACATTGTTGAAATAATCGAGCAAGTCAAATAATTGTCAAAATTCAAACCTTTACCTCGGCAATATTGATTTTACAATGTAGTCTGTGCTGGATAATTTGCCTCATGTATATAAGCTTGTAAAAAAAATGAATTGGGCGGTCATGGTTAGGTTCGTCGCACTGTAACAGTCCATTCTAACAATAATTTACTGTACAAGGCAGTCTGGTAAGAGATCCATTTTTCAGAGACCAATGACCTCACACACTTATTTTGACTTCTCTGTAATCCTATAGAATAATAGAGTGAGAAGGGGAAGGGGTATTATATGCATTCAGTTCAGGGCTCAAACTTGCCAGTGCTGTCTAGTGATTTTTTTTGTTTGGAAAAATTTGCTAATTTAATTAAATTAGTTGTAACTTATTTCGTAACAATATGTATTAGTCCATTTCTAAAACCATAGAGTGCAAACAATATATCCGTGAAACATTAGTTATTATTAAATAGAGTGCAAACAATATATCCGTGAAATACGAATTACTAAATAGCACAAAATAGTGATAATTAAACAATAGAAAACAATAGAATTTGCTCGAAATAGTACTATTTAGTATAACTAATGTTTCACGGATATACTATTTGTACTCTAGTACGATTTTTGGACTATTTAGTAATTCATATTTCACGGATATATTGTTTTCGCTCTATCTGCAAAACCATATGGATAGTGAAGTCTACAGTTTGCTAGCCATAAGTCTATAAAGGAAGAAAATTGAGCCCTGTTTCGTCACCTGAAAGTTGAGCCTAAAATTACATTAATTTATCTTCAGTTTCTCCCTTACTTAGATTCTACCATTATTACTATTACTATTGCCATTTTAACACTGAAATGCTTTCCTTTTGTGTTTTGAAGAAACTTAAATAGAGAACAATTTATATGTCGTACTATTCTTAAAATGGGAATGACAATGTTATTTATTATTTGCTAAGCAAAATCATTCGGATTGTTGTTGTTTTCTGATGTCATCTAGAAATTTAGTCATAAATTAACCATATTGTTGAGTTAATTGCTTTATGTAGACCTTCCTAGCTTGGGCAGTTTGTTGTCCCATTTCAGACCACGTGTAATTCCCTAGAGTATCATGTCTTTGTTCAACGGTTGCGCATTAGAAGACACATGAATATGGATACAACTCAAACAAGAATCTTATTCTCATGAGAATAACACGTGGTCTGAAATGGGACAACAAACCACCCAAGCTAAAAATGTCTACTGAACAAAATAATGTTCAAAGTATTATTTATACTAGTATATTTTATTTGCGTTTAAATTTGTTTTCCTACAACAATTTTCTCATTTAAATTAAATTATACGTAAACATTCATTTTGTTCCCAATTTTCTAAAAATTGTTTTTCTCGTGAGTAAAGTTGTAAATTTAATATTTTAGTAAAGATATTTAGCTGATCAAAAGTTTTGAGTTTTGAGTGGTATAAACAAAATATCTTGAAAATCATTCCAATAAACATGAATATAACCAAAAGATTTGTAATGATTCCAATCACAATGATACACTGGAGCACCATAACTTGTACAATTAACAATAGCCCACTTTCGATATTCTGGTTGAGGGATCACGCATAAAGCAATTCACGACGAGGCTCGGGGGGGGGGGGGGGGGATGGGGGACAATGAAGTGAGCCTAATATATTCTTTTGTTCTTTTGTTTCCCCGAGCCTCGCTTTCAATTGCTTTGTTCGTGATTACCCAACCAGAATATCGAAAGGGAGCTATTAGACTCGTAGACTCCAGCTGAGTTGACCTTCAGAACAAACTCAAGGTCAACCAATCAGAAGTGAGGATTCGACATCGTATTCGTATTTTGATTAGCATTTCCCATTATTCTGCCAAGAGAATTTTATTTCAATCAAAAAAGTCTACATTGCATACTCGGAAAATGCTAGAAAAATGCTAACCAAAAAGTGACCCATAATTCTTTTCGGGGAAGGCGATCAACTCAGCTGGCTTAGTAGGACCCCCCCCCCCCCCCCCCCCCCATCTTGAAGATACCCAATATGAAATAATTTCTTTCTTTTATATATTCTGAGGGTTGCACCCCTCCTTGGACTGACTTTGTGCCCTGAACCCCTCCCTGAACAAAATCCTGGATCCGCCCCTGTTTTCTATAATTTTCTTCATTATATTTCATTTTCATATTTTTTTCTATTGTCTATTTGGATATCACACTTAGAGCGGTTTTCATAAACACTTATTTAACTCTACCTTACTCTAATCTTATTTTTCTATAATTGACGGTCAGGTTTATCTGACTATTACACTGGCTCTTATTAGTACACTTTGTTTCACGGGTTAATGGAAAATACAGTGAAAGCACACTAGACAAATATAAAAACAATAGAACTATTGTCTACTAAAGCCAGTTAGACTAAATGACTATTGTGGATTTAATGGATCACTCCAATAGATGTACCTGTTTTTGTTTGAGCAAAAATATTTTTTACTCTGCTACTTGGTCAAGGATAACACTATTTTACATCCTAGTAACACAATAATTGTTTATGAGCATATGTACATAACAGTTTTAGACCTTTAGAAGCTCCTTCGGTGGACGAACCTTCGGGTTTGCAGGCCCTAAGTTATGGAGCTCTCTCCCAAAGCATCAAAATTAATCAACGATACGAATCGCTTTAAAAAAGAACTTAAGACATTTATTTTTAGATCTGTATATAGCTCTTAATCGTTTTCATTTTTCAGTTTTATCCTAGATTTCTTATTATTATTAGGAATATTTTTTTCATATTAATTAGCTATTTCAAAAAACGCTGAATACTGTATATTGAATAGTGCATTTCAAGACCAAAGGGCATTGTGGGTGTCATGGATTTGAAATAAAAAGTAAATGTACAGCGATTTGCTCTCTATATGTATTTAGTGTATTGTTTCGGATGGAATGCATTATTTATAAATATATTATATAACATATAAAATGAGTAATTATCATTTATTTTACTTTGGACAATGTTACATGGCCCAAATTGTGTTTCGGTCTTGGAATGCACTATTCAGTATGCAGTACTGAAGTACAACTGTGTGTACAAAACTGGGTTATTGAATTGCGTTTTTGAAAGTCTAAAGCTACTCGTAGCTGTACGTACAAAACTGGGTTATTGAATTGCGTTTTTGAAAGTCTAAAGCTACTCATAGCTGTACGTACAAAACTGGGTTATTGAATTGCGTTTTTGAAAGTCTAAAGCTACTCATAGCTGTACGTACAAAACTTGGTTATTGAATTGCGTTTTTGAAAGTCTAAAGCTACTCATAGCTGTACGTACAAAACTTGGTTATTGAATTGCGTTTTTGAAAGTTTAAAGCTACTCATAGCTGTACGTACAAAACTGGGTTATTGAATTGCGTTTTTGAAAGTTTAAAGCTACTCATAGCTGTACGTACAAAACTTGGTTATTGAATTGCGTTTTTGAAAGTCTAAAGCTACTCATAGCTGTACGTACAAAACTGGGTTATTGAATTGCGTTTTTGAAAGTCTAAAGCTACTCATAGCTGTACGTACAAAACTGGGTTATTGAATTGCGTTTTTGAAAGTCTAAAGCTACTCATAGCTGTACGTACAAAACTTGGTTATTGAATTGCGTTTTTGAAAGTCTAAAGCTACTCATAGCTGTACGTACAAAACTGGGTTATTGAATTGCGTTTTTGAAAGTTTAAAGCTACTCATAGCTGTACGTACAAAACTGGGTTATTGAATTGCGTTTTTGAAAGTCTAAAGCTACTCATAGCTGTACGTACAAAACTTGGTTATTGAATTGCGTTTTTGAAAGTCTAAAGCTACTCATAGCTGTACGTACAAAACTGGGTTATTGAATTGCGTTTTTGAAAGTCTAAAGCTACTCATAGCTGTACGTACAAAACTGGGTTATTGAATTGCGTTTTTGAAAGTCTAAAGCTACTCATAGCTGTACGTACAAAACTGGGTTATTGAATTGCGTTTTTGAAAGTCTAAAGCTACTCATAGCTGTACGTACAAAACTTGGTTATTGAATTGCGTTTTTGAAAGTTTAAAGCTACTCATAGCTGTACGTACAAAACTTGGTTATTGAATTGCGTTTTTGAAAGTTTAAAGCTACTCATAGCTGTACGTACAAAACTGGGTTATTGAATTGCGTTTTTGAAAGTCTAAAGCTACTCATAGCTGTACGTACAAAACTTGGTTATTGAATTGCGTTTTTGAAAGTCTAAAGCTACTCATAGCTGTACGTACAAAACTGGGTTATTGAATTGCGTTTTTGAAAGTCTAAAGCTACTCATAGCTGTACGTACAAAACTGGGTTATTGAATTGCGTTTTTGAAAGTCTAAAGCTACTCATAGCTGTACGTACAAAACTGGGTTATTGAATTGCGTTTTTGAAAGTCTAAAGCTACTCATAGCTGTACGTACAAAACTTGGTTATTGAATTGCGTTTTTGAAAGTTTAAAGCTACTCATAGCTGTACGTACAAAACTGGGTTATTGAATTGCGTTTTTGAAAGTCTAAAGCTACTCATAGCTGTACGTACAAAACTGGGTTATTGAATTGCGTTTTTGAAAGTCTAAAGCTACTCATAGCTGTACGTACAAAACTTGGTTATTGAATTGCGTTTTTGAAAGTCTAAAGCTACTCATAGCTGTACGTACAAAACTTGGTTATTGAATTGCGTTTTTGAAAGTCTAAAGCTACTCATAGCTGTACGTACAAAACTTGGTTATTGAATTGCGTTTTTGAAAGTCTAAAGCTACTCATAGCTGTACGTACAAAACTTGGTTATTGAATTGCGTTTTTGAAAGTCTAAAGCTACTCATAGCTGTACGTACAAAACTTGGTTATTGAATTGCGTTTTTGAAAGTCTAAAGCTACTCATAGCTGTACGTACAAAACTGGGTTATTGAATTGCGTTTTTGAAAGTTTAAAGCTACTCATAGCTGTACGTACAAAACTGGGTTATTGAATTGCGTTTTTGAAAGTCTAAAGCTACTCATAGCTGTACGTACAAAACTTGGTTATTGAATTGCGTTTTTGAAAGTTTAAAGCTACTCATAGCTGTACGTACAAAACTGGGTTATTGAATTGCGTTTTTGAAAGTTTAAAGCTACTCATAGCTGTACGTACAAAACTGGGTTATTGAATTGCGTTTTTGAAAGTCTAAAGCTACTCATAGCTGTACGTACAAAACTGGGTTATTGAATTGCGTTTTTGAAAGTCTAAAGCTACTACGCGTCGAAGGCAGTTCATTTTAGACCTTAGACTCGCCAAACGTCGTAAAATTCATTCCATTGTTTTCATACTGTGGTGAGTTCAAAGGCCTTCCCGTTCCCGTATCCGCATTTTCGTATTTTGGAACCTGGCTCATTTTTTTATCAGATGCTCTTTGATTATTGTCGTCTATTTCTTCATAAATCTGTTCCCCATTCTTTTTGCCAGTTGCATCTCCACTGTCATCGTAACCTTGGTTTTCTTGACTGCCCCCAGCTTTCATCTGTGAAAATTGCCCCATAAATGTCGAGAACTGTTGGTCAGGACGTACACTTTCACTATATCTTTGGCTTCCTTGGCTGTTTCTCTCAGCTTGTGGACCTCCTTGGGAATGCAAAGGACGCATTAATGTATCGTAATGACCTTCAATTTCATCATCTCCCTTGTTTTCTTGCGGCTTGCGGGCAGGGCGGTATAAAGTCGAGTAATGATCATGATTATCGACATTCTTGACGTCTGGCCTCATTTTCCTTCGATTTAAAAACATTGTTGTTATTGCTTGAGGTCTGTAATAATAATGATAATAATATAAAACACGATTTTCGCTCATATTGAAAAGAATACTGGGTACCCAACCTACTGGAACAGTGGATGGTGATTATAGATGATGATGATGATGATGATGAGATGGTGGTGTATATATATGGTTGGTACTAAATACTACATATACGCATTGTGTGCCTTCCTCTAAGGCAACATCTGAGGTCGCTAGAATACGTGCGAGACTAAGCTTGAGCTACAGCTCTACCTCAGTGTAATTTTGTAATTTTGGTGGTTTTGCGCTCCCAACATAATTTTTCAGATTTCAGTGAAAAACTGCAGTTTCTATCAAATTATTTACATTGGTACGTATAGAGGTGTAGTTTTCAAACGAATGAAATGTTGCCCCTGCGACTAATTCAATCATTTGAACTTTTTTCTCCGTCTTTAGTTGATCAACTAACGCTGGAAGTTGTTACCGACATTGTTGTTGCTAGATGTGCACATTCCTCTCGCGCTGACAGCTATGCGCCCCGGAAGCAATAAGTTTCCAGCACGAGAAACAATGTGTAAGGTATGCCTGCAGCTCATTATGGATCAAGTTTGTTTGCATGGATAATATTTCCGTAACTCTTCAGTATCTGCCCTTTCCCCATATACCATTATCCCTTAGCTAAAGTTTGGTTTACTAATGCAATGTAGCCTACGTGCAGACCGACTTTAACTCTGGTTAAGACGGTGGACTAATACAATGTTCGAGTCCTTACCTTTTGACTACTATCACAATAACAACTATCACTACCACTAACAGCGGCAATAGTACAGCTACAAGATATTTCCACAAGGGTGTTCCTGTTTCTAAAACAAAACGAAATAATTACTCATTTGACTCGAGCTGAGCCCCCCCCCCCCCCCCCCCCCACTTAAAGAAAGAAAACAATGATTGTGACTTTGAGTGAACCAACAACTTTGAGAGCATTATTATGAATGTATGTTTTGCAATCATTCTCAAAACCGATGAAAAAAATTAAGGCCACCACAATGAAAAACTATACAAAAGACACCTCTATTGTATAGAAAAATCAACCGCTCAACAAGATGCATGACTGATTCCGAATTTTAATATGACAACTGATTAGACGTAACTGGTAGTGATTTGAACTGCTTGGATGGATAGATTCAAGTACCTTCTTCGTAGCATTGATCTTTTCTGGATGCTCCTTCGGTTTTTGTCGAGTGTCCCTCAGCGCATTTCGTACACGTCATTTTCCCTTCCATATCTTGGTACTGACCGACTGGACATAGGACACAGTCTTTGAAGTTGGAGTGCAGGTGTGTTCCAGCAGGACAGGCAACTGCACACAAAGAAAAAGAGTCAAAAATACTCCCAACTTTAGGGACGAGTTTGGGTCATGGAGAATTTTTAATATTGCCCAGGCTTTTTGGACCTTTACTCTATATAAATTGCAGGTAGCATGTAACTCAGTCGTGTGTGCATGCATACTAAGCAGAAAGCATCAGTGTGAAAGCTTATTTTAAGTAGCAATAATTTGACCTGACAAACAACGCTGATATACGAAGATTTTTTTAAAAGCACTCCTGTGTTTACTTTGACTTGCGTAAAGTCAGTTTTACGTCTATAAACCCTTCCGATGCTTCTCCAAATGCTTCTCTTCTGCTTTGCATTGAAAATTCTTCATTTGAGTAACATTTTAGACGGAAGATAAGTCCGCATGAATGAAAGTGAACGATACAAGGCCTAGGTATTTTTATATTCCCAAGCTGTTTCAAATTCGCCCCATGGAATCCGGAATCCAGCATCATTCCGGATTCCCTTACCGCAAGAGCGATAAATGCAAAACAGGGAAATGAACTTATATCTCACCACAAGAAGTATTGTCGTTGCTGTTTATATAACCATCCTTGCATTGATGTCTTTTTGATACCAGCTTCAAAGAAGACCCACGGGGCTTAACTGACGTGCCATCGATCACCATCGTAAAGTTACCAATGGAAACGGCGTAGCTAAGTTGGAAGGCAACTGCTTCAGCATTTTCAGTGACTGTTGAATGTTGGGAGGAATTTCCCCATTCTGAAAACGCTAATTCAAAATCTATTTCCAAGTTCTCTACGAAAGCCCTTGCTTGCCTTCGAGGCTCGTGGCCACAACGTGGTGCGTTGATATTTTCTATTTTACAGTTGCCCAAAGCAAAGCACTTGTGCTGGTCTAGGGTAGAGATGGAGGTCATAAAAGCCTGTTTAAAACTGGACCTGAGGCGTTGATACTGTTGTGTCGTACGGCAGCTGGATGGGTTTAGAGGTATTGCCATTTCATACTTGTGACGTATTGCGATGGGCTCTGAAGTACCTAAAAAATAAAAATAAAAGCCAAGTATATCAAGCTATTCTGAAGGCAAAGAAATAAGGAAATATTTCTCGGTGAGGTCTAGTGGCCAATCAAATTAATTGGACATTTGCACTCGCTGCACACTGAACGAATATTCTGCGGCAATTTTTTTTGAAAATTGATACTCACGTTGCGTCCAGGTGATCTGGAATCTAGACGCGCAATGTTCATTGGTTACCTGTAAATTCCCTATTTTGACCAGGAATTTCATGAAATAGCAATCTCTACCAGTTGTTTATACTTACTCAGGCATCGTGGTAGTGCAATCTCTTCCTCCCTGTTCCATTTCCAGTCTGTTTCAGGTCCACACGAGTACTTTGTGACATCTTCTGGTTTGAAGCCATAGTTGTCATTGCACTTCAGGGTTGCCATGTGCTTCCCTCCATACGTCCGTTGGACAATTTTTCCATTTTGTAGTTTGGGTAGAGTTGGGCATTCTGCAAAACAAGGCGGTGTTCCATTATTAGTCCAATTCTAAGGCTTTGTTGTTTTTAAACTTGTGTGCAATATCTTCATTGTAAAAAAATTGTACTCGTAATTTCAAATGACGGCTGGTAATTCATATTTCATGTCTTATAGTACGCACGACAAAATTACTCGATTCTGATTGGTCTAGAGGAGTACAATTAGAGCGTTAATTGGTACTCCGCGGGAGTACCAATTAGGTCGCTATGGAAACACGGCCAAAAGCGGCAAATTTCCCTAGTGAAATGAGTGAAATTCCCAAAAAAATCAGTGTTTTATAGATTAAAATGCAAAAATTTCAGAAAACTGTTTAATACACACATAGGAAGGCCTCAAATTATGATAACTAGACAAATTCAAGACGCAATAAATCATGTTTTGTAGTGGATAGTCGTTTTTTCTTTCTAGTTTTCGCCAAACAATTTGAGCTTTGAATGTTCTCGTTTTACTACCTGTTGTCTTCTGTGGTCTTCTCGAAAAATATATTCAACACCACATCTACAATAATTGTACAATATGTAGAAAACAGCTAACAATAGTTTTAAAGCAAATTTCTTTCCGTTTAGCGAAAAAACACAGCGAGTAGAGGCTCGTTTTTTGTTTTGAAAATAGTTAAGATCAAATCTTACCGGCAAACTGTCGAGTAGTTGTAGAGAGACGAATTCAGCTATTTATCACAAGTTAATTGATCCTAAGTTGTCAATCCAGTCTTGAAATAATAAAATCTTCAGATAATTCACCATTCAAAGAAAATAGCAGCGAAATTCTTCAAGCTACAGGAGGGAATAATATCCAAAGCACATGGTCTGATCACGGGCGACTCGTTCACGGCAAGCTGTACTTCAAAACTCTTAACTTGAACGACATATTTGTCGCTTTTATCCCTTTTGATGTTGTCCAGCTAACTTGTTTTCAAAGAAAGTATTTTTGAAATTGTGTTTTAGCAGTTATTAGCAAATGCTAAGAGGAAAAAAACTTAAATTAGCGAACTGTAAACTCTCAACTTTCGCTTAGTTTTCACACAGGACGTTTTCAAAGAAAAGTCGCTTCTTGATTCGCTGTTTAGCTGTCAATACTGTCATTCAATAGTTGTAAACATGCATTAAAATGGCTATTTACTTGAGATGTAAAATTATTTTCTAGTATTTTGTAGTTCAAATCATACATAAAATACTAATCTAAAAAGGTTTTACAGCAACGTTAACACTTTCTATGCTGTTCTTGACTTAGCGTTCTTGGAGAAGAATCGGTTATAGCAAAGGCAATGAAGATGAATGAATGCCTTCGCTTCGCATGTTTTATAAAATTTTGTCGAGTGAACTATAAATAAAAAATCGCACGACCTTCTCGTACAATTTGGAATTAATAGGCACTCGTAATGTTTTGAAAGTTCTTTAATTGCACTCGCCTAAAGGCTCGTGCAATTACAAGAACTTTCAAAACATTACTCGTACCTATTAATTTCCAAATTGTACTCGAGGTCGTGCGATTTCCTCTACTAATAAAATACTGTACACTTTCGTACATTTGTATTGATTGTTAGTGAAAGAGCTGGTCTGGAATGGTCCAGCTGTCAGTTGTCAGTTCAAATTTCACTTATTTGTCATTCGTCAGTTAAATTTCAGGAGTTTGTCAGTTAAATTTCAGGCTTTTCGTAAGTTGTCAGCTAAATTTTAGGACATTTGACATTTATCAGTAAACCCCATTCAGACCCTGGTGAAACTCAATTGCCCGTACTGTCTCAAAAACGTTTTCATTCAATGATGGTACGGTGGAATGGTCATCTAAAGTCCACATGATGAAAAGCAGAAATGTTGTTTTTGAAAGTTCAATACTTACCTTTCGTAGTAGTTGTCAGCTTCTTTTCACAGCGTTCACCATAGAAGCCTTTCTGACATTCACACCGATAAGTCGCGATGTCATCCACACATTTGCCGTTCACACATGGATTTGACACACAGTCATTGATATTGATATCGCACAACCGACCAGTAAACCCTTTTTGACACGTGCAAACCATAGTGTCTCCTTTCTTGTTGCAGTCGACATAATGAGTACAGTTTTGCATACAAAGCTCCAGCGCTGGAAAAATAAATGATGAAAACATCAGTTACGTGAAATGTGAATCAAAATCTACTGCTAAAAGAAAGAAAATATCAGACATGTAAATTAGTGGTGAAACTATCTTGGACTGCTTGCGTCGTTTGCAATTCTGCTAGGGCAATCTGAGAGTCGCTGTCTAGAATACATGGCTGCAAAATTAATAACATCTAGCTTGGCTAAACTTTCTAATGTTTTGCACTAGAGGTATGTGAAAGTGGGATTTTCGTTGGGTCATTGCATGATGCTAAGAAAAACTGTGAAGCTTGGCGCTTTTTATTTGTCTTATTCGTGTTCCATTTGATTTTGATCAAACATTTCGAGCCTTTTATTGCGTGTTTCCCCTGATCGAGAAACGCGATACTGCAGTGAGACTGAAGAGAATATTTTTCCTACCTTTGCAGGACGAGGGAAACTTTCGCACTACGTTGCCTCTAGTACCAAACATAAATCCTATCCAGGAATTGACATCTCCTCCTATTGGCCACGAACACTTGTGCGCAGCATTCCACATATATTCCTGATTGGCTGCGTTCTTCCAGATGTTGACTTGATGCAGAATACCCACGAAAGATTCCGAAGCAACGTATTGTTTTTTGCTCCAAGAGTATTTTTGCCCCAGTATGATCCATCCTTCACCCTTTAGAGAAGGCCCTAAAAACCGAAGTATATTTTAATTCATAACATAGTCTTAGTGTGGTGTAATTCACCTAAACTACTTGGTTTCTGACTTCATTTAATTCCCTTGAGGTTAAGATTTTTTGCTCTGGTTTTAGCCATATAGATATGTATAAAGCCTAACCAGTAAAGAAAGAAATATCACTCAAGGGAATGCGACATGAAGCGAGATAATACTATGTCACTAAGTGAATTGTCAGTGCCGTACAACTCGCTTTATTATTATATTTATATTCATATAACATAGAAAAAAAATATGAAAAAAGCCCTGCACGTGCGGCCTCCAAGGTACTAGATGTTTCTTCGCGAGACAAGAAAAAGTGTTCAGTCGAGTAATGTTTGCGTGAAATGTGCCAAACCATATATGGCATATATGTATGTATGTCCAATTCCAGTTATGAAACAATCAGTGCTCAAAAATAACGAAATGAAGAGAAAAAGACATCACACAACATAATGATATCCATACCTGAGTGAAGATATAGTGTTCTGACATTTTGTCCATCAACAAAGAGGCTGAAAGTGTTTTGCAATCTGCTCCAAGACACGCCAATTAAATGCCATTTTCCATCAAGAATTTCATTTTCATGATGAATGATGTCGTACTTCACACGAACTTTAATGACTTTCGATGTAAATGAAATCTCTACCAGCTCTCCTTGGCTTTCAGGTACCATGTATGTAAACATGGTCCCAGTCTTGTAACGGACGTCTGGTTTTACCCAAAATGCGATTGTGAAGCTTTGCATGTTTGGGACGTTTTTTCTGTCTTTCAATTCAATGGAACTAGTATCTGACTTGTCTTGGAACATCAGGTCGAAGTTGTCATTTATAACTGTGGGTAGCAAAGTTAAAAATGCTGAATTAAACGTTGAAGATAGGCAAAAACAAACAAACAAATAGGCAAGCAAGAAATCAACTTAATACAAAATAAACTTAATGTATCATTCTGATATGATATTCATTTTTGGCCTTCTTGACAAAATCAAGTATCGCAGAAAACCATGATTTATTACTTATGATTTTTCATCAGATAAGTTTGTAATCGTTACCTGTTTCGCAATGCTTTCCAGTGTGGGATTGATGACACTTGCACTCATATCCATTGACTTTATCAATACAGTTTGAGTGCAGTGGACAAGGAGAAGAGGCACAATCATTGATGTTGACGTCACATGTCTGGCCTTCAAATCCAGGAACGCAAGTGCAGTTAAAGGACGTAATGTTATACTCTCTGCATGTTCCCGCATTCAAGCATGGATTGGTCTTGCATGGGTTCTTATCTGCCTCACATCTCAAACCTCCAAACCTGGTGCACAAAGTATATGACATTAAGATATCAAAAAGAACCAGGGTGCACATAGAACACAGAGTGCTAGCAGCTGGCTTGGTGTGTCTTAGGGGCTGTGTAATATGCACCTGTACGTGTAATAGTTTACGCTTTGCGCTTTGTGTTTTGTTTTTCAGAGGGCTTGTCATATGAAATTGTGTGAGAGTTTTTGTTTGGTGTCCTTCGAGAAAAGTTTTCGTCGGGTAGGTTTTGCTTTCTACTCGCAAAATACCAAACTTTTCTTAAAACATTACAGTTCACTAAAGCCTGTATGCTTTTACTTTGGTGCTTTGCTCTCCTTTCACTTTGACAACAAATCATTATTTTGCTTACCTTTCTAGACATTCACACTTATAGCCACCAAAAACATCAACACATGTACCATTGTTCAAACAGGGTTGATCTTTACATGAATACAGTTGATGCTCGCAGTGTGTGCCATTGAAACCATCCCAACAAAGGCACATGTATCCATTCACTTGATCAATACACGTTGCATTATTCAAGCACATATGGCTTTGGCATTCATCGATGTTGTGTTCACATCTGTTTCCTCTGTATCCAGCTCTGCAACTACAGTTATATCCTTCATCTGTATTAGTGCACGTTGCTCCATTTATGCATGGACTTGAAGTGCAAGGCTTAACTTTAAGTGCACAAGTTGGTCCATAGTAACCTTCAGTGCAGTTGCATTTGAAGCCAAGTGGCTGGTTGAGACATTTGCCGTGTTGACTGCAGTTCGAGTTTATGCAATGGTCAGTGATGTTTTCACAATGTCGTCCATAAAATCCTGCAGCACATGTGCAGGTGTAATTTGATACGAGATCAGAGCATGAGCCATTGTTTTGACATGGGTTTTTCGGCTTACAATCATTAATGTTCACTTCGCAATCTCGTCCAGTGAATCCAGATGGACATGAACACAAGTACTGTTTATTCTAAAAAAAAAGAAAGAAAAGTTGAAGAAGACATTTCATAATAGTGCAAGATCTATTTTGCCTTATACACACAAATGTATGTTATCAAGATTTAAAAACAGCACCCACGAAAATGACTGAAATAGGAAAACGTAACGTTACGTACACCCAAAACAAACAAATCCTGGCCCTTCGCAGTATTTTCTGAGCTCCAATTCAATCTGTGAATTAGTCGCGCCCAAAGTCTAGAGGTTGCTACAGGGTTCGATAAAGGTAAGGGTGGTTTTGCCCCGCCATACGGTTGGGATTCTGCGTCTTAAAATTTTGTCCATTTTGTTACCTTGTTTTTGCAAGTTCCTCCGTTGTAGCATGGAAACGAGTCACATGGCTTAATTTCCACTTCACAGAGTGCTCCAGTGAACCCTTCTGGACAAACGCACTTATAGGAGTCCACACCATCCATACACGAGGCGTTATTCCAACAAGGATTGTTTTTACAGTCATCTATGTTTTCTTGACATTCAACACCAGAAAAACCCGGCAAGCAAGAGCATCTAAAACCATTGACACGGTCCTGGCAAGTTCCATTATTGTGGCATGGTCTCGACAAACATTCGTTAATGTTGATACTGCAGTTTCGGCCGGTGTAGCCAGGAGAGCAAATGCATTTGTATTCCGTAGGCAAATTCATGCATTTGCCATTGTTTTCGCAAGGATTAGCTGCACAGTAATCGATTTTTATCTCGCAGTCACTTCCAGTGAACCCAGCGCTACAGGTACAGTGGTAGTCGTTGATATCATCTTGGCATGTCCCATTATTTTTGCAAGGGTTTACGGCACATTCATCAATATTGACTTCACATCGATCTCCAGTGAAACCACCTTGGCATTGGCAACTGTATGCATTTCTCTCATTAATGCAACTGCCATTATTCAAGCAAGGTTCGGACAAACATTCATCTATTTCCATGTCACATGTTTTACCTGTAAAACCTATAAATCGGGAAATAAACTGTATTAGATAATGTTTGAATGTTTGTGTAAAAAAAACAACAAATTCTATAAACTGAAAATTATACGGAATTGACGCGTACGTGGTCATTTTTATTAAAGGAACGTCACAGACAGTACAGCACGCTACGACCGTGCCTTGGAATTTGTACGGTCATATACGGAATTCTCTCTAAATTATATTTACCGTTTTCACAGTGGCAAATAAAAGATCCAAGTGTATTCGTACAGCTAGCGTTATTGGTGCACGGCTGAAGGGCACATTCATCGATGTCTTTTTCACAGTTATCTCCATGGTAACCTGGTGTGCAGTTACAAGAGAATGACCCTATGGCATCCTGACAAGTTGCGCCATTAAGGCAAGGGCTGGATTGGCATTCATCTATCTCGGTCTCACAAGTGCTACCATTGTATCCAACTGGACAATTGCAAGTAAAGCTCCCAATCGTGTTGTAGCAGGTACCATTGTGTTTACAGGGATTTGATCTGCATTCATTGATTTCTTGATCACAGTAGAACCCGGTGTAGCCTGGCAGACACGTGCATGTGTAGTTGTTAATCTGATCATTGCAAGTGGCACCATTAGCACAGTGATGCTGAGGACAGTCATCAATGTTCTCCTCGCACTTTGAACCAGTAAAACCCGCAACACATTGGCACGAAAAGGCATTTAACTAGAAAGAAAAAAAGAAATATTTTTTGATTTTAGTCTTTCCTTTCTCAATCTAGATCTGCTGCTTTTAATAATGATAATAATTCATTAACTTCTATTGCGTGTGTTACATAAGAAGATGCTAGCACGCGCATTTTTCCAATTTACATAGATTGTAGTACAAATTAATTATGACCGTTTGCGAGGGGTGCTCGTTGGAAAGCTCTACATAGATTATTATAATTATTATCTCAAATATTACCTCAACTAAGTGTTTTAATAGCAAATATCAGAGGTTACACTTAATTGTATTCAAACAATTGCTTTAAGTCATGGCACTTGGGAAAGTTTCTATACATTTGCTGTACTGTTGACCCAAATGTGTATACTTGAAGCAATCGATTTAATTGAAGGTAATGCTGCATTTGTAACTCTGATATCTGCTATTTGACAAAGAGTGTACTACCTTTCGAACTAGATTAATTTAGTATCTAAATTTTAATCTAGAAAGAACTTAGGAAACAGTCTACTCGTATACCTTGTCAGTACAGGTCCCTCCATTTAGACATGGGTTTGTTTGACATTCATTTCTCTCCTTTTCACATCTATCTCCTTCATATCCAGGCTGGCAAAAACATTCGTATCGACCAATCCGATCATGGCACGTTGCATTATTCAGGCACGGCGAACTACTGCATTCATCAATCTCTGTTTGACAGACAGATCCAGTAAATCCTACTGCGCATGTACATGTGAAGTTTTTAAGATGATCATGACAAGTGGCATTGTTTTGGCAAGGGATGCTATCACAATAATCAATGTCTTGGCCGCATTGTTTTCCAGTGTACCCTTCTTGGCATTGACAAGCAAAGTCTTGTATTAAGTCTATGCACGTGGATCCATGTTGACAAGGGCTGGAATCACATTCGTTTATTTCTGAAAAGACGAGAAATTAAATGTCAACCGTTCAGTACCTTTGTCATCGATATTGTCTTTGTGAATGACCACATGTCGACTAAGCAAGCCATCTCTTTTCCACCTTACCTTGACACGCCGAAGAACTGTTGCTTCCTTCCTTCAAAGTTGTCTTGGTTCCTGAGCATCTCACACACGATGTTGATTCGTTATTTGGTTGATATGACCGTTTGTCACACTTTGTACATGGTTCAAGACCATTTGGCGAGTATGAACCTGGCTTACAGGGAACTAAGTAAAACAGGGGGGAAAAAAGCATGATTAGGAATTTCAGTAGCACTGAGGTTCTAGTGCCATTTTGAAACAACGTAACGCTAGGTGGTGTGTCTGGTAATGCCTTCCATTGTCCTTCCAAGTGTTATATATATACGTATTTTCTCTTCTCATAAATACCTGAACAATTGCCTAAGCTTGTTGCTCCTGCAGAGTGTGTTGTTTGGTTATTAGGACATATTTGACACTTCAGCTGACCAGCCATGGACTGATAAGACCCCTTAACACAAGCGACACAAGGCTCTAATCCAGTTGGGGAGTAGTAACCTCTTTCACAGTAAGCTATAAAATAATACTTCAGCGTCAGTACTTTGAAAGTATCTAATATTAATAGACCGTAAATGAAAACGTAGGATCAAGTTTACCTTTCATATTACAAGGCACCGGGTGAACTAGAATGTTGAGAACGACCTACAGTTTCTTAATTTTTGTGCCGGTGCGCAATAGATATCGGTTGATTTTGGACCAAGAAATCGATGCAGAATTGGAGAGTTGTTGCCCACCAAGGATTTTGAGCTTTGCATTTTTCACCTTGAAATTTCTCAGACCACTTTTTGGGAAAGTCACTAGGACTCGTAAGAGTTTATTTCAGCATGAGGCGAAAGTAGAAGCATCAAAATTCTCATACCCACGTCACTGGTTGGCTTGCCACTCTTCAATGCAATAATGCTAATTGCTCTGTCTATCTATTCTATACAAACCTTGACAGTCAGTCCTGTTCTTTGATTTTGATTCCACCGTAGACATTCCGACTGGGCAAGAAATGCAGGACCCCTGGCCTTCTGTTTCTTGGTACCAACCTTTACTGCAGTCAATACATTGGCCTAGAGTTGAGTTATGATATGTTCCGATGGGGCAAGCAACTGGAAGAAAAAAGATTAGTATAGTTAAGGTCAATCTAGGTAAGAACGCAAGTCAATGCAACCTATGAATTCGATGAGACACTTGTTGCCAATATGTGAAGAATGTAAACGAGAAATTACTTTATGTAGCTTTATGTCAACCGATGCTGAAGCACACGCAACATTTCTTCGTGGGAAAATAGTTCAAAACTTCAAGGTATAAGCTTAGCGTCCTCTTTTTTCCATTATTCTTATTCATTTTTCTCTCAGAATAGTTAATCAAGCTTAGGCCTACGATTGATACTGACCACATTTCTGGTTCAAGAAGATTTGTCCAGGGTTACATACAAAGGACGTGGGGCTGACTACTAGAGAATCGTTCACAGGGCTGACCACCTGACCACTGATGTTCATCGCCAGACTTCCATTTTTAAGTGACTGTTCCAGTTCTTTCTCAATGGCGGCCATCTCGTTTGAGGCGCTGGCTGAGAGCGACTCTATTTCGGATTTCGTCTTGTTTGAAGCACCACCGCTGTCCAATGAAACTAAAAAAATCGGAAATTGAATAAATCATACAACTGATGCTTTAGAGATGGAAATCTTGTGCCTCTAGGTGAACAGTTTTCACCCAACCCCTCCTCGGGAAAAGGATGGGAGGAAAGGTCATCAATGATAACAGATATGTGATTATGTTATTATATTAGTTCATTACTCATAATATATACTCACGAGAAAATTCAAAGTTGACTTTAAAATTTCTAGAAGGCACAGATCTACGAGTTCTTCGCAATGTAATATCTGTCGAAATCAGAAACAATTTTCATAAATGAACTAATTATGAAGAATGATTTTTGGTCTCAATAAACGACACGGGACCGGAGTGCCATATTATGATCGTGTCAATTGAATGAAGTCTCAGCTGAATACCCATCTTCCTGCAATAATAAGACCCAGTGTCCGGCCCCTCCCATTACCCTCCGACACCATCATCACCGGGTGATTAATGCCGGGTGATGTTTTGATCGGTTGATAACTGGCATGAATGGCAAATTACCTTCCCATATAGATCTTCTTCCTCTCGATGTCACGCCACACTCAACATCCACATTTGTAACGTTACATCTCTCTTTCATTTGAGGATCTGTGCACATTTGCTTGAAAAGTGATTGTTTGAAGATTGCGATGAAATTTTTCTTTATTTGTTCTTGGACGGCTGGGTCGTTACAATCACCTTCGAAGTAGTAAAGAAGGCTTCCTGCTTTTCTTACAGCTCCTGCTACGTAAGTTGCTAAGAAGAGAAAGTGGCCCATGCTTCAATAAATATTATGGATATATTATTCTTCATTCTCGTTCCAATGCAGAGGGCGCGTTGCTTTTGATCAAGAAGCGAAGTACTCCGGGCGAATCCCTGCCTCTGTTTTCTGATTGGTTAACTCAACAATGGAAATAAGCCAAAAGAATTAATATTGTATTCGCAGAGAATCTTTTGCTTCTAGGCATGTGCAAAGACAGAGACCGGCCCAGATGTGAGATGTGAGATGCGAGTGGACTTCCGCTACATCATCCTCGATTCCAATGCCAGCTCTTTACGACGCACTGTGTATATTTCAAGTGTTTTAACTTAAAAGTTAACGAATGAAAAAACAAAAACAAAAACGTTTTCACGTACCTGAGCAATCAGGTAATCCATTTGGTGGAGTCCAACGTCCAGTTGTTCCGCACACCCACATCACTCCAAGACCAATATTAACAGCAAAGTCATACTTGTTATTACAATGTGGAGTACAGTAGCGCCCAAAAGCCCAAGTATCACACGCCTTGGCTCCATTTTTTGGCGATGTCAGAGATGGACATGGTGTTGCTAAATCAATATACATCAATATTGATTACAAAATCATAATCTCGAAGAACACTATTTAAAAAACATATGGCTTTTTACCAAGCTGCACGTATTTTACTATTTATTAATAGAGAAGTTTAAAGCATTAACTACATTAACTATGATTTTAAAACTGCAGATTTGCACTCATATATTGTGGTATAAAATTTGCCAGAACGTTTCCAGAAACAAACAGGATATGGTACATTTCTTAATGGCATTTCCTTCAAATCATTAATTTGTCAACAACGATGTTAACAAGCCACGTTTGAGTCATTGTGACAAAACAACTGGTCATAAGTTTTGCTGGACGAGAATGGGCCTATGAATAACGAAAAAAACTTTCATTGTTTTAGAAGCAGAGTACGTTCTACTAAAACTTACGTTTTACAGTGATGTTAAAGGTACACACAGCAGGTTGGTTGTCAGGGTTGTCGTCATATCCTCTACAGTGAATGGTCCACACGCCCCAGTAGAAGACGGTTCCTGATTTTCGATTGCAATGCGGAACGATTTTTGCGTTACTGTTATCAACGAATATCGGTGAAGTCCATTTAACCTTTTCTGCCATTTTTGTTGCCCTAACAGTTTTATTTGGTGGGCAGTAGGCAACTCTTGGTCCTATATTATCTGTTGGGAAATTGTTAGAAATAAACCAAAAATATAATCAATAACAGTGTCATCATTAGTCAACTTCTTCCATGAGTTTGAAAGTTAAGTTTAAGTTTATGGAAGAAGAACTTTTTAGGACATTTATTTTCACAGATATACAAACCTTCAACAATTATCTTGAACGAGCACTTTCCGATGTTTCCTGCCTTATCCGTTGCTTTGTACTCTATTGATACTGTTTTGTTAATAGAATATGGTGGTACAGCATCTGCTGGCTGAACCGCTATTGTAGGGGCAATACGGGAATTGTCCTCAGCAACTGGAATGGTCCAGTTGGCAGTAGCTGTTCCATTATGGCTCAAGGAGATGCGAATATTTGATGGGCAGGACTTGGTGAATACGGGTGGTGTTTTATCTGAATTAATGGAAAAACAAATTACACATTTAAAAAAATCGTGTCACTTGCAAAAAAAATGCCTGCATTTTCATCTTCAAACGACAACAACAACCTCGGTGACGACGACAACGACAGCGGCAAACACAGCAGAAGCGACAGCAACCACGAATGGATTACCAAAGAAATTCATCGTCAATCTTCAAAGGAACAACAACAATATACTACACAACCAACGACTTTAATAAAAATAGGCACAACGACAACCAACAACTACTGTAAGAGGAATACCAACGAAGACCACATCAGAAACACCAAATGAGAAATCGACCGACGTACCCTGACATTTTATAATGGTAGCTACATCATGGTTCCATCTAGAACTTTTGCCACACGTTATGACTGGAGTACCAGCACTTTGAACATATCCATTGTAACAGCCAAACAGACATGTTGTATCAATAACTGGTCCATTGCTGGCTACACACATTGGAGGATACACGTAACCATTTGCTGGTGTTTGGAGAGGAGGACAGCGATTTACTGCAACAAATTGGCAACAAGCAAATAAGAACTTCACTAATGACATAACGTTAACTGGTTGCTAGCATATATTCCTGTTGGAATCGAAAACATTTTTTTCTAGTGACGGTACAAATACATATGTGAATTGTACATAAAAGCTCACCAACAGAAATGAGGAACAGCTTAAATCAAAACGAAGTTTGAAATAGGAAATCCTTACTTACTTGAACAGAACGGCATAGTCCCGCTCCAATATCCCTGAAGTTGTCCTTGATAGGCCTTGCACGTCCTTGAACTAGAGCCGGTGATGTTATAACCAGCATTGCATTGAAAATGACAAGTAGAACCATAGGTATTCTTGCATACACCTATAACTCTCCCGTTAGTGATGTATGATGGATGAGAATAGCATCGAAGAACTAAGAGAAAAATTAAAAGGTGAAACAAGGAATTACAAAAAGAAGCATACACCGTTTGTTGAGCGATTAAAACATTTTCCAGAATCCGATTCATCTCATAGTATATCTAATTTGTAATATGTGAAGTTTGTTCAATTCAAACAGAAGATCAAGATCCACCTATATCGTATAACATATTCTAACCCTATGCAATGCAGTATTGATCACTCAGCTTACTTTTTACTTCGATATAAAATCTGCAAGCCGCCTTGTTGCCCGATGCGTCAGATGCTGTTATTGTTATCAGGTGTCTTCCTGCTGTGTAGTTTGTCTTTCTTCCTTCTACTGTAATGGTTGGCAATTCGCCTGAATTATCTGTAGCATTGATTGATGGTATGACTACCTGTGCTGTATCTTTGTTTTCCTTCGCAAAAACATCAATATTGTATGGACAGAATGTTGTGAATCTGGGTCTCTCGATGTCTGCAAGACGCAAGTAATATACAACAAGTAAGCAGATCAATTACAAATCATATTGCAAGCAACTATGCAGGGCAGCAACCACAGATACCAATCACCTTGCTTGTCACTCAAAATATCACCCACTAACCATGCAAGCAAACACACCATTGGGAACAAAAAAATTGAAGTAGGTGAAGTCGGCTTTCATGGATAACAGCTGAATCAAATGAAGAAACCGCCAGCCACCTCAACCGCGACCACCTCACCACCAAGCCAATTAACGAAACAGCAACTAACAAACCTACTATAGGCAAGTTTGCAAGTCATGCAGCTAGCCAACCAATCCATCATATTCTGCAGCTGAACAAACTGACCAACAGCCAAACATAGTGATGACCAATATAATACATGTACATTCATAGCATCTAGTTTATAGAAGCATTTACCTCTACAGCTCACGTTGCTTTGGTCATTCCACTGACCATTCGCCAAACAGGTTCTTATGTTTGATCCCACCAATTGATATCCACTTCTGCACGTGAACTGGCAAGTAGTTCTGTATCCAGCTTTATTGTAGCATTCATTGGGAATGATGCGTCCATTGGCAGGTGCAGTAAGGGCTGGACAAGTGATTCCTACATCAGAATTAAAGACAAGTAAATATTAATTCGTGTATGAGATTTATGATAAAAAGATTAAATGCTGCTAACTAAATCTGCCACCAGAATGAAACTAAAGTAATGTCATTTGAAAGACGTTCAGGAAACCCAAGAAGAATTTCATTTTGGCTCACTATCATCCAATCTAAGTACCTTGCATGACTAAGAAAGTGCGTGTATGAAATCAATGTCCTTGGTTGTCAAAATTGACATTATTTCTTCATTGGCAACACTGATGTTATCTTTCCTTACAACTTCTTTGCGAAACGAATGATTCTATAACTTTTAAGAAACAAACCTTCACATTTTAATGGCGTTCCTGACCACGTCCCGTTCAGCAAACACGTCCTGCTGGTAGAACCGTTCACGACCCGCGAACCAATGTTACAGTAGAAGAGACAGTTTTCTCCGAATGTGTTTCTCGAACATCCTGACTTGAATCCATTCACAGGGTTACCAAGGTTGGGACACGTAATTGCTATGTTTAAAGGAAAGATAGACAGAAATTAGGATTGCTTAATGTCATCACGTGAAGGGCAAGTTCAAAGTAACTTGAGTTTTATTAGTCTTACAAAGTCTGTTCTAACTAATATTCAAACCTTCGCAATAGGTTGAGTTTCCCGTCCAATATCCCAGTGAAAATGCGTTCTTTTCACATGTACGTTTCTGTGAACCTCTGAGTGCGTATCCAAGGTTACATACAAACTGGCATTCTGATCCAAAGATGTTCTTGTTTGGGCATTGCATGGATCCTCGCAATGGCGTCTGGAGCGCTGGGCAAGTTACAACTACAACGGGACATACAAAATAAATTAAAATTATTACACTAAATATCAAGATTTAATTTGCTCCTCAATCTCAGTGCCCTAAACCCTACCTTGGACGCTGACTTGGAAAATGCAAGACGCACTGTTCCCAGACTTATCAGTAGCGACGTACTTGATGGTGTGATGGCCTGCAGAAAATAATTCGCCGGGCCGTTGCCCATGGTGACTAATTGCTGGGCTGCCAGGGGCGTTATCCGATGCTGTAGGAGCGGTCCAGTTCACTTGAGTTGACCGGCTTTTTCTATCAGCAAAGACCCTTATGTTTGCTGGACAAGAGTTGAACGTTGGCATAGAAATATCTGGAAAACATTAAATAATGCCATCTTTAACACGGCACACATTTTTGGTACTCCTAAGTCCCTGCTTTTTTCATCACACCATGCATTCCCTTTTTCATTATTATTTTGTTCACTTGACAATTTTTTATCCTGTATAACAAATATCATTTCTCAAATGTTATTACTTTTTACACATCCCCGTTCTAAACAATGTCCGCTTAGTCCAAACACACTGATTGACACCGAGACGAAAATTTCATCACAAACCTCTACAGTAGGGATTTCCAGGAGGGGACCATTGTCCAGTGCTGAAACACGTCTTGGTGGCTGTGCCCAGCAGTATGTAGCCTTTACCACAAGTATACCGGCACTCATCTTGGTATTGAGACTTTTGGGAGATGCAGCTGTAGTTTGAGATATTCAGACCCTCTGTCAATGGAGCTAAGGCAGGGCATGTCACCACTGCAAGAAAATGCACACAAATAAATCTGATGTAGAATTCATGATGGCATTAGTAATTATGTTTTAACGATACCATGAGTATTAATCATAGTAATGAGCCAAATGTTGCACACGAAAAATATTTGATTATAGCATGTGCTGAAACGTTTCCTTCTTACTAATATGTTGGTGCTCTTTCGATTTCTGTGCTTCACTGATTTTGACACGACTGCTCGATTCAGTGTTTGACCTATTGGTGCAAATTGACACTTTTGTATGCTGTTCTAAATTTCGTAATGATATGACGTAAAAAGCATATGATGACTTACGTTCACAAACCAGTTCGTCTCCACTCCACATGCCGTTAGACTTACAGGTTCTTATTTTGGAACCAGACTTGGCTTGATAACCAGTTTTACAATTGAAGGTACAGTAGGTTCGATATGAAGGGTTGGAGGTAGAGCAGTCAATACCAGTTATTGTTGAGTGTTTAGGCTGAACTAGTTTAGGACATGTGGTCTCTGGATATGAAAATAGAAAGACATCTTATTCAATATAAAACCATTGCATTGGCAAGTACACTTATGGTAATATATACAAAATGCACTCATGCAAACAAGCCTGAGACACAGACAAGTGAATGAACAAAAAAATGAATTACCGAACAAGAAACCAAACCAAACCATACAAGCAAAGAAACGATCCAAACAAACTAACTATAATAAAGAGTCGGCCGAATCAAGGATCAAGAATGCACGAAAACTTTGACATCAACAGAAATGTACAACAGCAAAACAAACAAACATACCAACAAACAAGAAACACACCAAAACGAAGCAAAAGCATAGCAAAGGGACAACTAAATAAACTATGCATAAACAGAAAAAAATGTGCTGCACAAATTTTGATGGACACCTACTCTGACATGTTACATCAGTCCCA
This sequence comes from Anthopleura sola, assembly GCA_023349425.1. NCBI lineage: Eukaryota > Metazoa > Cnidaria > Anthozoa > Actiniaria > Actiniidae > Anthopleura > Anthopleura sola. The sequence goes on along the minus strand of JALHLI010000006.1, from coordinate 4,296,332 downwards.
GTCCATTTCACCGCGTTTGAGCCGCCTTCTATGACACATTCTCTTGATGCACTGCCAGTTAGATTATATCCTTCGTTGCACTCAAAGCTGCACTTTGAGCCATGGAGATTAGAGCATATCTGTGGTATGGTTCTACCATTCGTAGGAGGAGAGACAACAGCACAGCGCCGAACTGAATTCGAAAGAAAATTACATGTAAGTATAAAATCACAGCAAAGACTGATCATTATTATCACGTATCTAACAAATCTCGTTGTAAGACCTACTTTCGCCCTGATGATTCACTAGAAGTGCGAAAGCTCGGTAAATTATTAAAAAATCGTGGAAGAAACAAACGTAAACAACATGCCTATTCCCACGTACAATAACATTTTAGACAAACCTTGAACTGTTATTCTAAAGCTACAAGTTGCTGTGTTTCCACTAGTGTCTTTTGCTGTATAGGTCAGATAACGACTTCCTTCTGGGAAATCATAAGAGGTAGCACTGGGTGGAATGTAACTCGGATACACTGTCATTTGCGGTACACGACCGTCGTTATCTTTGGCTTTAACTGGTTGCCAACTAACGGTTGCTTTGGTTTGCATTTTGTCTGCATAGACATTAATTTCTTCGGGACATGATGGGAAAACTGGTTTCGTGAGGTCTGTAAATTAAGAAGAACTAGAGTTAGCAATGGCTTTTGTTCCTCTCTCCTTCCTTCCTTTACTTCTTTCCTGCCTTCTTTCCTTCCTTGCATCCTTGCATCCTACTTTCCTCATTCCTTTCTTCAGTTCCTTGCCTTCTTTTCTTCACTCCATTAATTTCCCTTTCATTCAATTTTTTTTCCTATTTCTTTCCCTTTCATTCAATTTTTCTTCCTATTTCTTTGTTTCTAAAGTTACTCAACCAATGCATGCAAGAGTACATTGTAATTGAGCTGCATCTGCAGTTATGTTTTTGGAAGAAACTTCCATTTGGATATCATAGTTTTTACCTCTGCAATAGAAACTACTTGGCCTCGTCCATCTTCCAGCCGAGCATAGTATTTGGTATTGAGATCCTGAATATTGCACCAAGGAGTAGCCATTTTTGCATGCCAAAGTACATACTGTGCCCTCTCTTGGGTTGGCTGTGCATTCTGGAGGCGTAACCGACCCGTGGAGTGGTATAGATATGCTACTGCAAATTATAGCTGTGCAAATGTATAGATATTCATAAGTAGATCGCAGGGGCGGATCCAGGAATTTTCAAAAGGGGAGGCCGGACAGGATCAAATTAGGGGCGTAGCGTGGCCATTTTGATAAGACACCTAAAAAGTCGCCGAAGCAAAAAAAAAAAAAAAAACAACGTGGCGCACTACAATGTTGACACTGTTCCATAAATTATTACCAAGTTGTAACACATTAATTTTAAAAGGGGGGGCCGGATAGGATCGAATTAAAAAATAAAATAAATTTCCTTAATGCATGAGGCAGTAGAAAAGCAAAAAAAAAAAAAACCGGCAGCTAAAGAGGGGGCCGCGGCCCCCCCGGCCCCCCCCTAAATCCGCCCCTGGATCGTACACTTAAAATTTTTGTTAGTATTAATCCGAAATGCTTTTCTCATTAAAGTAGTTGTCTTCTAGTAGAGCCTTATTCCCCAAGACATCGTGAACAAGATTCATTTTTATTTGAAGTGAATATCAGCATAATGACTGTCAGCTCGAAAGGGCCTAGACTAAGAATGTATGCTCTTTAACCCCTCTGTCTAAACTTCAGAAAATGCATTGACGGTACTTGAAAAGCATGCACTCAATCAGCTGCATGATAAAAGTCTCTGAATCTCTTTATATATCTGCTCCAAATAGTAGTCGAACACTGACTATTATCTGATGTCAGCCAAAAACAATTTTATTGAAAATTTGCTATTCAGCTGATGAACATTCTAGGTCATTCCACACAAGATAGGAAATGACGTCGAGTGAAATCGCCGAGCAACATTTGACCTCAGTACTTAATTAAGGTCCTGTTACACTGTGCAATTATCTCGGCAACTTATCTCGCAATGCTTGAAAATGTAGCGTTGTAGGAGATGAGGTGCACTGCAACGCGATCTCAGCAGCTTGCAACGATTTGAAAAATACGCCTTAAAATTGCCAGAAAAGTTGCTATAGACTGGGGTGAAATACTGTGCAATAGCTTTGCCAGTTGCTGCAATCCGAAAAGAAGAACTGAGTTTTACTTCGTGCAACGCTACGCACAAAAAAAAATGCGAGGCAACCCGTGTCATACGGTGTAGTTCAGTCTCGACAAACGTGGTGAGGGAGCATTGCGTGACGACCCTAAAAACAGCTGCGGGGGAGACTAGGCGTTGAGAGACAAGCAGTTGCTAAAAAAATTGACTAGTGTAACTGAACATGGCCTTTATACCAATATCACAACAATGGAATTTCATGTTATGATAATATAAATTGCCGCGGCAAACAAACCTCTGCATATTGGGGGATTGCTAGGTATCCAGTTTCCATCAGAACCACATCTTGTTGTCGTTGATCCTTCTAAAGTATAACCCGGTTTACATTTTGCCTGGCAAGTGGTCCCAACGGATGCTGCATTGCCATCATCACACGACGAAGATGTTTTGGCGCCATTTTCTGGGGCTGGCCAATCACTGGTCCTGCATGTTATCGCTATGAAACAAAATTATAGAATAGAATTTCTCCTGTTCAGTCTACATCATGAACTGAAAATTCGCTTTCTTACTTATCTCTTATTATTTAGCTATTTAGGAGCATGTTTTATTTACCTACGAATTACTTAGGGTTAAGCCCGGGGGGGGGGGGTACTACCACCCCAACTTGGGTGGGGGTGTACCGCCAGGTCCTCAAAACCCTGACCCTATCCCAGACCTAGAATTTTGATTTCATATACCCTACCCCAGACTAAACCTACATTTTGTTGACATGCAAAAAACGATTATTCAATAGATTTCAATAACTATTTGACAATTGTTTAATTGAATTTAAATCGTTATTTTTTGTGCCGGCAGAAAACGTAGCCTACCAGGCTAAAACAACTAAAACATAACCCTATCCCGGAAAAGATGTCAAAAAGATACCCTATCCCAGACCAAAACCTTACCCTTCCCCAGACAAATTGTAAAAAAATGATACCCTACCCCAGACCTAAAAGCCAAAAAACCATACCCTATCGGGCGGCACATGCCCGTATAGCAAATATAGGGGAGTACCCCCCCCCCCCCCCGGGGGGTTAAGTTGCCTTGCCTGGTATTAATTAGCTGAATAATAAATTATCTTATGACGAGCTTTCAGTAGAGCATAGTGCAAACACGACTATAGATATTTCTTTTGAAAATTTTCCTTTAAGCAAGCAAAAATTCAACACAAGACGGAAATGACTTCTATATTGACCGTAACCTCATATGGTCAATGATCGCGCTTGGCTCAAGATTTTGACTCACCTATACAGTTGTGCCCGTCTTTGATATATCCATCCCTACAAGAGCATTCGTAGCTCCCATAAATGTCTCTGCATTGATGTTGGCAACCACCATTATTGCAGCTGCATTCGTCGCAATCGTGCTCTCGATATTCAGCTCCTTCGCACCACCTACCACCATGAGCCGGTGATGGGTTGTTACAATATCTGCGTTGCGTGACTGTCCCACGACAATTGCAACCATTAAAGTCGACATACGGACGCCATGCACCCCAGTTTCCATGAACTATAGTGATAAAATCAAAGATTAATAATATATAGATAAAAATAAAGATAATACAAAAAAAATGGCTGGTACGAATATGATAGTTGTTGGGATGATGATGATGATATCTAAGAATGGTGGTTGTAGTCATGGGCTTTTGACATCCGTGTTATGACTGAAATCGATTCTATAATTTTTTTTTATCAATATTGACTGCAATATTGTCTGCTGGTTCGAGCTAGCAATAATTAATTGAAGTTTTTCCTGTTTCGAGAGAAGGTTATATTACACGTCGCAGGGAAAATTCCCTGCCAGTTGGTGGAACGGACCACAGTGATATGGATCGCTAACTACTTGGAATTCATCCTATGAGTATAATATCCAAACTCCAATATCGACGTAGACAAAAACCAATAAAGTAATAATTTTAAAGTAAAAAAGAAAGACAACTGATAATTCCAGAAAATCCGTGAAGAAGCGAAAAAAAGGGTAAAGGAAAACAACAAAAGCCAAAGCTAACGTGAAACTGAAAGTGAAAGTGAAAACGAAAACGAAACCAAAAGAAACCGAAGAAGACAAACATCAGATAATAAATTAACTGATATTGCTGCACAAAATCCTAGTACAAAGTTTGGCGATTATATTAAACAAAAACTATCAAAGTTTTCAATAATGTTCTTTGAAGAAGCATAAGCAGTATGAATTGACTATTTTTTACTGGCAAACTTCGCGGTCACCCAGCCAAGCTAAGTTATTTGATATGAATATGAATATGAATATGAATATGAATATAACTTTAACTTATTTCCTTTCTAAGTTATTTGATCTTCGTTTGGGCATCTGAAATTCCCAAGCATATAATATACGAAACGGACAGAAATTGTTAGATTTTAGGTATTACCTCACGAGTTGGGCAAAATATTAGTAAACAAATACTTTGAATGCAAAATTTGAAACGTTTTTAAAGCATCTGAGAACGGCAGAGCATGAGACGGGATGAGAGCATAGCACCTTTACAGCAACTTACTTGAAAGCGAAAAACTTGAAAAAAGCAGATTGTTCACTGTATTTTCGATTTTCTACGCTATCATTAGAACAAATATGTTCTTATTTTCCAAAAAAAATTATACGGTTCTTGAACGCAATGATCGCAACATGCAAAAGCTGTAACAAGTTGCTGTGCAAAGCAGATAAAGACGCAGGCAATTGAAGGTGCAGAAGGTATTGCTCATCAAAAACTTGCCAGTTGCCGTAGAGTCGCGCTCAAACAGCGACAAGTGTGCGTGTTTTACGTTTTGGCAATGAAATGTATTGTACATCTCGAACAATCGCGAAACGCTAGGTCGCAACTTATTCCACAGCGGTTTTCTGTGACATGGTCTACAATTCTTTTTTCAGTTTTGATAGCGCAAATAACCTGAAGTGGCCAGAGCGTATACTGATATATTTAAGGGAAGTGGGTAATTTGATGATTAACTACAGTTACAATCCGGCTATATTTTGCCAGCTAAAGAGCGATTACTATAAGCTCGAAAACGATAATTAATTTTGATCCAAATTAAGCTGGTTTTATCCCCGTCAGTATAATATATATTTTTTACTTACTTGGAGCCCTTCGACGTCGTCTTCTGCAGCAAGCATGGCATGAAAAAAAGAGAAACGAAAAGAAAACTATGAAAAGAAGACTTTTGCTCATGATTGGAGTGATAAATGGATCTTATCTCGAAACCACTCGACGACTTATGCTCTGAAAACCAAACACAAGACGAAAGTAAACGTTGTCATGAACTCGTTCGCAGACCGAAATAAAATACTAATTCCCAGAAGAGAGTGTTCTTTAATCTTTGACCTCGTTACAGCTCAGTTACTTATACCAACATCCTGTTTAGAGTAAGTTGTCATTGTTATTTGCATGAGGAAAACACATATTCAAAACGCCATATCTCCGTTGCTTTTTAACCAATTCCCATGAAATTTGGCGTGTTAACATCTTTCTTGCTGTCCTATCGAAATTGAAAGCGAAATTATGATACCGTCGAAAATCATTTTTATGACGTCATCACTCCGTTACTCTATTTTTATTCTATTGAATATGGTATTTTTCATTTCTTCATTATTGGATCAAGGTTATACCTTTTCAAACAATCATCCTTAAGCCCTAATCCTTAAATCAGTTTACTGATCTGCAGTATTAGAGAAAATGTTATTGTTATGATAAAGGCCATCACAAGAAATTTAATTAATTCAAAAGTATAAATATGAATATTTCTATACACTGCCATGCACGGTTAAAAATAATAATGCCGTGGGAAGTTTTCATTTTATTTTCGGAATTATAAGGTATGTTATTAATATCCATAGAGACAAAACTCATAGAAATAAAAAGAATTAGTAGAAAAGAAAACGAAACTACTCAAGTGACTTAAAAAACAATAAATTCTGCGAAAAAAAAATCACCTTGGGAAGTATCATAATAAGTTAACTAATAAGACATGTCTGGACTTGTATGCATCGTCGAAAACTTTGATTTCTAATTATTAAGAAAACGTTGTTATGCCTAGTTTTATCTACACTAACTGAATCTTAAAATTCTACAAGGCTTCCATTTAGAAGCTTACGATCGACTTCCTGTCTATAAGAATGTTTTTTGTGTAATGGAATGTACTTAAGAAAAAAAAAATGATTAAAACTTTGATGAAATTATCCTGCGTTTAGCAAAAAAGAAAATAAATAAATTGAAGTATTTAGATCAAGAAAGGTAATGGACAAATTCAAATTGTAATCTGCAATGCGATTTTTCTATTATATACTTGGAATCCAAGATTTTTTTTATTATTATTATCAAGTTGCATGCATCACTTAGCCTGTAAATAAGCCCAAGGTAATATTGTACATTCTTGAGATGTTCGCTTGAAAATCTTAACTTATATTTTAACATACCACCTTGAATTTTTGTTTCTAGTAAAGTATTTACAAAAGGAAAATAAAATTTTGACTCCAAGCCAAGTCTGGTGAATATTTATTACTTTTCGGGAGGTTTTGTTTACACTTGATATGTAATTAGGGGTTTTTCCCTCAGTAAGTGATCCAGTCAAGACGTGCAGACATTCATGAAATCAAGCAACCTCAGCAACATTCAAGTTCCTACTTGCAGCTACGTACCTTAAAATGGAGCAAAAATTCCCGTTAAAAACCTACTTTTGAGGTAGGAACATCAAATTTTTGGATTTTGCTGATGAATATGTTTCACATTTGAAATTGACTTTCCTTACCCGTTCAGACATATTCTTAAAGGAATTCGAATAATAATCAATTATTTACTTCAAAATTATTGATCCAGAATAACCTTAGAGTACTAAAATATTGGCTAAAACATTTCGAAAGCGACATTTTGGTGAATAGGCATTAATTCAGTTCTGTACATTTTTTTTCTTCGTTTTAGAGAAAAAAATCTGGATGTTTTCTTACTCAGTGCAGAGTTGATACCACCAAGATGTCCTATCAAGGAATCTGTTTCACCGTAGTTTTCTTCGGCATTTTAGCAACAGGTATATATGTTTTTAATTAATTTTTCTTTAGTCAGTGTGGTGTTTAGTTGTTTTCTATGCGTAATGACCAAGTCAAATGAGCAAGCTAATGATCATCTTCACATGCACACGGTTTAGGTATCCACTGGCATGGCGCAGATTAATTAAATTAATTTTCTTTAGTGTGGTGTTGTGGTGTTTCTATGCGTAATGACCAAGTCAAATGATCAAGCTAATGTTCATCTTCACATGCACACGGTTTAGGTATCCACTGGCGCAGATTCTAGAACGGTTCGACGAGTAGGAGGAAGTAAATCTTTTGTCTTCGATCGGTTTCCTGACAGAAGCGTTTCATCCTGTGCGATCAGTTACTGTTTGCTTTATGTCAGTTGATATAACGAAAAATGTAGATTTTTTTTTGTACAGATTTAATGGGATTTATATGAATATTTTTATGGTTGCTAAGATTTGATTTTCTGTCTTTCAATATGGTAGCCTAATTAGTTCAGTAGGACAATTTTTACAGTGAGGACACTCGAACCATGAACACTCGATATTTATATGTTTTTTATTTTATGAACTTTCTACTGCTTAAAACCTTCTGAAAATGAAGCACTGAACTCAAATAATCATATTGTTCAAAATATATCATATTTCCAATCGATTCACACAAGGGATAAAGGAGAAAAAAGTATGAAAAAACATCAAAGTGTTCACGGTTCGAGTGTCCTCGAAAATATGAGTCTAAAAGTTTCAATTCATTGTCTTTTTGCTTCATTTTGAAATCATCTGAAGTAATATAGGTTTACGATACCTATCTTAGGTCAACACAGAGCTCGATCCCTTTCTTTAGTAATGACTTCATCTTGTCATTTTAAGATAGTAGTTGTTTCTTACTGTGCGAAAATTATACATCGCCTAAGAAATCCTTTTTAAGTCACCTAGGACAAAAGTTCTTTATTTAGCACATTGTTCCCTTTCCACGCCCGCCTCGGCTCGTCTTGCAACGCACATTCAACAGATTCAAGCTAGATGTTGATAACCGTTGACGTAAATAGCCTCGTTCTGAAATTAAAACTAAACCTTTGAGCTAGACTTGCTGTTTGCACGAAGGATTGTTTTTTTTAATTTTTACTTTTTCATATTCATCAGCTAACATGACCACTAAGTCTTTCATGACTTCATTTTCTAATGAATTTATTTTTGAACAACCCAAGGGCAAAAGTTACGCTTTGATTTATTTAATTAGTTTATCGTGCAATTTATTCCCCTAGCTCCCGACTCGATCGTCTTGCTACGCAGCACCTAGTCAAGATGTGTCTAAGCAAGTCACACATAAAGAATCCTCTGGAATTGAACGCTCCACTTGTTTTGACAGAAGGATGTTTCTTACTTTGAATGTTTGTCAACCCGTCTTTTTTGGTTTCATTTTCTAAGAACTGCTTCCAAATGACGATGTAATCCTATCTAGTGCATTGCAGAAATTCTTTATCAATTACATAGGCTTGTTCTTGGTTTGTATGTTTTTCAACCCGTCTTTTTTGGTTTCATTTTCTAAGGATTGCTTTCAAACTTCTAATGATGACGATGTAACCCTATTTAGTACACTGCACAAATTATTTATCAATTGCATAAGCTTGTTAAAAAGATTGAGTAAGCACAGGCAATACAATGGAAACGAAAGCCAAGTCTTTTTTATGTTTCATTTTCTAAGAAATTCTTCAAAACTAATGCCCTAATTCAAAGAATTTCAGCAATGCATAAATATCTTTTCATTAAGTTAATAAAAAGATATTTATGTACTGCTGAAATTCTTTACAATAGTTGTTTAAAAAATGCTTTGAGTAAGCACGCAGGCAATATAATAGAAACGAAAGTTTAGAAACAAATCTGAAATTTAAACGAGAAGACTTGCATAGCCCAGTTTAAAGAATCGTGTACCTTTGTTATTTATCAACCAACATTGGCACCAAGATCTTTTTTTTTTTTTTCTTCAACGGAATTATTCCAAAGTAATGCCCTAATGATCATGAGATGTATCTTTAGTGCATAGCAGAAATGTCTTAGAAAATTGCATACGCTTCCACAACTTAATACTGAAAAAAACTATGTTCAACAGCAACTACAGCAATTTATTTGCAATCTAAAGAATATGAAAATTACATTGAATAATAACAAAATAATAAAAACGAGCACAGTTACCTAAGATAGCTAGAAAGCTAAACGAGTTAGGCAGCTAAAAGTTCAGAGAGTCTGTTAGTTAAATGTTTATCTATAGATGGTATGGGAAATAATTAATTTACTAACTAATAGGACAAGAAGGCACGAACAGAAACACACAGATGCACAAAAAAAGATACGAAACAAGAAAAGGGATTAAAAGAAGCACTCACAATGTAAGGGAAAGAAAAGCTTATGGAATAAGTCATGATCAGAGAATATTTAAGAGCTCTGGCTTGGTACTAAAAAACAAGTCTTGTCTTAGTTATGTCTTATTGATTATTAAACACACAGCTCAAGCATGTCAACAGCCTTGCCTCTTCGTGTCAAACACGACAAACATCTTAGCCGTTCGAGCCGATTTAACTTCCTCAACACCAGTCCTCCGTAAACTCAGCCGCGCAGTGGCTGTAGATGTACACGTGACCCGTGGACTCATATTCTGGAGTGACGTGACGGAAAAAAGAATAAAGAGAGCCAACATTGATGGAAGTGATGTTAAAGCCATTGTGAAATACTTCATCGGTGTATGTGATGGATTGGCAGTGGAATGGACGACGGATCTCATCTACTGGAGTGACACAACTTTGAATAACATAGAGGTTGCACGTATTGATGGATCCAACAGAAGAACCCTTATTTCTGACAACCTTGATGAACCACGGGGAATTGCAGTAGATCCACTGTCCAGGTATTAGTATAGTCTAGCTGCTGTGCTGCTACAGTTCCAGATATCTAGAATCCCCTTGGTGCATCAGTACCAAAGATGCTCTTTTGGTATCTTAAAATATTCGCAGTCAAAGGAGATGGGCCATTCCAAGATCCAAAGGAAATGCGGGCAGACATCAATTAACAGATATAGACAAACATGTACAAACAGCAACAATAAAAAAGGGTGCTATCGATGGCATCGCCAACTGAGAGTATCATTGAACACCTTGGCTTCGAATGACCTCTCACTCTTTCATTTGCGAAATTTTTCTGAAATAAATAAAGCCATCAAACATTTTGAACAAGAACACTAATGGCAAATTGAACTTCTTCCATACACTTATATTTTTGTATTTTTACTTGCGCTTGTAAAACCTGATTACTCAAAAGTTCAAACTGTCTTACAAAACTATTATTCTAGTGAAGAGACTAGTTGTGCAATAGACCATTTTCGAGATGCGCGAGCGCTTTCAAAAATTTCGCAGGCGCAGACATGAAAAAGAGGCATTTTCTGGCAGAGTCAATAGCGCGCGTGATCTTGCCCGAAAATGCCTCTTTTTCATGTCTGCGCCTGCGGTATTTTTGAAAGCGCTCGCGCATCTCGAAAATGGTCTATTAATATGCTTCATGGTTCTTATCACAATCAACAGAATCATCTTCTGGACGGACTGGGGAAAACAATCGAAAATTGAGCGCGCATATCTTAATGGAGCAAACCGCAGAACAATTGTCAGTTCTTCCCTGGGATGGCCTAATGACATCACACTGGACCATAGATTTTACAAGATATACTGGGTTGATGCCATGACTGATAAGATTGAGTCTGCAGACTATTCTGGAAACCATCGCACGACGCTTTTTCATCATCAAGGCATTCATCCATTTTCAGTTGATATATTGAGCTCTTCGCTATTCTGGACTGACTGGAATACTGTACAAGGGGTACACAAGATGAATTTGTCAACAGGAGGTGTACAGTCCAATGTTGCTCTATCTGGAACAGCGATGGGACTTGCGGTTTTTGACAGCTCTAGGCAGCCATCGTGTAAGTTTTCTGTATATAACAAAAAGTCTTATTCATGTAGGCGTGTTACTTATCTTTCGTAAAACAATGTCTCATCATGAAATTAAACATCAGTGTGGTAGTGACTATTATATTATGCACTGCACCCCATAGTTTCATTGCCAAAATGCCTGGACATGCCTGGCAAAAGTTGCAGCTATATAAGTTCATGTTTGAATATTCAAATTCATCCTAAATCTGTCGTTTGAAGAAAGAGAAGGGAAAAAAAACAAATCCGAGAAAATGTCTTCCTGCGATTTTGCTTGGTGTGCATTTCACTGAACGAATGTCATGAATCTCATTACCAGCATGCAGCCTTCAGAGAATTTACAACAAACCTATCTAAGCCCTCCATTCTAAATCTCAATCATCCATCTATATTTTTTTCTTGGAAACTTGCAATTTAGCTTGTAAAACTGGCAAAAAGTAATCAGCCTAACTTTAACAATTTCAAACTGAAATTCCAAATTCTTTAACTGATGCGAGAAAACTCGTTTACTTTTTAGCAATCAACTCTTGTCAGCAAAGTAATGGTGGCTGTAGTCATCTGTGTTTGCTGAAGCCCAGTGGTCATGACTGCGCATGCCCAACAGGGTACGGTCTTGGATCAGACGGTAGAACATGTAACACGTGTAAGTAAATTCGTTTGTAAATTGAAACCCCACCAAAATAGTAAAATGGATGACCGGCTTAGGTTGTTGAATGAAGATAGCCAGACTTCTGTGGCAGCAAAAGTTGAAAATTAAAGGAGATCAAGAGTCATAGTCAATGTTGTCATTGTACGTTTCCTGCTGTTGTTGTTGTTGTTGTTGTTGCTGTTGTTGTTGTGATGTTGTTTCTATGTTACTTCTGTGAGATCGTGAGATCCAGCCTTTTTATGCTAGATCGATCTGGCAACAAATTAAAATTGCATCCTTCTGAAAAAGAAAAGTTTTAGTCAAATGGTTTCTTTGGGTATAGCATTAAGATATTAACTAGAGGCAGATCTAACACCAACTATGAATTGGGATGGTACCAAAAAATATTTTTAAAAAACGCGGCAAGCCGATGCCAAAGGCGCATGCCGGTCCGAATGAGCAGACATGTCTAATGGACCGGTCCCTTTTCTAGTGTGTATTTTCTAAATCCTTCTCACAATCAATGGTATATATATTAACAGCATTTGTTGTATCGTGGCCAGGAATTAGTGAACAGGCAAAGGCCGAACTCATATCATAGAATCTATCTTGCTTGATGCAGATATTTTCATTTTCGTTCCAGATATCGAGAGTTTCATCATTTTCACCGATGCGAACTTGCAAACCACGAATATCATATCACTGGATGTTGATTACAAAACATGGAAAATACTTTACCACCACTCAAATGCCAGTCGTCCTATAGCCATTGATTACGATCCCGTCGACAAAAGAATCTACTGGACAGACGTTAGTTTAAGGCGTATTGCAAGTGCTTTTATGAATGCATCATCGCATAAGGCGGTTTTTTGGAAAGATGTTCTAGTTCCTGATGGACTGGCAGTTGACTATTTGGGAAGAAACTTGTACTGGACAGACACTGGTACGAATAAAATTGAAGTAGGACGGTTGGATGGAAGTGCACGGAAGACACTCATTTATCAAAACCTTGATGAGCCTAGAGCTATCGCTCTGTACGCGGAAAGAGGGTAAATGCTTATTGACTAATGCCACGAGGCCTTATGACAGCCTGTGAATGTCTAAGACAGCCTGTAATGACAAAAACTCTAGCATACTATGATATTAATATAGCATGACGGAATCTGTGACAAAATGTACTGACAAGCCAAGCATTCTCCAGTAACGTTTCCTGTTCTTGGTTATCTCAAGTGCTTTGAGACTTTCCCCCATGTTTTTCCTGGTTTTTCCTTCTTCTGAAATAATCTTCTTCTCATCCATTTCGATCATGGAACAAGAGACACAGGTTTTGTTAGCGACTTGCTATTAATGATTATCATTCCAAACCAGTTACATTTTTTATGCAATCCCCCATTTCACGTGACTACTTCTTAAAAGCCTATGATTATTCAATTTTGTACATCTACGAAAGCCTATACGTATCTTTTGCTCATATTTAGTTTCATATCTTTTCCCATAGAACAATGTACTGGACAGACTGGGGATCATCACCGAAGATTGAAACATCGTATATGGATGGCACTTCCCGTAGAGTGCTGTTCAACACCAATCTTGGTTGGCCCAATGGATTAACCATTGACAAGGTCAACTCCAAGCTCTACTGGGCTGATGCACGTTTCGATAAAATAGAAGAATCTGATCTGTCAGGATCAGGCAGAAGAGTGATTATCAGTCATTCCGGTATTCACCCGTTTGGCCTCACAGTATTCGATGGCGATCTCTATTGGACTGACTGGACAAATAAAAGTGTCTATTCGTTGAATATCGTGAGTGGTAAACAACGACGCATTGCTTCTGGTATGGCAAAACCAATGGATATACACGCCTATAACAAGACCAGTTTACTGCAAGGTATAGTAATAGTACCATATATATAGCCATGCATGTCATCATATAGAAGAATTATATTTTTTCAAGGATGGCGCATTTTTGAAAGCGCGTCAGTCAGTATCATTATATATGTATCATATTAATAAAACTATTTCAGAAAAACTTTGTCGGTGGGAGATCTGAAATCAGAAATCAGAAATGAGAAATCGAGTGACACGCTGCAAAATGCAACATATACATGGCAAGACAACTTAGCCAGCTTTTTATTTAGATTGGAATATGAAGCATGACCGGCTTTGAGTTAGGAATGTAATTTTTCGTATTTTAGCAAGAAAATATATATGAAAGCAAATAGCTCTGTTTAGTCTGTAACTGTGGCCTCTTCCGCTTTTCTCAAGTTTTTTTCATGTTTTCTCGGTATCCCAAGGATTAAGATCAGAGAGTGTCTAAACAGGAAACTGTTTCATATTTCTTAAAACTATATATTTATTATTAGGTAGTAACGGTTGCAGTGTATCCAATGGCGGCTGTAGTCATCTCTGTCTTCCCACTCCTAACGGTCGCACATGCGCATGTGCAAATGGCTTAAGCGATGCAATTAAATGTGGACAAGGTAAGTGTCTAAAGTATTCCTTACAATTCGAAAAGAGCCAGGTAAATTAGGCAGTTAACAAGATACAAGTTGGTATACTATAGGATACTTGTCATATGAACAAGGGGCAAGAGGTGCAAGAAATATGAAATATGTCCAGACCATTTTTAGAGAAGGAATAGAGACTTAATTAATCAAATAATTAATTTACTAACTAATAGGACAAGAATCACGAACAGAAACACACAGATGCACAAAAAAATATACGAAACAAGAAAAGGGATTAAAAAAAGCACTCACAATGTAAGGGAAAGAAAAGCTTATGGAATAAGCCATGATCAGAGAATATTTAAGAGCTCTGGCTTGGTACTAAAAAACAAGTCTTGTCTTAGTTATGTCTTACTAATTATTAAACACACAGCTCAAGCATGTCAACAGCCTTGCCTCTTCGTGTCAAACTTGACAAACATCTTAGCCGTTCGAGCCGATTTAACTTCCTCAACACCAGTCTTCCATAAACTCAGCCGCGCAGTGGCTGTAGATGTACACGTGACCCGTAGACTCATATTCTGGAGTGACGTGACGGAAAAAAGAATAAAGAGAGCCAACATTGACGGAAGTGATGTTAAAGCCATCGTGAAATACTTTATTGGTGTATGTGATGGATTGGCAGTGGAATGGACGACGGATCTCCTCTACTGGAGTGACACAAGTTTGAATAACATAGAGGTTGCACGTATTGATGGATCCAACAGAAGAACCCTTATTTCTGACAACCTTGATGAACCACGGGGAGTTGCAGTAGATCCACTGTCCAGGTATTAGTATAGTCTAGCTGCTGTGCTGCTACCATTCCAGATAATCTAGAATTCCCTTGGTGCATCAGTACCGAAGATGCTCCCTTGATATCTTAAAATATTCGCAGTCAAAGGAGATGGGCCATTCCAAGATCCAAAGGAAATGCGGTCAGACATCAATTAACAGACAAACATTTATAGACAAACATGTACAAACAGCAACGATAAAAAAGGGTGCTATCGATGGCTTCGCCAACTGAGAGTATCATTGAATACCTTGGCTTCGAATGACCTCTCACTCTTTCATTTGCGATTTTTTTCTGAAATAAGTAAAGCCATCAAACATTTTGAACAAGAACACTAATGGCAAATTGAACTTGTTCCATACACTTATATTTTTGTATTTTTACTTGCGCTTGTAAAACCTGATTACTCAAAAGTTCAAACTGTATTACAAAAATATTATTCTAGTGAAGAGACTAGTTGTGCAATTAATATGCTTCATGGTTCTTATCACAATCAACAGAATCATTTTCTGGACAGACTGGGGAAAACAATCGAAAATTGAGCGCGCATATCTTAATGGAGCAAACCGCAGAACAATTGTCAGTTCTTCTCTGGGATGGCCTAATGACATCACACTGGACCATAGATTTTACAAGATATACTGGGTTGATGCCATGACTGATAAGATTGAGTCTGCAGACTATTCTGGAAACCATCGCACAACGCTTTTTCATCATCAAGGCATTCATCCATTTTCAGTTGATATATTGAGCTCTTCACTATTCTGGACTGACTGGAATACTGTACAAGGGGTACACAAGATGAATTTGTCAACAGGAGGTGTACAGTCCAATGTCGCTCTATCTGGAACAGCGATGGGACTTGCGGTTTTTGACAGCTCTAGGCAGCCATCGTGTAAGTTTTCTGTATATAACAAAAAGTCTTATTCATGTAGGCGTGTTACTTATCTTTCGTAAAGCAATGTCTCATCATGAAATTAAACGTCAGTGTGGTAGTTACTATTATATCATGCACTGCACCCCATAGTTTCATTGCCAAATGCCTGGACATGCCTGGCAAAAGTTGCAGCTATATAAGTTCATGTTTAAATATTCAAATTCATCCAAAATCTGTCGTTTGAAGAAAGAGAAGGAAAAAAAAAACAAATCCGAGAAAATGTCTTCCTGCGATTTTGCTTGGTATGCATTTCACTGAACGAATATCATGAATCTCATTACCAGCAGGCAGCCTTCAGAGAATTTAATTACGACAAACCTATCTAAGCCCTCCATTCTATATCTCTATCATCCATCTATATCTTTTTTTGGAAACTTGCAATTTAGCTTGTAAAACTGGAAAAAAGTCCACAACCTGTAATCAGCCTAACTTTAACAATTTCAAACTGAAACTCCAAATTCTTTAACTGATGCGAGAAAACTCGTTTACTTTTTAGCAATCAACTCTTGTCAGCAAAATAATGGTGGCTGTAGTCATCTGTGTTTGCTGAAGCCCAGTGGTCATGACTGCGCATGCCCAACAGGGTACGGTCTTGGATCAGACGGTAGAACATGTAACACGTGTAAGTAAATTCGTTTGTAAATTGAAACCCCACCAAAATAGTGAAATAGATGACCGGCTTAGGTTGTTGAATGAAGATAGCCAGATTTCTGTGGCAGGAAAAGTTGAAAATTAAAGGAGATCAAGAGTCATAGTCAATGTTGTCATTTTTTTATCGTGCCCAGGAATTAGTGAACAGACAAAGGCCGAACTCATATCATAGAATCTACCTTGCTTGATGCAGATATTTTCATTTTCGTTCCAGATATCGAGAGTTTCATCATTTTCACCGATGCGAACTTGCAAACCACGAATATCATATCACTGGATGTTGATTACAAAACATGGAAAATACTTTACCACCACTCAAATGCCAGTCGTCCTATAGCCATTGATTACGATCCCGTCGACAAAAGAATCTACTGGACAGACGTTAGTTTAAGGCGTATTGCAAGTGCTTTTATGAATGCATCATCGCATAAGGCGGTTTTTTGGAAAGATGTTCTAGTTCCTGATGGACTGGCAGTTGACTATTTGGGAAGAAACTTGTACTGGACAGACACTGGTACGAATAAAATTGAAGTAGGACGGTTGGATGGAAGTGCACGGAAGACACTCATTTATCAAAACCTTGATGAGCCTAGAGCTATCGCTCTGTACGCGGAAAGAGGGTAAATGCTTATTGACTAATGCCACGAGGCCTTATGACAGCCTGTGAATGTCTAAGACAGCCTGTAATGACAAAAACTCTAGCATACTATGATATTAATATAGCATGACGGAATCTGTGACAAAATGTACTGACAAGCCAAGCATTCTCCAGTAAAGTTTCCTGTTCTTGGTTATCTCAAGTGCTTTGAGACTTTCCCCCATGTTTTTCCTGGTTTTTCCTTCTTCTGAAATAATCTTCTTCTCATCCATTTCGATCATGGAACAAGAGACACAGGTTTTGTTAGCGACTTGCTATTAATGATTATCATTCCAAACCAGTTACATTTTTTATGCAATCCCCCATTTCACGTGACTACTTCTTAAAAGCCTATGATTATTCAATTTTGTACATCTACGAAAGCCTATACGTATCTTTTGCTCATATTTAGTTTCATATCTTTTCCCATAGAACAATGTACTGGACAGACTGGGGATCATCACCGAAGATTGAAACATCGTATATGGATGGCACTTCCCGTAGAGTGCTGTTCAACACCAATCTTGGTTGGCCCAATGGATTAACCATTGACAAGGTCAACTCCAAGCTCTACTGGGCTGATGCACGTTTCGATAAAATAGAAGAATCTGATCTGTCAGGATCAGGCAGAAGAGTGATTATCAGTCATTCCGGTATTCACCCGTTTGGCCTCACAGTATTCGATGGCGATCTCTATTGGACTGACTGGACAAATAAAAGTGTCTATTCGTTGAATATCGTGAGTGGTAAACAACGACGCATTGCTTCTGGTATGGCAAAACCAATGGATATACACGCCTATAACAAGACCAGTTTACTGCAAGGTATAGTAATAGTACCATATATATAGCCATGCATGTCATCATATAGAAGAATTATATTTTTTCAAGGATGGCGCATTTTTGAAAGCGCGTCAGTCAGTATCATTATATATGTATCATATTAATAAAACTATTTCAGAAAAACTTTGTCGGTGGGAGATCTGAAATCAGAAATCAGAAATGAGAAATCGAGTGACACGCTGCAAAATGCAACATATACATGGCAAGACAACTTAGCCAGCTTTTTATTTAGATTGGAATATGAAGCATGACCGGCTTTGAGTTAGGAATGTAATTTTTCGTATTTTAGCAAGAAAATATATATGAAAGCAAATAGCTCTGTTTAGTCTGTAACTGTGGCCTCTTCCGCTTTTCTCAAGTTTTTTTCATGTTTTCTCGGTATCCCAAGGATTAAGATCAGAGAGTGTCTAAACAGGAAACTGTTTCATATTTCTTAAAACTATATATTTATTATTAGGTAGTAACGGTTGCAGTGTATCCAATGGCGGCTGTAGTCATCTCTGTCTTCCCACTCCTAACGGTCGCACATGCGCATGTGCAAATGGCTTAAGCGATGCAATTAAATGTGGACAAGGTAAGTGTCTAAAGTATTCCTTACAATTCGAAAAGAGCCAGGTAAATTAGGCAGTTAACAAGATACAAGTTGGTATACTATAGGATACTTGTCATATGAACAAGGGGCAAGAGGTGCAAGAAATATGAAATATGTCCAGACCATTTTTAGAGAAGGAATAGAGACTTAATTAATCAAATAATTAATTTACTAACTAATAGGACAAGAATCACGAACAGAAACACACAGATGCACAAAAAAATATACGAAACAAGAAAAGGGATTAAAAAAGCACTCACAATGTAAGGGAAAGAAAAGCTTATGGAATAAGCCATGATCAGAGAATATTTAAGAGCTCTGGCTTGGTACTAAAAAACAAGTCTTGTCTTAGTTATGTCTTACTAATTATTAAACACACAGCTCAAGCATGTCAACAGCCTTGCCTCTTCGTGTCAAACTTGACAAACATCTTAGCCGTTCGAGCCGATTTAACTTCCTCAACACCAGTCTTCCATAAACTCAGCCGCGCAGTGGCTGTAGATGTACACGTGACCCGTAGACTCATATTCTGGAGTGACGTGACGGAAAAAAGAATAAAGAGAGCCAACATTGACGGAAGTGATGTTAAAGCCATCGTGAAATACTTTATTGGTGTATGTGATGGATTGGCAGTGGAATGGACGACGGATCTCCTCTACTGGAGTGACACAAGTTTGAATAACATAGAGGTTGCACGTATTGATGGATCCAACAGAAGAACCCTTATTTCTGACAACCTTGATGAACCACGGGGAGTTGCAGTAGATCCACTGTCCAGGTATTAGTATAGTCTAGCTGCTGTGCTGCTACCATTCCAGATAATCTAGAATTCCCTTGGTGCATCAGTACCGAAGATGCTCCCTTGATATCTTAAAATATTCGCAGTCAAAGGAGATGGGCCATTCCAAGATCCAAAGGAAATGCGGTCAGACATCAATTAACAGACAAACATTTATAGACAAACATGTACAAACAGCAACGATAAAAAAGGGTGCTATCGATGGCTTCGCCAACTGAGAGTATCATTGAATACCTTGGCTTCGAATGACCTCTCACTCTTTCATTTGCGATTTTTTTCTGAAATAAGTAAAGCCATCAAACATTTTGAACACGAACACTAATGGCAAATTGAACTTGTTCCATACACTTATATTTTTGTATTTTTACTTGCGCTTGTAAAACCTGATTACTCAAAAGTTCAAACTGTATTACAAAAATATTATTCTAGTGAAGAGACTAGTTGTGCAATTAATATGCTTCATGGTTCTTATCACAATCAACAGAATCATTTTCTGGACAGACTGGGGAAAACAATCGAAAATTGAGCGCGCATATCTTAATGGAGCAAACCGCAGAACAATTGTCAGTTCTTCTCTGGGATGGCCTAATGACATCACACTGGACCATAGATTTTACAAGATATACTGGGTTGATGCCATGACTGATAAGATTGAGTCTGCAGACTATTCTGGAAACCATCGCACGACGCTTTTTCATCATCAAGGCATTCATCCATTTTCAGTTGATATATTGAGCTCTTCGCTATTCTGGACTGACTGGAATACTGTACAAGGGGTACACAAGATGAATTTGTCAACAGGAGGTGTACAGTCCAATGTCGCTCTATCTGGAACAGCGATGGGACTTGCGGTTTTTGACAGCTCTAGGCAGCCATCGTGTAAGTTTTCTGTATATAACAAAAAGTCTTATTCATGTAGGCGTGTTACTTATCTTTCGTAAAGCAATGTCTCATCATGAAATTAAACGTCAGTGTGGTAGTGACTATTATATTATGCACTGCACCCCATAGTTTCATTGCCAAATGCCTGGACATGCCTGGCAAAAGTTGCAGCTATATAAGTTCATGTTTAAATATTCAAATTCATCCAAAATCTGTCGTTTGAAGAAAGAGAAGGAAAAAAAAAACAAATCCGAAAAAATGTCTTCCTGCGATTTTGCTTGGTATGCATTTCACTGAACGAATATCATGAATCTCATTACCAGCAGGCAGCCTTCAGAGAATTTAATTACGACAAACCTATCTAAGCCCTCCATTCTATATCTCAATCATCCATCTATATCTTTTTTTGGAAACTTGCAATTTAGCTTGTAAAACTGGAAAAAAGTCCACAACCTGTAATCAGCCTAACTTTAACAATTTCAAACTGAAACTCCAAATTCTTTAACTGATGCGAGAAAACTCGTTTACTTTTTAGCAATCAACTCTTGTCAGCAAAGTAATGGTGGCTGTAGTCATCTGTGTTTGCTGAAGCCCAGTGGTCATGACTGCGCATGCCCAACAGGGTACGGTCTTGGATCAGACGGTAGAACATGTAACACGTGTAAGTAAATTCGTTTGTAAATTGAAACCCCACCAAAATGGTAAAATAGATGACCGGCTTAGGTTGTTGAATGAAGATAGCCAGACTTCTGTGGCAGCAAAAGTTGAAAATTAAAGGAGATCAAGAGTCATAGTTAATGTTGTCGTTGTATGTTTGCTGTTGTTGTTGTTGTTGTTGTTGTTGTTGTTGTGATGTTGTTTCTATGTTACTTCTGTGAGATCGTGAGATCCAGCCTTTTTATGCTAGATCGATCTGGCAACAAATTAAAATTGCATCCTTCTGAAAAAGAAAAGTTTTAGTCAAATGGTTTCTTTGGGTATAGCATTAAGATATTAACTAGAGGCAGATCTAACACCAACTATGAATTGGGATGGTACCAAAAAATATTTTTAAAAAACGCGGCAAGCCGATGCCAAAGGCGCATGCCGGTCCGAATGAGCAGACATGTCTAATGGACCGGTCCCTTTTCTAGTGTGTATTTTCTAAATCCTTCTCACAATCAATGGTATATATATTAACAGCATTTGTTGTATCGTGGCCAGGAATTAGTGAACAGGCAAAGGCCGAACTCATATCATAGAATCTATCTTGCTTGATGCAGATATTTTCATTTTCGTTCCAGATATCGAGAGTTTCATCATTTTCACCGATGCGAACTTGCAAACCACGAATATCATATCACTGGATGTTGATTACAAAACATGGAAAATACTTTACCACCACTCAAATGCCAGTCGTCCTATAGCCATTGATTACGATCCCGTCGACAAAAGAATCTACTGGACAGACGTTAGTTTAAGGCGTATTGCAAGTGCTTTTATGAATGCATCATCGCATAAGGCGGTTTTTTGGAAAGATGTTCTAGTTCCTGAAGGACTGGCAGTCGACTATTTGGGAAGAAACTTGTACTGGACAGACACTGGTACGAATAAAATTGAAGTAGGACGGTTGGATGGAAGTGCACGGAAGACACTCATTTATCAAAACCTTGACGAGCCTAGAGCTATCGCTCTGTACGCGGAAAGAGGGTAAATGCTTATTGACTAATGCCACGAGGCCTTATGACAGCCTGTGAATGTCTAAGACAGCCTGTAATGACAAAAACTCTAGCATACTATGATATTAATATAGCATGACGGAATCTGTGACAAAATGTACTGACAAGCCAAGCATTCTCCAGTAACGTTTCCTGTTCCGCGTCTTGGTTCTGTCAAGTGCTTTGAGACTTTCCCCCATGTTTTTCCTGGTTTTCCTTCTTCTGAAATAATCTTCTTCTCATCCAATTCGATCATGGAAAAGGAGACACATGTTTTGTTAGCGACTTGCTATTAATGATTATCATTCCAAACCAGTTACATTTTTTATGCAGTCCCCGATTTCACGTGACTACTGCTTAAAAGCCTATGATTATTCAATTTTGTACATCTACGAAAGCCTATACGTATCTTTTGCTCATATTTAGTTTCATATCTTTTCCCATAGAACAATGTACTGGACAGACTGGGGATCATCACCGAAGATTGAAACATCGTATATGGATGGTACTTCCCGTAGAGTGCTGTTCAACACCAATCTTGGTTGGCCCAATGGATTAACCATTGACAAGGTCAACTCCAAGCTCTACTGGGCTGATGCACGTTTCGATAAAATAGAAGAATCTGATCTGTCAGGATCAGGCAGAAGAGTGATTATCAGTCATTCCGGTATTCACCCGTTTGGCCTCACAGTATTCGATGGCGATCTCTATTGGACTGACTGGACAAATAAAAGTGTCTATTCGTTGAATATCGTGAGTGGTAAACAACGACGCATTGCTTCTGGTATGGCAAAACCAATGGATATACACGCCTATAACAAGACCAGTTTACTACAAGGTAATAGTACCATATATTATATATATATAGCCATGCAGGTCATCATATAGAAGAATTATATCTTTTCAAGGATGGACCATTTTTGAAAACCCTTCAGTCCAATATTAATATACTATATTAATAAAACTATTTCAAAAAAACGTTGTCGATGGAAGATCTGAAATCAGAAATCTGAGATCGAGTAATACGCTGCAAAATGTAATATATTCATGGCAAAACAACGTAGCCAGCTTTTAGGTTGGAATATGAAGCATAACCTTTGAGTTAGGAATATAATTTTTCGTATTTTAGCAAGAAAATATAAATGAAAGCAAAAAAGTTCTGTTTGGTCTTAGATCGCCCATTTCAGATGTCCGACGGACAACATGTTTTTGAAATATAGGTGTATGCACAATCGTCTAAATCTGCCTAGTGAGCTGCTGCAGTCCATGAATGTTTTTGCCCAAACAAGGTTCCCATATATAAGGCAGTCTACCTGTGGCCTCTTCCGCTTCTTGTCTTGGTTTCCCAAGCTTTTTTCGTGTTTTCTCAGTATCCCAAGCATTAAGATCAGAGAGTGTCTAAACCGGAAACTGTTTCATATTTCTTAAAACTATATTCTTATCATTAGGTAGTAACGGTTGCAGTGTATCCAATGGTGGCTGTAGTCATCTCTGTCTTCCCACTCCTAACGGTCGTACATGCGCATGTGCAAATGGCTTAAGCGATGCAACTAAATGTGGACAAGGTAGGTGTCTAAAGCATTCCTTACAATTCAAAAAGAGCCAGGTGAAGTATGCAGTTAACAAGGTACAAGCTGGTATAGGCAGTTAACAAGGTACAAGCTGGTATACTATAGGAAACTTGTCATATGAACAAGGGGCAACAAGAGGTGCAAGAAATATGAAATATGTCCAGAACATTTTTAGAGTAAGAATAGAGAATTTTGCGCTTAATATGTAGTATCAGTTACTTTATTTACGTCTGAAGGATACGCACCATTTTTCACTAGAATGAAACCGGATTTTTTTATTTATCCAATATTTTTGAAGTATCTGTAGCAAACTGTTCAGCACCAACCCTGAAGCCGAACAGCGTCCTGATAACACCTCATTGTGGACGTCATATCGGAGCAACATGCTCCTTTGCCTGCCAAAGTGGATACTCATTAGTGGGTGGTACTACTACAATCACTTGTCGACAAAATGGTACCTGGACTGGAGAAGGACCCACTTGTTCAGGTTAGTGATGGCCAGAAAGGCTAGCGTGCGCATGCGTGACATATTTACTAGAGTTGTAAATTTTGGATTTCTCTGCGTTTTTGATTGTAATGACAACAACTATTTGACTTTAGCATTGAAAATAAACAAATGCTATAAAAATCGTTAAAACTAATAAAATTGCTGTAATAAAATATATTTTCAAGTACAGTTGCTAGATGCAATTTCCAGACGCAAATATTTGTGAATGATAATTGAATAAAGTGCACGGTTCCAGTATGCTGCAAATAAATGTTCTGTCATCCATGTTTTAGCAATGAACTGCACATCTCCAAATGTTGCTGGCGTTCTTCGAGTTACTGGGTGCAACAGCAATTACGGGGGCACTTGCAACTTTACCTGTCCAGCTGGGTACAGATTGATTGGCATGGCAATGCTGACGTGTGTGGCTACAAATGGAGGACCCCCTGGTGTGTGGAATGGAGCAGTTCCTACATGCCAAGGTGGGTGTGAAATACTTTATAAATAAATTTGAAGACGCACAGAACGTTGTTCTTTGGGTATATAAGTCACTGTTAATGATCCGCCTATATTCTATGTTGCTAAGGGTTAGGCTCAATGTGTTCCTGTGATCATGAAGCACTATGGAATTTCAAATTACTTGGAGTATTTGAGTCGTACATTTTTTTACTTTACCGTAGGTTTTTGAGAACAATTTGACGCTTTTATTAAAGCTTAGCTAGTCTGTAGGGCATGAGTCTTTAATAAAGGAATACGAAAATATTTCATGTACTCTACAAGTGAGTATTATCAACGTGTGACGAAACGAAGACCTTAATTTAGTTTTCATTTCATGGCCAGACACACAAACTCCTGTGTTCGTCTCTTGTCCTAAAGACATCTTGGTGTACGCTGAGAGGGGAACAACTTCTTCCATGGTCACCTGGGCTGCACCCAGTGCCACAGACAACTCTGGTGAAGCACCAAGCATAACGCGAGTAAATGGGTACTCACCTCCTGTTAGGCTGAACCAAGGGGTTTATCAAGTGACCTACAGTGCAACAGATAGAGCCAATAATAAGGCGCTTTGCAGCTTTAAAATCACCGTACAAGGTAAAGAATGCATTGGTTTTGACAAAAGTAACTATACTGAATATTGTTTTTTGCAGATTTTATCTTCGTTAGTGTTTGTTCCCTTTACATGTTTTGAAAGGAAGGACATATTCACCTGCAAGTCGTATTTCCAATCTTGTCTAACAACAATCAATTCAACTTCAATATTTATTTTTAGTATTTTTATTATTATTTGTTATTTATTTCAAATATTTAGCTTCATGGTGAAATATAATATAAACAAATAGAAATATCGTATCACCTTCGAGTTTTTCCTTTCTGTCACCTTTTTAGCAATTAATTGCACATCTCCAAACCTTCTTGGCGTTCTTCGACTTACTGGCTGCAACAACTATTACGGAGGCACTTGCAACTTTACTTGTCCAGTTGGCTACAGATTGGTTGGCATGACAACGCTGACGTGTTTGGCTACAAATGGAGGACCTCCTGGTGCGTGGAATGGAGCAGTTCCCAGTTGCCAAGGTTTGTTATAACTAAGAAATGTCATCTGTAAACGATCCTGAATACTGAGATGCTGCTTCTATTTATAGCCCTCACATGCCAAGCCCTTCGAGTACCTGCAAACGCTATCAGATCAGGATGTAGTGGCTTAGTAAACGAGAGAATTGGTACGGTATGTCAGTTTCAATGTATCCATGGTTACAGGCCTTCTATAGTGGTATCCAGAATCTGTCAACAAAATGGGACGTGGAGTGGAAGTGATCTTACATGTTCTGGTGAGTACTACTTGACCGATTTAAATCTATGGCTGCTTATTTAATCATGCTCATATCTCACTTTTCCAGCTGTTATGTGTCCTCCACTTACGAAACCTATCCACGGAACAGTAGCACCAGCGTCATGTCTTCAGTACAGCCACTACAGTAGTATATGTGGTCTGTCATGCGACCACGGATTTCGAATTGGAGGCACTACTTCTCGTACATGTACGTCCAATAGTATCTGGACGGGAAATAATGACACTCGTTGTGAAGGTACATTTATTATCATTTTCCATTTGCTTATCCAACGTTATCATAATGCACACATTCACCTTCCTTGCCCCTCATACGATCTTAAGCTTATGTCTGTGAAGCTGGCAGTATTTGTGTTTTAACATTTCGAAATATTATTTAAAACATTTGCAAACAATCTCGCACTGCTTTGTACATTTATTTCGGATGCTATATTGAACTGAGTCTAAAGTTTAGAGTCATGCATATGGGGAGTTTGATAGAAAGCGTAAAGAAGTAATTAATAGATCCAATCTTTATATGGGCTTATTCCAGTTCCGCACGTGTCATGCACTTAGCTTGGGTGTTATTTCTTTGCTCAACGTAAAAATAAAATTCGATTAATACGGATGAACCCAGCGCTATCAAACAAACTTACAAAAAAACTTGCTTGGAAATGGGGAAATAATGGCCAATAGGAATGAATCAATCAAGGGAAGAATGAATCAGTCAAGGAAAGCCTAACATTAATTGTTTTTTTCCTCTTGCTTATATAGACATAACACCACCAACATTTTCGGCGTCCTGTCCTAATAATAAGGTATATGACCTTGACAGATGTTCTAACAGTATAACAGTGAACTGGACCATACCCATTGCCACTGACAACTCTGGAGTCGTACGGATTGTAGGCCCAAGTCACGGCCCGCCTTTGACATTACTTGCTGGTATTTACACTATCAATTATACAGCTATTGATCCAACTGGCAACAGTAGGAGATGCTCTTTTAAGATACAAGTGAACGGTAAGTAAAATTGTCGGACCATGAAAATACTGTAAATAATTGTTTTGCTCTAGTGCGATGTTTGCTTTTTCGATTGGTTTGTTGCATGATCGATCTGGGTGGATGTTTGGATTGTTTTACGGATACAGAGAAGAAGGGATCGATTATTGAGTGGATGAATAAATGGAAGGATGGATGGTATGGTATGACATCGTATGATATGGAATCGCATGCAGGGACAGATCCAGGATTTTCTCCAGAGAGGGGTGCTGCGTTGGAAGGGCAACACCAAACAACGCCAAACACGATATTATCCAAAAAAGAGAACGTCAGGGAGGGGTGCACCCCTTACAATCAAAGGGAAAAGCATTATCTTGTATTGGTTATCTTCAAAGTAGGGGCACAAAGTCGTCAAAGGGGGCGCGCACCAACCGAAACCCCTTCCCTGGATTCGCCCAAGATATGGTATTGGCAAGGGATAGCATGCATACAATGCATGGAATTAAATGAATTGATGGATTAGATAGAAATAATAAATAGATGGGTGGATGCATAGGGTTTGGTGGGCGGAATAATATTGCATATTAAAACCAAAGTTGAACTTTAAAATTCCAGGACATGTGTGTAGGCATCTTACGAATCCAGTCAATGGCTTTATAACATCCCTGACCTGCAACAATGGTTATGGATCTGTAGCGACGTTCTCCTGCAGAAGTGGATACACCTTGAGTGGATCCAGAACCCGTTCTTGTTTGGTCAATGGTCAATGGTCAGGTGTAGACACGACATGTATAAGTAAGTATTCGATTAACAAAAGCTGTCAAGGTACAAATAGCTATAGATCATAGGATCAAGCACTGGTCAGTGATGGACAATTACATTTTATAGAAGTGTGTACATGTCAACTAAATTTACGATCCATTTTCTAACAACTTTGGATGTTAAATCAGCGTGGGCCAATCATAAATGGAGCCTTCCATGCTAGACGAAAGACCAAATATCGAATATTAATTTAGTAGTTGACTTTTAAGGAGGGAGAACCCGGAGAAAAACCCTCAAAGCACAGGAGAGAACCAACAAGCAACTCTAATTCAGAGAGGCTTGACGGTCGCATTACTAGCGCACACTACCTGTGATCCTCAACGTGGGCCTTAAGTAACGTATGAAAACACCACAAAACGTGTCCTCGATCTATATGAGATTCTCTTTGAATTCTTTTTCTTAGCTCCAAATAGGTCTATGGAAAAGAAAATGTATGTTTATATTAATTACGGTTTTTTTAAAATCATTAATTTCAAAGAGGTGACTTGTCCTGCTTTGAGGCCCCTTAATTTTGGCACCATTGAACCAAGAAATTGCCATACTGGGTTGCCTGTAGTTTCTGGTACCTGGTGTCTCTTCAAGTGTAACTTTACGAACGGCTACAGAAATGTTGGTCCTGACAGAGCAACCTGTACTCAGAATGGGACTTGGTCTGAAGATGTTAACAAGATATCCTGTGAAGGTACCTATATCAACATCATAAATTAAACATAAAAAAGACCTTTTACAATATTTTACAACCATCCCTCCCCATTTTGGGGTTTACCCTGAGGTTTACTCCATGCACACGCACTACCACTAACCATGTTTCAAAAGAGTCAGATGTTGTTAGATTTAACCGTATCACCTTATAAATGGGAAAGAAAATAATGGCAAAATTTGGGATATTTTATATAGATTACGTACCGCCTTCCCTGCAATGTCCCCAAGATGCCAAATTAACCACAGACCCTGGTAAAGGTGTATCTACCTTCCGCTGGACAGTACCTACACCGACAGACAACTCTGGCGACCAGCCTAGTCTTACTGTCAAACCAGATGGAATTTCTCCACCTCACGAGTTTCCTGTGGGAAAGAGAATAGTTGATTACACTGCTAAAGACTCTTCCAACTTGAAAACAAGATGTTCTTTTACCGTTACAGTCCGAGGTAATTCATGTATACGCGCATGGATATTTTACAACTGAAATGTTTTGGATGGTAGGATAATCAGGAAAATACAAATAAAATAGCACAATTTCCATCAAGAAAAGGTGCGCTATCTTTTGTATTTTCCTCTTGGCGTCTAATCCACGATAATTCTGTTCATGTCACGGCTTTTCAATATTCATCTCAATTCCTTCTTGAGTTTTCCATATCTTTTATTCTAAAACGTTAGCCAAGCGAGTTTTAGCTAGTTGTTTCTAACAACAAATATGAAAACATATTTGAATTTTAGACAATGAGGCTCCAAGAAAAGTATACTGTCCGCCTGGTTTCCAAGTTACCAGCAAGAAGAGATCTACACAAGTTTATTTCCCTCGAGCAAAATTCATAGACAACGTTGGTGTGACAAGCATCATAACTGATCGACAGAATGGTTCAAAGATGTCTTATGGGGAGCATAACGTCACCTACACAGCATATGATCGGGCAGGAAATACAGCAACGTGTGTAATACAGATAATTGTATCTTGTAAGTAATACGGGGTAGAAGTTACGGCAATAAGCCAGTTCGGAGTTTCAGAATCGTTTTCAGTGCGCATGCGATTTTATCCCGAATTTCTCACTTTCTTTGATTATAAACAAAAGAATGTGAGAAATTGGGGATAAAATCACATGCGCACTGAAAACGATTCTGAAACTCCGAACTAGGTTATCACTCAACGCACGTTTGGCAGCGGGTAAAGAGGATAGTAGTTCTCGCAGTAACTTAAGAAATAAAACGTACTTTTGTCATGGTGTTCCATTCCATTGTATTACCATAACTCATCGAGAAGCCATCACGAAGTGGATCCTCGTTTGATGCAGAGACAAGATACTCAAATCGGGGATAGATACAACTTCGGGTTTGGATTACATTTGGTCATATAAGTATTACATCCTATAAATGACTGTGTTTTCCTGCTTTTCTATTTTGTAGCAATCTCATGTAAGAAACCCGACCATCCCAAACATGGAGCACTTAGCTGTCTTACTTTGACTGGTGGAATGTACTGTACGGTCCATTGCTTTACTGGATACGTTTTTGCAATGCCAGAACGGTTACAAATTTGCACTGACAAAGGAAAGTGGTTAATAAAAAAGGTCCCTGATTGTACAGGTATTATACCAACCTTTAAGTTTATAATTAATAGAATAATTATGCTTGTTAATTATTGCATTTAACAGCTAAGAGACCTAGTGAGAACTAATTCAAGGGGATATTTGGACTGTAATTTTTCCTTCCCCCATCCGTATTTATCTATACATTTGCATATAAATTCACATTGCTCCCCTTTTCTTGCATAAAAAATGGTGAGCTCTATTTACGCTCCCATCCACACACACACACACACACACACACACACACACACACACACACACACACACACACACACACACACACACACCTGCTACGGCCTTGAGACACACTGTCTCTTCTCAATGATAACTTGTTCTTAATCATGTTTATTTCAGAATCAGGTTCAGCAACTATCAGCCTCAAAGGAATCTTACATTACATAGCAAGGAAATGCCAAAGCATGAAAGATGCGATTAAAAGGCAATTTATGACAAAGATGCAAGAACATTATATGGGTAATATGCACTGCACTTCCGATAGTAAGAAGTGTAAGCTAAAGAACGTAAAGGTGACTTGCTGGAAGGCACGTAAACGAAGAAGCGTGGATGACAACAACAGAGTTGACATATCCTTTGAAATGGAACTTCCATTTGTGAAAAATGCCTCTGCTGATATGAACAACACCGTGGCTGAACTGAAATCGTCTGTTATGGAGACTATAAACAAAAGTCTGTCAAAACTGGAAGTTGATGGCCAAGTTATCACATTGGATAAATCCTCTCCAAGTACATTGAAGTTTGTAAGCTTAACCTGTGGACCAGGGCAAGTTCTGAAAGGCGCTGTTTGTGGTGAGTTTTTTTTTCAAATACTCACGATAAGTGGTTAGGTAATTGGACAAATAAGTGGTTAGCTAATTGAGCAAATGGCAAATAAAGAGCTTTGTAAAAATGGTCCCGCACGGAACACTGGCCAGGAAAAACTCAATAATGCCTTTGATTTTCATTTTAGTTAAGTGTCCCTCTGGCTATTTCTTGTCTTCGTCCACCAAATCTTGTTCCCCGTGTCCCGCAAATCAGTATCAAGAACTGGAAGGCCAAACATCATGCAAAACCTGTCCATCTGGAACGTCAGGTGCTGAGGGAGAAACTGGATCCGCATCTAAACAATCGTGTTTGAAAGGTACGTGATGCGGCTACCAGCTGTTTTTTAAACTTTTTTACAACCATCACTCCCCGTCTGTCAACAAATATCCTTATTACATTGTATAATTTATGGTAGAGTTCCAGGAGAGCAAGAAATATTTAACAATTAGTCCTCGAGTCCGAATGGTCTACGAGTCAATAGCCCATGAGGCCGGAGGCCGAAGGCCGAATGGGCTATTGATTCGTAGGCCATGAGGGCGAGAGGTCTAATTGTTTTAGTAAAAACCTACTAATCGGTCCAGTGAAAGGATGCAAAAAGTTTTGGATTTTGCTTTAAATATATATTTTTTGGTTTTCAAAACCGGCGCTTTTCGCTACTAAAGGTCTATCACTAGTAGACCCCTAGTAGCTCAGCCAATCACAGGGCTCGATTGGTGATAGACCATTAGTAGGTTTTTTCTAATGTACATTATATCTATCTATCGCGGAAAGCTATATGTTGCTGCTGTAATTTAATTTACGGTTTCTCACTACTTAGGTACCGAGCCAGAATCACCAATAACCATGATCGCATCAGTAGTCGTAAGCTTAGTTGTGGCTATATTGGTTTTAGCTATTGTGGTATGGATTCTAAAACGTCGTCAGTGGTGAGTAAATATATGTGTGAGAGCGATATAAATAAAGAATGACTGAGCATTAATATTAAATGGAGGTGGGTCTATCGAGGCAGGAGGATGAGGGTGGGGAAAGGAGAATGGACTACCAGGCCCTGAACAATAGCAGATATTGTTACACTTCATCGCCTTAGCTTCAAACAATTGCTTTAAACCGGCGTGGCATTTGGGTCAGTTTCTATACATTTTCGGTATTGTTGATCCAAATGCCTCGACTTGAAACAATTGTTTGAAGGCAATGGAATATAACTCTAACATCTGTTATTTGACGTTGAAAACTGCGTCGTAGAAATTTAAATTCACTACATAACATTAGGGGGTAGGAATGTGACATTAACCCATCCATTTTCCGGGGAGGGGGGGGGGGGGTTATTTGACTACAGTCTCCCTCTAAATATCTAGCTAGCTCCATTTTTTAATTGGGTCCATTAACAATGGGAATTGGACCATCTCTCAGTAACGACTCTTACTTACTGCCCATTATGCCTATAGCTGGCATGTAGGGCAGCAACAAAGGATGTATTAACGACTGTGAGGGTCAATTATTTAAGGCTGAAATTTAACTGATTTGAATTTTTTGAGTTGGTTTAATTGTACTGGGTTGGGATTTTCCAGTATTAATCCAACATTTTTCTTGTTCTTTCTATTCCAGTATCTGCAATGAAAAGTCTCCAGAAATAAGAGAAGACCATGAGCGTATTGTATATGGACCCAAAGTCCAGGAAGAACGTCATGGACCTAGTATCATAAATCCATCTTATGACGAGAGTTCTTTTGCTAGCCATATTTACGCCGAAGTAGGGGATCCAATCCGTATATACGCAAACGTGAAAGACGACACATCCATTCAAGGACAAAATCTGGGCTTAAGGTTTGAAAACCCAGCTTATGAGAACACAGGATTTAGTAATAGGGTCTCTCAAGCCTGAAAAGAAAAGTTAACCAAATCCTATAAGCCGTTTGCAAAAGAAATGAATCGTAGTAGTATGCGACGCTATATTGCAAGAACTAGAGTCTCATATAAAATTCGTACTGTGAAATGCACGACGCATCACAATATGAAATTCCAGGCTAATGCGAAACCAGTACTCTGTAACTGTTACATACTGAAGAAAAGACTATTCTCAGCCGCCTGACAACACATATGCTCAACTTAATATTGCCTTAAAGGAATCTTGAGTCTCAAGCAATACTAAGAATTTATAGAAAAATATAATATTCGACTAATGAGCTTTTTAAATGATTATAAAACTATTTCAAAAAAAGGTTGAAGGAGAGGATGGCGTTTGGCAATCGATGATTGGCGATTGGTGAGGTAAAATAACCAAGAAAAATGAGACCTTTTCAAATAAAATTCACGAGATGAATGAAACATACTACTCACCATCTAAGGTCTTCGTTGAGTGGTGCAGGCAAATATTTATATTGCCCCACACTTCCTTTCGGTCGTGTAACCACCAATTGCCATTCGCTATTCGTAAACTCAATCTTTTTATGAAATAGCTGTTTCTGTACAGGTGGCGTGTAGCCGTTCCTACTAGGATAAAAGGACAAAAACATGAATTTTGTTAAACACAACAAAACAACAGAAACCAAGAAATAATATTTTGTTAAAGTTCACCAACATGTCGGCTATGACCTCGCCTGTACCCCAAAAAATTAAAATTTCCTTTGCAATCCCAGATGGTTCATTACCATGACACAGACTAACTACAGTTTGATATGAAATAGAAGATTTTCACTTGAATATGATGGCAGTTATATATAGGTCTGCCTAGGGAATATATATCCGTGAATTAATATCCCAAAACGTTCAGAAACTTACAAAAGGGTGCTATATTACTAACTAGTTTAGATACCGCTCTATGCAACATATCTGCATTATAAATAGCCAAAAATAGTAAAAATAAAAATAATAAAAAAACGTACAACACCTCTTGTCCTCATTCTCTGGCGAACTTCCCGTGTACTATAACTAAGGGTTTGGGGGGATTTGGGGCAATTCTGAGGTATTTTCCAAAACCCTACAGAATTCCAGTCATGTGCCTTATATTAAGGGCGAGGAACGCCTAGTCAAAATCATGAATTTTACACCAACTCAAAATGCTCAATTTTGAGCTTAATCCGTTGGTGTAAAATTGATGAAAATGACCAGGCGTTCCTCGAACTCATTTCCATGATATATAAGACGTCCGTAGGTGGTTTCCACGTGTTTTTGGAACCTTCACCTCCTAAAAATATCAATATTTATATAATATATTATTTTTCATGCTTTCGGGCCACCTCCCGTAGACTATAAACCAGGGCTTGGGTGGATATGGGGCAATTCTGAGGTATTTTCCAAAACCCTACAGAATTCCAGTCATGTGGCTTATACATAAAGAGGGAGGAACGCCTAGTCAAAATTATGAATTTTACACCAACTCAAAATGCTCAATTTTGAGCTTAATCCGTTGGTGTAAAATTGATGAAATTGACCAGGCGTTCCTCGAACTCATTTGCATGATATATAATCCGTAGGTGGTTTCCACGTGTTTTTGGAACCTTCACCTCCTAAAAATATCAATATTTGTATAATATATTATTTTTCATGCTTTCGGGCCACCTCCCGTAGACTATAAACCAGGGCTTGGGTGGAATATGGGGCAATTCTGAGGTATTTTCCAAAACCCTACAGAATTCCAGTCATGTGGCTTATACATAAAGGGCGAGGAACGCCTAGTCAAAATCATGAATTTTACACCAACTCAAAATGCTCAATTTTGAGCTTAATCCGTTGGTGTAAAATTGATGAAAATGACCAGGCGTTCCTCGAACTCATTTGCATGATATATAATCCGTAGGTGGTTTCCACGTGTTTTTGGAACCTTCACCTCCTAAAAATATCAATATTTATATAATATATTATTTTTCATGCTTTCGGGCCACCTCCCGTAGACTATAAACCAGGGCTTGGGTGGAATATGGGGCAATTCTGAGGTATTTTCCAAAACCCTACAGAATTCCAGTCATGTGGCTTATACATAAAGGGCGAGGAACGCCTAGTCAAAATCATGAATTTTACACCAACTCAAAATGCT
The DNA here is from genome assembly GCA_023349425.1 of Anthopleura sola. NCBI lineage: Eukaryota > Metazoa > Cnidaria > Anthozoa > Actiniaria > Actiniidae > Anthopleura > Anthopleura sola. The sequence continues at coordinate 4,261,320 of JALHLI010000006.1, read as the reverse complement.
CAATTTTGAGCTTAATCCGTTGGTGTAAAATTGATGAAAATGACCAGGCGTTCCTCGAACTCATTTGCATGATATATAATCCGTAGGTGGTTTCCACGTGTTTTTGGAACCTTCACCTCCTAAAAATATCAATATTTGTATAATATATTATTTTTCATGCTTTCGGGCCACCTCCCGTAGACTATAAACCAGGGCTTGGGTGGAATATGGGACAATTCTGAGGTATTTTCCAAAACCCTACAGAATTCCAGTCATGTGGCTTATACATAAAGGGCGAGGAACGCCTAGTCAAAATCATGAATTTTACACCAACTCAAAATGCTCAATTTTGAGCTTAATCCGTTGGTGTAAAATTGATGAAAATGACCAGGCGTTCCTCGAACTCATTTGCATGATATATAATCCGTAGGTGGTTTCCACGTGTTTTTGGAACCTTCACCTCCTAAAAATATCAATATTTGTATAATATATTATTTTTCATGCTTTCGGGCCACCTCCCGTAGACTATAAACCAGGGCTTGGGTGGAATATGGGACAATTCTGAGCTATTTTCCAAAACCCTACAGAATTCCAGTCATGTGGCTTATACATAAAGGGCGAGGAACGCCTAGTCAAAATCATGAATTTTACACCAACTCAAAATGCTCAATTTTGAGCTTAATCCGTTGGTGTAAAATTGATGAAAATGACCAGGCGTTCCTCGAACTCATTTGCATGATATATAATCCGTAGGTGGTTTCCACGTGTTTTTGGAACCTTCACCTCCTAAAAATATCAATATTCGTATAATATATTATTTTTCATGCTTTCGGGCCACCTCCCGTAGACTATAAACCAGGGCTTGGGTGGATATGGGGCAATTCTGAGGTATTTTCCAAAACCCTACAGAATTCCAGTCATGTGGCTTATACATAAAGGGCGAGGAACGCCTAGTCAAAATCATGAATTTTACGCCAACTCAAAATGCTCAATTTTGAGCTTAATCCGTTGGTGTAAAATTGATGAAAATGACCAGGCGTTCCTCGAACTCATTTGCATGATATATAATCCGTAGGTGGTTTCGACGTGTTTTTGGAACCTTCAACTCCTAAAAATATCAATATTTATATAATATATTATTTTTCATGCTTTCGGGCCACCTCCAGTAGACTATAAGCCAGTGCATGGATGGATATGGGACAATTCTGAGGTATTTTCCAAAACCCTACAGAATTCCAGTCATGTGGCTTATACATAAAGGGCGAGGAACGCCTAGTCAAAATCATGAATTTTACACCAACTCAAAATGCTCAATTTTGAGCTTAATCCGTTGGTGTAAAATTGATGAAAATGACCAGGCGTTCATCGAACTCATTTGCATGATATATAATCCGTAGGTGGTTTCCACGTGTTTTTGGTAGCTTCATCTCCTAAAAATATCAATATTTATATAATATATTATTTTTCATGCTTTCGGGCCACCTCCCGTAGACTATAAACCAGGGCTTGGGTGGATATGGGGCAATTCTGAGGTATTTTCCAAAACCCTACAGAATTCCAGTCATGTGGCTTATACATAAAGGGCGAGGAACGCCTAGTCAAAATCATGAATTTTACACCAACTCAAAATGCTCAATTTTGAGCTTAATCCGTTGGTGTAAAATTGATGAAAATGACCAGGCGTTCCTCGAACTCATTTGCATGATATATAATCCGTAGGTGGTTTCCACGTGTTTTTGGAACCTTCAACTCCTAAAAATATCAATATTTATATAATATATTATTTTTCATGCTTTCGGGCCACCTCCCGTAGACTATAAACCAGGGCTTGGGTGGATATGGGGCAATTCTGAGGTATTTTCCAAAACCCTACAGAATTCCAGTCATGTGGCTTATACATAAAGGGCGAGGAACGCCTAGTCAAAATCATGAATTTTACACCAACTCAAAATGCTCAATTTTGAGCTTAATCCGTTGGTGTAAAATTGATGAAAATGACCAGGCGTTCCTCGAACTCATTTGCATGATATATAAGACGTCGGTAGGTAGTTTCCACGTGTTTTTCGAATCTTTACCTAATAAAAAATCTCTATTTATATTATCTATTATTTTTCATGGTTTTGGGCCACTTCCCGTAGACTATGAAAAGGAACAAATACTCAAAATCATGAATTAAAACCTTTTTAATAACAACACTTTAATACATATGCTTTAGCATGTACTACCATGTACTGGTATGCATTGGCATAATCTATTATATACGACCTTGTATTACCATGCACTATATTGCACTACCATGTACTGGTATGCACTGGCATAATCTATTATATACCACTTTGTATTACCATGCACTATATTGTACTACCATGTACTGGTATGCACTGGTATAATCTATTATATACCACTTTGTATTACCATGCACTATATTGCACTACCATGTACTGGTATGCACTGGCATAATCTATTATATACCACCTTGTATTACCATGCACTATATTGCACTACCATGTACTGGTATGCACTGGCATAATCTGTTATGTACTACCATGCACTACCTTGCACTATAATGTACTACCATGTAATATCATGTATTACCATTTACTGCCATGCTCTACCCCGGGGGAGGGGTACTCCCTATAATTGACTATACGGAGATGCTTCGCCCGAAAGGGGTACGTTTTTCAGGCCGCAGGTATAGAAAAGGGGGTGAGAATTTGTGAATTTTGGTATAAAAAAGAGGTAGTTTTTCTTCAAAATTATATGAAAGGATTTATATAAAAAAGTTTATAAAAGGGGTACCTTGTTGCTGAAATTTGGTATATCAAAGGGTGAGGGTTCGAGAGTCCGGGCGGAGCATCCCCGTATGAAACGACCTGAAGTACATCCCCGGGGCTCTACCATCTACTACTATATGATACCTCGTACTACCATACACTGCCATGCTCTATCATGCTCTACGATGTACTACGAGTTTTGACTGTTAACACCTTTTAGAATTAGGAAATATTTCTGATGGAAACAAGATAGGTCACATTTTCGAAAATCAATGAGCCTGCATTCATAACGTATGACAGAGAAGGGGAGTAAGTGAGATTTTTAAACGACAAAAAAATTGATCCCCCTTGCAGTCCCCCCCAAAAAAGTTATACCCCACGGGCAAGGCTAAAACTTTATCCACCCATACCCCCCTCGATTCTGATAAAAAAAATTCAACGCTCCTCCCCCCATGTTAATGATAAAAACTTTTCAGCTGATCCCCCCTTAATTTCACCTGCCCACCTCTGTCATACATTATGAATGCAGCATTACAATTTTTTTTTAATTATGAAATACTTACGAGGGATGCAAAATAGGTATTTTTTGGCCACTTTCTTGGAAACGCATGGACTATTATCCATGGTTTTTTTTCGAAGTTTGACCTTACTAGCATGTTTGAAAAAATTAGGAATTATTCAATTCAAAAACGTAGTGGATGTCCATAAATTGTCTGGTGCTTGCAGCATAAAGAACAAGGAAATCATTCCCTGAAAGACTGAGGTTAGTTCAGTTTGCCGTCTTTTTTGAAAGCACACGTATAGCTAGAAACCTAGAGATACCACCGTAAGATATTTACCGCAGCTCTTTCATCATCATGATCATCATCATGATCATCATCATGATCATCATCATGATCATCATCATCATCATCATCATCATGATCATCATGATCATCATGATCATCATGATCATCATGATCATCATCATCATCATCATCATCATCATCATCATCATCATGATCATCTTCATCATCATCATCATCATCATCATGATCATCATCATCATCATCATCATGAATATCCCCAATACAGCCACCAACTCTTGCAGAGGAATATGGGTTAATTTAGACGATGTGTATATTAATATAATACAGAATAATACTGGACTGAAGCGTTTTCAACAATGCGCCATCCTAGACTTTGGAAAGATATTGTTTTGCGCATTTGATCATATTTGCATGGCTTTCGCATTATAAATAATAAATATCATCATCATCATCATCACTATCATCATCATCATCATCATCATCATCATCATCATCATCATCATTATCATCATCATCATCATCATCATCATCATCATCATTATCAATATCCCCAATACAGCCACCAACTCTTGCAGAGGAATATGGGTTGGGTGGTCAGCTGATTACATATGTTTTTTGAAATTTTGCTTTTGAAAATGGTTATATTATCAGCTTGCACAAAAATAGAGCCGGCAAAGAGTTCCATAGATTTCCAGTTCTTGGATAGAACTGTAGATACTATCATGGAACAGTAATCGTTGTCTCGATAAAAAAGGGAATGTCCCTATATAAACGGTGATGGCAGGTGTGAAAAACGTCTGCACATGCTCTAAGTCTGCATGCAAATTAGTCAAAAGCGTCTTCGTGCTATTGTAGAAATATGCAAATTTGACTTTCACACTTGCCTGAAGAATAGTCTTTACAAAATGCCAAAACTTAAAGTCAGTTCTTGAAACTTAAGGCTAATTCTTTCATATTGCCTTTATTAATACAGTATCTTGGTCTCACAAAAGTATACCCGGAAATATTTTGTATACTCGGAGAAAACAAGCGTTTATTTTCTCACTAAAACTCTTGTAAATTCTTGGAAAGCGTGCTGAAAGGCACGCATGCGCAAGCGTCTTTCTCTAGTGTCAATGGTGATAGTTTCTTCAGTTGAAGTTCAACTGATATCAGTGGAAGCCGACGGTGCGCACTTTACCCCTTCTCTCCATCAGTGCTCTGTTTTAAGAGTATTCAAAGCTGGAGCTACACGGATTAGAGAGAAGTCGAAACTGAATGGAGATCCTAAGGATCGAGCCATAGACCTTTAGCTCTTAAGGCCGCGCACTAACCAACTGTTTCGATTTCTACGATGGGCTGCATGATGATTATGATGGATAGAACTGAAAGAGAATCTGGTAGATTCAGTAGTACATTTGACGGGGAGGAAAGTTAGAGTGTTTTTAACATGTCTTGCATGCTTGCTGCTTATCAAAACAAAGACAAAACGTATCGCAAGAAACAATTTTAATTTATGAAACGAAATAATAAAATGAAAATGTTAAATAAGAACGATATTCATATAACAGAAAGAAAATAGAAAGATATGGAAATTCAAAGAACAAATTATAAGTATGATAGCTACAGCAAATAATGTATAAAATGAAAGAAAGCTAAAGGAAGGGAAAGGAAAACATATGTATATGCAAAATAAAAAAAATAAAAAAATGCGATTAACAGTGGAATCCACATAGTGGCTATTCCTCCACTGCATTCCAATTGGAATTTAGAAGTTGATTTTTGCGGAGGGAGGAAAAACCGGAGAATCCGGAAAAACCCTCGAAGCACAGGAGTGAACCAACAAACAACTCTACTCACATACGACACCGAGCTCAGCGGGGCTCGAACTCGGGTCGCCTTGGTGAGAGGGAAGCGCTAAGGAAGTAAACAAGTAATCATGAGGAAACTTTGAAAGGAACTTGTATCCAAATAAAAGCCTTTAGAAATAACATCTTGACTTTTTAATCCAATGAGGACGAAAATTGGTTCGCCAGTACAAATTGGCTTCTTGTGGTGAAGCGCCTGCTTGGCTGGATCGCTTTAGGCAACGGATTAAATATTCAAGACTTAATGTCGCCATCTTATAGAAAGGATACGGTAATTGTCATCATTTTTTTTCGCTGCATTTATCATCACGAGAATTATATCTGTATATAACCTGTGTTTTAAAGTAATGTCATTTTAAATCTAGGACGAGTGAAAACGATTAGTTGAGTTCCTTTTTCTTGTTGAGCTGAGGGCTAAATCGATCTCGTTAAGAGTACTTTTTATTGTTTTTAAATATATACGACCGTTAGATTAAGATCTTACCCATTAGAACGATGGGTTGGGCCTCTTGAACCTGATTTTTTCCCTGATATTCTTAGCATCCATTTTATAATAATCTATAGCCCATCCTAATGTTCGAAACAACTACAATTTAGACCTGAATTTGGTAACGGATGTTATTGCTTTGCCACGTAGCTCAAGGGCGTGTAGCCACCCACCTCTATAATAATAAAATTCCACGTACCAAAAATAATCGTTTTTTTTTTATCTTCTTCACTCAGATACCCTCTCTTTCTTTTTTTACTCATAAACCCCGGCCCTGTCTGTGTTTTCTTAAAGCCTGGATGTAATCGATGCCAAAGACGACTGAAAAACGACAGATTTTTTTTGGAATATCTACATTGTGACAGGCGCTCCCCCAAAAATATATTGATCTGACCACTCAGTCAATCCTTAAGTTACTAATGTCGAATGGCACAGCGCGCGTTTTTTGGGGAAAATAATACGAAGAACATATTGAAAGTCTAAACTGCGAAAAGAAATGTTAAGCATTATGTAGTACTAGTCAATAATAGCAACTAACGTTTCAGGACGAGTGAATATTATTTACAGAATGTGAAGTATACTTTCCATTTTCTCATATATTTTTATCAAGGAAGGAACTGTTACAATTCAAAGGTAATAAATGTTGATAAATTTCATACGGTTACTCTGTCATTCTGCTCAATGCATCATTTATAAAGTAGTTTCTCTTTTTATGCTTGAGGAGCTGTCATTATGATGATAAATAGACATTTTTCTGAAATAGCTGACCGGAACAGACATTCTGCGTTCTGAGTTCTCCTTTTCTGGACTTGTGTTGATAATAGAATGGCTTGTTGTGCGGCGCGACCTGACAAAGGCATCCTTGACTGCTTGGCGAAACGTACTGCTAAAAATCACATACAAAATTGGATTGATGGCAGCATTTGTCCGTACTAAAAACTCCCCCATAAACAAGATTTCTCTGTTAACTTGGATCTCTGAAAAGTAGGCCAAAAGTGTCATGATTTGGAGAGGAAGCCAGCAAATGATGAAGAATATTAGAACAGTAATCAACATAATGACTACCTTACGTCTTGATTTTAGCAAGTTGATCTGTGTTTGACCATTGCTGGCCATGAAAGGACTTTTTCCAAACCACAAATGTCTTGTGACCAGGGAATATAAGACAGCTATGCTGATGAAAGGTAACATGTAGATTACAACGAAGCCAAATAAAGTGTACATACGACTACCGGTTTCTTCGTCAAATATCGGGGACCACTCTTCGTAGCAAAAGCTGCCAATTTTGTCTTCGCCAAGTCGGATTGAATAGATCAACGGAGAAGACGTTAAGAAACTTATTAGCCATATAGCAATGACGATTCTTTGAAGTATCACCATGTTGATGGTGTCTCTCATGGGTTTAGTGATGGCGAAAAATCGATCAAAAGCTATAGCGGCCATTGTCAGCACTGAGCTGGCCATCAAGCCAAACGTACATGAATTGACAAACTTGCAAAGAAAGGACCCCAAAGTGCCTCCAACAAGCAACCCATAGCCAGCAATGCCAAGGATAAATGGAGGCATAGAAATGACAGTGAAGAGTATGTCACTGACAGACATGTTTACTATGAGGTAAAATGTTGTGGTTTTCATACGAGGAACACGACAGACGGCGAGTATTACCAACAAATTCCCTAGAAGTGCAAGAACACCGACCACCATGCAAAATGTTATCTTCAGACCACGATTTCGTGGGGAAACATCACTCAATAGGATATTACCATCACTGCTGTTTGAAGTGTTTGGGCTTAGAAACAAAGACAACATCGCGGTATTTGTGGCTTAGATTGAGCGAAATATATGTTCCTGACTACCCCCAAGTCCAAGTACTTCGTTCTGTGATCCTAGCTAAAGTTAATTTCAAGAAGCAAGTTCACTAGGAAAATTAAAAAACTGCTCAGCATGTAACAACATAATGCATTCAGCTGTTTTAAAGCCGCATTCCTCGTACGGATGGCATTTTCCTATTTCCTAGACTTTTGAGAGCATTTCCTTCTAATTTCCATTCCTAGCTAGTTAATTTCCAAAACACCTGCAACAACCATACAATAATAACTACATCGAGTTCCTTAATAAAAAACACGAACTCACACCTTCCCGACAAAAAAATACTCTTTCTGTAAATGTTTATTTTAGACCATATTCATGCTGGGAATATGTCTTTTACTAGTGATAAAAGCTTTGATTTTTATCCATCTGAAGTCCATTTTCTATTTCGCTGGGTATTATCTTATTCGTGAATGCTTAATCCTTACTTGCGAAAACCATTAAGAGCCCAACGTACTCAACACGAGCGAGCCTTTTAGTGTTCAGGTTGTGAGCTGAGTAACAAGGTGCACATGTTTATACTAAGTGGTCCATAGGTTTTTTCCCCGTCATTATACTGGTTTCTGGTTATCGGTGCACACTTGGTTGTCACTTCAGTGCCGAATAACACTGTCTAGTTCATTTCCTTCAAATTAAAACTCGACGAATATAATAGACTAGATGGATCTTCCCGTGGATCGAAGATATCTAATGATGCTTCTAACTCTCTTACGCTTTTTAAATTAAGGTAAATAAGAGTAAAATTGTTTATGGTAAAGCCGATGAAATTGCACAAGAAAAGGATCAATTTAGCCGAAATGTACTTAAGCTCTAAATTAAATAATCCATAATAAGATTTTTCTGTGATAGGCTTTTTCCGTTTTACTTTTTTCCCTTTCCTTGCCTTTTTTTCTTTTTTCACTCGTTCTTAATTCTTTTCTTTGAATCATTGTGTCTTTTTTCTTCCTTCCTTCCTTCCTTTCTTCCTTCCTTCCTTTCTTCTTTCCTTCTTCCCTTTATTCCTCCCATCATTTTCTTCCTCCCTTCTTTCTCTTTTTTTATTTTCTTCCTACCGAAGTAAACGCTGCCTTGTATAGATTATCGGAATCAGTCATTCTAATATTTTGTTACTAATTCTCAATACAAACTTTAATATAATCTTTTTTTTAATCGATAGACTGAGAAACAATTGAGAGAGAGAGAAAGAAAGAAAGTAGCATCGCTTAATCCAGGCCCAAAATGCTTGCCTTTAAGGTCAAATGAATGAAAATGAACGTACTGGCAAATTCAATTTAAAAGGACCCAATAACAAGTAGTTTAACTCAGTTATAATTAAGTCTGAAAGAAAGATTAAACAGATCGGCTTTCCTCACGCAGATTTAAATTACAACGTCCGCTGTCATGATTCAATATGATAACACATTTATTTACTTATTACCAAGCAAAAAAAAAAAAAACAAACAAAAAAAAAACAAACAAAAAAAAAACAAAAAAAACAAAAAAAACAAAAAAAACAAAAAAAAAAAACACGCATATGAATTTTTACTTTTATTTCTATTTTATTTTTAGACAAATAAAATGAAAGTATAATTAAACACCAGTTATAAACTTTTTTATTTATAAATATCATTTAAAACTAGCTTGCTTGAGTTCTTGTGAATAAATAATTCAAAAATGGAAACTTGTTTCATGCTCATTTGCTTTATTTAGCCGACTTTTATTGCAAAATGCGAAGGCATATTCAAACTACATCTATTTATCATACGATAGCCGAATCCAATAATTGATTTATTATTCATTCAAAATATTCAAACTATTGATAATATTTTAAGCTTGTTCTAGAACAGTAGGTTCAACTTTAAACCACTACATGTTAAATACAATTCCTTAAATAAATAAAAAAGGTATTGTCAAAGATTTTAGGCTCTGCTGTCAATGAAGAAAGTCGCAAATATTTATAAGTGATATATCTTAAATATATGTGCAAGTGATAATATATCAATATGTGTGTTTTGTTTTTTCCTTTTTCTGCAACCATCGACAATTTTCAAATCTCTGGTACTGGTCTTTTTTTTTTTTTTTTGCAGGTTGTCAAATTTATTGTAAACATGATCGATAAAACCTTATTAAAGCTCAAGTAAATGTGCCTGTAGTTGTCTCAGGAGTTGTATAGAAATATGAAAAGTATATTATAAGCACCAGGAGAGGTTTTAATTTTGTGCACAATGGTTTCCCATTTCAGGTGACTGCTGACTAATATCAAATATTCAATTTCAGCACAGGGGTAAGCGTGCAGGTGCTCAAAAACCAATTAACCTTGACTTTATAAAGGTTCTAGAAAAATATAAAAAACATGAATAACAGTGCTGATGGCATTAGAATTTTTCGTAGAAGATTGTTTTTCGCTCCCTACTCTTCGAAAACTTGTAGATACGCCTGTATTTAATCATCTAAAACCAATCGGATACGCCTCGTGCTTTTATACCTGTTAAAACACTCCTACTCGTTTAAAAAAAGAAACGCTTTTTAAGCTAGACAACCATCGCGGAACATCTCCCTTTTCCTTTATGATCTCAAATCAGCATTAAATTTCGCTTTAAAATATCGTGGTTCGGAAACTTCTTCATAGATTCTTGTCAATAATAGTAGGAATAGTCACCTTGATTAAAAACCTCTCTGTCTTATTAACAATTAGTCCTCGAGTCCGAATGGTCTACGAGTCAATAGCCCATGAGGCCGAAGGCCGAATGGGCTATTGACTCGTAGGCCATGAGGGCGAGAGGTCTAATTGTTTTAGTAAAAACCTACTAATCGGTCCAATAAAAGGATGCAAAAAATTTTGGATTTTGCTTTAAATATATATTTTTTTGGTTTTCAAAACCGGCGCTTTTCGCTACTAGAGGTCTATCACTAATAGACCCCTAGTAGCTCAGCCAATCACAGAGCTGGATTGGTGATAGACCATTAGTAGGTTTTTTCTAATAAGGTATAGACCCCTTGCATTACTAGTCCCAATCGTCTGGAGGTCAAAACAAAATAATTCCTTTGTATTGAGGATTGAAACCCTTTTTGATATTTTGACCCCAGGTTTGGATATAGAGCAAGAGGTCTATTGATATAATTTTTCAATCGTCAACGAAAAAATAAAAGCATCACTCTCAAGGGAATTGACGCGTGATTTTAAAAGAATCCCCCACCCTAAAATAGAAAAAAATAAATAAATAATAACCGAAAGTAAAAAAAAGAGAAACGAAAAAAGAGAAAGAACTGACAAGAAGAATAAGAAACCCCATCTTGCCAAAAGTAAAGCCGCATCTATACATACGAGTAATTTTTCCTTGACAAGGAAAAGTTGTTAAGGATGAAATTTGCTCGTGTAGACGCACAACAAGGAAAATGTGGCAAGGAATATTAATGAGATGAGTTCCGAGCCTGTTACATCACTGATCGAAACTCATCAAGGAAAACTTGTTCATCATCTACACGAACAAGAAAACCTTGTCAATAAAAAAATGTTAAGGAAAACTTGCTAATTGTCTAAGCGAGCAATAAAAATTGTCAAAAATACTTGTCAAGGAGAAATTGCTCGTGTAGTAGCAGCAGCTTAAGAAAAGTCAGTCAATTTTTTACCTTTTGCCATTTCAGAGATTTTTGATAAGTCTTAGATCTTGTCGTGTGTAATAATCATCAGATGTAGCGCATACGTTTGTATAAAGACCAGTGGAATTTTTGAACAATGTATTCTTGCAGTAGCATCGGAGCCTTCTGCCATTATTGTTAATGTCTCTGTCAAAAAGAGTGTAAAGACCAGAGCAAGAACTTCCTGGAGTGATATTATCTTTGCACCACTTGTCTCGTAACTGTTGTGTCGAGAAATCTGAAAATAAATGATTCCAACGTGTTCTATGTAGCTTACAGGTTACACATTTCTCTAACAACAACAACAACACCAACACCGACAACAACAACAACAACAACAACAACAACAACAACAACAACAACAACAACAACAACAACACCAAACACAACATTGTGCCAGCAATATTAAAGGCTTGTCTCAAAGAAATTCCTTAATTTCACTCATGCACCACTTTCACATCCCCTTACTAGACTTTATGCAGTATCGGTCGCTCCTAATTTGCATAAAGGAAAAGCTTAATAAAATATTTTGGAAATATTTTGAATTGAGAAAATATTTTGTCCTCATATGAAATACCATGAATGAATTAGCAACTGTGTAGTTTCAAAGAATAATGATAATTATCATCAAATTATTTGTCCCGTCATTTTGATTGGCCGAGAGAACTGCAAATAACTGCCTACAAATAACGTTCTGCTCATGCGCATTACGGTGCAAAGTCATTTTTCTGCAAATAACAGTCTGCTCATGCGCAGTAACGTTGCCTCTGACAATGGCTCGCTTCCCTGAACTGCCTTCGGCATCGGCGAATAATTGCTTGCTCGCCACTAACAAATCACGATATTTTGCTCAACCTCGTCTAATAATTGCTTATTGTTTGCTAAGTTATAAGCATCTGTGCCAAAAATATGAAAACGAGGCTGGTCGGGCCATGGCTGTGTTTCACATACGAATCCTTGAAAATTTTTGAATAATCACCTGAGTAATGATACTAAATCAATTATATGAATGTTAAATATATGTTAGGTGAGGATGACTCTTACCGGCCAGTGTACATGAAGAGGTCTCCACTACAGTTATGGTGCCATATATTTTGTCCCTTAAGCTACTCCAGGTGACAAGGTTACCTTCAAAGTGTGAAGCACCTCTTGCCATTTCTTCCATTGCAGCCAGGCTTCCTTCAAATTGGTCCCAAATATTAAGGTGACCCAGGTAACCTACGTATTCAACATGCAGATAGACAGAGTGAGTGATTAGTTAAAAACTTAAAATATTAAGATCCAATCAAACACCCCAAAAAAATATTATGCATCTTTATCCAGTCCAGAAAAATTAGCCTCTGGCCAGGTTGATCATCTGTGGTCTATCCGATAAACTGAGACCAAATCCAATACTCCAGTTTCCCATTCGGTGGAAACCGCTGTTTTTGAAGAACACAGACTCATTTGCACAGGCTTAGCCTCGTTTTTAAGTCATCTATTCAAATACACCATTAAAAGTCCGTGGGATTGGTATTATTTAACTTGCACATTCTTTACATTACAGTTGGCTGTTGCTAATGATTTGCAAAAGTCAACTGTAATGTAAAGAACGTGTAAGTTGAACAATACCAATGTTTTGAAATTCCACGGACTTTTAATAACGTCGTTGAATAGCTGACTTATAAACGAGGCTAAGCCTGTGCAAATGAGTCCGTGGTGTTCAAAAACAGCGGTTTCCATCGAATGTGAAACTGGTGTATTGGCCGAAATCCCCTCCCTAATGTTTACCTTTCATTTAGTAATATTTTGTTGTTTACCAATAAAGCCCTTGTTCACATTATCATGGATCAAATTAATCTCTTATTCTGAAGTGAATGACACTCGATTTGAAATAAGGGAAAACACCTCTCAAGTTCTCTTGGTATTGAATTGCTGATTTGATGAAAACACAAGATAAAATTCCTTCCCCCCTCCCCCCTTTCCTCTCCCAACCCCATGCAAAAAAAGTGCACGCGGGTCTGGATTCCACGAAAATCTGAATCATAAAATCTAAACTGCAAAATAAGGAATGGTTATACCATAAATGTACCCTTCCCTACCAAAGAACCTATTCATTCCAATATTAATGCAAACAGGCATAGTTAGAACTCTGATATAGAAGCATAAAAGTTCCAGAATCGGGAGTTATATTAAGCGTTTAGTTGTTGCCGAAATGGTTCATTATCGTTCCTGCTTTTCTTGTATGAAGCGGAAACAGTAAAATGCATTATGTTTCCCTTGTTGCTCAGGGTTAGACACAATTTAATCTTGTGTAGAATATTCGTACATTTCGGTAAAGGTCCGTGGAATTTCAAAGCGTTTGATAGTTGACGTTGTGCATTTTTTTTACCGTTTGCATAAAATGAGACTAAACCTGAGTGAATCTCGTCATCAAAGAAAACAGCGGTATTTTAGGAATTCAAATGAATCCGATTGTACACATCAAACAAAAAGAATTGATCTATACAGACCTGTCAAAGCCTGATTTGCTTGGAAACCTCCCCCATGGCTGTCCAACTCATGACCGAGAATGAAAATCCCGCCTCCAGGAATAGTGTAGCCAGTCTGAAAACCTGTTAGCGACATCAGCAGTTTTCCATCTTTGTACAATTCTGTTTTGCCATCAGTGTTCCTCCATTTCCAGCAGATGAGGGACCAGCCGTTGCCAAATGCAGTTATATAACCGCTGTTCCTAAAACGAAAATGATCCGACATCGTGATTATGAAATGTCTAAGAAACTTATTCATGGATATATGATATGAATTATTCTATAAAGGGGTGGATCTACTGGGTGCTGCGAAGGAGAATTTGAGGCGGGATGGTGAGGGATATACTCCTTTTAGAATTTCAAACAATGGCAATTAAAAATAACGAAACAATCAACTGATCATATAATGTGCAGCAGAATCAGGGGCGTACCTTCCAACACGCAAATACGCACGTGCGTACTTGAAAAATTTCCGAATTTTTCAGATTTGCTAGTGTATAGAAAGCAAAAACTTTACTTTTGAAGTGGGAGTGTTTGAGGCCATGGGGACCCGTGCGTACTTGCCAAAATGTCCTAGCTACGCTCCTGAGGTGCCATGTGCATCCCCGCAGCCAGCAGCATGATAATGCAATGAATGGGCCGGTTGCTGAGTCATTTATGCACATATCATGCTAAAACCTCCGACCAGAGAGTGCCTCACTTCCAGCTTTTCTTAGCTGCTCCCACCCCTCCTCTCTAGATCTGTACCCCGATCCCCCTTTGCGCCCGATGTAGGGAAGGTCTTAAGACTAAGGCGATCATATCAAATTCTCTTGCCTGAAGAGCAAAGTTGCGATCGGCCGTAGGCGGCGGCGGACTAGGTTTGGCCGGGGGGCTAAAGCCCCCCCCCCCCCCCCACTTGAGATTTTTATTTGGGGGGGGGGGGGGGAGACTGAGCCTCCTACTTTTTTCAGGGTAAATTTCGAAAATCTCCCCAATTACAATTTGTTTGTTCGAGCACTTGTAAATAAGTAAATCTTGTTACTCTCTCTTTGGTTTGGTTTCGTTACACGTTTCATACTTCTACCTGGCTGTATCGGCCTTTTTAATTTTCATTTTGTGCTGTTTTTTTGATTCGGAGATTTTTATGTTTTTTTTTTTGCATCGGCGATTTTTACGTGTGTTATTTTACAGCTCCCCCCCCCCCCCCCCCCCACCAGATTTTATGTCCTTCCGCCTCCCATGAATCCACTTAGCAATTGCCCGATTTCATCATGACGTCATGCTCAAAGAAAAACAACCTATTGTTTAAACGCTTAGGATCATGGTCGTGAGAGGGGGACAAAACAGCAACATTACAAAGAATATTGATATAAAATTCGTTCGAAGAACAAAGAAAAGCGTTAACAGCTGCGCTGTCAAAAGCAATAAATATTGTTCATACACATCGATACACCTTATATTTGGAAACCAGACTATTTGAGATTAAACTTTTCTTAGCATAGTAATTTGTTTCAAATTTCTATTGTTCTAGACGATTTTGTCCCCCTCATAAACAAGCTGTGACGTCATAGTGAAATAGGGCAATTCTAACTGTAGAAATTAAAACTACGTAGGGTAATCAGCCCCTCTCACTCCAGGCCTCGAGATCAAAAGGTCCATTACAATTCTGACTTACTTCCAAGCGTTATTGATACCAAAGCTTATGTAATCGGTAAAGACATATGCTGCCCATGTATCTACTAATACCGGTGTGCTGTACCCAAAAATTCCTCCTTCACTGGTAGGCCACACCCAGTAGCAGGCTAAGAACTTGGTCACGCTTGGAATGGGTTTTTGAAGTTGGACGTAGTTACTGACGGATCCAATTGACCCAAAGTCGAGGTAAAAATCAGAATTACTCGCTGTTCAAAGAAAATTGAAATGATTAGTGGAAAAAAATCACCATGGTCATTTTTAGTAATTGATATTTGAGTTGTACGTAACGATGATCTTTTGGTGGTGATGTTTGCTGATGCGGTGTTGGTAGTAAAGGTTTTAAACTAAGCTGGTGGAGATTTTGCCGGTGCTGGTGGTCATGCACTGGTAGTGGTCGCTAGTAATGGTAGTAGTGGTAGGCAGCAGATTGTTGTGGTAGATTGTAGAAGGTTTGTAATTGGAAATGGTAGGTGTGGGTGGTGGGAATTAGTGGTATAGTGGTAGGTGGAGAAGAAAGGGGTAAATGGTAGGGGTAGGTGTCATAGTAGCTAGTACGCGAGAGTCGAGGTAGGGATAGGTTGTGACTAGTGGTGGCAGATATTATTTGTCGTAGGTGGGGGTGGTAGGTGAAACTGATAGATGGTATACTAGATGGTAGTGGTATATACTGGGTAGTCATGGTAGGTAGTAGTAGCAGGTTGTAGTGGAAGTGGTAAATGGTAGTGACATGCAGGTCGTAGTGTATGAAGGTGGTATATAGGGGGATTTATTAGTGGTCGTAGTGATAGAGGTAGAGATGATAGTGATAGGCGTTCGTTGTAGGTGGCTGTTCTAAGTGACATGCGCAGTGGTAAGGGGGTTGTAGCTGGTTGGTGTCGGTAGTGGTGGTGAAAGTACTTAGTGATGTTAATGGACTACTTCGACGATGCGGCGACCATTTTGGTAGGGGGCAAGTATACAAATCTTTGTTACACTTATGGCGTCGATTTAAATTAACGTTTCACCCTTAGACAACTTGACAAGAGATGAATTAAGAAGATGGGCATGAAAGAAAGAGAAATAAACGAAACTCTCTATTTTATCCGTCATTTTTGTTTTCTTTTGCCCCCTGGACGCCCCATAATGCATTACGTAGAAAAATGAAATGCTTGTCACTAAACCAGCATTATAGGGCCAGAGAAACCCAGAATTTGTTATTTTCTTCATCAGATCCTACATACACCCCCGGCATCTCGTAAAAAGTTATTTTCATTAATTCAGATTCAAGATGGCCGCCGCATCGTCGAAGTAGTCCATACTAGTACTGCTCAGCTCGGTACTAGCTATAGTATCTATATAAAGTTTACAATCTGTTTAAAATAACAACAATTCGTTCCTTCTCCTTCACAGAAACAAGACATGACCATAGGGCTTATCCATCGACTCATCCACCCCAACCCTATAGCCTGCTAGCTTTCCGTACTTTCCTTACCGTTTAATGTTACATTATTTGTTGGTGTAAGACTCAAACCACCAAACACTTGACCCCCATATACCACGTCATTCCAGTTCAGCTCGTTTCCCAAGTCTCTGCCGGCAGTCTTTCCCATGGCTGTAATGACGTGTCCGCTTAGTGAAGTGTTCCAGATATTGAAATGTGCCAAGTACTTTGTATAATAACTTTCGACAGATACAGAGGTTGGGCTATACATTTTTTGACCGATAACAAGTACTCCAGTTTCTTCAATTGTTTTTGCCCTATCTACGGATGATGCGTTGTACATTACTATTCCATCAATAAATACAACTAGTTGACCGCCCGTGCTTTCCCAAGTGTAACAATAGTGGTGCCACAAATCGTCGTAGTGCGGGTAGGAATAAATCGTCCTGAAACCAAAATAACAAAAAGTAATACTTCCATGGGACCTTGAACAAGGCCTACTCTGGTGCCCAATGTCACATAATGTTACTCATCTTTCCACTACGAAACACGATATTCAAACTAGAACCCAGTTTCTCATGCAGTTTGACCAATTTTATCAATCCAGTGTTCACTTGCCTTATGTCACCTAATATCGCCTAATGTCCTGCGCTCAATATCGCCTAATGTCCTGCGCTCAATATCGCCTATATGTCCTGCGCTCAATATCGCCTATATGTCCTGCGCTCAATATCGCCTAATGTCCTGCGCTCAATATCGCCTAATGTCCTGCGCTCAATATCGCCTAATGTCCTGCGCTCAATATCGCCTAATGTCCTGCGCTCAATATCGCCTAATGTCCTGCGCTCAATATCGCCTAATGTTCTGCGCTCAATATCGCCTAATGTCCTGCGCTCAATATCGCCTATATGTACTGCGCTCAATATCGCCTATATGTCCTGCGCTCAATATCGCCTAATGTCCTGCGCTGAATATCGCCTAATGTCCTGCGCTGAATATCGCCTAATGTCCTGCGCTCAATATCGCCTAATGTCCTGCGCTGAATATCGCCTAATGTCCTGCGCTCAATATCGCCTAATGTCCTGCGCTGAATATCGCCTAATGTCCTGCGCTCAATATCGCCTATATGTCCTGCGCTCAATATCGCCTAATGTCCTGCGCTCAATATCGCCTAATGTCCTGCGCTCAATATCGCCTAATGTCCTGCGCTCAATATCGCCTAAGGTCCTGCGCTCAATATCGCCTAATGTCCTGCGTTCAATATCGCCTAATGTCCTGCGCTCAATATCGCCTATATGTCCTGCGCTCAATATCGCCTAATGTCCTGCGCTCAATATCGCCTAATGTCCTGCGCTCAATATCGCCTAATGTCCTGCGCTCAATATCGCCTAATGTCCTGCGCTCAATATCGCCTAATGTCCTGCGCTCAATATCGCCTAATGTCCTGCGCTCAATATCGCCTATATGTCCTGCGCTCAATATCGCCTATATGTCCTGCGCTCAATATCGCCTATATGTCCTGCGCTCAATATCGCCTAATGTCCTGCGCTCAATATCGCCTAATGTCCTGCGCTCAATATCGTCTATAGTCCTGCGCTCAATATCGCCTATATGTCCTGCGCTCAATATCGCCTAATGTCATGCGCTCAATATCGCCTAATGTCCTGCGCTCAATATCGCCTAATGTCCTGCGCTCAATATTGCCTAATGTCCTGCGCTCAATATCGCCTATATGTCCTGCGCTCAATATCGCCTAATGTCCTGCGCTCAATATCGCCTATAGTCCTGCACTCAATATCGCCTAATGTCCTGCGCTCAATATCGCCTAATGTCCTGCGCTCAATATCGCCTAATGTTCTGCGCTCAATATCGCCTAATGTCCTGCGCTCAATATCGCCTATATGTCCTGCGCTCAATATCGCCTAAGGTCCTGCGCTCAATGTCGTGCGCTCAATATCGCCTAATGTCCTGCGCTCAATATCGCCTAATGTCCTGCGCTCAATATCAATATAGTCTAGTCAGTTTAGTATAATTTAGTTTAGCTTGAATCATAAAGCCACGAAGTCCCTATTGGCTGCTCCACATTTACTTCAGATACCCGTTGTTCAAAAATTGTTAAGATGTAATGCACGTGCAGAAAAAAGTCTTTGATAACACTTCAAACGTGTAAGTAATAATCTCCCTACATGTCCCTATATCCTCCCCGAAATATCCATCTCTATCCTACAGTTATTTCATTTATGTTTGTGAAATAATTAAACTGTTGTAAATCTCGCTCATTTTCTGATTGGTTGATGGGGCGTGCGTTACTAAGAGCTAGCGCACAACACGCGCACGCATTTGTATTTTATAAAAGAAATAAAAAAACCTTGCTTGCTGTGCTGTGTGAAGCTATAAAGCACTTGGGAATTGTCATAACCTTCTAGAAGTGTTGAGAAGTACGCGTTCTGCGAATCCCCGCATGCTTTATAACTGCACAGAGCACGCGCGTTCGTTTTTTATCTCTTCAATTCATCATAATTACGTTTTAACACCAGCAACAAAGACGTTGTGTTCCGTGGCGCCAAAGAATGTCCAGCGAAGAACATGTCCTGATGTTTCTGAATAATAGTTGAATGCTGTACACTTCTGTTCCCACTTTCTTCGAGACCAGAAGCAGACTGTTACCTCTCGTAACGAGGTTTTGAAAGGCATCTTTATGTACTTATCACCAGTGGAAGATTCGAAGTTGGCAGTCTTTGATACATTGACTATAAAAGATGTCGATTATAGAGTGTGAAAATCCTTTGTGAAGAAACAACCTTAACAGCAACAACTACATTACCATCATCAGCGGCAAGGAAAACAACAACTGCAGAAGCAACAGCAACAGCGACGACTGCAACGGCAGCAGCAGCAGCATCTTCTTCATCATCAACAAAATAAGAGCGACAAAACAGCAGCAACAAGGAAAACAGCAAATTAAAGAGTGACAAAGACAGCGATAGCAACAGCAGCAAAAACTTGATCTTCATCATCATTATTATCATTATCATCATTGTTATCATTATCATCATTATTATCATTATCATCATTATCATATTATCATTACCATCATTATCATCATTATTATCATCATCATTATCATTATCATTACATTATCATTAACATTATCATCATTATCATCATTATCATCATTATCATCATATTATCATTATCATTATCATTATCATCATTAACATCATTATTATCATTATCATCATTGTTATCATTATCATCATTATCATCATTATTATCATCATCATTATCATTAACATTAACATTAGCATTAACATCATCATCATTATCATCATTATCATCATATCATTATCATCATTATTATCATCATCATTATCATCATCATTATCATCATTATCATAATATCATCATATTATCATTATCATCATTATTATCATCATCATTATCATTATCGTTATCATCATTATCATCATTATCATCATTATCATCATTATCATCATATTATCATCATTATCATATTATCATTATCATCATTATAATCATTATTGTTATTATCATTATCATTATCATTATTATCATTATTATCATTATCACCACCACCACCACCAATAACAACAACAACGTAACAATAACAACAACAACCACAACAGCAGCAAAACAATAATCCAATAAATTTGATACACATATATGAAGTCCCAATGTGTACAGGGTAAATACTTACATGCACAGACCGAGGGCATCGCTCTGTTAACTACTCCATATGATTCTTTTACAGCAAATACCCTCCAATCAACCAGATTACCAGGCTCACTAATGCACTGCTTAGACAAAGAGAGGATTTGGCTAGGTGACTTAACTGCATCCCACATGTTTAAACCGTACATGCTTCCCATAAACGAATCGCTTGCATTAAACGTTAACTCCACAGGTGAGCTCTGCAGCTGACCAATAATTAACTTGCCAGTTCCATTAATGACCAGACTACTACTAACGTCCTTCTTAGTAGATCGTATTGCTCCATCGACATAGAACTTGACAATTCCTTGAGTGTTATCCCAGGAGAAACAGAGGTGATGCCATGATCCATCGTTAAGTGGAGAAGTATATACCTCGCTAGACGAATAAAAAAGGCCCTTAATCAATAGTAGAATTTTGCCGCAGCCGAGTTGTTGGGGCAAATCAATGGGTATTTTTGGTCATGCGCGCAAAAAACACTGCCCTGCTCTTACCCAATTACATGGAACAATTTCATTGGGAAAAAGAGACGAGTTATTCTAACCAGGGTCATATACATCAATAAGCTATTCAATGTGGATGCTTCGTCCTTTCAGCCAGAGGTATTCGAAAAATGGAGCGAGGGTGTGCGAAGCCAAAATTCTGCATTTCATTCAATGAATTACTTTTGACAAGGCGATAAAGATTTTATGGTGACTAGTCACGAAATACAGAACGACGTTTCGGTGTTCATCTAACACAATTATCAAGCTCAAAATGATATAGAAGATGTTCGAGTTAACACGAAATATGAATACGTTATACAATTCCCCTATTTAGTTCTAGCAAAGGTTCTTATAAAAGTACCCATAAGTCTTCGCTTTGACTTAACCGCCCCTTGATCATGACGTTTTCTTAAGAGCAAAACTAGACTAATGTCAAAAAATAATGAATCAACATTATTGGCAGGCATATAATCATTTCAGTAACTGTGACTTCCGAGTTCTAAATACGGTCTTTTGAAATGTCAAAAATTCCATTGAGAAAAAGTATGTGATTTCTTTTTTATTTTCATGTAAGCCTCACATCCAAGATAATTTTTAGAGGGATCTGTATTTGAATATCAAAAGCCTATGTTTCTTACCTTGTCACGGTGTTGACTATAAATTCACACTTCCCTGTGTTATGACATCGTATAGCCAGCATGGTTGCTATATTGCTTGCTGAATATGACAGAAATGTGTGCCAGCCAGCAACGACGTAATTGAGCCAGACACAGATCGTCAGCCGGCTTACTTGGCTGCTTTTCAAGGGCAGCTCACTTAGGAAGTCTTCGGTTGATTTTTGAGGGAATGTCAGCGTGTAATCTTTAGCATCATCTAATGATGAAGATAAACAAAGAACTGTTAAATTCTGATGAAAAAAAGAAAGACATATACGTGAAGTAAGATCATGCGCTATGCTTCTTTATTTCAATTGATTGTATTAATTTTGTGTTCGCTTGTCAGTGAATCTCGTCCGAGAGTGCCCTCTAGATCTCTCCATCCATACTTCCTTCCTTCCATGCATCTATCCATGCATCCAGCCAACTATCCCTCTACCTATGCCAATCATCAATGTCACTCTATCCAGTATGACTGATCTTTATATCGTTTATTGCCATTGCGAGGCACTCAAGCATACCCTTTCACATGGCTTACCTTTCCATTGCTCACAGTGATCACCTTTCGTTGAGACTTGACATACGCACTCGTAAACGTTCTCATCAACGTTTATACATTTGCCATTATTTTCACATGGCGATGTTGCACATGGACCATTTTGGTTCTCCTGTGGACAAAATACCATTGAATTTATACAATGAACACTATGACAAATCATTTGTATTTGTTTCAATGTTGACCTTTGTGTAGTTTATTTGATTCCTCATTTTCTTTGCACGTCGTTGGAAATAGTAAGTTTGTTTTCTTGCTTGTTTAATTTTTGCAGCATAATGCAGTCCATTTGTCTTTTTATTAGTCTCGATTTTTCCAAATTACTGATTTTTAGTTCGTATACTTTTTTGCTATCTTTTCGCCCATATATATGTTTCATTTTCCTCTGCAATTTTGTTTGATTTTGTGATTTATTTTTGTTAATTTTTATTTGTTCTTCCGACGGTTTCGTATTATCTCGTTTCTATTATACTTATACTACCATTATCATTACTACCGTTACCTTTAGGACGCTTTCACCGTATATAAATCCAACTCTTGTTTTCAAATTTTCCATTTTACTACGATCAAAGGTATTGTTGTTCAGCTCACAAGTATGGCTATTGGTGCTGCTGGTTTCTTGGTAGTTGTACGAAACACATTGGTCAGCACTCAGACATTCTAGCACACAGTCCATCTTGGACGAAACTTGTGTAGTCTTGATGACATGATTGTCCAGGGCCTTTCCTATACAAAAAGTGATTGTCAAGAAGCTATGACATTTAATGGATTTTTCAGGGAGGTAGAAGCAAGGGGGCTGGACGGATTATAACTAATTAATTAATTAAATAGATAATAATAATAATAACAATAATAATAATAATAATAATAATAATAATAATAAAACTAATGTTTTAAGTAATTTTCTGTCAAACGTCTGCCATGGTCTCTATTAAATACAACGTTATCTCGTTTGGAGGGTTGCCAAGCTTCTGTCCACTTTCTTTGGTGCCATTTCTTCTTTTGCAATTATTTGTGTATTCCCCCACTCTATGGAGTGGCCATTCTCATGCATTTGCCAGCATGTGGGGCATTTTCTGTCAAACGTCTGCCATGGTCTCTATTAAATACAACGTTATCTCGTTTGGAGGGTTGCCAAGCTTCTGTCCACTTTCTTTGGTGCCATTTCTTCTTTTGCAATTATTTGTGTATTCCCCCAGTCTATGGAGTGGCCATTCTCATGCATTTGCCAGCATGTGGGGCCAATGCAGATTTCTCTGGCTTGGATAACCTTAAATCTGCCTGTTGTTCCCTGAGGCGTGTGTTTATGATGCTGCTGGAGTCTCCCTATGTGCTGCACTCAACCCAAGGAATTGAGTAAATAATGCCAGTCTAATTTACCTTGCGGATCGGATCTCTTAGAGGTCTTGATAGGATCTGGTTCACTGTCTTTTAAGACACTTAAAAGCGGTTTCTATGAACGTAGTGATGTTATGATGCGTCATTATACACACGGGATATTTTCCGTGGTTCCTTTTATGTATGGCAGTATATACCCTTTTACTTTTTTTATTAATTTATTTATTTTTTATTAATTTATTTATTATTTTTCATGTTTACAGATTTATTAAGATACAGTAATTAAAAATATTACAAAATTACAAACACGAAGTACAAAAAAAAAAAAAAAAAAAAAAAATTACAAACAAAACTAACACTAAAACTTTACTTTGGATGTCTAAAAATGGTAACCTAGCGCCTGATTATCTCGATCTCCATCTTGAACTTGATGCTGATGTCCTGTCTGTTCAGGTAGTTGTGGAAGGCTTCAATCTGGTCATTTTGGTTGCGGAAGGCTTCAATCTGGTCTTTTTGGTTGTGGAAGGCTTCAATCTGGTCTTTTTGGTTGTGGAAGGCTTCAATCTGGTCTTTTTGGTTGTGGAAGGCTTCAATCTGATCTTTTTGGTTGTGGAAGGCTTCAATCTGGTCTTTTTGGTTGCGGAAGGCTTCAATCTGGTCATTTTGGTTGTGGAAGGCTTCAATCTGGTCTTTTTGGTTGTGGAAGGCTTCAATCTGGTCTTTTTGGTTGTGGAAGGCTTCAATCTGGTCTTTTTGGTTGTGGAAGGCTTCAATCTGGTCTTTTTGGTTGTGGAAGGCTTCAATCTGATCTTTTTGGTTGTGGAAGGCTTCAATCTGGTCTTTTTGGTTGTGGAAGGCTTCAATCTGATTTTTTTGGTTGTGGAAGGCTTCAATCTGGTCTTTTTGGTTGTGGAAGGCTTCAATCTGGTCTTTTTGGTTGTGGAAGGCTTCAATCTGGTCTCTTTGGTTGTGGAAGGCTTCAATCTGGTCATTTTGGTTGTGGAAGGCTTCAATCTGGTCATTTTGGTTGTGGAAGGCTTCAATCTGGTCTTTTTGGTTGTGGAAGGCTTCAATCTGGTCTTTTTGGTTGTGGAAGGCTTCAATCTGGTCTCTTTGGTTGTGAAAGGCTTCAATCTGATCTTTTTGGTTGTGGAAGGCTTCAATCTGGTCTTTTTGGTTGTGGAAGGCTTCAATCTGATCTTTTTGGTTGTGGAAGGCTTCAATCTGGTCATTTTGGTTGTGGAAGGCTTCAATCTGGTCATTTTGGTTGTGGAAGGCTTCAATCTGTTCATTTTGGTTGTGGAAGGCTTCAATCTGGTCATTTTGGTTGTGGAAGGCTTCAATCTGGTCATTTTGGTTGTGGAAGGCTTCAATCTGGTCATTTTGGTTGTGGAAGGCTTCAATCTGGTCTCTTTGGTTGCGGAAGGCTTCAATCTGGTCTTTTTAGTTGATGCTGATAGTGTCATCCACATATATTGCTTGAAAATTATAGGTGTTGCTATGACGGTAGCGAGAGCTCTGGTTTGGTAGCATTTTATTATTCTTGGTGTCACTTTTTAACCCTTCAATGTTATTATCATATTCTGACCGATCCATGACAACCTTAGAATTCCCTTTGTCAGCTCTAAGAATGATGATGTTCTTGTCCTCGCGTAGTGATTTTATATATGGCTTTCTTCTCGTCTTTGGTCGGGTTATCTTAACGTATTTTTGCACTAGCAAGGATGTTGATGAATTTATTCCGGATTTCAAGATTTTGCTGTGCGGTCAAGGTTAACGATCGAAGAATCAATTGGCTGCACTACAAATTGTAGGTCGAAAGCTTGGCAAAGTAAATGTTAAAAAAACCGGCAGGAGATTGAAGTAGCAATTTATTATAACCATGAATTCAAACACAGCCTACAAGGGCACCTTTTTGATTTAATCACCAAAGGATTCTAGAATATGAGTCGTGTTATGCACCTTTGACACGATAACTTCCCACGCTCTTTCTGGTGTATTCTCGTGAATCACGACTGGTTTTTAAACAAACAACTTTCCATACTGTTCTACTACCTTAGGGGGTCTATCCATTTTGTTCAGAAACTTTATATTGTTTCGAGACTGCATAATATTTTACCGAGTATTATGTTTAGTAACTCAGACCGTAGGAAAGCCAAAACCCAGAAATATACAGCTATTATAATAGCGGAATTATATTGCCTTTACAACTGTCAAAAAATCTGCAGCTCGTAGGAAAGTACAATAATTTTCCAAAACTTAATGAAAAAGGAAGTAGAAACTTCGTTTTGCTTAAATTTAAGTGTGTATTCACTATAAAACATCTGCAGGCTGTTTTGAATTGGTAGATTTGTTGAAACAATCTATTCCATTGTCCGCGATGAACTCCCCCTTTGTTATCCGTCGTGACAACGCACAGGCGACTTTGATTCAGTCCGGGTATACATATATGCGAACAAATACTCCTTTGTATGGGTGAATTGAAGTAACTTAGGTTGCTGTGATATTTTTTCGAGAACACAAAAAAGAAAAAAAAAATCGGATTCGAGACCCGCAAGAATTTTGATTGAAAATTTAATTTCTTCTTCGTCAATTTATAGCGAATTGGCCAAGTAGGGCCTGAAGCAGCTAGGCCAGAAATGAGTTCATAGCTAGACGGTGAAGCAGGGCTTCCATTTATATAGATTAGTGTTCAATTTATCTTTAAAAAATTAGAACAGAAAGAACGGCCCGCTATAAACTGGTTAAGCTATATCATGCAGTGTATCTCGTTTCATTTTATTTCAAACGTTTAATTCAAATAACAAACACTTTGAATTGAAACACGTTCCAAACTAAAATGGGTTTTTCCAAACTAGGAAAATTCCGGTGAGCATCTGCAAACATCACGCAAGAAAAATGCTTTTCTGAAGAGAGTACCGTGCGCAAAACTATAACATGCTTTTTGTTTTTGGAGCTTCGCGTTATTTGACAGAATTCAGAGGTACGTTTTTGGCTGTTGTTGAAAAAAACAAACAAGAAAACAGACTTCAATGTAAAATAAAGTGTTCCGAGGCGAAAAGGGAACCCCTAACAACTTCATAGAAGATCGACTATTCTCTAAGCCATCAAAAATGGGTTCCGAATTTTGGAAGCCTTAACAACTTTATAGAAGATCGACTATTCTCTAAGCCATCAAAAATGGGTTCCGAATTTTGGAAGCCTTAACAACTTTATAGAAGATCGACTATTCTCTAAGCCATCAAAAATGGGTTCCGAATTTTGGAAGCCTTAACAACTTTATAGAAGATCGACTATTCCCTGAACCATCAGAAATGGGTTCCGAATTTTAGAAGCCTTAACAACTTCATAGAAGATCGACTATTCCCTGAACCATCAGAAATGGGTTCCGAATTTTAGAAGCCTTAACAACTTCATAGAAGATCGACTATTCTCTGAACCATCAGAAATGGGTTCCGAATTTTGGAAGCCTTTAGAGCTTAATTGATTTGATGCGGATTTTTCTAGTTTGGAAAAAAAAGCATTTTAGTTTGGAACTCGTATTAAAGATGTTTGATTAAACCTACTAAAGAAACGGACCGGAAAAAAAAATACAAAGAAAACGGTTGACGGCTTAATACCGGCATTTTTGATGAAGTTTAATTTGCAAAGGTTACGTGTCCCTCAGTTAATTAAGTTTAATTTGAATTGCCATCGCAAGTTGTCATGTCATTAACGAATGAAAAGCCGTGGAAATATCACTATTTGATGATTCAATATTCTTAGATAATTTTCGTTCGTAATATTTAGTTATCGTAGATAAATTATTTCATCATAAAATTTCGTACTTACCTGGCTGGAATTTGGTGAATTGCCCAATACGAATATCTTCATTTCTAAACACTGCAGCATGAGTTACAGTAGTACAAGATAACAAGCAAACTATAAGATAAAACATATTTTCAAGTTTAGCTAGTTCTCCTTGTTGCAAAGCCGGCAGGGATATCCATATCTGGCGACTAGTTCGCCTATGACTCAAAAGCAATCATATAAAGTAAAAAGATATTGGGCATGCACCTGTTGGTGATTGGCTACAATGATATCATGTGATAGACGTCACGATTACGAGGTCACATGTGCTTGTTGCTATGCCGTTTTTTTTTAAGATATAAATATACTTCTTAAAAACCAAATGACGTCACATATACGCTTAAAGCAACTGAATAAAGGCAGAAAATTTCGGGAGGAAACAAATATGAACGAAAAGAAAAACAAATAGAACATAGAAAAAAATTGAAACCAGTATGAAGCATAAAAGCAAGGAGAGCTAACAGAAGCCAGGCTTTCAAAAAAGACCGTTATCATTCTGTCAGTAGTAGAAATAAAACTTCTCGTAGAAAATTAATTTTAAATTCAATGAATTTTTTCCACTGTATACGAAAATGAATCATGATACAATCATACAAAAACTTTATTTATGGGCACCATTGGGATGCCAGTTGATTCTCTCTTGAGTCACGCTGGTTGTCCGCTTTGTGTCTAGTAGTTTGCAGGTGGGGAGCAATACCCCAGCGAAGTTGGCGTATCAGTGTACCCTGCAGTATTGGCGTAACAGAAATCCCTTTCTGTATACGAGCAAAAAAACAAAAACAAAAACAAAAACTTTATCTAAACACGGAAAGAAAATTATCAGTCAAATGTCATAAAATAATGATAGTTGATAGATATGATAGATACATGATTGCCTGATAGAAGCTAAGACATCGTTTGTAACACAAGGATTAAACATTTGAATGTTGCCTTAAATCCTAAAAAAGCCTTTAAAAAGAATTAATACTAAAGGGTTCAAACGGTAACATTATTTACCTTTATTTTTTTTTTTTGAAATTTAGATAAAAGCGAAACTGAGTGAATTGTTAGACTTGGTAGGTGCCTCAAGTTATTTGAAAAGGATATACACCAAGAATATGATATTTTTCTCTTAATTCTTTATTCTATTATTCACAGCTAACGCATTTCATTTCACTAGTATACACCAAGAATAGATCGATCTAGAAAAGCCAAATCAAACTGTTTTGTTTCTAGCTGCTTTGTTTCTTTCTAGCTAGGTTAAACATTCGAATTCTTCTTTTTATTCTTTCTCTTTTTTCTTTAGATCATTGTAGATACAGAACACAAATTGATGTTCTTGTTTGTTTTTTTCAAGCAATTTTTCTTCGAACCGACAAAGCTTGAACATTCCTATACATAAACCGGCGTAAAAATCACCTTTGATTATGTCAATGAATTAACTAGTATTCTCAGAAGAATAGGACGGTGCTAGAGATTCTCCTGCTGTGTTGGAAGATATAACAAAAGGATCGATTGAAAAAATCTCTTGTTAAAATTTCCCAAACATGGCGGCTATGACGTACGTCATGCGCAGGCGAATAAAGAATTCCGACGAAAGCGCGTTTCTTTTGTTCAGGTCGGATCGCAACCAACCATCAGTTGTACAAGATTGTGACACAAGTAGAAAAGAATTTAAATGTAAAATCAAATCTATTAGGATTTGTATGAGTGGGAAGCTCTTGCTATCTAAATCTGGTGAATCCAATGTTTTTTTGAAAATATTCAGTGTTTCATATTTCATGGCATTTCTCCTATGTTATAATAATAATAATAATAATAATAATAATAATAATAATAATAATAAGTTTATCATTTATATAGCGCTTTATATGCAATACTGTAAAGCGCTTAAACATGTATAAGAAAACTAAAAATAAAATGTCCAAAAAAAGTAGGATTTAATAATATAAAAACATTTCTAACCAAAAATATGAAAAATATCAAAAAAATTAATGTATACATAATATCTACATTACTAAAATAAAGTTTTTAGGATATTTCT
Organism: Anthopleura sola; assembly: GCA_023349425.1. Lineage (NCBI taxonomy): Eukaryota > Metazoa > Cnidaria > Anthozoa > Actiniaria > Actiniidae > Anthopleura > Anthopleura sola. The sequence continues at coordinate 4,231,694 of JALHLI010000006.1, read as the reverse complement.
TAAATGTGTTATAAATAAATATAAAGTGTCTAAAATTCCACATAAGGAATGGAAACTTCGATGTCTTTAAGAGTAATACTGATATCGAAGTGCTCTTTCCATTAGTGGGGTTCATTTTGAAGCAACTGCTTGGGTCATGTGACCTCTTAGTGCAGATCCTCACTTTGCTGCATTATGTTCTCTGCAAGGTTCAAAATTTAAAGTAGCTAAAACCCTATACCAGCACTAGAAAGATAACGTATAACGTACACCCCCACACATGCAAACGTCTGCAAATTTTTCAGTTTTCAAAAATAGTTTTCTCAGCCAATATAACACCTGGAATCTTGATGAAGGTTGTTTCAGGGTTCGATCTGTGAGTTAGCCATGCCCTGACATATAGATCAGCCCAGAGGTTGTTGCAGGGTTGGATCTGTGAGTTAGCCATGCCCTGACTTAGATCAGCCCAGAGCCGGGTTGTTTCAGGGTTGGATCTGTGAGTTAGCCATGCCCTGACTTAGATCAGCCCAGAGCCGGGTTGTTGCAGGGTTGGATCTGTGAGTTAGCCATGCCCTGATATATAGATCAGCCCAGAGCCGGGTTGTTTCAGGGTTGGATCTGTGAGTAAGCCATGCCCTGACTTAGATCACCCCAGAGGTTGTTTCAGGGTTCGATCTGTGAGTTAGCCATGTCCTCACTGTACATTTTTCAGTATTCAGTACAATATTGAAATATTGAACTTCCAACCCTCTTGTCTCAGAAAAAAGCTTTTAAAAACGTCCAACTCAAATATTCTGACTTAAATGTCGAAGTTTTGGCGCAATTTATCAATTCTTAAGGCACGTATTAAAACAGTCCCATTGTTTTAAAAAAATCTTCACCAGTATCGATAATTATGCTCCGGGAATGAAGTTAAATAAAACTACCACAATAGGCCTGGGGGTATCAGAAATGCACGAATCAGAGCTCTGTACATAAAATCATTAGCATTTATGAGACTTTTTAGTCCAAGAAGTGAATAATCAGAACGAACTGTGATGCTGTGTGATGCAGTTGTTGCAGAGTCTAGCCTCTCAAAGATAAAGCGATAAAAATCAATTGAAGTGCTCATAGAGCTCTTGAATTGAAAAACAATATATAATAAGTGTGCTTCTGGTGACTTGGGCGTTAAGAAGAAATATAGAATGGCCATATCTGTATACTTGGTGTTATGCGTGGGGATGATGACAGGTAAGACTTGGAGAACTTAATCAAAAAATCCTTGGGATTATAATCTTCATTTTCACTGATAGCATGATAACGCACTTATGAAATACTTTTAATTTGAGAGATGGACAGAAGTCTCCGATCAAACTTGCGTGTGGGCTAAAAAATCTAGAATGACGAGTCTTAGATATTGCGCAACAAAGTTCATCCGTTTTCCAACGCAAACATACTCATTTTCAAAAAAAGGACTTCTTTTAAAAAAAAAACAACTTATATTTGAAACTTGATTCTCATCCCATTCAGATCTGCTTTTTTCTACTATAAGTAAGTTGGATTAAAATAATATGAGCAACCCTGGATTATTGATTTAACTTCTGACCTACAAACCTTAAAATTTTATTGATACCCTCACTGAAACCTAGCTGCATGGACTGATCAAGGTCATGCAGGGCATGGCTAACTCGAATTGGAATTTAGCTTGTTAGGTTTTGCGTAGGGAGCTAAAAAACCTGAAAACCTGGAGAAAACCCCTCGATTTAAGGGAGAGACCTACACAAACTCTACTCACATGTGATGCGATAAAATTTTTGAAATCGGAATTTTGCATTGCGTTTTTGATTTACCCTCTAAATTTGAATCCTTCATCAATCATTTACCATCTTTGACGCTCCTTGATCGTGCCAAGAGGCACACATTATTAAAGTCCACTTATTAATCATTAAGTATTTCAAAACTGCTAGATTTAATCTTATTTGTAACAGATATAGGGTGCATGCAGTGAATAAACTTTATATTCGAATAACAGAGTCCAAATTTCGTTGATAATTGCCAGTGATCAGTAGTTGAATTAGGATCAGTGAGTCAGAAACCTAAAGATCGGATTTATGGCGCCTCTTTTTTCATTCCACTGGATAACTGATTCATTGATAAAATTTCTACAAGGCAATACTTTGTCCAACGACGTAGAGTAGTGTTTGGATGTGAAACTTTTTTTAATCTATGGGCAGATCAGCCAAGAGACTGGATTTCTGGATTTCTGGAGATGCTGGATTTCAGTGCCTCTTTTTTTCATTCCACTGAATTAGCCAATACGGAAAATTTTACCCTCAAAATCATAGTGTTTAATTGGACATGCATACTTTTTACTAGATAATATTAAATATGCATGAATGAGAGATTAGTGAGGAAAAAATTAAAGAAATAATGAAAAGAAAGGGTTGCCAACGAACGTTTACAAAAGCAGTAGTGCAGAAGTTTTTTTGAAAATTTGAAAGCAAATATATGATTGATTTTTACAGCGTTTAACATGGATGTGTGATTGTTTTCTTTAAAGTCGACAAGCAAGCAGTTGAGCCTAGAAGATAAATATTTTCTGTTTTCATGAAGTTTATCATGGAACACTGAATGCTTACGGTTTCAATACCATGATGCTGGCATACCTATGACTAGTGTAATATTTGTCATCGTTGAGGTAGAAAGCATCAAAGATGGTATATATAAATATATAAAATAAACAAAATAAAACAGATAACATGCTTTAACTTGGAAAGGTATACGTGAATTAAAATATATAATAATTATTTGGACTGAGAAAAGCAAGGTTTGTAGGTTAGGTTTGCTTGGTAATATATATATTTAGTATAAATACAAAGGTGATTATACAAAATCGCGCGCTCTGATTGGTTCTCTATCTCGGATTATCAGCCGATAATCACCTTTTCGGACAAAATGGCTGTCGCGCTTTTAAAAAATAAAATATTTTCACTTTCAATGTTGTTTCCTTCTTTCTTTTTTGAAATAATCACCTTTTTATTTATACTAAAACAATTATTCACCTCAGGCTCAGTGATTATCGATGAATATTTACCTCGCAGCTCGAAGACTCGCCGCTCGGTAAATATTCATCGATAATCACTTCGCCTTCGGCGAATAACTGCTAAATATATATATATATATATATATATATATATATATATATATATATATATATATATATATATATATATATATATATATATATATATATATATATATATATATATATATATATATATATATATATATATATATATATAATCAGAAAATACTGTCTGACGAGTGCGTAAGCACGAAACTCGGAGTAACAGCAAATCTTGCCTCTTCGTTATTACATTTATATATATATATATATATATATATTGTGTTGTTTTTTGTATATTGAGCATAATATATTTGATGTTCTTATGACATAATGTACTTTCTTTGTCTTTTAATATTGTGAAACAACCTTTATGTTCAAATATTTAATATGTCATTTTAAGACAAGTTATTGTAGCTAGATTATTCCACAAATTTGGCTGGTCGTGTTTCACAAATAGAAATAAATTCACAGGATTTTAAATCAGACAAATGATATTACACGATGATTTCGGAGTAAACAAGGTCACGTGACAGCTCGAAAGTAATCCTGGAAAATTTTAAAAGTAATTAAAAATGCAACATTTCTAAATTGATGCCTGAAGGTAGATCATGTGATGATATAAGAAATTAGGCGAGGTTATGCTGGCCGTTCAGATTTTCAGTTGGTACGTTGTCAGCTGAATTGATCACATTCCCTGAAAGGAATTATGGGTCAACCTTCTATTTTTTGCTAACTAAAATACAGTGTCGAATCCTCAAATCTGATTACTTGACCTTGAGTTTGTTCTGTAGGTCAACTCAACTGGTGACTCATACCTCACGTGACTAGTTTATTTCGACTAATTGAAGTGAAAATTTGATTGAAAATTAATAAGAAAGCTTTTCGAATCCATAATTTAGAAGATAGATATCAAATTAAGTCCTTATTTTGTCTCTTTTTCCCCATTATTATAGCGAACTTCTGTACCGGCATACAATTTGGTCGCTGTAATGATACATTTTTCTTGACCAAAGCCATGAACTGCGAGAACACCTTCTATCGAAAACTGGTTTTAAACTCTTCATTAAATAATTGCAGGTAACGTGTTTACTAGCAATACTAGCATTGTGATGATATGCCAACAACTGTGTTCAAATTAGAATTTATTGTTGTTGAGGAAGATTTTGTGCTAGATATCTTGGAACAAGGAACCGCGGAGCAGGGGGCTGGGGGGCTATAGCTCCCCCCCCCCCAATAATGGGAGCATGCCCCAAAACGCCCTAGGTCTTCCAGTATTTGGTGGTCGTTGGCCACTCCAATCAAAATTATACTCCGCGGTCCCTGGCAACGTTTCAGTGGCAAATCTCCTACGACATGAATTAATCATAACAAAGAATATACACCGTTAAGTCCCTTTTTGCGTTAATATTGAAAGTTACAATAATAATGTCGACGGGCGAAAATAGTGAGATCTGGATATGATTGATTTACACCTGTAAACCGTTATTGACGTATTACACACGTTTTTTTTTCCAGCCAGCTGTACAAAGTTCATGTGTACGATTGCTACAAAGAAACACTCTTACAGTGCTACCGTGATGCGATAACCAACTGGCAACTCCCCGTCAGGGTGGGGCTGCTCACCATGGATGCCATTGGGCAGGCACAGTTTTACTGCTCTGCCAATACGACAATTGGAAAGCTGTCAGAAATGCCAGACGAAGTTAGGAAAAATTTTCCATGTTCAAAGGAGTACTTGGAAGAAGGGAAAAAATGCGCTGATAAAGTTAGGAATATTCTTGTAAAGAATCCAAGAGATCGAGCATTGTGCAAGTATGTATATGTCTGACTATCTCGAGGACTTCTTTCTTTGTATGACAAATACCAAACATATCTAGCTAGAAGCTTTCACATTTTATGGACTATCAAAGCTTGTAATGATAAGTACGACCTGCAAAGCTAGCATCTTAGCATAAAATTCTCACAATGCATTGCGCGCTACCTTAACTGAGACAAAAGTGAGACCTAGGTAAACGCATTTTAAGTCTACTCAATTTTGTGTTATGTTTTCTAGAGAGTACTCGCGTAGTGTGTTATGTACACAAAGAGTGGCTAAAGCATACTGCAACACAACCCTTGAGATTTCAGAAGATCTTGTAGAAAATCCATTCTGCCCTGAGGAGGAGATTGAGGGTGATGGCAAGGAGAGTGATGGCAAGGAGGGTGATGGCAAGGAGGATGATGGCAAGGAGGAGGATGGCAAGGAAGATGATGGCAAGGAGAATGATGGCAAGGAGGATGATGGGAAGGAGAATGCTGGCAAGGAGGATGATGGCAAGGAAAATGTAACCGAAATCGCTTCAAAACAGCTGACTGAAGATAAGAACAATGAGAATGCAGAAGCAATAATTGAGACAGAAGCACCATCGACAAGCTTGGCTGACGTTCATCATCTGGCGTGTGGTGGATGGTTTCTGGTTGCTATGCTATGCTTTTTGTCCTGCAACGCATAAACCGAGGATTTCTCTCACAATTCTCGTCTAAAATTATATAACATTGGGCCTTATTTGAGCAAGCAATAATTAAACTGAAAAAGCATTAAGTGCTTAACTGCTGGTATATACCGAGTCGCGAAAACGTCTTTCAGCGCATGCTTGTACTTTTGCTATGCCTCCAATATATTAGCCTCCTTCACAGACGCTCTTAGGGTCGTCACGACGAGGTTACCAATATATTATGTATCGATATAAATTTATATGAATAAACCTCTTGAATTATTTTGGTCTTTCTTGGTGTTGCAGGAAGTATTTTATTCGAGGATGGGGTTCATTTTTTTATTATTTTTTTTATTGTAGACTGGTAGAGTATTGTTTCGTAGAGTATTGATCTGAAACGGTAGAGCTCGAAGGTACGGAGGTTCTAAAAGTGAAACTGGGCTTCCTGTTTTTTTACCCAAGAACCATCGCGGTTTTCCAAACAAGATGGCGGCTGGTTGTTGATGTCTGGCTGGTGAAGGTTGATGATCTTTAGTTTTTTGGATTTTTTTCCTTTACGATTGCAAAATATGGAGGAAGAGAATATAAAAGAAGGATTCATATGCCCAGTGTGTATGAAAGAATTCAGTATTCCAGCTCAACTCCAATCGCATTTTGAGGATTTGCACTCAGAAGATCATGACGCGCTTCGACAAATCCGTGGAATGTTTCGAAAAACGAAGAAAAAAATAATGAAGAAAATTGATAGTGAGAGTCAAGATGGCGCTGCTGAACTACTACAGGACGAAGGCGATGGATCTAATACTGTTCATAGGGGAACAGATCCGTTTTTATGGGACTATCTGGAGTTTGGTATGTGTACATTCGAATGAACTCGGATATAATTTTCATTCATTAATCTTACAGTAAGTTATTATTATATGTTTCAAGTCGGTAAACTTGTTGCTTTGTTGTATTGTACATGAGTTTCGCCCTTCATATATTTGATAGGTACAGTATGATATATCGAGATGTCTAAAATCTGCTTCAATTTAATCGTTTAAACACAAGCTTAAGCTTTTAAAGCATGAAAATACATGAAAACAATAATTTTATAAGATAACCTTATTAGAATTTAAATTTAAGCTTAAAATCTTGTATTATTAAGAGTAGAAAGCAGCTGATAGCACGTCTCAGCAGTGTATTTGATTCACTTGACCTTATTGTGATGTAAAACAATATTTACATTGGTTTATGGAATATAGTTCGTTTGGCTTTTCAGTATGGACATCAGATGTCAATATATTTATGTAAGGATTTTCTGCGTAATCGTAGCTCTAGAATGATTAGCATTCAGCTTATGATTCTGGTTTGTGATTAAGTTGTTATTAATAGGAAGTTGTATTTTTTGGTAAGCAGAAAATATTTAGTACAAGTGGGAAATGTACATATTGACGTATTGATTGTACAATAGCCCACTTGACTATGCTTGACTTGTCACGCACAAAGGTTTCAATGTGAGGCTCCGTGCTAAATGCTCTCAGTGATTCATGACAGGAGAAAAAAATAAATTTAATTTAGCACAGAGCTTCGTACTGAAACATTTGTGCATGACAAGCAAAGCATATTTCGGAAATGCGCTATTGTACAACATAATGTAATCAGTGTTCTTTCCAGGATTTTTAAAATTGTGGCCCACAGGGCCCATTGAGAACCCCAAAAGAGGGACATTTTAGAGAGGAGGGGGTCCACACTTATTATTAGGTTAGAAATTGAAAAGTAATGCTTTATATCAATTGATGTAACTTGATGCCACATGCAATTTGTGATGTTTTATCAAAAAGATGAATGATAATTAGACACAAGAAGAATTTCTTTGCCCTAGGCCCCCTGACCCCTCAAACTATTTCTACTGCATCATTTTTTTAAAAAAGTGTGCCAATGCTGCAGTGCAGTGGTCTGGTAATAATACTGTAACATTGAAATGGCTTCCCTGATTATCCATTCAACAGGTACCCCAATCATAGACTTATATGGGCCTGTCAAATCCATTGAAAATAAAATTGCTTGATGAAATAAAATACCCATAAATTTAGAACTTGCCAGACATTTCTGTAATAAATAATATATATTGGTATATATGAATTGAATATTCAAGCACTATTATTAAATATTTAGGTGCATCAAGAAGTCACTTCAGGCAGTTTAAAGAAAGACGAGATGCTGAAATTGACCGATATGTAGTTGAAACTAATAAGATATTAATACGTCTTGAAAAGGTATTTGTGATATTTATGATATTTATGATAATAAATGCGATGTAGGATGAATATAACGTCCAAAATGTCAGTTTACACTGTGTTAAAGTGTCCATCTTATTCACCTGACTTGTTGATTTCCATGAATGAATATTCCTGAATGCTGTTTTCAAAATTTAGTTACTTAGGTCTGGTGTTCATGTCTCAGAATCCCCTCTACCTGGATATTCTAGTAGAAAATGTAAGTAACAGCTTTTTTTATGGTTCTATTTGGACATGGGTAGGCTTTGAAGCCAAATGGTGAGAGTTCAATGCAATATATTAAGTGTGAGCAAAGTTTGCTAGGTCTCTCCCTTGATTCAAGGTTTTTCCTCTGGGTTCACTGGGTTCTCTCCCTCTTCAAAACAAATAAAATTCCAATTCAATCTGTGAGTTAGTCCTACCCTGATATTGATAAGCCAAGCAGTTGTTTCAAGGTATTGATAAAACTTAAAGGCTTTAAACATTTTCTCTTTACCCTTTAAAAGACAGAAAATACCTTGTTACTTAAAAACATGAATGCTGTATGCATTGAATGAGAAACAATACTATTGTGTATTAGTTTAACTGTTTGTTTACTAACATTTCAGCTAAAGAGAAAAGTCTAGTACCATGGATAGCAGATAGTGAAGTGAAGTTCTGTCCAATTTGCAAGAAACCATTTAATGTTGCTAGAAGGCGGCACCATTGTCGGCTGTGTGGTGGAATAATGTGTGGAAAGTGTTCAAATTCTATAACTGTTTCATTTGCTGGTAAGATTGTTAATCTTTTGTTAAGCTGAATGGCAGCCCATAAAATCTGACTCCACTAAAAATTAAAGATTGTGAAGTGCACTGAAACACCTGCATAATGTGCTATATAAGAACTTCCCGTGATGATGATGATGCTGTTGCTGATGATGTTAATGATGATGCTGCATGATGATGATGATAACAATGATGGATGGTGATGATGATGATAATATCGATGATGAAGATAATGGTGATGGATGGTGATATGATGATGGTGATGGGATGATACACTAAAAACTTTTAAGCCAAATGATTTCATTGTAGTACAATAAAAATGAAAATCATGTAAGCCATAAGGCATTATGGAATGAAAGACCATGACGGTAATGGATGGTGATGGTGATGAGGATGATGACGATGATGGTGATAAGATGTGATGATATACCAAAAACACTGGTAAAAAATTATGTAAGCTATAAGTTATGGGTTGAAAGACCTTAATTATCTTCAATAAATATTTGACAAACTTGCTACAAGTAGTTGTGACATTTTACCTATAAAACAAGATATTTTGCTTACTTGTTTTGCAGTTCAGTTGCTAAAGTTAGACAAGACTTCAGACATCCCAAAAGGGAAACGAAGATCACGAGATGATGCAGATGAGGCTGGCTTCAGGTCATGTCAAATCTGTGCTGATCTACTGTACAGGTGCTGATCTTGTGTATACTGTAGAAGGCAAATGGGTACCCTGTGGTGCAAGATGTAAATTTTAGTTCATGGGCATCCTGTGTAATTTTTGAAAGACAAGAACTGTTGAATCCCATAAGTATATACACTCCTTTCAGCATGTCGGAATGCAGCTCAATTTTGAGGACAAAACAATAGGTCCCAGTTCTCAGGAGACTGAAATTCTTTTGTTTTGTCCTCCAAATTGAGCTTTGTCAACACATGAAAGGATTCTATACAGAAACCAAAGTACCAGCAAGTTATGTTTCAAACAGCTTAGTTTATAGAATGCCTTCATAGCCTTGATAAACTAACATTTTTACTTTACGATAGGCATGAAAAACAAGAAAAAGAAAAGCTGATCAAGCCTGCCATTGTACAGTTATATGAGGTTAGTACTCCAATTATCACAATCTTATTGGGAATGAACTTGAAACTTTAAGACTCTGGTATGATAAGAGAGAGGTTATGAGGGTAGGCTTGTATTTTTAGGTAAGGTCACCAGAGGTTTTTTAGTGTGTGTATATGTGGGAGTAGGTAATAAAATCTCTGCTTGTTTAAAACAAGAGTCAACCAATTTCTTTTCAAGAAATAATTTCTTTTCAACTTCGATTTGTCCCGAGGGTATATATAAAACTTACTGATAATGGCAGGCCCAAAATCCCCTTTCCATCCCCCCCCACGAAAAACCTGTACCAAAGTGCACAATACAGATTTGCCTGATATAATTTAGCAGATGTTGCATACCTTTGATTACCTCATCTTTGTTTTTTTTTTTTTTTTATCCCACAGAAAATGAAAGAATGCATGGCAGAAGCGGAGAAGCTGGTTCCCGTCTATATCAAGATGGCTGACTCGTTAAAGTATGTTACTCTTCACTTGATTTTGTGGTTTATATATTGTCTTTGGGCTTCCTGTTGTTAGTGTAGCCACAGGTAACCCACTTGTCCGAAAATCTGAAGAAAGAAAAAGTGCGGTGGAAAGATCAATAGTGCTGATAGAGCCCCCCCCCCCCCCCCCCCCCCCAAGACACGCACACACATCAGGGCCGATCGGAACTATTTTCCTTGGATCTTTTCCAGTCTGGTTTGGCTCAGACCAACAACTTTGTATTCTGTGCGGGAGGTCTTTCTATCGATCTGCATCACTTAACAATATCCTTCGGCAAAAGGCGTGGTCAGTAGTGTTTCGTTGCACTGTCGGGTTGTTTCATGTGGCTTGGAGTATTGTGGCCCCTTTGTGTGCTCTACGGAACAATGCTGTCAGTGATTGTCAGGCCAATGATGACGTGAAAGAACTGATATCCAAGTCCAGTTATGACCACACAGTGTTAGCACTTAAAAGCCGGCCATAATGTGATAATTTGTTATCGCGCGGCACGTAATTTTGTATTGTTTAGAGTTCCTTTTTAAGGTAATTTTTGGTCAACATTTGATTTTTTTTCACGTTGCACGTTTTGTTTGCGTTGTGTTTTTGTTTGTCGTTGACAAACGTAGAACTGAAAATAACTTCTGTGTTTGTGGATCTCAGAGTGGGAATGCATAAATGAACATTGAAATGCATACAACAAATCAGTATGAATCACTATCGCTTTTTTCTGGTGACAGATAAAGAAACACTAGTTTTGGCTACCTGTGGTATGCATTAAAGTTAGAACAGAACTCATTGATGCCGGTTGTACTTATGTTCTTGTCTTTACAGCCTTGGTGATATACAGTATGACTTAGACGAAGCAGCTGAAGTAAGAATTAAACTGATAAAAAGATACGAAACAGTGGATATTATAAGGTAAACATCTTTGTAATTACCACACATTGACCTCAGGTCTAGTTATGACGTACTTCCCTTTGTATTCAAACAACTTGGAATCCGCTCAAAGATCGTAACCACTAAGCCCTAAAAAATCTCCCAGTGAAGCTGGAGTTGAGGGACTTGTAGGGATGATACCTACTGATAGCGGAAATCCATCCTTCAGATGGGAGTTCCTGGACAGGGACTATATCTTTTAACATCCATATGTATATTAGTAACTTTCGCAGCCGTCATTAGTTTCGGTCCCAGATCCTCACGGGTGCCTTTTTATGTATCGACCCGGAGTTGTTATGCAATGAGTTATCACTTGCCCTGTCAGTATTTACCATTTTCCTCCTTACATCGTTTCACTGGTCACAGACAAAGCATTTAATCATGGCTGTAAGGTAGTTTCAAAGGATTATTCAAATTCCCAGTAAAGCTAGTTATGCTAATGTTTTTTTTTGTTTTTTTTTCATATTTCAGTAAGAAGATCGGAGCTCTTGGGTCTCAAGATGAGACACCACCCAGCGCACAATTTTTGAAGCTCCAGCGAGGGATGCGTGCCTTTGCCACGGGATATCTACAGGAGAACATGTTCACTTTACCAAACCTGCCACTTCGCGATAAAGTAAAACAACTACAGCAAGAAAGAGCCGCTTACTTGGCAGCAAGAGCTGCAGAAGAAAGGGCAGAAAGAGAAAGAGCCATGCAAAGGAGGCTTGAGTCATCTAAACAACACCAGAGACAAAACAGCGGTGACTTTAGAAATGATCCCGTGATCAGTCGTGGTCAGCGGAGTGGTTCACAGGTTGGGGAAGGCTGGGGACCAGTTTCTGTCAATAAGGTAGTCTCTTCCCCAGACCCCATACTACAGCAAATGGAAATTATTAGGAATTACATCAAACAAGCTAAAGAAGCGAAACGGATGGACGAAGTACAGACATTAGAAAGAAACTTATTGGAACTTGAAGCGGAATACTATAAAGACCATTAATGAAAATAAATATTTAAATATGAGGAATAATAGGAATTCGAACTGGCCGGATCCAGACCAATAATGGCATTTAATGATAGATAATTATATAAAAACGTTAAGAGAAAAAAAAATATAGAATTCTGAAGAAACTGTGTCGTCTTATGATTGAAATATACCATGGAAATGGTACTCAGTGTGTGCGTCAGGGGCGGATCCAGAAGTAAGGATTTTTTTAACTTAAAATTTTCATCATCATCATCATCATCATCATCATCCTCCTTCTCCTCCTCCTCCCTAACGCCTTTGTGGCGAGTAGGGCCGACACCATGGACTTCCGCCTCTCCCTATCCTTTGCTAGTAGGTCTATCTCTTCCATGGTCTTTTCTAGTTCTTTTGATTTACTTCTTCCAGTATAGGCCTTCTCCATGTTTCTTCGTCTGCATTCGGTGATTCCAAAGATGTCCATATTATATCTTAAAAACTCTCTTTTCACCTGTGCGCCTTTTCCAGTTTCGTACATTGTTCGTGCACTCCATGCTCCAATTGTAGCATGATTGTTTGGGACTCGGGAATGATCCTATCGTGCTTTTTGCAGTCATATATCCAATAGGATGTTGGGGGTCAACTCCCATGTCTCGGTTGATATGGTTGTCCTTTATGTTGGTTTCCGTAGCAATATTTACTGTGGTATGGTTGCTGGCCCCACGCACACTACCAGAGCCCTGTGGCCGGCATAACCCGTAACCACCTCCCACGACGAGAACGTAGGGTTGGACGTTGGGAGGCAATTCAAATTTTAATTGGCGTTTATTCCCAAAACAAGTTGACGACAGAAGCCACTCCATGTATTGTCCACATTTTTGAGGTATACCTAGGCAGTAAGGGCTCGCAGTTTACCATACGAGCGCGAGCATGGGTTTGTCCAGAGTGGTGTCATTTAGTATAATATCGTGTCAAGCAACCAACTGTGTAGCCACCTACGCAGACGCTCTTAGGGCCACCACGCAACGCTTCTCTCCCCACGAACGTGTTAGTGAGGAGAGAAACGTTACGTGACGTGACGACACTAAGAACTTCTGCGTAGGAGGCTACCAACTGTGAGCATCCCAATCAAACTATTAGTCTCGGCGAACAACTATTGTTGTAGCACACTGCATCAGTGAAACTATGTTCATGCCAAAGCAGCACCTCTTTTATCATAAGATAAAATTAAGAACGATGCCTCAAACAGTCCTTTAATTTTGGTAATAACATTAACCTTGAAGGACTTAATTTTCCATATTCGTTTTCTTCTGTTTTGATTCCCGTATTGTTATCGACACACTGACATACAATTAAACGATATGAAATTGGCCGTCGTGACTGATGAACTGATAGTCACGACTCGCGATTTGTCCAGTTTACCGTCAAAGAAAGGTATGAGCAAAACTGGGAAGAAATCTAACCGCTAAAATAAAAGTACTCGACCGACAGCATGTCATGTTTGGCGGCTTTTCGGCACCGACTCCGGCACGAACTAATTGCGAGCTCTTTTTCATGATCACAGCAATAATTATGAATCGAGAACAAGTGGACTGCTGTGACACTGAAGTGTGCCACTCGTAACACTCATTCCTTCCGATCTGACTAACACGAATCTCGTAAATAACCGAACACAAAAATGTCATACGAAATCCTTCCTACTCATTGTGTATACTTTTGACTGAGACAACTTTTAGACGGCCTTAAAGTTAGTGCTCAAACCAAATCTCCGTGATCTATTGCAAGTATATTGTAGTCGGAGGAAATCCTTTGTTATTTACTTCCTGTTTATGATAACATGGCATTAACTACGTCACTTCCTTTCGGAATCATGGAAGGATTCAGTACGATTACTAATTAATCCACCATACTGCTAGAACCCGGACTCGAAGACCTGAATCGAATATCCCGTAACAGCAGTTCCGCCCTGCTATTTGTGGAAACAAACGTAACCAATGTAGTTCGTAGTAGATGTAGATGTAGATGTAGTTCAAATATGGATTAGCTGTCAGGCCTTTACCTAGACCCCCCCGGTTCCTCCCTGCTGATTGAGGGACTCATCCGGGTGAAGGTCCCCTGGAAACTGAATCATTTGTTGACTCGACTATCAACTCGATGTAGCATAAAGTTTACTCCCAAAAAAAATCAAAATTATTCTTTAGCCGACTCAATGATTTTATCTAAAGAAATCGGCTTGAGCCCGGAAGTGATTTGTTGATCGGAAATCAGTATTGCTTTACTAAACATGCAAATTATTGTTACTGAACCATGGGCCTTGGGTACGATTCCGGTAATCTGAAATGTTACTTGGGGGAAGGGGGGGGGGGACAAAATTAGTCATAGTCCGAGTCCCGTGATTGGCTTGTCCCATGAACGACACTGATACCATCTCTTCCACATCCCCTGTTAGGGGGACTAATTATAGTATTAAGGCATTTTTTGGCTCAAGTCCTCATGAAATATCCTGTTTCACATGGATTATCGTATCGATACGTTGCAACACTGATACATTTTATGTTCCACGCTCCTTAAACCTTCTTCATGTAACGTATGAGGTGTGAAAACACCCTATCACCATATTGTGCAAACACTGTGCACGTGCTGTAGGAATCTGTGAGCTCTCAGTAGGTGGTTGTTCATACAACGCTAGTCTGTATTGACATTTACATCACAGCATTGGTCGTGTATAAAGCAACGGCACGCCAGATCGTTCTTTCACTATTTCAAAGCAACCCAAGCCACTGGCTCCTCAGCCTCTTACCAAGCTTTTCCGACCCGAACGACATCAACCAATCGTGGTTCTTAACTGGACTCAAAAAAACGTACACTTCGAAACTCAAAGAAAATTTTCTGGCTGGAAATAATCTTCAAGGTTAGTTATTTATTTAAACTTTAAAACTTTTACCCGGTTTTCATATATTTGTTCTTGATTTATGTGTTTAATAGTTGTATAGGTCGTCTATTGTTCGGAGAAGTATCACTAGCCATAATATCCCCAAGACTTGGTCGAAACATAATATCTTAGGAACCCTTAATTTTCAATCAACGAATAAAACTGAAGAGGTTTGGCTGAGATATCGAGCTATGTACTCTCCCGCCTAAAATTTGAACTTTGATCACTCTAAAGAATATCTAGGGATATTGTGCCTTTTCCTGACAACAGGAAAACGATTTCAGAGTGTCTGTTGACATTTTTGACCAGCGCAATTTCTCAATCTTTATAAGAGCAAAAGTTAGAACGTTTTTACTTTATTATTCGATTTTAACCGGCCGGCGGCTTTGATTTCTTCTTGTGCCTGGGTTTTAATTTCGTAAGATGATACTGGCTAAATGTTGTTCTAAACCCCCTCTTTGCTCCATTGGCCTATTTGTATTTCTGTTCATAAAATACGAATTTCAAACGCCGACATCTTCGTGTCTGCTACTAGACGTGGTCTTTTTAACGCTTTGTGACGCTTTAGACATTACTTTACTTTTACATAAATTAGACTATAAACCCTGCCCAGTATTGTCCAAAAATTATAAGAGAAGTCAGAAACCACATGCGAAGTAAATATATAGACAGCTTAGTGCTTGGTATTGGTCTGGTACGGTACTAGTATTTTTTGAAAGCTTTATTCATATTGTTCTGGGGACATGGAAGCTTGCTTGCAGGATTTTTTTCGCGAGAGGTGTCTCTTGCCAGTTGGGGGTCAATCAGTCCAGGGTTTCCGGAAATGCAGCTCGCGTAGCTTCAGTCAAGGTTCAAGCGATTGGAAAGAAGCATAAGTGCGATTTCCTGAACTCCTCTTGATTTCAATCACGTGGCTATTGCAAGACCTTGGCTGCACAGCTTATATATTGAAGTTTTGTTGTATAAGAAAGAAACTATCTACAAAACCTTTTTTAATTTCCTTACTGGCGATTGCAAGCAAAAGATAATTACCCAAGAATGCACTAAACAATCTATAGGTATGAGAACATGGCGCAGGCGTTTTCCCTTCGAAAAAAATCTAATTAAATATCACATTAAGCAGATAGTTTTTCAACAATCCCTCATAAATTTTTTTGGCCAAATGCAATTCAAGCTTCTCAGCAATTGACATCTATTTAAAGTCCATCCGTTTTGTATTTTATTAAGACTCTATTAAAGGTACTTGGGGAAACATTTTAACTTAAAACTTGGCAAACACGTGCACAGCTAATCCCCTTGTAAAAGATTAAGTCAGATTTAGTTATTAAACAAACCATATGAATTTCCCGTCGGTCTGACCTTACTGCCTGTATTAACCGTCTGTTAATGTTTATTAAGAAAATAGGCTGATGAGAATGGGCGGATCTGTGCGGCCTCAATGCTTATGGATCTCATTGCTTCGTTCAGACCAAATGTTTGGGAATTGGTTTTATTGACGCATGTCAAAAAGGAAACCTTTTTCGCTGCTTGATCTTCTTGGTTATTAAAGATTTCGTAACGTTCTGTTTATAATGATAATAATCCACTATTGACGACTATGACAAATACTACTGACTGTCACCGTGGATACTAGCTAAATGTCGTCAAAAGGCTAGGCAAACCGACTTGGACGTGATGCTAGAATTCTAAGATAGTGATTGACCAATGACTAATGATCACTGATCACGGTCTCTTATTGCGATGTTGTTGTGCAACTGATGGTCCAAAGTTGTGTTTTGAAATCAAAGCTCTGACTTCGTCCGATGGATGGATGGATGGATGGATGGGATGGGATGGGATGGGATGGGATGGGATGGGATGGGATGGGTATTTGAAAGGATGGTTAGATGGATGATCAGACATAGGTAGCCATGGATTCAAAACACCGAGATACTCCTAACACGCTGAGAACTTATCGTAACGTCTTTTCATATTTCTCCTTTTGTTTATAAACATTACTTGAAACTCTTACGTCATAGTAGACGCTCTTTAAACCGAAAACCCAAACAATCGGATATGACATCATAGCATTTACAGCTAGTTACTCCTTTAGTGCCTCTTGCCCGACCAAGAAGTACGCCCATGTTATGTCTAAAGAAATCTTGAAATAGGATGGGGGTTTTGTTTCTGGCTCTCCAAGGTAGGCAACAAAATATCTGCAAAAATATGCCCAGGGAAATACCTGATTTATATGCATGCAAATGTCATGAAGAAGTATATGAGGTAACCCTAGTCTGTTGAAATCAAAACTGTGGCGCTCGTTTCGCAAACGTCTTTGGAATTCAAATGTTGGTTTTCCCGACGCGTAACTATATAATTGATAAAACTGATAAATAGCATCAATTGATAATAACTGATATATCTATTATTTATTGATTATCAATTGGTATTAGCATTTGATAGCACTGTGTTCTGTGTTGATAGCCAAAAGTACAGTGATTAAGTTTTAAGCATCTCGTTTACAGCACGTGAAACGCAAGTTGACAAGCAAAAAATTCTTCAACCAGAATTAGTAAGAAAGGAATCGGAAAAAAATCTACAAATACTAGATAAACAAAATATATTTGTCTTTGTTGAGAAGATTTGCAAAAGGTAAAGTGATAGGCACGGAAAAGATGAAAACGTTGTCACGTCTGCCGTTTGCGATGGCAAAAACGTGATGGCGGTGTATTGAAACCCACGGCCATTGGCACAGCAGAGAGACTGCGTATTCCGGGAGCGCCGCGCAGTATTCGGCGTCGCCGGTTCTGAAGTTACTGAAAATTGTATAATTGTGTATAATGATTGATCAAGTCTAGAAGAATCGAGGTATTTTCGAGTCGCTCTTTCAATACTACGTGATTCGTCGGCTAGTAACGTTAATAATATAACATGACGATTGACAACGAATAATTTTAAGAGCTCAATCCCCGATACTTACAAAGTGCACTTGAAATGAATCTGTAAGACTGGATCACGATACACTCAAATTAGGTAAGCTCATTTATGGCACGGATTGTCATCCATTCGCACGACTCAAAGTAACACAAGAACAGAAACGCCGCTCTTTTTTGATGCGGTTGACTCATAAATGTCCTCGCTATTTTCATTATTATATCCGTGCGCCAACGACACTATTTAAGCTACTTGACTTAAATGTCGAACTTTACGTACTCGATAGTCGATATAAACCATTGGACTGTGGACTGCGAGTAAAATTATCCGATTCCTTGGTGACACATGTTGAACAAATTGAGCAGATGTGATATTTTTGTTTTACCTACTTTTAAACTGAGGAAACTTCCCTGAGCTGTGTTTGAACTTTCTTTGTTTTTAAAGTCATACCTCTCTAATACGAACAGCCGGAGTCAAGTGCCCGTATTAGAGAGGTGTCCGTATTACAGAGGTCAGAGGTCGAACGTACTTGCGCATGCTTTTGGGCACAAGAGTTTATAATGCATGGCCAAGTCAAATCTAAACAAGGTGGAGAAACATTATGTGTGACAAGAATTAGTACAGAATAGTGGAGTCGAGTGTGTCGTTTCGTTGAAGCGCAGTTCCGTCGACTGTGTAAGGCGTTTCACTTGTTCTATATTAGATCAATGCGTTGGAAGCAAAAGATTTACGGAAAGAAGGAAGACCAAAGAACAGAAGAAAGGAATGAAGACAGGGAGGAAGGGAGGAAAGTAGGGGCGGGAAAAAGATAAGCGGCACCATATCCCGCCACAGCAGTTCTTCCCTTATGATTGCATTATCTACATAAGGTATTGCTATTTGCAATAATGATGTCGCAGTTCTTGAAGATTTGTCTGGTGTAACCGTGGGGGTCAAAGAAAAAACAATTGCTCTAACCTGGCTATTCTGCTATTCCGGCAGTGAGTTCGAGATCTTTGCTGCACCGCAGAGAAAGCCAGTCTCTCCAAACTCGTTTTTGTACCAGATGTTGGCCATGGGACAACCAATAATTTATAGTGTAACAAGTGCCTTAGCTTGTCGTTATCTTTCTTCATTAGCTGTACTTCCCCTATATGTCAAGATTTCATGAGTATTCTTCATAGTTTCGGAGATTAGTTGCAATCTTAGAAGGCAAACCAAAGATCTCATTGTCATGGCTCGAATTAATGTATTCTTCGCTGTTGGATACAACAATAAGCCATTTCTTGTTCCATTGAAATATTACACAAAGCGGAAGAAAAGCCACCACAGGTCACTGACAGGGACGTCAAAGAGTTGGAGATATCTAGACGTTTGTATCATACCTCTATGCGTGATATTGAACGAGAATCTGAGCTAAAAAGAGATTAAATAGGTGTTTAGTTAGATCTGAAATATATAGGCAGTTGAGCCATTCAGTGCACAATACACTATCCACCATCGATCCAACTAGAGACTTCTATAACGGTAAGCATTTCAACAAATTTGTAGCTGTGTAGTACCATGCTTTAGTTGTTAATTCAAGTTTCATCGAAGATACTGTAACCTTTAAGTTTCTGCTTAGCAGAGTTCATAGATTTTTATATTCGACATGGAAAAACTACGGAAGATATATGCCAAAGCATCATCATAGCACAAGAAAAAGTAGCAAAACTACTTGAAAAATATTTTGATGCTTTTTGATCTGCCAACTTTTAACTGATATCTATAAAATTTAAAGTTTCTTTTTTGCCAAATTCATGCATTCTCGGGTTTTCTGTTTCTCCTACTAATACTGGGTTTACGCTGTACCGGACAAATTTTGAACCCTCCAAAAAGTTTAAAACGTGTTCCGTTTAGACGGAAACTCTGCTATCCGGACAAAACTTCAGCCGGCCTAGTAGTACAAATTTTTGTACGGTTACCCTGTAAATCCATCCTAAAACATACATCGCATTCCAAAGCCCAATATATGTATTAACGTGCATGAGCCACCTTAACACGATGTCATAAAATCGTCATTTATTTTTTCCATTTCGAATGGAGATTGCCACCTCCCCTCACGAGAGCCTGCTACGCAGGCTAATTCGGGAGTAGATGGCTTCTCTTCATGGCCAAAAAGTCCATCGTTTCTTAGATTAGAGAACATTGTATGCAAATGATTGGGCAGAATCAGACAATGACGTCAGAGAACTGAATACCATTGTTGTTTTTTTTGTTTCATATTGCTAAAGCCTACAGTGAATCATGAACTGCGTCTGAAGGAATTTTTCAATACGTGCATACAGTTGCATTATATAACTCGTACAGTTGCATATGGATTTAAGAGTCGGCTCGTGCCCTCAACACCTTCGACTAGAGCTTTCTCCCTCTCTATCAGAGGACTCCACCTTTTTAGAGACGTACGAGTGAAGTCGCCAGTAATGAAAATGTCTCAGGGTCGCTCACCCCCGCTGGTCCTATACGTAAGAGCCACGATATACGTAGTACTGCCGGATTAACTCAGTAGCATGAAACGCCAACATAGTCTCAGTCAGGCGATCAAATAGGATTGATATTTTGTGGCTGTAAATCGGCCCTGTACACCCGACATGCATGGTAAGAATATTACCAGTGCCAGACAAATGAGGAAAACTGCTCTGTGCAAATCGGCTGTATATTCTGCATGGCGTGCACGCTTGGTGACGAACGCCGGATTTCTTTGTACGCACTAAGGAGATAGTCAAAAATGTCTAAGAGGATTTAAAAAACATTCAAATATTTCTCGAAAATGTCAGCAAACGGTGTGACACGCTGTTGCAGAAATGCAAAGGTTTTCGATAGAAAATGAAGCACTACTCGGATATTTCTCACTGTATCTTAAACGTGGATTAGAATCCTAAGTATTTCCGGACGAGCCACTTTAACAATGACTTTTTAATCCTTTAATAAAACTTCTTCAGCGGGAATTTAAATCAATTACCTTAAGTAGTGGACTGATATCTAACACAACCAAGGACGTTTCTGAGAGGGGAGGACTTGCTTAAGTACCTAACTGGCGTTTGCGAAGGGATCTGAGTCAGAGCGGGAGTCGGAAGCAGCTTATGTTGAAGTGAAAACCAGAAACCTGAATCGAAGTCAGAAGCGGAATCGGAAGGATTGAAAGGATTCCTTCTGCTTTGTTTTTGCTTAGGCTTATGACGAGTGGTTTTCACTTGCCATCAGTCACACATTGAATTGTTCCCGACTTGTCAGACTAATAATATCCTAATATTATTACACTTTTGATGTGACCGGGATATGTTTGTGTAGCTAGCCAGTAGCCTAGTTTTTTCAGTGTCTACTCAGACACACCCTATTATTAGGGATGAGGAGAGGACGTTACGTGAAAGCTACTCCATATCCTGCCCGCCAGTTGTACTACCCAACCACGTAAGTGGGAAGGGAAGGAGGGACAAAGGATTCCCCGACCCATGTAGTTCTAGGCTTTGTGCAAATTTCTTATAGCACAGTCAAAGACCTCCCAGGCTTTAGATAGCACGTCTTTCGTCAGCTTAATTAAAATTTCTTTTCTTTTTCTTTCAATTTTGAGTCACAATTGAATGAAGTCACTATAGTCTTGTTCTAAGCTGTTGAAACATTAGTATCAAAATATCAAGTATCTATTACATCCAGCAAGCATGCTAATATAATATAATAAAGCCCCCCCAAAGAGCTGTTGACACATGATAAAGCGTGGTAGTAATCCACCATTGATTTCCCTTGGAAATATATCCGTTCAAGTATTGGTTCCCCGTCGCTAAAAAAGCCAAACCGCAATATAAAAGTAAGGTCACTAGTCTGTCGTGCAGTAATAACTACGGCTACAGCTCGACGTGTTCTTCTCCTTATCTGCATCAAGTGTAGACACTGGAAGAATCTAAGAGGTTTGTCAGCACTTTTAAGTACCGACATTATATAATTAAGTATTATCCATACAAGTTGCAAGGCATGTTTGTTTATATAATTATCTTTTTAACGATTTTCAAGTTGTAATTTATTTGTAACATGTTTTTTTAGTTTTATCATTTGAGTATGTTTGTTTAAATTATGTAACGTCGCGTTCCCCGCTGACTTAAAGTTGTTTTTTTACCATTGTCTCCTCTGTAGCTAGAAATAGGTCATCTTGATTCAACATCTTTATAAAATCAAAAATAGGGCTAGTATTATAATAAGTGTATGTTAAATGTAGGCAGTCAAAACATCTCGAATGATGTGAGAGGTTTTGACTCATGGTTATCTTGTAGACCACGTACCGACTTAGAACTAGATGAACTTAAGCATTCATTTTTTTTTTTTTTTTTTTTTTTTTTTTTTTTTTAATAAAACAGGGATCAGAGGTTCTAAACAGTAGTACAGTAGTTTTTTTTAGATTTGAAAAAATGGAAAGTGGAGTATCTTTATAAGTTAATGCCAAATGTTTGCATTGTTCCTGGCCCCCAAAATGACTACCATAAAAAGAATTTCCTTTTTTAAAGAAAATTGAATTTTCACGCAAAACAAAACCGTATTTTTTTCCCTTTTTCCATTCTTATCTTCATTTTCCAAGTAGAAATCTGGCCACGTTGCCCCGGACACTATAATGTGTATGCACCTTCATATAAAATGCAAATGTATAAGATGCGAGAAAAGATATCTGCCAGCCATATAAATGTTAAAGAATGTCATCTGATGCCATGTTTTAGGTCAAAAACGTTTCATTTCAGCAAAAGTCCTTCACTCTTATCTCGGTGTTCTGTTTCTTGAAAGTGGTTGCAAAAGTGCAAGACACGAGAACATCTAAGAAGTTGTTAATTTTTGAATAGCTTGATGATAGGATTTAGCCACGTCTATTAGTTTGCAAAAAGTGATGATATCTAAGTTCAGTTACTACCTCTTTTTAAATATTGTAACCTCATAAAAGCACAGGCCAGGATAACCAAGACTGCAACATTGCAAACTGTAACAGCAGAAGATGTTATGATAGCACTTTCCCGTTATCTTGCACCAATTTGAAGGATATATGACAGAAGAATCTAGATATCGTACAATAAGACCAACTCAAAGCAATAAACAGGGATATCAGTTTATAGATTTATAGAGATAAAAGTTAAATATTTAGTGCTGAATGATCAATGTCTGACTTTCTGACGCCCTTATTTTATTTCCTTTCTTTTCGTTTACCGCTCCTAGACGTGTGGAAAGTGTGGAGCTAAGCTGGTAATGCCAATCTTTCTTTCCGTGCTTTGGAGCTACAAAGTTTCAGGATTACAAACTAATTTTGAAGATTTTCGCCTCTTATTTCTTTGTTTTCGTACGTGTGCTATGCATATAACTATTTACCAAATGCTTTGTGAGGCCGGGCCGTTAATCATTTGCACATGCACCATCTATCGTCAGCCCCATGCACTTTATGCACTAATTAATTTTAATTTCTTTTTTTTTTTTTTTTTTTGCTATCATCTAGTCAAAAGGTCATAGCCAAGTCTAGATTCATCTGCTGAATTTAACTTAATCATTTCCATATCTTTCGATCGATGCTTAAGACATCATGTGAGATAGATCAGCTATTCAAAAACCCTTGCGTTGACCCAATTATTATTTTGGTATAAATTATATTAATATTTACTTAATTATCTTGTTCTTTTTTTCTTGGCTTGCAGATAAAATGTCAAACGTATTCAACGCTGGACGATCATTACTGTCATCCAAAACCATTATCATCCTTATAATACTTGTTATTATTGTGAATGATGTGAAAAGCAAGGTGAGTTTAATTACGGTTTTTCGTAACATTACCCGGGTGATTATAGAAAATCGCGTGCGCTAATTGGTCGAAAACTTTCCACAGGTGAATTTAGGAATGCGCGCGCTTCGTTTGTTGATACGTGCCAATTTCAAGATACGAAAAATATCTACATTTTAGAAATAAATCGATGCTTTCGACTAATCACCTGTGTACTGATACTAAAACAATTATTCACCTCAGGCTCAGTGATTATCGGTGAATGATTATCATCATGAGAAGCCTTAGCAACGTAACGTCATTTACCACTAAGACAAGGGGCCTTTTTGAGGCGACCTCTTCTGTATTTACTTCCACTGCAAAAACCATAAATGATTTTTTTTTTGTAATTCCACTTCGTCAGAGTACCGAAGTATTTTATGTTGCTTGTACCGACTGAGTATATGGGACCGATGATCAATCCTTGCCGGCGTGTAGATATCTTTTCTTTGGTTTTTACGTTATTTATCCTACTCGATCATTTCCTTCCCGCAACCTTTCTTTCTCCCACGCGCATCTTTCCTGTCTGCCTCCTATCCTTTTTATAACCCCTGCTATCTTCCTTAGCAGGAAGTTCTGAAATTGCCTCCCTTTTGCCTTTTCGGCGTATCTACCGGTCCTGTCATAAAATAATTTCCCATGATAGATCGATCAGAGTCCTAGATATTCTGTAAGAATTCAAAAAAGTTTTTTCTATCTTGCCTCAACACTAACTCAGAAGTTATTTTAGCGGCCCAGTATACTGCTACTTTTTTTAGAGTTATCCACGATTTCTACTCCTTTTCTTTTCTTTATAGGTCTATGTAGGCTTTACATTTGTACTGTTGTCAGAGAAAATACCCATAACAAGATTGTTTTTTTTATAGGCTCTACAAACTACAGATCCTGTTACCTACTCGGTACACTACCGAGGCCCAAAATGGTTCTCATGGAAGTTTTGCGGCAAACTAGGCGACGTCTGTAAACTAAATTCCAGGAAAGTAAGTTATAACAACACTTTTAAGAGTCTTTATGGTCATTATTGCCTAGTATATTAAATGAAATTAAGGACCAAATATATCCAGCTGAGTTGACCTTCAGAACAAACTCAAGGTCAACCATTCAGATTGAGGATTCGACATCGTATTTTGATAAGCATTTCCCGTGTCCCTACTCAGAAAATGCTAACCAACAGCGTCATTTTGACCCATAATTCCTTTCGGGGAACCCGATCACCTCAGCTGGATTACTTTTACCGAAACAGGTTCAAAGAAGCGGATCGAAGGTGCGCCTGTTACTTTCTTTCTCCATTTCGGCATCTGTTTTGAGGTTATATGACGTTTTATTTAAATGTATTAGAGAGAAGTTGAAAAATGTGTGCTAAATAACTGCGGTTCTCGAGATCAGTGAGAAGGCTGTGGATTAGCTAACCTATCCACACTTCCTGAAATTAAAACAGTATGTTAACCAGTAGTGCTAATGTACATTTCTGTCATCTGAAATCACTGGGGAATCAAATGTCTATCTCAGAATGGAAAGGCTGTGCATTAGCTAACCTATCCACACTTCATCAGAGTTGAACTTTAGCAGTATATTAACCAGTAGTAGTACTGATGCAGACCTTTCTCATCGGACTGAATTATTTGGGAATGAACTGTGGACCTCAGGATGCAAAGGCTAAACACTAGCCAACTATATCCACACTTCCTCAGATTAATTTACCAGTTGCTGATGCAAAACCCTCTTATACTCTCTTTCTTGCAGCACTGCTGTTCTGTTGGGTTTACTTGTATGCTTCCACTCAAAGACCTTTACAAGAAAATCCGCCACAGACGTTGGTTTGGAAGATGTCAACCAGTACCTACTATACCAATGAAGTATCGAGAGATCAACGCAGTCATCGACCCAACCAAAAAACGAAGATAATCGACTAGAGGATGGATAAGAAGGACAGGAAGGACAGGAATGACAAAAAGACATGAAGGACTCATAAATATACTTCATAAACGCACCCACTGGTACCACGTGAGACAATCAAAACAGACTAGTTGCGAACATCTACTGACTTCTGGGGCAGTCAAGTATACGTATTTCTGACAGAACATTCGTTATTTATATTTTGTTTTGCGTTGTTGCAAAATAAACTTCATTATACAGTATATGTTGGCTTTCGCTGATTTGCCTAATATTAGAATAAAGTAAAACGCAAGAAAGATTTGATAGCTAGAAGACTACATTATTCGGGGCTTCGCAGGGACGAATCTGGGTCTTTTTCCAGAGGCCAAAGAGGGAAGGGGAGGTGTGGGCGCACGGCCCTGCGCGTTTTAGCGCGAGAACGTTACACAAATCCACCAGAAACTCCATAAGTATCTTTCTGTTATCTCAACACGGAACGAACATTTCTCAAACATTTCGACTTTTCTTGTACAAAAACAAATTCGTACATAAAAAACATAGAAACTTCCCGACGCTACTGGTAAGAACTCGTACAATAATCGTGAATTTGAAAAGACTTACGCTTTGTTGCACTGCCAAATAACAAGTATTGCTGGCGTCTTCCATTTTTCACGATATATTTCCTCATGGTGTGCAAATTCCTGCATTGTTATTATAGTGCTACTTCTCCCAAGAACTCTGTTACCACCTCTCCTTTCTCTCTTGGTCATGAAGCAACATCACAGCGACCAGCACCTCTTTCATCGTACACTCTTTGCACCTATGGACATTAAGTCTTTTATTAGAATTCAAGCCCTTTTACAATATTAACGGGGGTTCATAGTTTTTAATTGGAGGGACGTGTGTGTGTGTGCGGGGGGGGGGGGGGGGGAGGAGGGGATAAATTAACGATGGTGATAGAATTGTAGATAATAGCACGTTTGCATGATGCATTGTTTTATTACGAGTACCAAAATACTGAAAGTGTGCAAGGGATTGTGGTATTTGTAGTTAATACTAAATGTCCTATTGTGCAATACTACATTAAGTTAGACCACAGTAGTCCTTTAAAATATTTTCCTTTTTGCACTGAAAAGACGTCTTTAGAGGGGAGATAAAATTTCCTAAAATCGCCTTAAAATGCAACCAAACCGTCAGGAAACCACAAAACATGCAATAAGACATTGATATACCGGTAAAGAAACAATAAAATATGAAATTTATCTTATTCTAAAGAATTTTTTTGATCTGCCATACATTCTCTATATTCTCTTGGGCTACCTGTGGGTTGATGAGGCCATAGCCTTCTTGGCTCTCCTCCTTGTCCAAGTATTGGGCAATCAGTACAATAACATGATTTTGTCATCTTTGTTGACCTAAAAACTATTATTCTGTGCAGCCACTCAGTATCTTAAAGCTGAAGGGCAGAGGGTTAGGGCAAATATAATGGTCAGATCAGGTGCAGTTCAGATGTTGAATCTAATAGTTGCATTTCAGGCATGACAATAATGACATCTGAACCATATACCAATTGAATTCAACAGATTTGATTTCTACTCAAACCAATTTCTTCTGCTAGTATTGGACTACTGAGTGTACAGGGTGGCATATAACTGGGTATCTATTTATTCAAAGTGTCCCTTAAATTAGTTGATGACAAAAAGTTTAGTAAATAGCCAGTGTGCATGAGCTCAAAATTCTAGCATGAAGCATGATAGGAACACGAGTTCTTGCACTTTTGTGGCTCCTCTAAATATTCATCGACAGTTTTTCCTTTGATATTTTCTAGGGAAATAAAAGTATTTCAACAGACGAAAATAACAGAGTAATTCTTTTTTTGATAGTTCCTTTGATTTCCCTGTACCATTTTTACAGGACTCACTTTCCCAGAGTGCTTTGTAAGCTTTGATGCACACTGCCTATTCCTTACTTCATCCCCTCCACCTCCCCCTTCCTCCAAGGTTCCATGTGAAAAACAATTTGAAAATTAAAATTTGTAAATAAATCAGGAAAATAGACTTCTGCTGCCAATATAGATTTATTTTTTTTAATATCAATATCTCATTATCATTATCTCAACATAGTCTCCTCAGCATGCTTAAGTAGCTTGGGTTTCTTCAATATGGGTCGAGATGGGTTTCCTGTGGGGATCCAAGATGGCTGGAAGACTAAGGCAGAGGGGAAGAAAGAGCGAGTAGTCTCCTTCTTCTTCTCTTCCTTTTGGAATTATATAGGTGAAAACCAAGCGAGTCACATGCGGAGGAGGCTTCTCCCAATAGAGTAACTTATGGTCTATTGTACTAGAATATTACTTAGTGCACTCTGGCAACTATAGACCCTTCACACTAATTTCACATTTTTTTTGAGAAAACAAATGAATTCCCTTCTCTTGAGGATGGAAAGATTTTTATGTTCTTTTTTTCTATTGTTATTTTTTCAATAGGGTTCCATTTCTTTGGTCGCAACTCACCTTGATTCTAAAAATTCCTTTTTTGCCTTCACCACAAGTTCTTCTTCCACCATGAGAACCCCTCTTGGGGGACAGAAGCTATTTTGTCATAGCTCTTCACTTGAATCAATCTGCTATCGGATACAGTGAAATAAATAGAAATATATGAATTCTTATTACCTGTTCATAGAAACATTTTTGCATATGAATGAATGAATGAATGAATGAATGAATGAATGAATGGATGAATGGATGAATGATTGAATGAATGAATGGATGAATGGATGGATGGATGGATGGATGGATGGATGGATGGATGGATGGATGGATGGATGGATGGATGGATGGATGGATGGATGGATGGATGGATGGATGGATGGATGGATGGATGGATGGATGGATGGATGGATGGATGGATGGATGGATGGATGGATGGATGGATGGATGGATGGGTGGATGGATGGATGGATGGATGGATGGATGGATGGATGGATGTATGGATGGATGGATGGATGGATGGATGGATGAATGAATGAATGAGTAATTCAACTGTCTAGCTGTTCTTCCCTACCCCACCCATCCCAGAGGAGATGTCTACATTACAAAATAATTTGCATCTTGAGTTTGGTAAACAACAACTACAACAAAGATTGATAATTAAATTATTACGAAAATCTCAATAAAGGATAAAAGTAACGTCTCTCAGTATCCGAGATAAATTCTGCATTAACTGGGTAGTCTAAAGTGTAATTCAATTCTACCAGTGGAAAGTGGTATTTATCGCTATGGGTAATACTAAGTTATCTACTCTTTATACTTGGTCACTTGAGCTACATCTCTTTAAAGAAAAAACATTTCAATTCATTAAGAACATTTGTAAAATAACATAGCCTACTTACACGCAGAATCTTTGATGTGATACGAGAAAACAAGTCTGCTTGTCTTTTGTTTTCATTTAAAGCCACTCTTCGTACGCTTGAAACTCGACCTGTTATCTTCGGATATTCTTACTTTATCCCTCGCAAATTCCCGTAGAAATGGCACACACGCTTTACAGTGATCCCTGTGAATTATTCTAAGGACATTTACGACGTCTTCTTGTATGTTTTAACATGATCTTATAGACTTTAGAAGTCTGTGCATTTGTTTATGACAATCTTTAGTCGATTACCACTGCACGACGGTTCTAGTTTGGCGCGCAAGGTTTGATTATCGATTCTCTGATTGGACAAAAACGGTCACATGTTTAGCTATTAACTTCAATTTTTTTTTTTGAAATAATCAAATAGGCCTCGCAAGAGAAAGAATGAATGAGAGAAAGGAAGAGAGAAATGTATCATATTTTCGAAAAATCGCGGCAGTGTGTTAAATCACGTAGTGTTAAATTTAGCACTTTCCCCGGTCCTCGGGAAAATGGATTTGTAGTTGTTGCTAAATGCGCGTTTGGTGCGGTTTCAAGTGCATAAATCGACACAAAACGCGATTTCCAAGGCAGCATATAACAAAGGCAATCATTATACATTTGAATTATATAATTTTTATTTTTCATTGCCGAAGTAAACAATGACGTTAGCCTATTTTAGATAACAGTCGTCAAAAAACATATACAATATTTCCAAATTTGAAAATTAACATTAACAAAATGCCTGGAGGGCATTCATAAAAAGATCACTGACTGATGTCCCCTAAAAAGACGTCAATATTGGAAGAGGAAGGGGTCAGGAGGGAAGATCAAGAAAACTGGAAAGACGTCCTTCAATAGGGCTTTTTACCTTGGACGTAATGTTTTCCTATTTCAGACCAAGTGTCATTCTCTTGATAATATGATTTTTGTTTGACAGTCGCGTATATGAGACGACAAATGAAATATGGATACGACTCAAACAAATTACTGAAAGAAGCTTTATTCTTAGGAGAATGACACGCAGTTCTGAAATGGGGGGGGGGGGGGGGGGGGGCAGAGGCTCTAGTGCTGAAGATTATAGAGTCTTTCTTAATAGATCCGCAAACAAAAAAGCAAAACATTGAATTCAAAAAGATCCATTGAAGCAATTTTTACAAGCAGTTTGATATGTGTTTCAAAGTTTTGTTTCCTATTTGCAGTTAATGTGGATTTCTTAAATTATGAAGATCAGCACAAATGTACATATGAAAATTATCTACTGAAAACATTAACATCTTTTCTAAGGATTCTTTGTCAGTTTTCCAAACATTTTTTGATCAATTTTTTCCTTCAAACTTGTTGTTAGATTTCAATAAAATCCACAGGAAGCCCAAGCTTATCTTTTCTGCTATTATCAGATTTTTGGTAATATCTATTAAGTTTGGGGATCATCGGGGGATTAATTAATGTAATTATAATTATTTATGATGATGCTTAAATATAATATTAATATACTTAGAACAGTATAACAAAGCAGCAAATATAGCTGATACAATAATCAATTTATAACAAATTATTTTGGCTAAAAATTGTGCCTCAAAAGAGCTTTTTATGGAATTTTGTGATTTGGCATTGAAATCCAACAACAACTTTGCACCTAGTCTAGATATTAATTGCTGAAGAAATGTCTTAAATAACTTAATATTTTGTAACAGTTGGGCACAACTTTGCATATTGCTGTCCGAAGCCTTACACTCTTTGAAGCTCATTGATTGAGATTGGTTGTCCAAAACATGGTTCAAAAAAATATCAATTCCCCACCCACCATGGAGGAAATCAGAAATTCCCAGGAGATGGGAGGTCAGAAAAAAACTAAAATTAGAAATTCCAGAGGGGTCAGATGATCCTTTTTTAAATATCCTCCATGGTGGGATTTGGAACCATACCTTTTATAATTATCTGAGTATACACTATTTTCTTTTGTTTGTTCTGAAATTATATTTTTTGAGAAATATGAGATGTCCTATATTAACTGGAATCTGTTGCAGGATTCTCTGTCAGATACACAACTTAATACATTGTCTGCTAAAAGATTCATAGTCTGTTTCATGTTATGATATTATTTTAGTCAGTCTAAAAACCTTAAGCTTAAAAATGATAGAAATATCAATATCTAGCATCACATTATTCATTGTCATATTATATTCCAAATAAAACCTTTTGTCATGATGTAGGTTGTGAGAGTATCATTTAATCATATATTAAGCTCTAGAAAATATCTGCACCTCTTATATATATATATAGACACTACCCTCACTAGAGCTTCTCCTTCTTCTAGAATTCCTAATACACCTGTCTATGGTACCCTGGGTGCCTGGTTCTGTACTTCTTGGTCATAATCTTTGTTAACATTGTGAGATAAGACCATGAAGTACTGTATGGAGAAAGAGATCATCTTTGGAACCCAGAGTACTATATTGTGGTGAGGCGTAGATATTTTTTTCAAGAGCACTGGGCAGGGCAGGGTAGGAGAACTACTTAAGCCCATGTAAGCTTACAGTTTAATTACCATACAACTGTTTTGTCCAGTATGCCAGTGGCTTGAACTATAAAATATCAAGTGTTCTTGAGTCATGGCATCAGAATATAGCACATAGTAGAGGTTATACATATGCATGTCCAAAGAATAATATACACCCAGAAAATATACACATATTGTATATATAATATATAGCATATCATCCAGTACTTTATATAACTTATAGTATTTTTCATCGCTTGTATCTACCCAATCCTGTTACTGGATGAGCATCAATCTCTTCATCTATATATTTCATAGCTTCACAGCGGAACTTCACATTCCCTCTCTTGCTTTTCTTAAATGGATTACAAGACATTCCATATCTACATGGGCACTCTGTATCAATACCTGGCTGTTGTGACAAGAACAAAAAATGCATTTAGTGTTTTGCTCTGAATGCAATTTTTTGGAGTAAAAATGCATTATTACCAGTCAATTCATGAAGTTTTCAAACGGACCACCCTTAAAAGTGTGGTGGGGGGGACTGGAAAATTCTTGAAAATTTAATGCATCTGCATTTGATAAACATGATGCATTCTGGACTATCTTGGCTACAAACAACACCATATAAGGACAATCTCAATTCCAGACTTACCAGTAAAGCAGGTTTACATCTTTGTTTTAGTTTCGGCCGCTTTTTACATCTACCATATCCTCGCTGATTAAACTTCAAGCAACACTCGTGTATCCCACAGTCTTTAGAAGATTTACATTTTTTTCTTGTATTTCTCTGCAAAAGTTTAAGTAAAAAAATAATTATCAACCACAGAGATTCCAATAAATACTTAAAGCTAAAAGCCAGTTCCAAGTTTAAAAATCGTTTCAGTGCGCATGCGATTTTATCCCGAATTTCTCACCTTCTTTTGTTTAGTTTAAAAAAAACAAAGCAAGGTTTAAACGAAAAAAGGTGAGAAATTCGGGATAAAATCTAGCCTGAGAAAACTGAAATAAAATCGCATGCACACTGAAAACGATTCTTAAACTTTGAACTGGCTTATAGATTAAAATCATTAAAACAGTTTGAACACATGTTGGTCAAAGCATGACTCCTTCAGGATCAATATCCCAGAATTGCAAAATTAAATTATTCGCTCTAGTGATGTGTGATGCTCAAAGCCGCTTTCCTTTACACGTGTGTTTTATAAATAACGGAAGGAAGTGCCAAAGTCCAGCCTGCAGCTTTATACCGACTACCGTATACCCTACGAAGTTCTTTTATCTAAAGCCAGTGAGAAATTTCCTAATTTTTCCACCTTGAGTTCTATATTTAGAATCAGCAATTCGTTTCTATTTATGGTATCGAATGTTTTTGAGGTTATGGATCGCGCGACACCCCCAACAGCGAACGAAGAATAAGAGCCCTTTTCTACACTGTTGAATATAATTAAGACTATAAATTTTGCATTGATACATTCAGGGAGGTCCCTGATGCACGGAAGAGTGAAGAAGCGGGTCCTTTGAGTCGATTTTTGCTGAGATTTTTCTGCTTTTGTACAAGAATACAAAACTAACTTCAGTCGCTTGCATTGCAATATCTAGCTGAAGTTATAACAGATAATCACTTCAACAGGAAAACAAAAAGGTCTGCGGTTTCCAATAGTATGCGTGCAGGTTGGCTTGTCTTATCCGGTCAACAATATCCTTGACTGAATATAGTTCAATTCAGTGATTGTTTTCGTTTTATGATTTTGAGTTAATAAAACTGACGAAATGGCACGCAAATCTCTAGAATAGGAATTTTCTCTCTGAAAAAAAATCCACTACATATATTTTTAGACATATATCTTTGGACTTGTTGTAAAAGTTTTCCAACTATATTACCACATGATAATATTATATTCATTAAGGCCATCGATAAAATTCAATGCGTATCAATTTCACACTATTATATGCATTTGGTGCATGATTTTGAGGACCACTCTGTAAATCATCCCCAGTGAAAATGGTATCCTCATTAAAGATTATTTATTATTGTTATGATGATGATTTTCAGTGGGTTCTGACATTTCTAATATCGTAGAAATTGGGGTTTTTGATTCGTATACAGAATATATACAGTATACAGAAGGATAAGTATAAGACTGAACTGAAATGTGTGTGGGTGTTGGAAGGGAGGATGAGACTTCAACATTTTGTAAATATCAGCAAAACATTAGGAGGCTTAAGCCCCAGCATCAATCTCTCCAATCATCCCTGTTCATTAGAAATGCTGTTACGGATTCTTTATCTGGAATATCATGGGTCAAAGAAGAGTAAAACACATTGAAAGGTCACACGAAAAATTTGCAATTTTGATATAGTTACCTGCTGAAAATATGAAGCAATACATGAGTTGGGCTTCCGTGAGGATATAGTGAAAATTGCGATAAAAAAATAAGAATTCGCAGTCCATTGCAACACGGGAGCAGTGAAATAATATCGACACCTATTAAGATATTACGTTGATCCCCATACAACTGAACAAAAATGCATCTTATACAAACACATCCCAGTCCATTGACATTTAATAAGTTTCCAATTAATGAATCAATTAAAAATAGATCAAAGAGTATTGGGATTTATTATATGATAGAAGATTATCAAATCGTTGTTACTCTCCAATGTCATTTATGCCGAACCCCTGCAGTGCCAAGGTTGCCGAGACTTAACGCATGGCGACACAAATGCAACTCCTACCGAAGGATTTAAATGAAAATTCAAGCCCAAATAAATCAACATTACTGATGCAGGCAATCAATTTGTAAACATCTGAATGTAGGTAAATAGTAGTCCAAAAACTACAATGTCCCCAAGGAAATAAAGAGCGTTTGACCTTCAGATATGACCATTGCCTTCTCGGCAGGCTTTCATGGCAATATAGGTTGAAATAGAAGACATGGAGTTCAGGAATAGCACTTAGCAACCGCCGTTATTATGCTCATTAACCTACTTTCTAAGCTTCAAATTCGACCCAATATCAGAAAATTATAGCTTTTTTTTAGTTACCGGATAAAGAATACTAAAAGTTCGGCTAGACTCCATGTGTTTGGTCAGTTAGCGGTACTTAACTCTACCGTTCTATTACCAAATCCGTAGGACACCCATTATTTTGAAATTTGCACCATAATATTTGCATTCTTATTCAGAGAACTCTGCATGCATCTCTCGGCACAAAGAGCTCCGTTGGCAATGAACCAATATTCATACTGTTCGTTCAGTATCCTTACAGCGAATCGACATCAGTTAACAATTATGTGAATAATCAATAGGAATATAATATATAAGAAATGGCAAGTAGATGATATTGGTGCTTTGTAAATGGATGGATAGTTTATGCTTACTCCACCGAACTAAAAGGCTAAAGCAAAAGCAGGCCTCTAGCAACAGAAGTGTTTGAACATCGGCTAAGTGATTTTTAATTATTACTTAAAGGTGTTAATGAGATAAGACTAATTAAACAAGAATTATATATGCGCTTGCAATAATGTACGCACTCATGAACCTTAGTAAACGTACATGGCTCGCTTAACGAAGACCATCTAAAGTCCCCTTAACGGTGAAGTGTTACTAAGTGGTCATTTTTCAGTCCCGTCAAGAACTAAAATCAAAACACTTGGAACTATAAGGTTTAACTTGAACTGCGGCTTAGATTTGGTTGCCCCGATGAGTTTGAGAGAGATGTAGTAATGATATTCAATAAGTCAATATTGGTGTGACAGATTTGGTGCTTATATCAATGAAACGACAGCTAGAGAGAACTAGATGTTTTTTTTTTCAATGATGCACTAAAAAACGTAAAGAAAAAAAGAAAAAAAGACAGATACAAAAAATCAATGCCGAGTGTACTATCTGCACTATTTTTAGACCATTTCAAAAACTTGGCATTGGTAAAATACACATTGGAAGTTCGACTCTCTCCAGGCTGTCTGGAACTATTGTACTTGGTCATGTTGGTCGTGCTCTAGATTGTACTAGCACAACACACAAAGTCAACATTTGACAAGGAAGAAAGCCAACTCAATCTTCTTGCCAAAATTCAACACTGTCTTATAAGTTTTGGAGCCATTTTCTCTTCCCTTGTTGAATAACAATTAAGATATCAGTATTCGAACTAGCCGACTGAGGGGGTCTCAATATTCGCTCATTTTAAATAAACATTACCGTATGCATCACATATCCTTTTATTATTATCATTATTATTTTGGTTAGTTCAACTTGCCGGGTCGGCAGTGGTTATGACAAGAGGTGCTTTCGTTCACACCATATAATTGACTGCCACGTTCTTCACGCCCACAACCTACTTCTCCAATTATTTGACTCGAATGTTTTGACCACAGGCTTGTGATCTTTTGTTTAGTAATATAATAGAACAGAGAAGCCATAGAGTTTTATAAAATCAAATTGCGCAACAGGTTCCCCAAGGACTTTTGCGAATGCTCCAAAAATACCACAACGAACGGTACGGACCGGATTAAGTTGCCCTAGGCCAAATATGGATTGATATAAGCCTTTGTGTTTACAGAAGAAATAAGATTATGTTCAATTATTAAATATTATTATTATTATTAGGGTGAGCTGACATTTATAGCGAGTTAATTGTTCAGTGTTATTATATGTCCTTGTTAGACTGTAAAAATTGGACCATGCTATGGAAATGATCCTGAAATGCAGAAAGGATTCCTGGTCGAGATTGTTCACTATTCAGTCGGAGTTAAGAATGTTAGTATTTGTGCTATGTTTTTATTTTTCTTGTTAGTCATGGTATTTTACCAATGGTTTATCGTGGGACTGGCTGATAAGATCATTCGTTTTGTACTAGGAATCCAGAGAATCCTAGCAATTACAACCACAGCTATTCGTTATCTAGACGTCGAATCTCCAGGCGTTAATCTGATGTTCACTTTAGACATCCGTATTCGAAAAGATCTGCTCATGACTTTAGTAGATATTTTCGTTTCCTATAAGATTAAGGGATCTTTTGTTTATGTAGCGGTGGGACCTAAAACCCTCATCTTTGTGTGATGAACAGCTCTCTCCGCAGGGAATTCCGGAGCAATTAAAATCCAATTTTGGCAATTGGGAGGAAGCTGATTTAATAACCTCAGCACGCGACACTGTCTTCAGCAACAAGTTCCTAGCGATCTCAAATGTGACTTGGTAGTCCGGACAACATTTGAAGTCTGCTCCAAATATTCGATCGCAAGGTGTCTCGTGTGCTTTAATGAATTTTTCTTTATACAATGTTGACGTTGTTGGCATGTTCTGGAGGGCGCTATAAATCTTTGAGCAAACAGTTTAGATTGACAGCAATAGTAATCTAGGCTAACGTACTTACCATTAAACTCTTTAACATCGCTAGCTCCTTGCGAAGTCTTTTTAGTACTCTCCTACGCTTTCTTTCATTAAGGATCTTTTTCTTTTTCTGTATAAGTCGCCTGAGTCTTTTGACTGTAAATCTCTTTCCCTTTAGGCGTCGTCTTGAATAGATCCCGTAGTTTTTTTCGTTTGAGACGGTATTTGTTAGTGCGTTCAAAATAATGTTACGTGTCAGTGATTTCGGGTTTGCTCTGTCGACAGCCACGTGTGATGCATGAGGCTTAAATCCTTGCTTTTTTTTCTGTTAAGAGAAACATTACACTATATTAGAAGTGAGAAGATTCATCGTTTACTCTAATGGGCACCTGTGAATTAGTTCGTCATGTTTGTCTTGTCAGCCAGACTCGGACGTCTAGCTGTTTCATAAAGTGCCGTTAACAAATAATAACAAATCGAGCAATTTTCATTATCTAGAGTCTTTAATATGCATAAAAACAGCTATTCAATCTAGGCTTTCGCCTTTGTGAGGCTGTGTTGGAATTTGACAGCAAAATGATACCCAACCATGGGGAACCAAGCTTTGGCCTTCGTAAGAGACAAACACCCAAAGGCCAACATTAATGAAAGTTTAGGCCAAATCTGTTCTGATATACGAACAAAGCCAGCGAACCTGTTGATATTCGGCACGCTTATACCTGTCAAAAGTAGACGGCTATTATCATTATTATTTTCATAGAAGCGCCTATGATTCATAGCAACGCACAAGCAGAAAAATGCTAATATCCTTACTCAAGCCTAACATCAACTGTCCTTACAATATAATCCTAGTAAAAATAAAATCAATATCAAAAATAATTAACTTAACAAATGCTACACCAAGACTAAGTTCCTTAAAAGATTAAAGAGTTCAACCACAACTACGTAGTTTGTGGTTTTTCGGTTCTTCTTACTTTAGTCATTTGCTTACCTTTCCGGCAATGGATGTCGTTATTGTTACTACAATGATAAAAATATGAAGCCACAGAAGAATATTTCTTGAATCCATAACTGCTCTAATCTCTGGATCTCCTATATACTTGGTCTACTTGAGGTGACCTGTAGAATAGAGGAGCCGTGAATAAATGAGTTACAGAAGAGTGCATCTTAACTTTAAGGCATCATTCTGGGTCACATGACCTGACATGTGCCATTGGCGCTCCGAACATTTGTATGAATCAATTACAATCCTGTGGCTTTCTGTGAAGCTTAAGTATTTGAGTATTTGTTCTCTCGGCATCCGTCTTGTTTTGTATCCCGTGGGACGTTATTTGCCTTCAAACATCCGCTGCCCACTCAACTGAACAAATACAGCTGCGATAACCAACTCATTCGGCATGAATATTACCCTTCTGAATGAATTCATACAGAGCAACGCTGGTTTAACGAGTGAATACCACCACCAATGATAGATACCTTAATATCCTTTAAGATTTCGTAATCATTAACAGTCAAAACTCTATCCTAAATTCGAGAATCTTAGAGCAGAAGGCTTTTGGATCTGTCAAAATGTCTGATTCATTAAAACGCGGCAAAAATGTAATTGTGGCTGCGAAAGCGTGCCGCCAAAACGTGCTAAAAATCCTTTGGGAATACATATTGTATGGTATGCTCTGTTAAGGACTCGACGTCTTGTCCATTTGCTTGAGAAACAGTAAAATTAGGAGAATCAGAAAACTGTTTCTTAACAAGTTGAGACTTGTTGCACATGCATTCTTTCCACTCGTTCCTTCTGCCACTCACCGTATGTCATTCAAAGAAATGCGTTAGCAATGTGCTGATGCAAATTCGACTTAAAAGCAATAGCGCACATCTGACTTGGCACTATATCAAGGATGTATTATTGACTTAACGGTATTCTGACGAAAACCAATCAGTGATTTTGCATTTGGCGAAAGTGCACACGTGGAGTATTACTTCAACCATATCACCAATATTGCTTGAAATAGCAGTCGGCACAGTGTTACATTTTGTGTGTTTGAATGAACTTCAGGGAGTTCTTACATTGCTCACTGGATTATTCTAGAAAGTACGTTTCTGCATTTCTTTTTTTACTGCGTCTGAGCTGTATACAATCATTGTCTGTCAAGTCATTTGACCTATCGTTAGTTGCCCTTATGAGGCCATTTTACGCACGGTGTAACTCATATAAGGACTGTTCTAGAATTTTGTTGCAAGATTATCTAAGACTGTAGAAAACATTTGTACAAATCCCTTCCAGATGCAAATTAAAATCCTGGGAAAATTCTTTTCATTTCAATTTGTTCCACAAATTAGTACGTGTTCATTGTAAGAGAGCAAGAAGCTGCTTGGGCATTGGCGGTCAGGCATTACATAACGTCCTGCCGATCAGGATATGTGGTTAGTTCTGATTTACATTGTAGGCCTGCAATGAAGTATAACTTTGATAAAAAAAAACAGTGTTAACATTTCTAAAAAATTCTATGAGCCAGAAAAATTAAAAAATGCAACAGATGAAAAAAGAGGCATAGAGATAAGATCGGATACATCAGTACCTTCCTTTCTTCCACGTGAATGTATCGCCAAGTCTACTGAGATGTTATATCTAACGTTATATCTTCCCTGTTTCTCAGCTTCTAGGGCCAATGTACTGAATGAAACACCAATGAAACGTTGTTGCCAAAAGCATTTGATATCCTTATGAATTCATGATGCCCTAAAACAGGTGTACCAACTTAAAATCCTTGACCTTTACTGAAGTCAATGATGTTCAAACGAAAAGTTTCGTCTAATGAAGAGCTTTCCAAACACTAGCAACACGACCCGGTTACGAGTGTTGTATGGGGGCGTTAGTTTGTAGAACAGTAACATTTAATAGCCCAATAGTGCTGTGTATGCCACTACAATAGAGCTCTTCCCGCCCACGCTACTAAGCTTAGATAATGAATATTTGTCAATGAACGCTATAATCATTGAACAAGTTCCATTCACTTGGGTTTTACTTGTTGAGGTCAAGTTTCAACCCAAACATTTCGATAAAATATTCAGTTTAAACTGACTGTTACTAAATAGAACATCAAAGCACGAGTGTTTTTCATTTAAAGGTTATATTGATTCCGGTAAGAACTAGCAGATGTTGCATTTTACTCAAAAAAAGCCGTAGAAAACTCAAATAAGTCATCTGAAATTCCGCCATTTTAAAGGATTTTAGCAAAATGCAATTTCAATTTTTTTTTCATTTTTCTAAGAGATTCCCAATTTTTTACTTATAGTTTACTAAAGAGTACATTACTCGAAACAAGAAAGATCCTAATGCAAAAATAAAGGTATTAGTACACTTTTGGTCAGTAATATTTTCCTAACCTTGGTAAAAATCGAAAATGAAATTAAGAAGAAAAGCTCGTTATCGAAACGGGCATCAGTACAGGGACATTAAACTTGCTTTCCGACTGAATTCCTGGCAGATTTGGGTTGGCTTGACTACTACCTGAATGTTTAAAGCACGCGTCCACTACTTGGCCTTATGGGAGACTATTAACTAAGTTCCTTAGCTACTATGTAACTAGGAATTCAATGAATTGAATTGAATTTTGGTCGGATTTGGTTCATTAATAGATGCAATAGACTACTATAAATGCACAAACAGATCCACGTTCACAACACGCGCCCATGTTTGCCTCTTCGTTGGACCAGCAAGTGCATATTTTGCATATTACTGCATACAATTAACAATAGTAATTACGAATCCAAACAATAATTTTTGGAAATCTTTTCATAAATTATTGTCAGAGTTGGTTCAATAATGCACTAGTCAGTAGTACCAACAAATCCACGCTCATAACACGCGTCAATGTTTGTCTTTCCAGACTAGCAAGTACAAATTAAACTATGACCGATGTGACGGCATGAGTCACGAAGGATTGACGTCATTTATCTTAAAGAGCTAAACAAAGTGGTGATATTGAATGAGAATGACATTTCACGTCAATAATTCACTTGTTTTTAATATATTTCTCATTTTGCGGTACACTTAGTGTCGCAGTCTTGGCGCCAGACGCGTAAAACGGTCGCCAAAAACACTTGTTTCTTTTCCTTAGATTTTGTTTTGATCTCGGGCTTGAGGTCAACAACTGAAATCCTCTCACAGAAAATAACTTCCGGATCACAAATGAATCTCCTAAACCAAAAGATGTATGTCAAGGACCATTTTTGGTTCATCTTGCGTCCATTGACTGAAATAAATCTCCAAAACATTAATAATCATTGCAGTCACCACCGGTATTTTTGAAAAGTACGACGTAGCTGACTGAAGATGCCATTGTCAACATGGCTGTCCTTAATGTCCATTCTCTTAGTTTTTGTTCTACTTACAAAGAATTTACTTTAAAAAGATTATTTAGTTACCTCGACCAGGGAGTTTTGTTCGCGGTGGTGCAGAAAACTGAACACTTGCAAACAAGACGTCGTCCGGTGGTGTTGTATCGCCAATCTAACCTAGTTGCTCAAGAATGTCATTATTATCGTAGCAGAGTCGACTGTTTTACGAGCCCCTTGGGATACCCAAAAAAATAACATCCTCTTGAAGTTCTGTAAATGTCGTCAATAAATCAGGAGGAGGACTTGGAATGGCATGGTACATTGGCTGATAAACAACTGCCGCCAGCACACGAACTCTTTATTTACGCCGCGTCACAATCTGTCGGGCTTTTTCTCCAAAAATATATTAATCAAATTATAATGAAGTTCACGTTGTTTGTGACATCGAAAAGCAACTACCTCCTACGAAGATCAATACCGTATTTACAGATGTATACTTTGCAAATCACGTCCAACTTTCTAATGAGGCTTGCGTGCTCATTGGGGTATGGGGAAAAGATTAGTGACCCCTAAGTTTGGGGAAAGAAGCTCTAGCAGAGGTCCACGAACACCGGCGCGTTTCAGTTTGAACTGAGGCGGGGCATGCACACACGCTGAGGGTGATCAAGCTAAGGTTACATCACTAAACTGAAATAACATTACAACTTACAATTTTTCAATACTCAGCTGCCGCTTGAGATTTATAGTATCAACCGTAATGACTGTAATAAGACTCTCGCTGGATTACTAAGATCTCTTAAGTGCAATATTGAATAATTTGACAATAGCCTGAGGGATTTGGTCCTTTTGTTTGATAGAAAAGTTAATAAAGCCGTGCTGAAGTAATCTCCTAGTATATCAATACATAGTTATTATCGATAATAGCACTGACTAATATGTATCTTAGGCAGCACCTTCTTTAATCTTATAATATAAATTATCCTTTTTGTCTGATACCTCAACAGAATAAAGCTTACTTATCTCTAAGAAATTTACGAAGTAATCACTGATTGGTATCCAGGAACTAAAAGTCGAGATTTTCACAATGAATGGAAAAGAGTGAGGCCGAGCTAGCGAAGATTTCATGAGCACCAAAATATACATTTAAGAAGACAAGGCAGCACTCCTCCAAGGTAGTATTTGAGAGGTTTTTAAGTGCTTAATTAGACCTTTTTGTAACATGTTGTTTCACTCAGTTCTCAGAACTTTATGGTTCAAATGATAAATGATGGATTATATTGGGTTGAGTAAGTCAAAGCCAATGTCAATTTGTACTGGCATATCTTTAGCCATTCTTGAGGGTTCAGTTCGTCTTTCCCTGATCTATCTGATATAAAACCGGGTTATTATCTCGCTCTATGGTGGATAAATCCAACCAAGAACAGGTGGATGTTATATGAAATGGCAGAGCCGGATACCTATAACATGTATAAATATGATCTCTCTAAACGTAGAGTATAGTACAGTATCATACCTGTTTCAACCATTATAAGCTTTTTGTTTCGCAATAAAACTGAACACTTTTGTCATTTGAACCTGGAGTCTATTCTTCTCAAGGACTTAAAAAAGCCTCTCAAAAAGGTGACATTTTGGGCAATAAAATCGCATATACTTCGGGTTCCTACAACTCTCTGATCTTACCAAAAGAAATGATTCCAAAAATATGTTTGATTCTATATGGTGAACTATTTTGGAAAATGTTAAATAATGAAGACGAAAATTCAAAATCAATTACGCTTGTGAAACCAGGCTACCATTAGATCTAAAGTACTTCTTTGAGCGTGCACTAAAAGAAGTTTCAATAGATTACTTATATACTTCAATTAGTCCGGCCTGAGTTGCTTCTCATGCGTGCTATATATCTATTTTATCTAGTCTAGAAGTGCTAATACCGCAACAACTATTTGTATAACTGATGGTGAGAAAATATGAGGAAATTACTTAGAAATAACATACCAGATCAATAGTAGGAGGTAGTGCAGGTCTTCAGAGACAAGCATTAACGGACACCGTTGTGCAACGTTGACTGGGACTGAAAGGAGGGTGGCAAGGATAATGTGAACTTCAAGGCTATTTATGCCTAATGCATGGGAATTCAGATATTGTAGAACACTAGTGATATCATCCCTAATCAATGTATAAATATTACTGCTGAAAACTCCAGTTAAGTGGTTAATTAAGTTAATGTTACTTTGTCAGGCTATTGTGCAGTTACTACACTAATTGT
Source organism: Anthopleura sola (assembly GCA_023349425.1). Taxonomy (NCBI): domain Eukaryota; kingdom Metazoa; phylum Cnidaria; class Anthozoa; order Actiniaria; family Actiniidae; genus Anthopleura; species Anthopleura sola. The sequence goes on along the minus strand of JALHLI010000006.1, from coordinate 4,188,303 downwards.
CTTACTGCATTAAGCCCTTGTACATGCGAATAATTGACTATGTGTTCCTCTGGAGCCACCAAAAATGGTCGCGAAGATTTTTCCCCCCAAGGCAGAAAAAGTCGTTGAAAGTTTTTGTTTTGGTGACGATGACTCTTTAGTTTTCAGCAAACGTTGCCAGTAGATTCCTGAAGTAAAGCTCATTGCACGTTTTATAAAGAATATTAGCTCAGTTACCCCAGTAGCACAATATCAGTAATCCTATTCAAACCACAAATGACAGTATCTAAGGAGTCCACAATTCATTTACAATAAAGGGGGTCGTTTGTCATACCCGCATCTTTAATGACGCGTAATGACCAAGATCATATCATGGCTAGTTCTTTTCTAAAGGAGATGTGACATCAGGGACTTGTATGAAGTTTGGCGCTATCGCCTCCGCTGCAGCAATATTTCAATCTCGATATTATGTGTTTACTATATGATGTACTCCACGAACGCAATAGCTGCATTACAATGACTACTTTATAATACAATTTAAGCTGAAGTAGTCATGTATTAGTTCAATTCATATCAATATGAGTGAATGAATGGCTCATGTAGCATCTTGTATGTCAGTATACGGAAGCACCGTAGGATGATTCGTGTTTTGCAATTGCGTGACGACAGGCGACAAGTATGTGTTCACCGTTACCGAAACCTTGTTTACTAGGACCCCCGTATCGATTTCCTTCAAAAAGGCTATACCATGCACGTAATATTCAGACGATGCGTGTATAAGGTTCAACGGCGCGGGCTTCCATGGCCAAACTTTGAAAATATATCACTTAACAAAGATTGAAGGCATAACCAATATCAAAAAGTTTTGGTAGACGCACAGAATTCAGCACGCTATCAATAACTATTACTTAGAAATTAAAATGGCTACAATAATCTCAGTTGAAATTCAGTCAGCTGTTATCGATATTATATTTTTCCGTAGAAAGAAGATTCGTCTAGCTATTCTGATGGAGATGTTTTACATGCGTCCTTAAAAGCTCCCGCAAAGAATTAGTTAACTACTGTCTGATTGTCTGGAATACATACAAATGTACAAATGAACACATCATTTCATTAAAAAAATATGGCAAAATCCAGTCAAGACCCGCTTCAAACGGTACTTGATATCTTTTAAAGCGTTGCCGCTTTCAATTGCGGTTGGATATTATTTCTTTTCCTAATCCTATCAGCCTTTATGATCACGGCTAGTTCATTTAAAAATCTTCTTTTTTTAGAAACTTGAACTCCTAGCTTGCTCTCAGTTATTTAGACTCAACATCTTAGCTGTTTCAAAACATTGCCAGAAGATAAGAGAAAATGTCAACAAAGCAGATGTTCGTGCAGGCAAAAAGGTACATTTTTCTATTTTTGGTTGCTGGGGAAAATAATCAACAAAGGATTATATTTTTGTACGCGATACTTTGAATTGGTAATGGTACATGTGGACTTGAGCCGATATTTACTATGAACTTCTGCTCAAAATAATAAATTATGGCTAAGTTAAGCTGTTTAAACAATTTTGTTGCACAAAAACACGAGTTATATGTGGACGGAAGCCAATTTTGCAAGTGAAGCGGCAAGCTTTTCCTAATGAACGAACCTGATCCTTAACTGGACATTGCGGGTCCTTAGTCTCGACTGAGATGCTAGCTTACCAGTCACAAATCCCTGAGCTCTGTTGATTGATACTTATAACCCCTTTTAACAAATCAGCATCCTCATATCGATATAATTAGAAGGGCAAGCTTTCATTTGTTCAAAGCGGAGAATTCTAAAAGATATCAGACTATGATTAGTGTTAAAATTTGGTGAGTGATACTCTATTTGTAAATTTGTGCCCGTGACTTGATCTCGACAAATTCATAAACATACTCGATGGATGGATATAGAACTGTTTTCTTAACCCTTGAGACTACTTATATATTTAGCTTACATCTCTAAACCTCTTTCCGGGATTTTTAGGATTCATGAGAATCGTATTAACTACACTAGAAGAACAGGATACAAATTATTAAACCTATTTCCGACACTTATGTACTCAAACTATGTACTCATGCACGTTGGCGCGCACGACCTTATAATAAACTTGATTCAACATACGATGACTATTATTCATCTGGTCCAATTTTTGTGCGCGACACTGCGCAATTATGATGTAGATGAGGTGCTGACGAGTGAGATACATTGGATCAATGAAAACTAGATAGGTGGCTTTAATCAGGGGTTTCTGAAGGGGTATCTGTTAGTTTTCTGTGTCAAAAAAATTGCAGCTTTTCCACCCGCTCTGCTGATAGCTGGTGATAAGGATCTTAAATCTTTGGACTTTCTTTAATGGACCACACGAAAGCAAAATAACAGTAGCAACACAACTCGCACAACTAAAAACCTTTGCAGAAAAATGAGCGACTTTTCGTACTGACATATAAAGAACCTTAATATTTAGGAACATTTTAGGGTCTTTTAGAAGACAATACTATGGAATATTTGTTCCATTAGTTTTGGTTAGATGGAACGAAAGGCTCGATATCGCACAGGTTGACCTGCCAATAATTAATTATCCCTTCAGCATACCAAGGAACATGCAAGCAAAGGCTTGGACTATACTGTACTTCAAAAAATTTGGATTATTTGAAAAGTTTCCAACTGTTAAAGGAATCTTACTATTGTGTTTGGAAATACTCCAATTGAGTGGGCATTGCCGCCGTTGACTTAAAAAACCTGTGTTTGGTATTTCGTGATCTCATGCAGGAATGCAGACATTGTCGTAGGTTAATAGTCCAGCCGTTATTTAGGTTTCGAGAGAACGCGAAATATCGCGAAAACAATATATATGAGAAATTATACGTGTAGCTTTTGGTGAACAAATGGTTGTTAGAACTTTTAACATTTCTATTTTATGATTTTAATGCGGGAAAAAAGAAACCGTCTTTAATCGTACGCCGATTTTTGGCAATACCAGGCTGTTGTACTGATATGAGCCTCCACGTGTACTGTTTATAAAAGGGTCTTACAATTTCACATGAGTGTTTTGGCCTTTGAGAGCTCTCGTTATGAAACGATATTCCGTTATAATTCGTCGCCTATTTAAAGGCATTATTATACAAACTGGCGAATACACAAAACCTATGGGCAGATGTTATTGGTTATAACACGCATTGCTTGTCCACGCGATAAAACATGATCTGAAGTCTGCAACATATTTTATTAATTCTATACTGAAATATCGAAACAAGATTAAAGGCTCGTGTGTCCCCAATCCATCAATTATGGAGTTTCCCATTTTCACTCAACAGCCAGAGTGGAGAGTCCAAAACACCGGACTATTCTTTAATGCGTGACAATATGTAAGTTCTATTCCCAGCCATGTCCTGTTCTGTAATAACGCTAAAACTAATTGCTATACCCTTCAATATATTTGTGTCTCGATATTGTATTTATGAATTAATTTAGAAAAGAAATCAAAATGTTGCAATCTTACTTACTGCCTGTTTCTCTTGCAGCAACTGTCCGCTTGCTCCACGTGTATAGCGACTGATCTGAGGAAGATGAGATCGTGAAACCAAAAGTCGTGCGAATCTGCGGGGGACAAAATTAGCGTTAATGACAGGGAAAATAATGTGACTCTAGTGATAACCTTAACTGGTGCATGTCTGCATCTTGCTGGTAAATGAAAGCCGCAATCCGCAATGTTGACGGCACAATGAGATATGTCATTATTACTTCCGGTGACTCAATTAGATCAATGTTTCTACATGATGTGCCAACGTTAACAAACAACAAAGTCAATAGAAGAAGCCACAATTTTAATTCACGAGAAAGTATATAATATATTAACAACCAGGACCATTCAACAAATCTAATCGCAGTCAACGTTTTCTCGCGTTAAAGAAACGCACCTCCTACCCCGATAAAGACCCATCATCGATCAGTTGTTGCCGCCAATGTCTTCCGAATTCGCCTTTGTCGAACATTCTACATTTCCATCTCATTACCAAAATTTTGCAGCCGATGGTCAGTGACCCTTTTTGTTATAGATAGGATTTTAACACAAAAATTCACTGCCTATTTTAGTGAACCGACATCCCGAAGTACTTGAGACCTTATAATAAACATTTCAGACATCAGGAATCCTAAGGGGTTACTTGATCCTCCCTCAGGCTCTTTTCGTCCCTGTCCAATCTCACTTTGTCTATGTAAGGTAAACCAGTTTTTTATCACGTATATTTATTAACATAGTTTCATAGGAATGGTGAAAATATCAATCTTGCAGACTTTCTATAGTACGAAACCTCGTTATGCGTCAAGTCCTTTCAATGTTAATTTAATTTCTTATTAATCAAGTCTGTGGGATCAACTGATACTTTAAAAGTTTCTGCTTGCGAAAAGGAAGGTTAACGATGTGCACGCGAGCTGAAAGGTCAAAATAAATAGAATCTATGGTGTTTCTGTCTTAACTAAATAAAGCTGGAGAGGTCACTTATTGTCATCAGTTTTAAGGGATAGCTAGACGACTCCTACTTACCAAAGTCCTTGGCTTGGAAGATCAAGTTAAGTTTGCCTAAGTTTAACTTGTATTCCTGTTTTAATACTCATCTCAAACCGGCACTCGCTTTATTCGATAATGACCCTTTTGATTAGCGTGTAAAATGGACATCAGAGTCGGTACACTATGACTCTATTAAATAAACTGACAGAATGACGATTTAGGGCATTAATGGCGATAACCTACGATATCTAATCTAATAGGGTATCGTACTTCGTGAAAGATATTTGGGGAATTTCGGTGGTTGGTGGTATGCTTAAGCCAGATGGGCGATAAGTTTAATCAAACCAGTATCAATCAACCCAGGGAACCGTTTAAGATATCAATTATTCAACTGAGTAGGGTGACATCGTCTCAGCGGAGGACTTCGTGCCGATCAGTTACAGTTCAGGGTGTACTACACCTGAGTTCTTTGTCCAGTCTGAGAATGAGAGTTACTTGTGTATTTGTTACTTTTGTTCGAATGAAGCAAATAAGCAGAAGATGGGTTGGAGAAGGTCAACAATGTCTACGAGCCCCTTTAAAAGGGTAAGACACAGGTGAGCCCCTTTAAGAGGGTGACGCACAAGGGACAACTTAAAAATAGGGATAGGGAGAGGCTAAGTAGCACTGATTGAACCCATGCCAAGCACCTAAAGCTGCACTGACCTGAGTATACGGGTTTATGGAGAGGTTAGGGATATATAATTAAGTGAAAACTGGAATTCTCTATATTTTATTATCGAACCCTGAAACATTATCTGGTCTGATTCTGATCTACCGGAGTCTGCCAGGCACAGGTGAGGTACAATTACAACGGTAAGCTTCAATATTAATTATATACTTTTTTAACACCTTGGACAATTATTCACATGCATGTCTCTTTTATTGCAAGCTCACCGTTCATCTCGCTTCGACGCAAAGGCACGGCTACCTTTCAAGATGGCGCAGGGAACTGTGAAAGGGACTATTGGAAGTTTAATATCTAGTGTGTTGGCTATGGGTTTGAAATGGAGACCCCGTATGGAGATTGAGATTGCGTGCACACGACATCTATATGTATTTAATATCAACAGGCATCACACTGGGATGCAAAATTGGATATCTGATCGAGGAGGAATGGTCCGGCACTAAGTCGGCACTAGGTAGGGAAGTAGGTGGGCTCGAAATATCACAATCACGAATACCTTAATCAAGGATTGAACCCGATCAGCCTTGTGACAACACCTTTTAAAAACTCAGATGGACTTGCATGATTGATGGCCGTGATAATTTCAATATCTCTGCCGATCACCCACCTATTAATTTTCGAGACCTCATACCGTTCAACACTAAAGAGTTTAATAATTTATACGTAAATATTCTTTGAAATAAACTTTAATCTCATGAAATGAAACTACTGTTAACCAACTTCAAAAACAGGTCGATTTTGTTAAGTAAGGCATATTGTGATCCTGGATCACTGCTTTTGATAGGATCAGCCAGGGTTTTCATTTAGAGAGAACATTTGGATAATCTTGAAATAAGATTTTTTTCTTAAGAAGCTGAATCTTCAAGGCAAAAAAAACAAACTTATCACAGCCTTATAATTAAAAAATGAGGCATATAATGTGATCCCGTGGATCACTGCCTTTGATAGGATCAGCTAGCTATAGAGTTTGCCGATTTAGAGTGAACAGTTTGAAATCAGAATTGTGGCTTAAGAAGTTGAATCTTAATTCAAGGCCGAAAAAACACTCATCACATGCAGCGATAGAATTCAAAAAATAAAACGTCATTTTTAAATTATTTGAAGACACAAAAACAGCCTCGTTATTAAATCATTTGAACTGTGTGTAATATTGGTCACATAACTGAAAGGAATATAAAGAAAACAGAAAAGTATGCAGACCTAAGAACAAGCTGTATTAGACAAGGCTTCCTAGCAGGATATCAAAAACAGCTCGTCACTGACCTAAATAAAATAAGACTTGAAAATGGGAAGGACGTACTAACTGAAAGTGTCAGGAATGGATTATATCTCAAAATTGCGAGGTTGTAATAGCTTCGTACCACAGCTCGGAAAAGATAGAGTATCGCATAGAAATGTATTTTCGCAATATTCCTTGTAAGATATGACGTTCCAAAAGTTTAATTAAACGATAATAATATGGAAGTTCTATTAAACGCATCATGCTGTTGTCTCGATGCTTTTTACAATAGGACAGTGAGTCAGTCATTCCTGATAAACAGGAAGTTTTAAACTAAGCAGCAACAGATTCAGTACGTTTACTCTCACTCAGAGAGGTTGTTCCAGAGTAGGAACAAAGTTGCAGCCATTGCAAAAGTTTTATCACCGAAAGATCAAGCAATTCCTAAATTATATCCACTATTTTGAAAGAATGTATACAAAAAATAGGAAAACAGTCGAGAAAAAGACCTTCTCCTTTATACCCTTAATGTTAGAACAGGCATTTTTTCCTTCTTTGTTGCTAGGAGACCATGTGATCACCATCGAATCGACGCGGGTTGACGTTGGTGAAAATCCTTTTATACGCCGAAAACAAGTGTTTTCAATAGCCTAAGATGTTTTATGGCCAGCTGATGGTGAAAATGATATGGTTGCTAGATATCAAGCTGGGAAAAGCCCCTTTTTGAGGGGGAACGTATGCTTTGCTTTTAATATCATTCTCGACCGCCAAAAAATGATTTACGCACGATAAACTTTTTACGAATCTCGAATCAACAACTACAGTGTTGACGAACGAGAAAGACATCGCCTTCAATGGCACAATTAACTGGAGCTTGAGGGGATCCAAATAAATCATCTATTTCTACGTAGGTGCTTGCGAACAGCGAAACGGAAAAAATCTAATTATCCGCGGAAGCAAAAACAAGGGTTGACGAGGGAAGAAGACGCTAGCTTATTTGGATGACAATCGGAGCTTGATGAAAAATCCAAATTAAAAGCAAGTCTGATAAGGTGCATGACCGTGAATAATCGTGCTGCTATGGGGATTCAAAACAGGAAACAGTTTTGACTCGAATATTCAGGAAGCTACAACAACAGTTTTGACGAAGGAAGAAGACGATGAACCGTAAATATTGAAATCCAAAAAGAAAAAAACGATCATTTCTACTTTCGTACTAAAATTGGGTTTCAAAACGGAAAAAGTTTTTTGACGCTACAAGCGATCGGTTGCCTACAAAATTAAAGCTTGAGGCAATCCAACTGAATACAAGCAATTCTGATAAAATGGGATTTCAAAACGGCAAAAGTTTTTGACCATCCCGGAACCTAAAACATGTTTTAGAGACAAGCGAATAAGACGATGCCTTTAAAAATACCAAAATGGAAGCTCAAGGCAATCCAACTGAATAACAAGCAATAGTGATTAAATGGGATTTCAAAACGAAAAAAGTTTTTGACCATCCCGGAACCTAAAACATGTTTTAGTGACAAGTGAATAACTTCAAAAGCCGTTGCCTTTAAAAATACAAAATTGAAGCTCTAGGCAATCTAACTATATACAAGCAATAGTGATTAAGTGCTTGAGAATAATTGCACACACCGTAGACATATGTTAATGAATATTGATAAAATATGATACGATAACAAGTCTGTATCAAAAAACTTGGCTGGTAAACATCCGAGAGTACTTGATTGAAGGTTAAAACTGAAAATGAACTACTTTTCAATTGAACTGAGTCTTTATCATGCTAAGTTGAGTGCTAATGAAGATATTTTCAGCACTGGATTTCCTTTCTGTGAGGAACCCCAAACCGACGTCACGACCGCTTATTTAAATTTCTGATTCAGGAGAACTAAACTTAGAAAATCCACAGGTGCTCCAATAAGGCAATGAATGGCATTATTACGCACTTGAAAGCGACAGTTTTAATTGGCAAAAGCGAATCATATGACAAGCTTAAAATTAATATAAACAGCGACTCAAAATTCATTTAATTTCATTTTGCAAGCTGATGAAAACTTGTTTACGATGGGATTCTCAATTTTGACGAACGAAACCAAATCTAGAACAAATTTTACTCAATGCCTTTTTCTTGAGGCTCTATCTTTTGACAAAAATGATAAGACTTTATTCATCACTACAATCATAACTTTAGTCTTAAATGCTGTATTTGGCATCGTCGCTATTGGTGGCAACTTCATTTTCATCCTCAGTTTATGGAAAACCAAGTCTCTCCAAAATCCTTCGAATCTTCTTCTTGGGAATCTCGCCATCTCAGATCTAGTGGTTGGTCTAGTTGTTCAGCCAATGTATGTTGCCTACAAGGGTGGCGAACTTAATGGTACATACATATGTTTTGTTCATGTATCATTTTCAACTTCTGCATGGTTAGCTGTTGGGGTTTCATTTCTGACACTGACAACCATCAGTCTTGAACGTTACGTAGCTATTTCTAAGCCCTTTTTGTATTTGACAGTAATTCGCAAGAGAAACGTTGCTGCAGTTTCGGTTTTCATATGGTTATTTGGCATTGTTTTAGTATTTTCCCGCTTTGCTGGAATCGAATCGTTTCTCTTCCACGCCGTTTGCTCCACAATCATCGTGATAAGTTTTACAACGACTACATTATTTTATATCAAGATCTTTCGCCTGGCCAGACATCATCAAAAATCCATCATCGAAGCACTGAAGATTAACGATAATATCGTCCAAGAAACAAAGTTGACTAAAACTATAGGCCTGGTGACAGGTTTATTCTTCCTTTCATACGTCCCCACTCTCTGTATCATGCTGTACTATAGCATCCGAGGATATGGACTTGTAGTAAAGACAGTCTACTCTTGGACAGACACCGCCTTATTCATCAATTCATCATGGAATCCTTTAATTTATTACATTCGTAATCAGGAAATCCGTTCAGCAATGTTGAACATGCTGAAGAACATCGGAGTATTACAGAACAGCATACAGCCTGTTGTGACTGTTTCTTTTGAAAGAAAGATTGGGATAATTAAGATAAGTAAGAACCCAAACAAAGAAATCCCTAATGCCTAGTAAAATGGAATAAACGAGTGCAAGAAATCAATGTTCACTTGGGCTTGACTATCTTATCTTTGATTTTGATCATTTTTTCTTGATCATATGAAAGATTAATGTCGATGAAGACTATTTTAATGAAGCAATTTATCTGTCAACACCGGTGACTGGTTTACTGGTAGGGTTAGAATTTTCACAGCATTTTAAAATTCACAGCAGCTTCCTCAGCTTGAAGCCAACATCCAAACGAATTTAAATCTAGTTTGGCACTTAACAATATCCGGATATCGAATAGGAGAAAACACGAAACAGCAAGAACTCATTTGTACTTCCCTTGAATCAGGTTGCCAACCTTTTTATTATTTATCTTTTATTCATCATTCCCTAGAAACCAAAAAAGTGTGGATTCATTTACTGGTGTTTAAGGCTTTTATTTTTGATTTCCTTGTTAAGGCCAGTTTATCAGTACTGGCAATTTATTCTGCGATTTCTACCGGGATTTTTGAAAAATATAATAAATTTTGTCTCATGCTTTAAAGAGACGTTTGTCCATATTATCTTGGTGTTCTGAATAAAACTTAATTATTACTTATTTAATCCACTACCATTACCAAAAATTGCACCTAAACAGCCCCTTTAAAAATCGCTAGTACAAACGGTTCTTTATATTTTTTTAAAAAAACCTTAAAGTTAAAGTAGAGGTGTTTTTTGTCTCATGCTCTAAAGAGACGTTTGTCCATATTATCTTGGTGTTCTGAATAAAACTTAATTATTACTTAGTTAATCCACTACCATTACCACAAATTGCACCTAAACAGTCCCTTCAAAAATCGCTAGTACAAACGGTTCTTTATATTTTTTTAAAAAAACCTTAAAGTTAAAGTAGAGGTGTTTGCATGAGTCAATAACGAATATTAAATGTGACATTTGGCAACATCAGGTTTCGATGTCAAAATATTGGTATTGCATTATAACGAAAGCAACACTCAAATCCTTCATTTGTTAATGATATCTTGTCATGTTATTTTTAGATGTATGTTTAAGTAGGGACTTAGTATTTGAGGCACACAATCACAAATAATATGTCATTTATGCAGTTTCATTCTCATTCTGACTTTGGCAACGTGGTTGGGCTTGGAACTTAGAAATAATCCGTATGATAGAAGGAAAGCGAAAACCCATGTTCAAGAGTAGACTTCATCAGACGCAATTAAATCTATAGGAAGGTAGTTCTTGATTAAAAGTGAATAACCCACACCTTGATCAAAGCGATACTGCAGCTGAAATGCAAAGTCTAAAATAATTGATCGCAAAAACAGGAAACTTCGAACAAACTAATATTTATTAGTGAACGGATTGGTGACGTCTTTCCTTCGCAAATCATTCCATTTTCCTCCACCGTCTGGTCTGATAAGAAAATTTAAAATGAATCTATACAAAGTGCTTTGATCTTAGAGCACGTACATGTAGGGCTTTATGCTGAAAGTCATTGAACTCTAGTTCCTTCGTGAAGAAAGTTATGGTTCGTAAGCAGTCCTCAGGCAAATATAGTGATGCACGAAACTGAAAGAACGAAAATAAAAGAAGAATCCAGACAAGAGTTAATAGGAGTGGGACTTACGTTTACAGAAACTACGAAAAATTAATATTATATTTTTTTATAGTTCGCAAGCAGTCCTCAGGCAAATATGATGCACGAAACTGAAAGAACAAAAATACAAGAAAAATCCAGGATAGAGTTAATATGAGTGGGACTTACGTTTACAGAAATTACGAAGAAAGAAAATATTAATATTTTATTATGGTTCGAAGGGACACGAGTGAAAAATGCACTGCGCATCCTTGGAAGTTCGTCGTGTTTACAAAGAAAACCATTGGAGATTTACCAGTGTCTGTAGTAAATCTCTAAAGTTAAGGCCGTTTGTAGAAAGATGGTTTTCTTCTTTTCTTCTTTCTTCTTTTCTGCCGAACTTCTGAGCATGTGCAATGCGTTTTTCAACCGTGTCGTTCGCAGGTAGTTCGACGCTTTTGACATGGAAACCGAGAGAATTTTCTTTGCTCATATTCTCTTTGCTTTGCACTCTCGGCTTTGACATTCTCGATTGTTTGGCGGGCTACCTGTGGTATATAAAATAATGTGACCGAGGAAGACTGAGAGCGAAAGTTCGTCGTCTTGCCCCAGACCCCTCCTCCTTCTTTTATCATACAGGGATCCCAACCCACCAAAGATGGTGATAGAGAAATCCTCCTAGGAGGCACCATATTGGATACCTATACTTTAAGTATGTGTGTGATTTCAAATTCGTTATACGCCATGCAGCGCATAAGGTGAAATGTCTAATTTCCTAAAAAAAGAATAAAACACAGCCCACAATCTTTGAGATATTTTCTTTCAATTTAATGTCTGTTGGAGATATTGCTGCTACATTTACGAGCAGTTATCTTAACGTATCAAGCGATACTGATTTACAGTTAATTAACAAAGCTTAAAGAAGGCAATAACAATAACACGTTTGATGTTTCCATTTGTCTGGCCCAGGTGACTTTACATTTGTGGTCGACATTTTCAGTTGTTCATGGTGTCTAGTTTTAATTACGGCTGTCTAAAAATCGTTTAAGCTTTCTGAGCATGCGCTCATCGATCTCTGGCGCGTTGTAATCCACACCAAGGCCATTTCCTTCCTAAGGAACAGAACAAAACCACAGGGTTAGGACAACAGCAATTGTAAAATGTATCATTCTTATTCACAAATCAAGAACATCTGAATAAAGAATGGGAATAGTATGACGTATGAGGGCGAGTAAGTGGGTGGGTGGGTGGATCAATGAATCGATCGATCAATGGATAAGAAGAGGGATGGACAGAGGGAAGAGAAGAAAGAAGGGACAAAGGGAAGGAGCGATGGATGGATGAGTGAAAACTTTGAATTAGCGCATGGCAAAAATTCAAAGAAGAAATTTATGAAAACCCACCTCCATCTGTCGTTTTCGTAGCAGTGACTCTCTTGTATCTTTAACGTCCTCTAGATCTTGATTTGGCTGAAACAAAGAAAATACATTAGTTTACCTTGCCATTCATTAGAAAATTCTGAGATAAAAAGCTCTTCTATCCAACATATTTTCCAATACAATCCCAATAAACTATTCAGTTTTTATATTCAATGTCACTTCTCCTGTGTAACACATTATAAGCTGAAACTCCGCCTCCCCATTGATGTCTAGGTGCTCTTTTCATTTCTGGTGTTCATTTTCACACGACTGTTTGTTTTAAGGGGTAGTGTCACGTGACCTGTTAGAGAAGTTCCACCCACAAAGCATCATCATGATATCGTAGGCTTTCACATTCGACCAATCAAATTGCGAAAAAACTGAGCGTATAAACCATCCAATTAAAACTGATACTTGGTTTTAAAAGTCATTTAATGGACAAAGTGATTTGATAAAAAAAATTTGACTTCAAAATCGATATCACCTACGTTATGTTGTACGAAGCCAAAATATACCAAAATATACTGGGAAACCTCAATCACTAAGTTGATAAAATGCTATGAAATGACGGGGTGGTGAAACTAAACAAAGAAGAAAGCTATTGTAAATTTGCTTATCAATTAATGTTTAAAAAACGTTCGCTTGCAGTGAAATTTCGTTCACAAGAACTCGAAAAATTAGAAAAACGATTGCAAACAGAAAGAAAAATTACGAGCATACTCAATCATCAGTTGTTAGCAGCAGAGCTTTTGAAAATGGGAAAAGAAAGTTTGGTACATATGAGTCATTCCTTTGGTGTTCGCTGAAGAGCAAAAGTGTAAGAGGAAAGATGCCGTAAAAGTAGAAAAACGATTGGCAATAGAAGGGGGGGAAATAAGATACTCCAATTGTAGCAGAAAGATGGAAAAAGGAGGATTTGGCCGATATGAGCCATTAATCAGTTTAGAATAGTCATTTTCCTCAGTTCGGTGTCAACTGAAGACATAACTAACGGAAAAGAAGTGGTAAACGATGCAAATAGATAGAACAAGTTAAGATACTCAAATTGAAGCTGCACAAGTTTTGGAAAAGGAAAAAGGAGGGCAAAAAATATTTAGTTCCGTCTGTGTTGACAAGTTCCGTTAAGAAAGCAACTGTGTAAAATAGAAGTGATTCTAGCCACGACATCCTACTCGCGACATGTAAACATGCCCGTGAAGGACCTAATCGTCATTTAAGCTGTCAGCCTTCCTACTATTGAATCACCTGCAACTGGTATTGAAGATTGTAAAAATCAAACAAATTCGATCTTTACTTTAACTCGACAGGTATTAGGTTTCGCTTAGATCTACGATAATGTATTTATCTATGTATTAGTGTGAATACGAACATATATATCGAAAATAGATGAGCATTTTGTGTTTAGGGTAAAAGTATTGGGTATACAATTGACCGACCAAAATGAAAATGACGTTTCAAAATAGATGGGATTAGTTAACAAAATCCGAAAGTATTGAATAGGAATATGGCAAAAAAAAAAAAGTGAAAATACCATCAACTTACCTTTTCTATTAAACTTCGTCCGCTCTTTGGTCGACAAAGCATGGCGCCTGGTCTACAGCGCGGTAACGCCTCAGTAACTGTAGTCGATAAGACCAGAATAGCGAGAACAGAAAGACAAACTGCCATGGTTATTTCTGACTTCATCTTTTCAGCCGTTTTGATATCGTGTACGTTAGGAGTAGCAAACAGTGAATGTGAATTCTAGGGAATGTTGCTGGCTTTTTATAGGAAACTGCCTGCGAGTTCTATTTGGCACTTTGGAAAGAGGTAGGCGTGTAATATCCAATCCTAAGTGAATTGATCTTTAATAACGCATTAATAACTAACTGACAATAACTAACTAAGAAAGGCGGTTTTTGCTCCGTTGTCATTTATGACAAGACAGTGGTAACTAAGAATATGTCTTGTGTAATTATCTGTCTTTGCACCTGCAAATGTTTATTCAATGTGACTAAAAAAAAACCTTTCACTTCACTTGTTATTGGAAAATGTTCGTTGAAAGTGTTTTAGCGGTTTGATTCGTTGGCTGTTATCTTCTACCGCAAACATAACGACCCAACAAAAGATGCTTCAATTCTATCTCGACACGTTGGATAAACTGACTTTATTTGGAAAGGCTTGGCAATTCAGTTGCATTACCAATATTTAAGAATCTTTTGGGATTATTTGTTTAGAAGTGTACTAATTCTCTCACTTCCTTACCAACAACTACTCATTTCCTATCTGATGACAATGAAATGGAAGAAAAATAGGAAATGGATTGAAACTTAATAATTTATGGATTAGGGAATAGCATTGAAGGTCAGTTAAAAAAGGTAGGACTTTCCAGAAAGAATTACATCTTCTTCAACTAGAGGCAGAAAACAAAGAAAATATTATATTCCAATGACGCAATTCCCGTTGGAAGATATGACACAACTAAAAGTTAAAAACATTTTTGAGGGTGAAATTAAGATAAGATCCACAAAGTCCCCTGCATGGGTTTTGGAATAAAATAATGTATTTTTAAAAATGAAGTTCATTAGCTAGGTGTTTTGTAATGGCAAGTACGTATTTGCGTGTGTTGACAATAATTATAACACAGAAGAGCGCACAGAGGAAGCTTTTTTTCTAATATTTCACGAACCAAAATGCATTCAAAAAAACCACAAGGTCTTTAATCAGTGCCGAATTTTTGTATATATTTTCCGCGCTCTCGCTTAAGTCTCTTCATTAGGTTGACTTTTCATAATACACTCGCTGCCTAAACAAAAAAGAGTTCATCAAAGTTGTGCGAAGGGCAAACACTTGTATTGGAACTGGTCCTTGAAATAAAGGATCAAAGACTAATGCCGCTAGTTTGTTCTCGGCGACATTTTTTGTGCTTTATACATAGCTGTTCGTGAGCGCACCTGGAATTCTATGGATCC
The DNA here is from genome assembly GCA_023349425.1 of Anthopleura sola. Lineage (NCBI taxonomy): Eukaryota > Metazoa > Cnidaria > Anthozoa > Actiniaria > Actiniidae > Anthopleura > Anthopleura sola. The sequence goes on along the minus strand of JALHLI010000006.1, from coordinate 4,172,836 downwards.
AATGCCATTTCAATTATAGTAATTAAATTTTGCTCAGATTAAATCTAAAGATATCCAAAAAGTAATCCAATTGTCTTGGTTATTAAACAAGAAACATGAAATGTGAAATGATGAAATTACCGAGAAAGGTTTCTGAAGACAGGATTTCAAATGGAGCTGTAAATTAAAACAGGTCTGAATCGGTAACCTAAAAATGAAAGGGCCTTTTGTTCTAAATAGAAATGTGTTTGTTGATTTTATGGATTAATTCTACTGAAAAAGGATGGTGATTTGCAATTTTCGAGTTCAATAGGTCGAAAATTTGATTATCTTTTGCACCTTGGGTGAGATTTGTTTATTCATTATCCTTCTAGTGAGATTTTCCTATACTGAACTCAAAGCAAAAACTATTGGCGAAAGCTCAGGAATTAGTCCTGGAAATGCTTCGTTCACCAACAGCTATCGACGATAATATTTTTAAGAGCTTACGAGCAGTAAGGAAATCATAAAGTATCGTCGTTTGTAATTGTAAAAGGCATTGCTTTGTACTGAAGTGTTTCTAACACGACAAGAGTTTGTTCATAAAAGCATTTAATGTCTCCTTCATAAAGAAAACTAAAGTTCTATCGAACAAACTTAAGTCAAAATTGATGATGGAAGTCAAATAAATCCCCCATGAATCCCAACAAAAATATTTAACATACAAAAATAAACAATTAATATTGAGTTACAAACTGAAATCATGAAGGTACATTTATAACGAAAGCACCAGAAATGTGCGGATTTGAAGATCATTAACCGCGACAGAACTCCTAAGAAAAGTAAATGGGATTTCCATTTTGAATCTTTTCATTCAGATTACAAACCTCTCGAAATAATGTTATTCTATCAAAAATTTTGTTATCGAAAAGTAGCCTATTATTTATTGATGAGTAAAATACCCTAAACAGCTTACTCAGACGGTTTCGTTTCAACAAGCATTTATGATTTTTCTCTAAAAGTTTTTTAACGTTTTCTTGGTCAAAAATTATCATCTGTCTTATTTTACTCAGACTTAGTCAGACGTTTTTGTTCCAAAGAGTATTTATTATTTTTGTCTAAAAGTTTGTTTTGGACTATGGAAAAATTATCGTATATTGTTTTGTCCTATTGTCCTAAAGCCTGCTATGCTTGTGCTTTTACGTTCATTTTCTTGCTTTTGAGATAAAATCAGTTATCTTGAGTCAGTTAAAAACCAAAAACGTATGTAGCTGTAAAAATACTGGTAAAGGAAATAAAACTAGAACTAAAACAACTGGAAATGTGGATAAAATAATATGAAGAGCAGGGGGAAAAAGGAAAAACACATTTAATTTTGTAAAAAAACGAAAGAAAAAAAAAGAAGAAAAACATCTTGTAAAAAAAATGGCAAAGAAAACAGGAAAAAAACACGTTTAATTTTGTAAAAATCGGTAAAAAAAAGTTTAAAAAAAGCTTTGTCGCAACTACACGCGTATCTTGTTTTAACTCGAAAATTCGTGAGCGTACGTAAAAACGAGTTGTTTTCACCTCAACTTGTTTTATCGCGTTCATCGCCGGAAAAGTACTCATTCACCGTTATGCACCTAAGCCGAACATTCAATTAGTTTTCATTTTCAACACAACGCTTTAAAAAAATTAAAGACACCACTAATATCATCATAAGCACCCTGGATTTGCCTAGTTTGTTATACCTACGCAGAAATCAGCCAAGAATATGACCACTTAATGACACTATAGAAAAACAAATCATTGATACAAATATTTCAGTCTGAATCAGTGAGTACAATTCTCCACACAAATCCTAAATGAAGGTTATGGTTAATTCATGTTATGGTGAGTGAGTTCATCATGAGTTTTATCTTGCCCCCCCAAAAAAATAAAATATCTTAACCAAGCGCCATTTTTTATCAGGACTAAAAGATCAGACCTGATCTAATTGACGTCTGAGATAATGTTTAATCATTCACTTGGAAAACCGACGAAGTATGCGAGTCTACTCCTCCTACTACTGATATCCCTGTGAGGTACTTTAAGATAGGCAACGGTATAAGGCAGAAATAAGGCGACATGGTGGGGAGAAGGTCAAATCTGCTAATGTTATGGCGCGCGGCGTTTAAGGCTGCTTTTCCTATCGTAGATTTGCTGCCTTCTACGTTCTTTAAGGCTGTACACATCGTTGTTCAGTGAGGGGTGAAGATAACATTCAATATGATCATAGTGCGCGTTTAAGGTGCCTTTTCATATCGTAAATTTGCTCCCTTCTACGTCTTCTAAGTCGGGTAGTACGCATCGTTTTACATACGGTGGGGCGGTACTTAGACGAATGGCCAGGGTGAAGATGACATCCAATACTCAGTGTCATAGCTTATCGTAGATTTGCTGCCTTCTACGTCTTCTAAGGCTGTACGCATCGAATACGAATGACCGAGGCGAAGGTTACATCTAATATATGGTCATAACGCGCGTATCGTAGATTTGCTGCCTTCTACGTCTTCTAAGGCTGTACGCATCGAATATGAATAGCCGAGGTACGGTGAAGATTACATCCAATATATGGTCATAACGCGCGTATCGTAGATTTGTTGCCTTCTACGTCTTCTAAAGCTGTACCGCGAAAATCTTAATGTTTTGATTTTAGCTGGGAAAACGCTTTTGGTACCTATGGTCTCAACCCAACAATATAGCCGTAGTATAGCGCCTTGCTTTATAGTCTTAAAGTGCCTACTCTTTTCGTAACGCTTTGCCGTGTTCAAAAATAATTCTTATGACTTGCACAAATTGCGGGTTTAGAAAACCTGCCTTGATATCACAAAAAAATGGCACTTATTACAGACGGAGTGAGTTACCAGTTAAAATAAAAATACAGGGCTTTACTTGGATCAAGATTCTATAGCTTAGCACAGTGCTTCAGATTATTTATTCTCTTGAACCATATATGTATTTTGGTATGCGTGATGAATAAGTGGTTGGAAGCAAAATACACCAAGATACCTGGCTAAACTGACTAAACTGACTGAATATAAAAATAGCATACACTTAGAAACCTTCAGCTCATATCATGACCCGTCACTTATTTCTTTGGTATTTCTCATTTACAATAAAAAAAAAAAAAAAAAAAAAACCAAGGGAATTTCGAACCTGCTAATATCGTGATCACGCAATGCTCCATAACTGCCATGATCTATTAATTTTACATGAACATGTTTTCGTATAAGACTATATTTTCGACGACTGGAAATAGAACAAAAAATAGGGAAAAAAATAGGGCATATTTAGGTTGAAATTGTATTGGTATTTTTGGTGCCTATAGTGCAATAAACACCACGTTCTGCATGTTGTTTTGTATATCGATTTCAGTTCCCATTTCCACTTCTAATCTTGTCTTCATTAGCTTCCGAGGTATCAAAACACGTTTCATTCTATTATTGATGTTACTTATCTTAATTGCTGTTAACAGTAAGATCGTGATACGTGCAGTGATCATCACTCCCTGCCATGCGGTGATATCGATCTAACCCCACTACGCCCTCTACCTTTCTCATTAATCAAGTAACATATTTCATAAACTGTCAAAGCTCTTTCCTACGCTTGTTTAAGAAAATGAGTCGTCAAAATAACAAAACTAGAAAGTGGCTTTTCAGGTAACGAAAAAGAGGATTGACAGCATAGATATCAGCTGCTTACCGGCAAACATTTTGAAGTGACAACAAACGGACATGACGGGAGGGTAATTGACCTATTCTCTCCCCTCCTCTCAGCACAGGTAGCCCTAACCACATCCCCCTCCCCAAGCAAAACAATGTTTCACGATTCCTGTTTGTTTCGTGAATGTTACTTTGCTTACATGAATGTCTGTCAGTAAATTTCAATTTATTAACAAGGGGAACAAGAGGGAGCCAAGCCAAATAAAGGATATTTCAAAATACGCATGCATGATTTTTCTGTTTTGCCTTGAAATGTGTTGACGAGGAAGGGAAAAGGGGAAGTGGAATAATGAGGTCAATGACCAAAAGAAAAACAGAAAGAAAAAAAAACGCAAAATACTCAAATCTATAGAACTGAAGAGGAAGCGAAAAGCTGCGAAGCCTGAGATCGGCCGGTCAAAACCATCTTCAAGTTCAGGATACCAGAGTGCACATCAAGAGTCATTTCTTGCTCTAGTTATGACTTGAATAAGTAAACCGCAAATAATAATATTGTTTGGGAGAACTCAAAATCAGAAATATGAAATATAGAATACATATGTTTGTAGAAAAAACACAGTTTGCGGATAACTCGCTTGAATGTACGTACTACTGACTTCAAGTTGTATATTCCGGATTCGATATTCCAAACAATGGATTGAGCATGCGCAGTGCATGAATCTTATATTTAACTACAAGTAATGGTTTGAGCATGCGCAGTGCATGAATCTTATATTTAACTACAAGTAATAGTTTGCGCATGCGTAGTGCATAAAACTCATATAACACTCCAAGGAGTGATTTGAGCATGCGCAGCACAATAGAAGATTTATGACTATGAATAAAGGCTTGAGCATGCGCATTAAAAGACATTAATCCATCAAAACATCTTTTGGTTTTGGTAGAAAAGTAAAGCAATGTTACAAAGTTACCCAACTGAATATGATAACGAGTATAAAACAGTTAATACAATTATTTGTACTTATCGGATCGCCAGTGTCTACTTTCTTGCTTCAATCTTGTTTTCCTTTCTTGTTAGCCATATCAACGCATCTAGTGAAGATTTTAAAGTAAATTTGTTAAAATTGAAAATTGAAAATAAACAGACAAAAAAATCAGTAAAGCAATCAAATAAACCATGGACACGGATCGCAAAGCATGACTGTACACCACAGGGATACCACAACACTAAGCAGGAACAATGCAGAAAATTTAGGAGCCGATACTAGCCTGATAGCTCCAAAATATAAGAATAATATTTCTGAAAACAATACATCAATCTGAAGCGTATAAATGAATAACTAAAGCTCTAATTTTTCATGACTTCTCCTAAGTTGCTGCGAAAATATCAGTTCATGAAGCATGTTTTAATACCTACAAGTTGTAAGCCGCCTTTACATCTTGGATTAAATCAAGAAAATATGTAAAAAGAAAACAATGAATCAAATACCTACCTAGCCTTTAAGGCTTTTCATAAGCTTACCTTAACATGGAAGTGACAGGCGTGAGTTCTTGTTGCTTTTGCTGACAAAACTCGACAACTGAACTGAGTGCTGAGCTTTTCCTGAACTTTGTGAACGAGACCAAAGCTTGACAAACCTACAATTAAGTTCTCTTCAAACAGCAACTTTCACTTGTCTAAAATAATCTATTTTTAATCTATTCCATTCAATAGAATAGAATAGAAAAGCCAGAGAAACCTCCAAAGGAAACCACATTTCATAAAAGCCCGCCATTTTGTTTGTTTATACATCGCGACAAAGACTGGGAACAAGGCTAGAAACACAGGAAACCCAAAAGAGAAAAATCAGAGTTTCCAAAATCCAAGGGTGGTAAAAATAAGGTTCAAAGAAACGGTTTTATATAAAATTATAAAGATAATTTTTGCAATTAATCTTGATGCAGTTTCTCATTATTTTCTTGAAGGCTGTTTTGAGATTTTTTTCCAACTAACTTTTCAAAGACATGTTTCATGTTTTGTCAGTTGTGCATGCAAAATAAATATTTTTTTATTATATCATTGAATATAATAATCCCTAATATAATCCGTAAGGATTAGATAATTTATAGCTATTTTCCCTTGATTTAAATTTTTTTGAAGTACGTCCCAAGCAATAATAATATTTTCAGTAAATATACCTCTTTAGCTTTGCTGATTGTTGTGCCCATTTCTCTGAGACCATGTGATGCCACTCTTGGGAGTTGATTTTTCATGCGTAAATATTTTAATAAAAGAACATTTATCATGTGGTCTGAAATGGGCAATATTAGGAAGCTATAAAGAGGTATATTACTGAAACGCATTCTCATTATTACTCGATCCTTTCTCTCGCAGGAGCCATGTTTTAATGTTCATGGAAATAAACATGCCACAGTGTAACTCATAATTCAGTGAGTTTTTGGCTTGCGTCATTAAGATTTCCAACGGTTTGTGTTAGCATTTCTTCATTTCTTTCACAAGCAGGAGCCAAAAAAAACGATAACCCGACGTCCTGGGCTGTGTTAAATAATCATATGAAAGTGGGTGCAAGCTGTAAGGGCACCGGTGCACGGAAATGTAGTGTGTAAATGTAGCTGTAGATTTAGATGTAGAGGAAACCTTTGTGTATATATATAATATAAATGTGTAAATCAATACAAACAGCAATATCAACAAAGCGTGCTAAAAAATAACTTTGTCGGCTGCAAGCAGCAATAAAATCTGTGACTTAATTAATGTTTTAAAACATAATAACAAAAAAATGCTATTTTAAACATTTACGAATATTTATCTTTCGGACAACCCTATTTGAAACAAGTCAGTAGGATGCCAGGTAGCTTTAGTTATCTTCCACTTCTTTAAGAAAAACTTTTTATGGTCTACCTGTGTTTTTGTGTGCGTGCCCGAACCCGAAAAATCATTAATTTTGATTCCAACCTTCTGAGAGTACGTCTCCCACTTTTTCGCCTATTATTTACGTTTCTAAATAATTTGAATCTGTCATTAGTATCAAGGCTAAGTCAGTTTTCCATAAAATTAAAATCTTGGGACCGATAAAATAACCAAACATTAATTAAATTCTCAAATATTTTAACCCCAAATGTCCTACCCTCATATACATACATTTACATATATTTCTATCTATTTTCAATTTCCCAAATTGATTCTTATTATGTCGCTCAATGTATATTACATATTTATTTCCCCAAACCAAACCAAAATGTGCAAAACTCGAATGAATTGAAAACTTTCATTTTAAATTACACTGAAATTAGAATCAAAATTTGTCATATTTTCATATAATTTTCATGCCCTTTGTTTTGGCTGATAACGTCATTATGAAATATGGTTTTTCCCCAATATTGCTAATTTGAAATACCCGGCCCCTAATATTACTATTTAATATCTCTTGCAGGGAGAGCAGTTCCTCTATTCTTCTGGTCGCTTTAAAGGACATTCTAGGTATTTTCTTAAACCGAGCGAGGATTAGGGCCGAGCCATAATCCCCCGAGAGGTGAGAGTGAGGAGTGATATTCCTTTCACCCTTACTCTCTAGCCCCTTCCCCTGGGGATATTAGATGACTGGGCACTAATTCTCGCGCTTGGCCAAAGCAAACACTCAAAAATGCGCAGTGACAAAGAGGAATAGAGGAACTGCTCCAAGTCTAAATCTTTTTGATATTTTACAAATCTAATAATCGGATTCATTCTTTACTATCTCCTCTTCATCATCGTCTTCTTCATAAGGCACCTTTTCATAGTTCGCAGCATCCATTTGATCAAAATGGCGCGCAATAGAATGACGTATCAAAGAGAATAGCAATAGGAGAAAACTTATTCCCGAGAATACTAGGAAAGTATTTGCCCCGCCTACGTTATCGAAGAGAATTCCTGCCAGAATTGGGCCACAGCCAAAGCCTACTCCATAGTACAGACACTGATAGACACCTGGAAAAAGAAACACTTTATGTAAATGAAAATGAAAAAATAAATTTTTAATTGCGCTCTGTACGCGCTCATCTTAGAAAGCCAACAAGCCATAAGGTTAGGGGGAGAAGAGAAGAAAGGGGGTGTGTTTTCTATATGTTGAAGTGCAAATGAACTTCTTTCTTTCGCAGCCATATGCATAAGCAAGCCATGATTAGTGCAGCTCATTAAATATACAGGCCTTTACTGGCCACTCAAGGAGAGGGGGTGAACCATGCGCTCCTTCCCCGTCGTACACTTCCATTTCTCCATCCCCCTCCCCCTTGAACCGCTGCGCAGACTTTAAAAGCAGCATGCGCGCAGACTTATTAGAATCATCAGTAACCTAAAGACAATATTATATTCTATATACCTTGCACTGTAGCGTTCAGATGGTCGGGAGTATTCTGTCCCAGATACACCACAAAACTTGAATAGGCCAGTGGAAAGACAATGTACTGTATGACCTCGGGTATAATCGCAAACCACGGGTTCTCCATCACTGCATACGACAAGAAGCTGATTATATATAACAGTAGGGCCAAATGGAGGGTATTGGTTGGACCTAACAGGCCCAAAGTCTTGCCTGAAAACTTGTAGGCTATAGAAGACACTATATCTCTGAGCACGATCACCACGGCAATGACAGTGCCTGAATCTTTGGGACTTAGGTCGGTCAGGTACCAGAAGATGAAAGTATAGTGAACAGCGCTGAGGCCACCGGCGAAGAAAGACAACACTAGTATTGTGAATGTCTTGAACGTAAAGAGCACATCAAATAGGGTAACTTCAGATTCTGTATTTTTCATTCTTTCCTTTGGGTCTTCTTCGTCTCTTTTAAACCTTATCGACTGCGCAAAGACAAAAGAGAATGCGATGAAAGCAGACAAAGGGTACAAAGAATATTCGTAGTTATCTTTGAGTTTGTCGCACACATGTAATGAGTAAGTGCGGATCAAAACCAATATCATGGGTGCGAGAAATATCTTCCCAACTTGCATCCATAGAGCAACATCTCCATAGTTTGCTTTGTCACCGTCCATGGCTTCCAGTACAGACAAATCCGCCAAACTTCTTAGAGGACCTCCCAGGAACTCTCCAATGATGAGGAGAACGAGTAATGTCATAAATATGGTGAATAACATATCTTGGCTTTCTTGGGGAGTCTTCTTGTGGGGATGGTTGGTATGCGATCCTTTGCCACTTATTTTGTTGCTGATGTTGCTTTTCTGAGATACCACTGAAGTTTTCTTACCCAAAATATCAGAACGCCGACCGTAGGTCCTGCTATAAAGTTCAAAGATCCCTAGCTTTTCTGATTTCCCATCTAAAATCAAATTCCTCGCGGTGGAACGTCGTACGAGATGATGAAGAAGAACAGGGGTTCTGGGCTCAGACCATCGGTTATAAGTTACATTGTCAATTTTTGAGTAGTATTCAATTTGGACGTTTGGGGCAGGACGAGATATGTTTGTTACTCGGTATAGCACTTGGGCACTTGCTGATTTGGGAGACCCATCAGGCATCGCGACTTCTAAGGGCATGCCAAGGGGATCCGTCACAGGCTCTTCGGTGATACCAACATCACATACAGGATACTCAACTCGTGGAATCAGGCACAGGAGAGGGATCGTTGCGTTTGCTACCAAACTAATAAGAAACAGAATTCTTCTCTTCTTAAGTTTATCAGCAATCATTCCCAGCAACAAGGCGCCAAAGCCACGAATAAATGGCGGTAACCCAGCAAGTATTCCAGCATATAATGCAGGAAGGCCGACTTGCTTGAAATATAGAGGCATGTAAACCACTTTGAGACTGAAGGAAGATAATGCAAAGAAGTAGAATAGCTTTAGTACAACAAGAGGATGTTTCTCAAAAGAGTTCTGTACTGTGTCTTTGGTTTGTTTGACTTGATCCACGACACTTTTAATGGCGTCTTTCATTGGTTCCTCCTTTCTCTCCATGACTACTTTATGGCGTAAAGGAAACAGATTATATGAATGCGGCGGTCAATGGTACAGTCACAAGATCACTGCACTAGTATTCCGGGCTGAAACAAGAACGAGACAGAATTAGATACTATAAAAATAGAACCCGGATGATCATAATACAAATATTGTTTCTTCGACAAATATTGTTACTTCGATAAATATCCATTCACCTGAGTTCAGACCTTTCGTTACAAAAATAGAATAAATAAAAAATGGGAATTAAAAATGGTTCGACGGATCGGCTCTTCTTACAGTGAATTCCAATTGGAATTTAGAAAAAAATTTAAACATAAAGGAATATATATATAATATATAAAGAACATGACACTCCCATTGAGTTATAGAACAAGCCCGACACTACCAGGCAGCTGTACGAAAAAACTAAGCGCGAAAAGGATAGGGAATCTCATAACTTAAAAAAAAAACATTTCGTCAAATATTAATATTAAATATTAACTTTTACTAATATCGTGAAGCCCGAAAACTAAGCTTTGGCCCGCAACCCGCAGCCTACAACCCGCAAAATAGCCGAGCTCGTATGTTATGTAGTTCCCATGGCCAGATAGAAGCAAATCTTACTTACTCGTCACGAGAAAACTAGAAAAAAAAAGAAAAATTAAAAAGCAGCTAACGGTTGGCCAAAAGTGATAGAAAATAACAGAAGATTCGGGGAAAATCAAGGAAAAAAAGGAAAAAGAAAAAAAAAACGATAAGAGCGACAAGTAGGAAAACAAATTGATGTTGTTCAACATTGTTAAATCTCCATTTTCTTTCATTTTTCTTCGATTTTTTCCCCATTGATAATTCATATTAAAACTGACCCTGCTTTTAAAATGCCACATAGAAAAATCTCAATTTACACATTCTTGTACTTAAGACTCATGAGCAGTTGAACTTTAGAGTCTCTACTATATGTATGTATATATATATTAATGAAGTTGTTCCTCATTACAAGGAATTGGACTCGAAGCATGCATAAGAAAAGAATTTTCCTTCATTTTAGTTGACCCTAGTTCCCCTTAACAATTGCTAATAAAAAAAAGGTTCTTATCAGTTCATTTTCCTATGAGTTCGCAACTTTGTATGATTGTATGATTGTACTATACTTAAGTGTTTAAGATTTTGAACAAATAGAAATTACTTAAAAAGGTGGCAAAAAGTAAAAGAAAAAGTGAAAAAGAAAAGGAAAGGAAAGCTTAGATATTCAAACCTCAAAATCCCAGACCAACTTGCCAGTATCCTAATTTCAAGATCTCGAAGTATTGAAGAAAAAACCTGGTTTTGATGGATTTGTCTCGAACATATGGTTTTTGAATGAAATTTTCCCACTATATTCTCTCTAATGGCGGGGGATGTACCCTTCCCACGTACTACGTATTGAAAGTAAATCAAATAACAAAGTATTACCAAGAAGGGGAACAACGCACGTCAACGAGTACCTTTCACATCAAAGGCTAGAAAAACTGCATGTCTTTTATGAACTTACACAATGAAACTAACAAGGAGAATAGTACAGTTTTATTGAGTAGATTTGAAAGAGTTTATTATTTGATTTCAGTACGCGTCCTTCGGCTCAGTGCTAACGATAACACGTTAATAATTGATCATTGTGGATAAAGTTTCAGAGGCGAAAGACTGATTTTGTTGACATTTCTACTTCAATATTTCAAATTCTTAATAGAATGTACACACTTAGAAGTATATTTTCGTTATATATTCTAAATAGAACTTATTTTTATTCCCTTACGGAAAACCTTTTCCCCTAAATTTCAAAAAGAAAAATAATCTTCAAATCTGATCGACACCGCCCTGAAACAATTAATCTCAGGATTGATAGTGAAAGTCAGGGAATGGCTAACGTTAAACTCGCAGATTGAATTGGAATTTAGCTTGTTAGGTTTTGCAGAAGGATGAAGAAAACGGAGAAAACCCCTCGAATCAAGGAAGATGCCCGAGAAATTTTTGGTGGAATTGAATAACACGTAGTTTAAAAGACACACACCTGTACCTAGTTATTTCTAAATTTTTACGAAAAAAACTGTCAAAAGTATGCGAAACTCCTCTTCATGCTGCGATCATTTCTTTTTTTCATAACTGAGAATAACAATCCGCGAATATTCGTCAGTTAGTATCCAACATAGCTTGCTACTGGATCACCTCAGCATGAGAGTAAAATTGTAATATTATACATCTAGATTTGTATTTCATTATTTATTATGTTGTGTAGAATTGATTACAGATGACAAGGAAAAATATCGACCTGAAACTGTGACGTGAGTTGAAATGAAATTAGGATCGCACAAATCAATCAACTCTTGAACTAAGTTGTCGCTATTTCGTGATATCCAAACCTCGTTCCTTCGGCGTAAATATATAACAGCCCTTAATTCTCTTTTCTAAGTATATATGCCGGTATGTTTACGTACTAAGGCTGGGCATGTGGGCTGAGGAAAGTGAATGCCGTGTTGACGTGAATTGCAGCTCGAGTCGTTGTGGTAAATTCGGTGAATGAAGAAGCAGCCGAAACTTCAGTATGCGATTGAAGCCAAATTTAATCTTTTTTTTATAGATATCATACGAAGCGGGTGTATACAAGTTTTTTTTTATGACACGGCAGAAAGTGGTCATGATTTAAAATCAGCTGAAACAACCTGTGGGCTGATGAAAGTCAATGCAAACCACAGACTACAGACTTACATTTCAGTAGAAGTTAGCTCGTTAGGTTTTACGGAGGAAAGAAAAGCAGAAAAAACCCGGAAAAAACCTTGAATGAAGGGAGAGACTCGGTACACTACTCTTATCACATTTAATACTGATGCACTTTACCCATTAAACCATTCAAATGAAAACTCTAGTTGATCAAATGGTATTGATTTCAGTATCCTTACCGACCCAAGACCGTGCCAGACTAGTTGCTTAAAATATACTTAGTATACAGTTGAACACTGACCTTGAAGCGCAGAAAAATAAACTTTTTTGGATAAGTTGCCTATAAAAAAATTCAAAGACCTGCACTTTACTATCATCGTAAATACTTTGAAAGCTTCTCTTAAAAATAGAAGCCATGAATATTTTATCTCAGTTAGTACTTCTAGTAACCAATATATGTAATTTTTCGCCAACATCTTCCCCAAAATTCAAACAATATAAAATACCTTTTGTTCCGACCTGAAAATTTCGTCAACTGTGATTTGTACTTTGAAGCACATTATTTATCTCTAGACCTTAAAAATTCTTTAAATTTGTAAATATGCTAGATCAATTCGATTCTATATTTATTTGTATTGGTTCAGTTCTATTAGTTTCGCCGACTGGCAGCGGTGCAGTCTACACACCATGTTGATTTTTACCTGAAGACAAGTGTTACGTTGCACTCCTTTCTTCTCTTCTTCTTTTCTCACTTTCAAGGCAATTGAAATTTGAGTACGACTCGAGGGCTTCTATCAAAGATGTACATATTTTTGGCGCCTATTACATTTTTATATATTTTGCACTTATCTATCATATTAATAGCTAAATCAGTGACAGTCATAGATACAGAGCCTTTACTGAGTCTCTATTGATAAAAGAGAAACTGATCCAAACCAACAAATATACTTCGACCGCTCAAAATCCAAAAATAAACTATCTTTGAAATGACTCAGTCCTTTTTTACCAAATCTTAATCGAGCTAACAAGAGGGAAAAAAAGCATTAATCTTCGAGAATTGATCTAAATAAAATAAATCAGCAAAACCAACATGGGAACCCATTTTAAATAAAGTGTGGAAAGCTTAATTATGAAGTGACAGTGATGAGGAACATCGGCTCGTCAATTCATCTTTGCGATATTAACACCACAGTATTCACACCAGACTCAAATATTCAAAAAAAAATAATGCAGGTATTCTCTAGTGTCATGATCAGAGTCAAAATTTAATGGGGTAATATTTTTTTTTGTAATGCAGTCGGGGTTTTCCCTAAATTGAAAACTGAGAGGACAACAAATCTTCTTCTATTTTTAAGGGGCTTTCTTTTCACTGATGTGCCGTGCCAAATTTAAAACGAGGTGCACAAATGCAATTAACAAATGCTTGGGTATCTGTAATGGTTTTGTGTTGTTTTGATGAAAAATTTTTACCACCTTACAGTAATATATAAATAGGTTTTACTTTAGCAATTCAATATTCAGCCTTTTTTGCATTCAATTTCGGAAAAAAAAGCCATGGCTTTTCTTTCTTTCTTTGCGCTTTATTTTTTTTCTGGGAAAATCATATGCATTTCCGTTTTCAGTTTCAAATCTTTTAATATTTTTGGTTTCTTCCTTTTCCACTCACTTTCTCGGAAAGCCGCTTCAGTCGGCGAATGGTATAAGTCATAAGTTTGCTTCCTTTATGGTAGAAATGTCTTAACATTTTTCCTTGTTATTGGAATATCCGTTCAACGCTTTACATTGATTGAAAATCAATCAATGTAAAGTAGTAATTTCTAATGGCGTATCTAAATGTTTCGTGTGTCGTTCCAAGGCTGCTTGAACGGCAGTCTCATTCGCCTTTTTTCTACAATGCCTTTCTGTATTCCTTTCTTATTCTATTTTTGAAAACGTGACACAAATGTCTATATATTCTCTACTCATGATCACAAATGTAAGTATAATTGAGTGTGTATTCTATTCAAGCCTGAAGCTAAACTTAAAATCAACAAGTACGGTCGAGTGTAGTAGTAGGCGAGTTTGGTCATTGAATTCGGAATTCGCGTGGAGTATGACTTGATCAAGAGGCTTTCTTTCTTTCTTTCAAACTCATTATGTACAGCCTTGCCTAAAGCACTCTTCACAATGACAATCGATTTGAATAGTTTCCAAACTTCAACCGTTCGACAAGCATAATAGATGTGATAAAAACCGAAGATTAAAACATTTGAGTAAATATCCGTCTCGATAAACGTCGTCTAGCCATTTCAAGTATTACTAGGTATAAGCGAGAACTTAGTACAGAAACGCCGGAAACAATCGTAGTCAATTGTAATTCCAAGACTCGAGGACAGGTGTGGAAAGCTCACTAAAAACATTTTCAAATTACTCGCTTTTTCATTTGTTTTGAGTGAATTCCTTTTCCCCGTTATTGTCAACAATTCGAATTAAAGCTTTGCCAATAAGGTGGTTCTGTAAGACAAGGGTGGCGAATTACAGTCTACCAAACACCAAACAGTCATGAAAATTTTGTTATTTTGATGGCCAGTTTTTGAGTTCGATCAACGAATTTAACACCTGTGAAAAAGATTTTTTTTCGATGCGAAAATTTAATCCACTAACTAATTTCAAAAAGCTTATCCTTCAATTCTATACATTTGAGAATAAAGCCTGTGTTTTTTTCCACTGCATACACTTAGAAGAAAATACTTCGTACAGAACTCCAATGTCTTGGTTTTCATTTCTATACATTTGGGAATGAAGTAGTGTCTTTTTTCACTGTATAATATATTGAGAAGAAGATACTCAGTTCGTACACAACTCCAATTTTTTGGTTTTCATTTCTATACATTTAGGAAAAAAATCTTTTTCACTGTATAATATATTGAGAAGAAAATTCTTTGCCCAGAACTCCAATTTCTTAGTCCACTTTTTGAGCACCAAGAACCTTAATTGATATTAAAAAATATAGTATGTTTGATAAAATCTATCTACCTAAACTGAAAACCTACGAGATTTTGGAATTTTCAGGCGGAAAAGAGTTCATTTTCGTATTGAATCTTACATTAAGAATTAAGGGAATGATTAAAAACACATCAAGCTGATAATCTTCTATGAAATTTCAATAGATTTGACTTTCTGTTCTATAGGAATGAATTTCTAGATTGTTCAAAGCTAGATTAAATACCTTGGTACACTAATAATGTCTTGAAGATGCCATCGTCTTTTAAAAGGAATATCTCTTGAAGAAATTTAGAAAACTGAGACCAAAGGTGCTCTGAGAGAGAGAGTCAGTAGTTCGTGCGAGCGGTGATGTGATCGAAGGACGCCCTGCTGTTAGTACGACCGTGCAAAGCTTCGCTGTCTTTTAAGTATCTCGAAAAAAAAGTGTCAAAACAAGCCTAGAGGAAATACGCACATTAAATATTAAGTACTTGACAAAAAAGTTAATCAGAAATTAGGGGCTTTTCTTCTTGTAGTATTGGGGAGATAAAAAATCAAATCAGGAAGCACTGTCAACAACTGAACTATCGTGTAAAAATGTGTGGGGGTGAACAACTTAATGGTCGTAAGTGGCAAAGTAATTCTTTCAAGCAATTTCCGCATTTTACCAAAAGAATTCCAATTGACAATGAAACTAAATCTCCTAAATTTTTATCTTAGTTTTGCCATCCCTCTTCTCATTGTAGAAATTCCAGACTCGATCGTATCGCATATCATATCATGGATATGGGTTGATTCTGAACTTGCGAGCAGCAACTGAAAGTACTTCTTTTTTCAGTATTTGCCGCATTTTTACCAAAAAAATCCAATATCATTTCATTTTTAACAAAATCTCCCCAAAAAAATTATCTTAATTTTGTCATCCCTCTTCTCATTGAATAGCGCTTCCAGATTCGATCGTATGTATACCATATCACGATCTGCATTTGTTCTGAACTTACAGGTTTTCTTCTGTTCGTCACTGTTGTATTCAGGGCCAGGATTCGCAAATAAACAAACGAACGATAGTAGACGTTGGCGTAAAAATAGTAGCGCATGAAGTCATTCAGATATCACTCGTGGACGCTATCTTAAGTTAGTTTACTTTCTATTGAGTTGAATTTCCGATTTTAATCTTACTTTCAAATGAGATTTTTATTGTCTTTGAGTCTTGTTATGATGCGTGCATCTTTTTATCTAATTATTATTTCATTATTAAAAAGAAATATTTTGCAAAAACCTTGATTACCTGTAGTTCTCATTGAAGCACCGCCAACGAATTTGAAATGTTAAACAACTATACAGAAAGGATCGGCATATCATTTTTTGTTTGTTTAATCATTTTCATCTTTCGTTCGTCTGCGGGCGCTTCTTTGTTTTTGTGTTGTGAGTTCTTTCTTTCAGGTTTCCTTTCTTTCTTTAATTTGTTTGAATTTTCGCTTCTATTTGTTTGATCGTTCCAGTTGATGATTTGCTTACAGGTTTGTTTTTCGTCGGTTTGTTTGTCATTGTTGATTATTATCGTAGATTAATAAATTTTACACCGTAGTGAAAATAGGAACTGACGTTTCGGACGTTAGTCCTTCGTCGGAGTCAATCAGTCAATCAATTGTTGAATATTAGTTTTGTTTGTTTGTTTGTATTTTGGCTTGTTTGTTTGTACATTGTTAGTTATGGAGAGAGGTGTGGTGTAACCCTCACACCTGTTTCGTGGAACTAGTGACAGTTACGTGTAATGTATTCAAATGACTCGAAAATTTCATGTCAACTTTGATGGACCCCATGATGCATTGCGCGTCTGAATAAGGGAAAGGCCTGGCCACTTGGTTGTTCATAATACATAGACCTACATAATGGTGGGATCGTCCAAAAACTAGATACCTGATTATAGGAAATTATAATTAACGCTCCACGAAATTAAAGTATTAGAAATTAGCGAGACTTAGATTAACGCGAATTGAGGGCAAAATTAAAATATTTTCAAATGAAGAAAATTAACGCGAAAGAGAAGCCAAAATTCCCATTTAGATAAAATTAACGCGATGGACACAAAGATAACTCATCTGAAAGTGAAAATGAAGAGCTTGTAGAATGAAAAACGAAAATATAATTTCCGACAAAAACTGAAATATTGTTATTGAGTGACGAGCTGTAATGTTCAGTTTTAAAATAAATATTTTTTCAAAAGTAGATTAAGGATAAAATTACTAGAAATTGATATCGTGAAAATTGATATCTAAACATTTGATCTTGTAAAATGTTAATGTTAAAGTTGCCCATAAACCTGTACGCACCATCGCATCTATCCTAAAGAAACCTAAAGATGGAACAACAAAAGACCTCCAATCTGGCATGTTCTACAAGATCAAATGTTTAAACTGTGAGAGTGTCTACGTCGGACAAACATCACATGCCCTTAAAACAAGACTTAAAGTATTAATTTTTGGTTTAGCTGCTGCAGAGTATCTTAAGTTATATCTAGTTGATTTAGGCTTAGGTATTAAACTATAGAGAGGATGGCTTTCAGTAGAGGCTGCCTTCTTATAAAGCCGAATGTCCTGTTGTTCTAAGATCTTGTTTATGTCTAATCTGATCTAATCTCTTAGCTGATCATTGCTCAAAAAACAACCATTCCGTGGACTTAAATAACACAGAAATCATTAACCAAGAAAGCGATTGGAGGCTTGGCACTCGATGCGTGTTAAAAACACAATGAACGAACACATTCAATTCCCTACGGTGTACGAGAATCTATTCAACTGACGTTTTGCATACAGCCAACCATTAGACCACTGATGAAGACCGTAGTACCTCGGTTGAAACGCTTGGATTTTTAACTTCAAAAAATCAGAGACAACTCGACTAAATTTATAAATTATCATGCCTGATTACTCAATCTTCTAAAATGAACACGACTTAAATTAACGCGATTTTTTTAGGTAGTATTATTTGAAGCTTATGAAATTCAAATTATCGCACCACAATACCTAAAAAAGACTTTCCTGCGTTCTGATTGGCTGTATTTTCAATGTTGTGGGATAAATATCTGTACCAGCGAAAAACGTTTACCAGTTTACGCATGCGTGCATATTTGAATTTCGGGCTTGGCCGTATGCAACATGTAATAAATGCAAAACTCTCTTTTTTTTTTCAAATACGGCTGCATATTGCTTGATTGTTGATCTGATCAAAAGTCCGAAGCTGGAGCAACAGAAGTCAGAGAAGTCAGAGACTGATAATGAACCGTTTGGCTCAAACCGACCCTAACTAATTCAAACTGGTTGGAGCTGCCTCTGAGTCATGCATGGACTGTATAGTGGCTGCCTGAGGCGCCTTTCAGGCTCTACTAAAAAAAATTATCTTTCCTCGGAAAAAAATGTGTGTCTGGCCGGGGGGAGGGGGGTTTGCTTGTGTGGTATGGGTGTTGTGAGAGGCGAGGCTCCGCCGTCCTTGTCAGCCCGTGCCAGAAGAGTGAGAAAGCTCCATGTCTCCCTTCTACCCTCAAAACAGGCTCCACCAGGGCTCATTTTATAATGTGTTGGTACCGCATGACCGGTAGAGCGAAATTCATATTTTAAAGATTAGGAAAATAGACGAATGCAGATTCCTAGCCAGTGACTAAGTAAAGGTTAGTCACCGTTAACAAGGTGGATATGATATATCTAATATCCACCGAGGTATAAGGTACATAACCACCTTATATCATCATTGGGGAAGTTTTCTTAAGCACGGGGTTGATAACTAGATATCAACCTGGTGAGCCGCCGTTGGGTGAATATGAAGGATAAAGACCACCAGTGAACAAAACAAATTGACTATAAATGATTATATAATGACGTAACGGATCAATTACCCTGAGTATATAATCGTAATTACATATTGTGATAGAATGATTTATACGATATGATATATAATATACTGAGAAGAAGATGGCTTCGTGCACAACTCCAACTTCTTGGTTTTCATTTCTATACATTTAGGAAAAAAATCTTTTTCACTGTATAATATATTGAGAAGAAAATGTTTTGCCCAGAATCCAATTTCTTAGTCTTTTTGTGGCCTACGGAGTTATATTAATTGATATTCAAAAAATAGTCTGTTTAATAAAATCTATCTACCTAAACTGCAAAGAAAAACCTACGAGATTTTGGAATTTTCAGGCCGAAAAGAGTTCATTTTCGTATTGAATCTTACATTAAGAATAAGCCAGTTCGGAGTTTTAGAATCGTTTTCCTTGCGCATGCGATTTTATCCCGAATTTCTTAATTAAAAAAAAGAATGTGAGAAATTCGGGATAAAATCGCATGGGCACTGAAAACGATTCTGAAACTTCGAACTGGCTTATTAAGGGAATGATTAAAAACACATCAACCTGATAATCTTAATTCTATGAAATTTCCATAGATTTGACTTTCTGTTCTATAGGAATGAATTTCTAGATTGTTCAAAGCTAGATTAAATACCTTGGTACACTAATAATGTCTTGAAGATGCCATCGTCTTTTAAGAGGAATATCTCTTGAAGAAACTTGGAAAACTGAGACCAAAGGTGCTTTGAGAGAGAGAGAGAGTCAGTAGTTCGTGCGAGCGGTGATGTGATCGAAGGGCGTCCTGTTGTTAGTACAACCGTGCAAAGCTTCACTATTCAAACTGCCCATTGTCCCACGGATTCAGATTAATTCGCCGAATATAAATGGTGAAGGATGAAGATCTTCAATTGTTCCAGTGGCGAAACAATGGAAATAGATTCAGAGGACAGAGGCCAAAGCGAGACTGATTGAAGAGGGAGGGCGGGAGTTAGGGTGAAAGGGAAAATAGGCTGTTTCTCACCCCGTGTTTCTATTCTCTTCCTCGATACACAATCCAAGATCGAGCCACACTAAAGTCCACTGCGCCGGGCCCTCCCTAGCCTCCTTTGCAGCCGTTCTTAGGGTCGTCACGTCGTCACGCAACGACCCTAAGAGCGTCTGCGTAGGAGGCTAGGCCCTCCCCCGCCCTACAAGTTAGTTTTATCAGCTTCGATGTTCTTCATCTCGCTGGTTTGGGCAACTAACAATAATTACTAGAACGTTGCTTGTTATATAGTCTTGCATATCGTTAAATCATCTCCCGTGGGAGTGTGTGGCCAGTTTGAATAGGAAACTAGGGGAAATGTAAAAACTGAACCTACAGTAGATTTGAATTATAATTACAATAGAGAGAGACAAACTGAAATATTAAAACGAAACGAAACAAAGCACACGCAAAACAGAAGAAAAATAAAACAAACAAAAATGTAGCCTCTCATAGAATCAGGCGAGCCACCCAATTCTGCAGCTGCTTTCAGGCGCGCCACCCAAGAAAGCACAAGGAGAGGTTTACATTTTTGAAATCCCAAAACGTGCAAACGAGATGCAAATACTAGTCACGGCAAATACAGCAGCTCTGTTCACTGATCATGACCCTAAAACCGACCCTAACTAATTCAAACTGGTTGGAGCTGCCTCTGGGTCATGCATGGACTGTATAGTGGCTGCCTGAGGCGCCTTTGCACGTGTTCAGCCCTCTACCAAAAAAAAATTTCCTCGGAAAACAATGTGTGTGTGGCCGGGGGGGGGGGGGGGGAGTGCTTGTGTGGTATGGGTGTTGGGGAAGGGAAGGCTCCACCGTCCTTGTCAGCCCGTGCCTGGTCATGCCAGTAGAGTGACCCTCAAAACAGGCTCCACCAGGGCTCATTTTATAATGTGTTGGTACCGCGTGTTCAGTAGAGCGAATTTCATATCTTAATGATTAGGAAATTAGACGAGTGCAGATTCCTAGCCAGTGACTAATAGACGTAACGGATCAATTACCCTAAGTATAATCGTAATTACATATTGTGATAGGATGATTTATTCGAAAATGATTCAGTGGAAGCCCCTTCAATGTCAATGACATGTCAGTTGGCCGTGAACGTGCTGCTGATACAGTACCGTGCGTTTCCCACAAACAGAAAACCACTCTATGAAACAGATTCATTCCCGGACTACCCGCTCATGCATGCACCCTGTAAAGGTAAATTGTATTGCAGCCCGTTCACTATATAAATGTTTTAGAAGCTTAATAGAAAATCAAGCAAAAAGATTAATAAAAAGGAAGAATTGAAAAAAAGCTTAAAATGAAGGAGGCCGTAAAATGATGGGTTACCTTTGGTTTTCACGATCGGCATTAGTTTCAAATGGGTTTCCTGTGGTTTTAATACAAATCTTTCAACCAACTTCCGACCATACCAAAAAAAATATATCTATTCTGTAATATAAAACAACAATTCCCGAAGGGATGGAAACTGGAACAAATTAATAGTCTTATCACTCAACTTATTATTACATTTCAGAAGATTTGAAGTACGTGAAATTTCTTATAAAATTACTGATGACGTAATGTATGTGCATGCACAGTAAATTCACATATGACGTCACTTCCGGTGAACATCGGCACACGATGTAAACAAAGCAAATCGAATTTCATGGAATTTTTTTCAAGTTAGGTCAAAAAGATGATTGAAATACCAGATCGAAAACAGTTCATAATTTGTATAGTAATAGATATAAAGTAAAAATATCCTTAGAAAGTCTGGTTGCCCCCCGGGGGCGGAGCTAAGCCTCGCACGTGACCAAAATATAGGCATACGTCAACAAACCAACCAGAAAGTTCAGAACCGTCCATTGTTAGGTTCACATACAGGAGGATTTCAGACGTCTATTTTGTAGATTTTAGGATCGAATTATGTCTTCCCCATCGCCAGGGAAAAGACGGATAGATACAGATGTTATTAAGTTGTATCCTTATTCAATTCTTTGCCGTTTTGAGGACGAATTTCATGCATTAATGTTGGCTATTTGTAGAACCAAGATGGCGCTGGTTCAGCAATGTTGTGGTTGTTTTATCCAGTAGATTTTCGCCTCCAAATGTTACAACCTGTAGTTTCCTTAACTGTTATTCTTGTATAGAATCGAAGGCAAACATGAAGTAACGATTCTTGGTGGACTGAATGAATTCATCGTGAAGTTCTTTGGACCTGCTGGAAGTAAGTCGTTTGTGTTTACAACGAAGTACAGTTGGATTGTGGTTTTGGCTTTCGTTTCGTTGGCTTGCATTGCCACGTATTTTAAACCTTCCAAGGCATCAGATCTCAAACCTAAACCCCTTCACCTCAACATACCCTTATATCAAAAACTCATGTACTCCTATATTGCCTCCTTCGTGTTCCTTAAAGCGTCTAATTTGAGTCCTGATAAATTATACATAAATAGCCATATTTTATTATTGTTGTTAAAGCGAAGTTAGATTTAAAGACCAAGGAAATTCTTAATTATTTTCTACTAAACCTTACTGCATATCAGATGACGAGGTATTTTTTAACATCGAGGGCAGTTATACATTCACAGGCTATTTGATCCATCTGCATATATGTCCGCTAATGACAATGACACAGGCAGAAAAAAATGGCAACATTATAATGTATATTGATGGTGTTTTCAACCAACTCATTAAGCTCAGGTCCAATTCAAAATAGATTTACATCTGATGCTAACATTTATCTATTGTATTTATGCATAGCAAAAATAGCTAGTGCCAAAAGTCTTCTGAATGCAACACAACTCCAGACAGCAGTGAAAAAATATTTTTTTATCTTCAATAAAATATGTGTAAAGTGTGTTCTGAGATATATGTAAAATTCTTTTCATTTATTTATTTTATTTCGTATCTGAATATTTCTCATGGCATTATGAGATATACCTTGATATAGATTGTTATATTTGTCACAAATAATTATTTTACTGTAGGCATTTTTATACACATATTAGAAAAATGCAGATGATGGATGTAGCTAAGTAACACTGCACAAAGAGAAATAGATATCTCTATCTTTTATTTCAAAAAAATACCGCTGTGTTCCTTAATTACACACTCATTTGCTAAGGGTTAACTTCATTTCAACATCAAAATATTCATTATTACCAACAGTGAAATAAAGAATGCACAACTTTGATGATACAAACACTATGAAATTCCACACTGGAACACATCACTGGGGTGTTTTGCACAAGAATAAGAATATGACTCACCCTGAGGGAAAAAAAATTCAAAACTAGACTATTTCCATTTGCCCAAAATACAAAATATATACTTATTATCCTATAGCTTTAATTCTATTTTGAACACATAATATATAAAATATCAGGGTTAGCATTAATCATGTCATTAAAAGGCATTTATTTGAATTAATTCATGCCATGGGCTGAAAGCTAGTCAGCTGTGAGTTCTAATAAGGAAATCATCTCAAAAATGGCCCCAGAATTCTAATATCTTATGATAGAAAAATACCATGTTCTTAATGCCGCAGGTGAATAAGAAGGAAATTCAAACATCATGTAAAATATTTTGTAACAATACTGATGTTTCGGACATTAGACCTTTGTCAGAGTAAAAGAAAAAGCTTTTGATGACAGTTTTTAATGATATGTTTCTACCATTATGAATAATGATAACAATGTTTATAATTTGAATTAGATCTATGATTACTAGTACTGTTAAGATGAGGATAAAAAGATTTAAATATGTGAAAAAAAGGTTAATTTTATAATAGTGATTAAATAGGTAGAAGAGAGTGTATATTTAGAGGGAAATAAGTATTAAAGCAATATTGTTGATGCTTAATTATTTCAGGTCCAAGAGGTTTTATATAAGGAATTTTTTTCAATAGCATAAATGTGGATTGTTAATTTATTAAAATAATTAACCAATAACTAATAACAAAGATTATTATACACTATTTTTACATAAGTTATGGAAATCCCTACAGTTGACAAGTGTAGTAATATATATATCATACAATGTTCAAAGCATTTTAACTTCATGTCAGCAAATGATATGACATATATATATTACAGCAGTGCTACAATACTTGCTTGCTTTATCTACTAAGTTAAGGATTCAAATGTCAAGACCTGTTTTGATTCAATAGATGTAATAGCACTATGTTTTCTTTCCCTCTGGAAAAGCTAGTCGGCTAAATTGATTTTATTTAGTGAGCCAAGTGATGCCCAGAGATCAGCCTAGAGGTTGTTTCAGGGTTCGATCTGTGACTTAGCCATGTCCTGACTTGGATCAGCCCAGAGTTGGTTTCAGGGTTCGATCTGTGAGTTAACTGTGCCCTGATTTAATTAGAACAGCCCAGAGGCTGTATTTCAGAGTTTCGATCTGTGAGTTAGCCATGTCCTGATCTTGTCAGCCCAGAGGTTGTTTCAGGGTTTGATCTGTGAGTTAGCCATGCCCTGACTTTGATCAGCCCAGCGGCCGGTTGTTTCAGGGTTCTATCTGCATGTGAGTTAGCCATGCCCTGACTTAGATCAGCCCAGCGGTTGTTTCAGGGTTCGATCTGTGAGTTAGCCATGCCCTGACTTTGATCAGCCCAGAGGTTGTTTCAGGGTTTGATCTGTGAGTTAGCCATGCCCTGACTTAGATCAGCCCAGCGGTTGTTTCAGGGTTTGATCTGTGAGTTAGCCATGCCCTGACTTGGATCGATGGTTTTTCACCTTCAAATTTAAGGAAAAGGTTGAATGCTAGTGATATAGGCATATATCATAAGTTTACATTTATTTTACTTTGGTTCTCTGCAGCTCTATATGAAGGAGGAGTATGGAAAGTTAGAGTGGATTTACCTGAAAAATACCCTTTTAAATCACCATCCATTGGTAAGTCACTGTACTCTAGTATAAGTTTTGAAAAATGGACCTTGTGGTTATCAAGGACGTATATAATGTTTTCCAATTTCAGACCACATGTCATTACCTTGAATATAAGATTCTTTGTTTGAGTTGTTTCCATATTCATGTGTCTTCTCGTGCACAACCGTTAAACATAGAAATAATACTCTAGAGAATGACACTTGGGCTGAAATATTTGAAAAGGCCTACACAGCTACATACACTAAAATATGTATAGAAAGATGTGGTGCAACCTAAAACGTGCATGGTACATATTAGCTAAAGTAAAAAGGCACTGTTCTTGTTTGCCATCGCCCTAAGCTTGTTCAATAATAATAATAATAATCTAATGGATATTTTGCAAAATTTCTATAGTTATTTTAGTTATTGCAGTGAATTTGTGAACAAGGTAAGCCATGTTACATATATATCTAGATTAGCCAGTATCTTGAAAACTTTTGTTTGTCTTCCAGGATTTGTGAATAAGATTTACCACCCTAACATAGATGAAGCGTAAGTGAATAATCATGCTAGAATGGGAAATCATGGGTAGCATTGGTGGCATATGCTGCTTTTGTGTTGTTTTTTCACCTGTACTGTGGTTCTAAAGGTTTGATTGGGTCACTGGTTCGAGCCCTGCATACTTCATATGTGAATTGAGTTTGTTTAATGTGTTGTTCTCTCCTATATGCTATGAGGGTTTCCTCCCTCCGTAAAAATCAACATCTGAGTGTTGTGTGCATAGAGTATTAAATGTAGTGGTATAGTGTGTTTGAGTGAAGTGTCCCCAATTAGTGCAAATGTGCTAGAACGGCTAGACACTTAAATAAAGAGATATCTTATTTATTTTATTTCTATGCAATGGATAATTATTGAAAGAAAAAAAAATGTTTTTACACTCCTGGCAAAAGATTGTGTTCCCACTGATGTCACTCACTCCTCAGAGGAGTTTAAAATTCTATCATTCTATCAAATTCAATCTCAATATGAATTGCTGATTTCGAGACAGTTTTTCTTTGATTTGTACTGTAGATCTGGTACAGTATGTCTAGACGTTATCAATCAGGCATGGACTGCATTATATGGTAAGCAAGTATATTATATATTGATACCTTTGGTTTGATTGTGTTTGTTATGATTGTTACAGTGGAGACACGAATAGTCCCCAAGTTTCACAGTTGCCTGTACCATCTTGAAAGGTAGCCATACATTTGTATCGAAGTGAGACAGGAGGTGACCTTGCAATGATAGAGAGCTATTTGTTAAAACACCTTGGACAAATATTCACATCTCAATCATTGCAAGATCACATCATGTCTCCCTTCGATGCAAAAGCATGGCTACCTTTCAAGATGGCACAGGGAACTGTGAAAAGGAATATTAATGTATATATTTTTTTCATGTTAGCCAAAGAAAAATCTTTTCTTTGAAAACACTGGTGTTGTTTTCTTTCACTTGTAAACAGCGGTGTTGTATATTTTGTTAATATGATTACTGGGTGGTCGTCATGGTGACATGCCTAGCACTGTAAAGTGACTGATTTATTTTGATGAGTATTTATCTGCCATCCAGTTGTTCAGTTGGTTGAGCATCAAACTTTTTGCAGGACATTGTTGTTTGAGTACTTGCCAGACAAATGCTCGGGGTCTTAAAATAATTGAGAAGATGTCTTTGTAATGATCTTGTCTCTCCACACTACAGTACCTTGTAAACCCTGCGTCAGCAGGATGTAAAATTAAAAGAACCATTGAGGACATAAAGAAACACTGGCAGTGACCACCCTCAGTGTCTGGCCTTTACTAATGATGTCTTAATGGATTGATTGTGGGATGGGGATGGGAATTTTAAGGGGGTTGGAAATTGGTGCAATGTACCTCGAAGGGGTCTCTGTGTTCTATTCAACTGATTTGTTGCGTCCTTCATTTTACAGATTTATCCAACATTTTTGAGTCATTTTTGCCTCAATTGTTATCTTATCCAAATCCTGTGGATCCTTTAAATGGAGATGCTGCAGCATTGTACCTTCATAAACCAGAACAATACAAAGTTAAAATACAAGGTGTGTACTGTATGTATGTATGTCCACCAAAGATTGTACAGCTGATCATGGATTGGCTGATGGATTATTTTTTAACCAATCATTGGTGTAGCTTATATGCCATTTGCATTGACCAATCATGGACTGGTTGACGTGCACAGTTTGATCGAAGCTAGCCAATGCAAGTGCACTTTAAGTGCGCGGCAACTCCAACCTCGTGTTCACTGAATGAAACTGTAAAAAGGTGTATTTCCCTCTAAGTAATAAAATCTTTTAGTATCATTACCAAGGTGATTATAGATAAATCGCGCACGCTGATTGGCCGAGAACTTCGGAATATTACAAGTGAATATAGGATTGCCCACGCATCCTTTGTTGATATACATGAGCCTCTTTCAAAATACAAAAAAATATCTACATTTTAGAAATAATTTTTTTTCGAATAATCCCCTGTGTGATGATACTAAAACAATTATTCTTTATTTCTTTTCTACAGAATATATTAGGAAATATGCTACAGAAGAAGCTCTAAAAGAACAAGAAGAGCTTTCCTCTTCCAGTGACAGTTCCATTAGTGACTTTTCCGAAGACGAAGCACAAGACATGGAGCTATGACACAATACTTCTTCTTTTTATATTCTACAGATTCTAGAGATTTCCCATGGAAGTTTTGCCATTCACAATATGTACATACTGCTATATCATAAGGAAGTTTTTTGGTGTTGTTTATTATGTTTCTTTGTATTTATTGTGCTTTAGATCAACCCTAATCAAATACTTGATTATTCCTCTCTTTTTAATTCAAATGGTTTTGAGATTTGGTTGGAAATGCCGGGCGTAGAACCTGGTAATGCAAGCTCAGTAAGTGCTGATAATATTATTATATATTAGACGTATTAATAATAATAATTATTATTATTGGGTGTGGAAGGTATTGCTCATTAGCATTATCTAAGGCTTACATGCGCAATTCAGTGTTTACGCAGCGCTGTCTTCGATGCTAAGAACAAAAACAGCAACAACAGCAGCAACGGAAACTGTAACATTATAGCAAGAACAAGAATAGCGACAACGACAATAGTAACAATGATAATAAGAACAGCAGCAACAGCAACTGTAACATTACTGTAATAGCAAGAACAAAAACAGCTACGACTACAGTAGCAGCAACAACAACAGCTACAACCTCCACACTATCAGCAGCAAGATGCAACAACAACAGGAAATCATAGATGCGTCATTTTATTCCTCTGCAAAATGTTAGTTGTGCCACGCGGTAACATTGTATTGCGCGTCTAAGCCTTCAGATTTTTTAACATCAAATGCTTCTGGTCTTGTTGCACATGTGTTAGCAAAGTAACGGGAGTTCGAGTGGTGAACCGATTGGTGTCTGGTTTTTAATGAAATAACTATTCCACATATATTCTATTTTTATTCTTGCTCTAATCTTTAACGAACGTTTTGAGTGTAGCTATCAAAATCATGTATGTATGGTTGATATGATCGAAAAACATTCATTCTTCCCATATCTGCCCCACCCCACCACACCCTAACAATCTCACCCCATTTCTACCCCTCCACCCCAAAAAGGCTTTTGCTCGTCCAAGGTGTATTTAGAAAATATCAACCAAGCATATGTGCGTAGTGTTGTCTAAGTTAGAGCAGTTTTGGTATGACTATGGAAAACGTACGGCACGGACCGCACCTAGCCCTTGCCGTGACGGTGTCATTGCCGTGTATGAAGACATTCGTTATTCGGTGCCGTGTCCGCGCCGCGCCGTAACCGTGCCGTGACTTTTCACACTCATACGGAATCTGCTCTACTACGGCAATAAACTCGTGTGACGTGACACCAATGGTGTTAACTCTGGCAGGACTGTGTTTTACTGATAGCGGGTTCGTTGTTATCACTCCCCTTTTCTTCATAGAACGGCACTGATCACAAAGCAGGAGTTGAAAACCTAAAATACTACTACCAGTAGACCACGTTTGATGCTAGGGACGGTTTCGTAGGACTGTTGAAAATTTACGGATTTGAAGCCAAGGTTGAGGCCAAATCGCGCGCTATAATTGATTGAAAAATTGTCACCTATTCACCACTTTCCATACATTGGTTCACTGGTCACAACAAAGCATTTAATCGAGGCTACAAAGAAGTTTCAAAGCATTATTCAAATTTGAACCTTGCAGCCTCGACTGAATGCTTTGTGTTTGACCAGTGAACCGCTGTATGGAAAATGGCGAATGGAACGCTATTCTGGGGGCCGTGATTTTTCACACTCTTACGACACCTCCTATATATGGTACAAGATCTGCAGGAACAGTGTCTATATTGTATCATCGTGTCCAGTTTAGTTGCGTTCCTGTTTTTCTAAGTGCTCGGTATTAAACTTGGTCGACTGCAATTCTACTGTAAATATAATTTATAAGCTAAGTCATAACTTGGCTAGTGGTATAAGGTTTATATCAGTCTTAGCTATAGATAATAAATTTGAATAAAGCTAAAATGATTCAACAAAGAATCCTGTGGTCATTGATGTCTAACATCTTACTTCTTGTTGATCAAGATGACCGACCTCGTACCCAGACTTTTTCATTTCCCCTGAATGAGAAGGAATGTTTGGGTCTGGGGATGAGAATAGTCAAGAATACGGATTCTCAAGAGCTATGAAATTTATAGACTGATGTGTTTGCTTCTATGTTTGCACACCGTGCTCGTGCAATATTACGCGCGATATTGCAGGCAATGTTGCTGAAGTAGGTTCGTTTTCTACTTCTGCAACATTTCGTGCAACTATTAGGGCAACTTCAATAGCCAATGTGCATGAGCTCGAAATTATAGCACAAAGCATGATGGGAAAGTGAGTTCTTACGCTTTTTTGACTTCTCTAGATCTAAAAATTCATCTGACAATTTTTCCTTCGACATTTTTTATGGAATTAAAAGGATTTCAGCAGACGATAATAACAGTATTTTTTTCTGATAGTTCTTTTGATTTGCCTGTTACATTCTTAATGAACTCACTTTCCCAGAGTGCCTTGCGAGCTTTGATGCACATTGCCTATTGCCTGCACATTGCGTGCAACTATTAGGACAACTTCAATTGCCTGCACATTGCGCGCAATGCTACACCGTGTTTCCGTAGCTTTAACTTATATTACTGGGATAGGAAAAAGAGTCATCGAATTGAATTGCCTGACTTCTCCGATCCAAAACTCATCACTTGTCAGCAGTTCTTCGATTTCAAAATGCCCCAAACAATAGACGCACCCATCCCCGCAAAGAAATACATTAAACTAGCACGGCATTATCCCCCACGCGCAAAAAAAAACAGCGCATCTTGGGAAGAAACAACAAAAAATACCACTTAGAAAATATCGAGCAATCTGTGACAAGGCAAACAAAATGATAGAAACAAGATCAAATCCATTTTGCGCGCGCTACTCAAAACGTCATGATGTAAAGAAGTATCTCGAGAGAGAAAATAAAAGTAGAGAAAACAAGAAATAATGTTAATAATATTTGAATAAAAACGAACTGATATTGCGTCACTTACGTATACAAAATATATATTTGAGCACAATAAGCCAAAACACATGCATCCTTACATTAGAGAGAAAAAGTAAAAATAAATAAAATAAAATAAAAAATGATTTGCATCTAAAATTAATTTGCATCTCTTGAGAAAAAGGAAACAATAATATCTAAAGAAACTGTGTTGATTTTTCCCCCTGGTATTCTGTTAGTGTTAATTACTTTAGTCAGTTATCAACTGAATGAATCCCTAAAGGAAAAAAGAAAAGAAAGATTTTTAATTCATTTTTTTGTAATGTGTCAAAATAGCTTTTGTTAACTGTAACTTTACAGCAACCCATTAACATCTTAGAAACTAATCAACTCGTATTGTGTTTTGATGGCTTGGTTTATCTTCATAGAAAAGTGCTGAACATACAATTCTCTTGTGAGATTACAGCCTTTGTTTTGTCCAACACACACAGCTGTTGTGCCTTTTAGTGCTCTAGGGTGTATTCCCGTGTTTTCTATTGTATCAATATCACAATACCTCTCTAATTATCAGAAATATATAAGTAAGTCAACTGTAAAGTAGTTCTTTAGCGTGTTGCAAGAAGAGGGTTCGAGCAAACAAGCGGAGAAGAAACAAGGACTCAGTTGTACACTGAAGAGGAAGATGAGTCCCTTCGTGGTTCTTCTGTTGCTGTTATCAGTCGTTGTGGCAGATATCAATTTGCACAATCCAAGGTAAATTTCAAATTGCAGTTCCGAAATAACTAACGTTCAAGAATTAGAAATAATTTGCGGTTTTTCTGTTGCTGTTTGATATTAATGCAGATAGTTTTGAAGATATTGCAAAATACAACGAATAGTTCCCACTACTAAGTAATCCGGCCCAGATCAGATATAACTTTCTGGGAGTGGCAAATGATCTTCATAAAACATCAAAACTCGCGTATAAACTTAAAATATAGCAAATATTGGCAACCTTTAGTTAGTAAAGATAGATTTCCTGGGAACATACACTGTTGGAAGAAGCCATGGATTTCGCAATTCAAAACTATACGTTTGGAGAAATGTACTCTATTATCTGCAGCCATCTATGATATTTAAAAATGAAATCCTAAATAAGTAATTCGACTTTTAATATGCCTTTCTTTCAGAGGAGGAAACAATCGTTTTGATGAAGCTACAAGAGAACGAAGGAACGCCAACAGGTAAGATGAACGCACTCGCTCAACTATTTGAAATTATGGAATCAGATTCAGCATATTATGATTAAAAACCCCTTGCTCGCCATATTCTCAATACCCCCGGGTCAATATACCGCTCAATTTTGAAAACAAAACAACAGAATTTTAATTTCTCACGAGAATTGCATAAGATTAATTGTACCATTCATTGTAAGAAAGGTACGCTTCTCTTTTCTACTCAATGACCCTAAAGTGTAATCCATTCTAATTACTTGAACATGAGTAGATGAATTTTCATCAACATCCATAAGTGTACCGTCCTCCAAGTTAAGTTCCACTAGGTTCTAGGGATCACTGTAAATCTATTAATTAGAATTTTCATTCAAATATTCCAATTTTCAAATTCAAGATTTAAGGTTTCAAGGTTTATTTTTTCCACATATTTACAGTTATAGATATTAATAAATACAGACAAAGAATCGTGGTAGAGCGCAGAAATACAACCCGAGGGGGTTAATGAAATTTTCTGCACCCTATTCATAGGTAGATGTAATTCAATTTAAAGTGGGACGAAAGAGGTGAAATATTCTCTGATTGGTCCTTATATTCGTAAAACGCAAATCCCGCTTATAGTCTTTAAATAATTTGAATCGTTGTAAGACATACTTTTCGCCCTGATGATGCGCTAGAAGTGCGAAAGCTCGGTATAATATTAAAAAATAGTGGAAGAAACAAACGTAAACAATATCCTAATCTTATTTTTGATTCACCTGTAGGCTTTTTGACTCGCAGAACAATAACCGTGGTGGTCATAACGTAGGTGGTTTGTACTACTATTCTGGATCAGTTCTACCGATACAATGGTAAGAACACTTTTATACATTAACATATCTTTAGATAAGAAGTATGAAAGTAGTTGAGTGCGTCACGTACAAGCATACATGTACGTTGAATAAAGACAGCATAGCTCTCCCTTTTTAAACCCACTTAAATGATAATTGTTCTTGTTAGGGTAGTAAACCCATGAAAAGATTCATATTAAAACTGAATAGTACTGCATTATACAAACTGAAACAATTAACTCATAAAAATAGCTACAAAATAGTGCAAAAACGTATGTCTGCCATTATTGTTGCTATTTAGTGCACTTTTAAAGGTTTACTGTGAGATTTTCAAGTAATTTTCGTTTGTTAATTTCTTCCCTTTTTTGTCAAAATGCAAGCTCTTTTTCATGACCTTTTTTTACTTTTTTCACTCTCAAAGGGCCAATCAGCATTCGTGTAATGACCGTAATAATCACTGTGAGCTGGTACTCCAGTACATGTGTGGGGATATGGTACGAGATGGCACCACTACATCGTAAGTAGTAATAACTGCTGATTGGCATCAATAATCTATTTGTACAGGCCAGGAAAGGGGCCAGTAAATTTGTGCTGGTCAGGAAACATTTCTAATTCAATATATTTGGGAGTTCTTGACCTTCATATTTGTTACCTATAGAGCTACCCACACTCCCGGCAAACTCTCACCCATTACCCCCTTGGCCTATACACCCCCCTCCCCCCTCCGTTAGCCCTCTACCAAGTCTCACCGCGCCTCTTGCACTGCAGTGAAGGCAAAGACGAAAGAAATTCGATTAAAATTGCCATCGTGTCCGATATGGGTATTTATCACATATTACTTAATCTATCTTTTTAGGACCATTCCAGAGAATAACAAGGACTGTTTGAACAACAACTGCACCACAGACTTGAGGTAGGTTTAACAAGTCCAGTATCATATATAATTACAGCATATTACAACACATATTACAACTTCATGACCTTGATTACTCTTTGGTTCAACTTAGGTTTGGCATGCACGAGGACGGCGACTACTACTGGAATTGCAAGAACAGGGAAAGAAATAAGGGCTTATTTACGTCTGATCGAGTAAGTCCATCATAAAATAGCTATAACATCTAGCAGCACCCAAGCCCAGCTTCCAGTGCTTACAAAAAAGACATGAATTTACAGTCAGGAAGATACTATTTCCATTAGACAGTCCACGAACTGGACCAACGCTTCTCAATAACTAATTTATGTCTTCGAAATGGAAGCAAAACAGCGCGCGCAAGAAATACAAAGAAAACGGAAGGGAGATTCACTTTAAATTACCACCACAATTATATTACTAGTTCCTTTCTTTTCTACTTCGCTTGTCTTGGGCGCGCGCATATCGATAAAAGTAGATCCAGCTCTGGACTGTTTTTTTTTTTTTTTTTTTTTTTACTAAGACAATCTTTATATTCTTAGAATCTAAAGAACCGAGATACTGCGAGATTTACCCGACAAAATGAAAATGGCCAACGAAGAGGATATGAATGTCCTGAGGAGAGAGATTACTATCCTTACTGGCACCCTACACCATGGAGGGTGAGTATGTTGTGATCGTGATGACGCGGCATTTGCGCTTCTCCTTGAGCGCAATAATATAGGCAAAACTTTCTATATCATCGTAAAAGGGAAATGGA
This sequence comes from Anthopleura sola, assembly GCA_023349425.1. Classification (NCBI taxonomy): domain Eukaryota; kingdom Metazoa; phylum Cnidaria; class Anthozoa; order Actiniaria; family Actiniidae; genus Anthopleura; species Anthopleura sola. Next base: position 4,138,581 of record JALHLI010000006.1, on the reverse strand, counting down.
ATATCGGCCAAGAAAATTGTTCAACTTGTCGCAAAATATTACGGCTTGTATGTAGCAGATTGAATTGGATGTAATACCACTCTGTGCGCAACAAATCCATTAGTAACACGAAGCAGAAACTAAAGTATCTAAGTACTATTATACTGAGACGTTTTAACAGAAAACGTTTAATGCGCAAAGGGTAGCAGCACTTGCTCTCCAACTTACAAGTAATAGATACAATATGAGTGGCCGTGTTGTATCAGATATACAACCACGAGCCGAAGGCGAGTGATTGTATGTCTGATACAACACGGCACGAATATTGTATATTGCTTATGAAACGTCTAGGTGTATACATTCATGTTCTACTAAAATTTCAAAGATAAAATTGAATTTGGCTGAGAAAATTGGAGTTAAAGTTTATGCAAATCAGGACTTTAGTCCCCTTCATAGTCTCCCCGGGAGACTGTAGAAGAGTGTTGGTATTTGTCTGCTTGGGTTACCTGTGTTATTCAGTGTATTCTCCGCTTTATTCTTTGTGCATGCAAGCAAGAGTGCAGACATTTGGGCACAGACATGGCAGACAAGCTAGTGTTCTAAAATTTCAAAGATAAAATTGAATTTGGCTGACAAAAATTGGAGTTAAAGTTTATGTAAATCAGGACGATTTTGTATCAGATATACAACCTCCTCCACGGACAATGATTTCTATTGTGTTTTCCTCATTAATTATTCATGAGTTTTATAAGTTGGTTGAGTAAATTATATAGCAACAACCACAACAGAAACTGCGGCAAAACAGTAACGCGGGATAACAAAATAGGCGAAAAGTGTGTATAAAATAGTAATCCATAATTACTCCTCATTATGTCACAGGACATCGCCATATTCACCAACAATGCCTCACGATGTGATATGTACAAACAAGAAAGCGAGAACGTCAAGAAAAGATCCAAATGCGTCGTCTCTGAGGGAATCCAGAGAACCCAACAAAACTTTCGTATTCCAAACAACAAGAAAGCCTGCGAGGTAATAAAGTAACTGGATAAAGGAACTGACTGCACGAAGTATAGTAATGTTGCGCAAACATTGATGTTCAAAATTTGTGCACAATCTACATAATTTATGCATTAAAAGTTAAGTTTATAATTTAAACATTTAAGGATTTTGAGCATTAAATTTTCTGCCTTTTTCCAATTAATTTATAACAACTTCCAGGTGATCTGATGACGTCATTTTAGCGCGAAGCCAAAATCTTTTAAAAACGTATCCCAAAAGTCATTGCGGGCGCTCCACTATTTGAATCCAACATGGCGGCCCCAAACCAGCTCCCCGAAGATGCAGAGATTAAGGCAAAATTGATAGGAATCGCAGCCTTTATAGAGCTCATAAGCGAAAAATATTTATGCTTATAACAACACCGGCTTTAAAACGCAGTTTCTGGTAATAGAAAGGCAGAGACATTTCGTAATAGTACGTTTAATACTCGAAATAGCGATCTTGACTTGAGTGACATCGTCGTAAAAATGTTATTGGTGGCCTTATTAAGACGAATTGCATTGGCGAAGCAGTTCATATACAGTTTACATGTTTTATATGAAATATGTATGTATTGTGTTATACAAATATTTATTTAAGTATTGGGTTTTTAAACTATAAATGTCTGTTTACACGAGCTGCTTTTACATCAGAGCACTGGAGATTTCCCGCCACAACCTGAAGTTGCTGTGAGAATTCTTGATGTTCAAGGTCAGCTTTACCGTTAAACGGCTGATGTCCACATAACAAAGCAGGATTAGCCCCCAAAACTATTTTCTATCCTTGTTTCATAGAGCTTCGCGGCCATTTTGTGGCTCTTGTAAGACGATATACTCTAGGCGCGCAAAGGATTCTGTGCGTTTTTATAATATTTTGCTGCTGCACTCTGATTGGCTGATTTTAGACATCAAGATCACCTGGTTCTTTTACCGAGTTTGCGCAAATGAACATCAAGTTTCTGCATTAATATATTCTCTTGTGGTAGCTTTTCCTAAATGATTTTTATAACTGAGTTTTCAAATTTTTATTCGGTTCAGGTTTGGAATTATTGCGTCTTCTGCATCTGCAAACATTTCTATAACAAGATTTCATCTATTAATATATCCGACATTGAGAAGTCTTTGTCTTAACCCATTCTAACAAACCATATACATAGCATTCATTTTGTCTGATGTTTTTACTTTCAGGCTCTGAAGTACATCGACCCATGCACTGGGAATCTAACCAGTGGACAATGGGTACAAGACCCTCATCATGGATTACCCCCACCAGAATGCAAGCAGTCCATGTGGTCACGTGACAATCACCAAGGCAACACGTATGGTGGACAGTTCATGTCTTATGACTGGGTTGTGCCAGACATTCCTCACGAGCAATGCGTGTTTAGGATCAGGTAGGTTACGACTTTATGGCGGGAAAATCCTGACGCAACTGAGTTCATGAGTTTCTATAGTTATTCATCAACTTTTGGATTGCTATTCTAAATTGACCACAAAAAGAAATTACAGTCTGCCAATACTCTGATATATATTATTACCCTGAAAGAGGTATAATCTCAATACGTTGGAAGTTGACCATAAAAATCAATAGTTTTTTCTCTGGATAGCGAAAATCCTTTTTCTTCAGTCAACACCAGGGAAAAAACAAATAAATGGTTGCGCCTACAGAGATGCAGAAATTGAATTACTCAAAAGACATCGATGTCCTGAGCGAAAACAAAGAAGTGTTATTCCATTATAATTCTTTCAATTTTATCCTGAAAAAACCTCTGGGCTGATCAAAAGCAAGGCACGGCTAACTCACGAGATCGAATTGGACATTAGCGTTGTAAGTTTTGCGGAGGGAGGAAAATCAGAGAACCTCAAAATCTGGAGAAAACCCTTGAATCAAGGAGACTTATCGGTTTCTTTTTTCGCAGGTACAACATCACAGCTGGTGAATACGATGGCTGGGATCCCGCTGTCAACTACAGGCTTAATGATGGAAAGATTGTCTATGACAAAAAGTATAATCTGACGACTGCAGACGCCAAAGCTCGTGGATACCACTACAGGAATGATCCTGATGTCACGATCTTCAAAGGTGTCCCTGGATTCAAGCTGAAGATCCAGATTAATACTAATCAGGATGCGAGAACATTCCAGGACAGGTCAGTAAAACTAGTTGAAACCGTTGCTGTAAATGTAGGGATGTAAATAGAACTTTTTCCTTAATGGATTTTCCTTTTCAGACGACGTATTATTCCCAAGAGTATTATTTATCACATCATGTATGTGCATGAGAACTTAAAATTTTCCCCACTTCAGCTCATGTGTCACTCTCTAGAGTATCATTTCTTTGTTTAACGATTGCACATGAGAAGACACATGAATATGGATACAACTCAAACAAAGACTCTCATTCTCAAGGGAATGACATGTGGTCTGAAAAGGGCCATTACTAAAAAATGAGAACTTGAATAATGGGACAAGCTAGACGTTTCAGTAAGAAAATCCTAGTTTGGAACGTCTTTCATGAAAACACCTCGAAAACATGAAAACATTTCTTTCCTCGTGAAAGTCAATTCTCTTACCGTCTGTCAATCATAGAAATGGGTGGGGCTTATAAAAATCGCATACGAAAATGTTACCAAAACGTGTGTAGAAAAACTCTTGAAAGTGCTTTTCGTTTTCTTCAAAATACGTTAATATAATGAAACTGGCCGGTGAGCCAAATCCAACTGTACTTCAAAAATGAAGGGTTGTAATACCATACTTCAAGAACATTGCCAGAAATATGGGACATGAGCCTGCTCATACATGCGCAATGATGCGTTTCAGCTTACAAAATAGCCGCCGAGTCTTATAGGAAATGTATGGGGAATATAGAGCTTCCTCTATTTACGGCGAATAGGGTTTTATTTTCTCTGAGCTCCACATCGCGACAAACAACCCACCCTACAAGCTACTAAATAAGCGTAAAATGATCATTGAATCATGCGACATATTGGTTCCCGGACTACTTGCCTTTGAAAGGCTTTGAAAGCTCTAGATTCCATACATCGTCTATAAATCTGGCCACACTTGACCCCAAAATCGTCTTATTTGAGCTCGAAAAAATTTAAAAGTAAAAGAGCTCCTCCTCGATAACACCAAACGAGTGTTTAATAAATCCAAAACCGCTCAAAATAGACAGCATACCTTCAGAATGGAGGTTCCCAAGAAGCTTGAAGTTAGGTTAAATTTTAAGCGATTCGACGCGTTGTTAGCTCGTAGTTTTCAGTTAAAAATGACAAGAAACCACAGAGAACTGCTCCAAACAGCTTCAAAACCCCCTAAATATCGCCATTTTGTTTTTACAAGCTCCTATTGACTGCTGAGATACAATAAGGAAGCTTAAATTAACGATTTACGCTTGAAACTTGTTTTTTGTCCTTCATGGGCTTCCTGTGGTGAGGCTTATCAACAGAAAAATAATAGTTGTTCTTTTGATTGTCAAGTAACTATTTTTTGGCAAGAATTGTTTTACTAACATTATAGTTGAATATAAATATGTGCTTGGAAACCATGTAGTTATATTTTTCCTCTAGAAAACCACTTCATTTTCATTCATGCGTAACACCGCTGACAATGTCCAATATTTCTGGCAATGATTTTGCTCTAAAACGGTTTTGGATGGTTATCTTGTCAGGTCCCATACCTTCGCGATACGACGTCGTCCAGCAAACCTTAAGGGAAAAATAATCCATAACGTGAATGTCCGAGGAAAACGAGGAAACATTGTGCAAGTCTTCCCAACAACAGAATATGACTTTGTGCCGAACACTCTGACTGTGGCTGAAGGCGAATATGTTCACTTCCAGTAAGTAAAGTAGGATGGGGGTATAAGGAGAATATTTCATGTTAGTTAAAGACATTGGAACATCGATCAAAATTATTCCCACTACTGATTTTAGCAAGTCGAAATTCGTGGGTTTAATTTGCATAGGCAGTAGCAGAAGCAGCAGAGGTGTCTCCCATAAAATAGCAACACCATCTCGTTTATCGAAGCAAAGCAACAAAGAAAAAAAAAGGAATTCTCTGTGTTGACCCTCAAATATTCTTTTCCGGTGATAAGTCATTGAGATCTTTTTAAAGTGCTGTTAGCATTCGTACGTCAAGCCATAGTTAATCGAGGATTAACTATGGTCAAGCCCTACAGCATTTGTTTTACTGGAAGGTATTAGTTCTTTTTGGTGTTTGGTGTGTATTAATTGGTGTATAATCTGAAGTTTTGAAGGTATTCAATTGTTTGTCAAATAGAAACTTGAACGAATTTCTTTTCTATCATAATTCCAGATGGACTGGATCCAACAGTAACCCTAACAACAACGCTGGCGAAGGACAACGTGGTAGCGACAGGCACAACGTGCTCCCATTGGCTGATCCCGTCTACTCGGAGGGCGTGTCACATGCATATACCTATGGACAATTGGGACGAAATTATCCAAAGTTCCTGAGAAACGCTCCCTTCCTCGGGCTGTCACCTGAAGACTTGATATCTCTTGCCATACTAAAACCACGTAAGACATTTGATTTTTTTCGCCTTTTTCCCCTTCTTTATGCATCTGAAAAAGTGTTGCACATATTCGATAATTCAGAGGAATTGCTTGATCGATGTTTTGAACAGAATTCTTCCTGGCTGACAACATCTGACAATGGATGGCGGAGGTCATCCGAAATATCATAATATAAACTTCTCGTTATTTTTTTTCTGAACAAATTATTGGCCCAAAAGAACGTTACGCCTTGCTTTGATCATCATGTCGATTATTCAAACCTTTCTTTTCTATGATTTCTTAACAGAAGACTTCAGAGGAGACTTGCAGCAGCTCGATGACGCAGGTCCATACTTTGATCTTGGTCCACGTGCAGTGAAAGGCAAAGGAACATACTACTACATGTCAACCAGGAATAACAACTTCACTAACAGAAGTCAAAAGGCCAAGATAGTAGTTATTTAGCATTAATTGAACGGGAGTCGTTCTATTGATCATAAATACGGGGAAAATATAACTGGACTGACAATAATTACTGTGACTTTTTGATTTCGAATCAAGTTATCAATAAAGCATTCTGTGTTCAAAATCGAGTTGAGTATTTTTTAAAGCAACCGAACGGCTACAGGGGACTAGCTGGCTTAGGGGATTTATAAATTAGTCTAATGCTGACCTGCGAGAGATAACTTAGACCTTACCCACTGATATATAAAGCTAACGCAAACAGCTAAGATATACATCGCAAACATTTGTCGCATGGATATTTGGGGAACTGTAGAAACATGCAGCTTCTGTTAGACACAAGTTAACAAAATTTACTTAGTGTGACAGTCTACTGGGGCTAGACGCATAACAGAAAATTCGTATAATTATTCAAAATCAGACTTCGAGTAACGTCTGGATAGAGTCCAGACAGAAGTAACCTAAGGCTAGCGCTGGTTCACACTTGATATAAGCATTAGCATAGACATACGCATAAAAAATATTTTTTGCCGGTTCACTTAACTTGCCACGTTGATAGATTGCGAATCAATAAAAAGAACTTAAAAAACCATCGTCATGCATTTTTATGTAAACCACAATAAGGATAACAGACGCTCCGCATCGATGGGCTCTTCAGCTTTAGGTTGAATTCTTTAAATTACATTTGCGTTGAATTGCATTAAACTTTAAAATTAACTTGGATTAACGTAAATTAACTGCTTAAAAGCGGGTTGATAAGCATTAAAGTGTACAATTTTTAAGCATTTCCCTCAAAGTTTGTACATGACTGTCTGGTAGGATGTCAGACCCTTCGAGGATCGTTTCTAAATACTCTCGACTCGGCTTCACAGCCGAGTCGTTGATGTATTCATCATTAGCTTTGTAAGCGAAAGCTTCAACCACCTCGCCACTATTTCTTGTCACTGAAACAGTAATTCGTCTATAATGGCCGCCCCTTTTCACATGTTCTTGGTCATTGTTTTCCATCGCGACTGGTTTCAGGGTGTAGAGAGCTCCATGTACTACAGAGTTTTCCTGAGGTGCAATACTCGCGTAGCCATAGCCATCGTTCTTCCAGTCGAGGTTGAACTTCAGGCAGTAGTTCTTGAGGGTAGCACCTTCACGGGATTCGAAGTTTCCCACTCTGGAGAGCATTTTTCGTTTGCTCATATTACTTGCAAAGGCAAAGTAAAACACAAGTTCGTCTGCCATGTCTGCGCTCTTGTGCTCTCGTATACCACAGAGAATGCAAAGACCCAGGCAACCCAATCGGACAACTTTCTAGACATTTCCAGTCTCCCTCGACTTGCACTTTGCTCATTCTCTACTTTCACATGGGAGAACCTACATAGCACTCAGTTGATGTAATGTATTCATAAAATCTATTGTATTCTATTGTCCTTCTATCTATTGTATGAGGTGTGATGTATTGTATTTTTATGAATACATTACATCAACTGCTTGCTACGTAGGCTCTCCCACTTTCACATTGCCTATAATACATTGCGGTTTGCAGTTCATGCAGAGTTATTTTCCCACATTTAGTGTTGCAGAAAATGTATTGACTTATGAAGAAGCGCTGAAAATGTTCTTTATAAGCTTCTTCGAAATTCTTTCCTTTTGTTTCTGGCTGTTTCTTATACATATTTTATACATCTTATAAATATTTATTTTTATCTATATTTTTTCACAATTGGAAAGTGCCTTAGAATATTTCATAATTTAGGCGCTATAGAAATTATCAAATTATAACTGAATTATCATTCAGCATGACATCAGCGGCTTTTACCCTGGTTACCCCCCCCCCCCCCCCCCCACCGCAATGTATGAGCCAAATAACTATGACAAAAATTATACCAAAAAAAAAAAAAACGCAAAATAAAAACAAGCGAAGAAACCCTCAACAAACAAAGAAAAAAGCAAGATATAATGAAAGAAGAAAAGAAAAAAATTTAAAGAAGTGTATAGTTCCCTTGCATGGCTGCAATGGCTATTTGTACCGCTAATAACTTGTAATTCAATTTGATCATAGTCTAATGCATTCCAAATTATATATGTATAGATATTATAACTTTATCTAAACCAAACGTGGCAGATTGCATGAACAAAAGCGGCCGCTCTGCATCATGATTTCAATAATGAATTTTAATGATTTAACCATTCGAGCAGTCACATTTCTTAACGGTTCTGTAATCTAATCATGCATTAAATTAACTTGCAAAAGATTTAAGCATTTCCCTCAAAGTCTGTACATGGCTGTCAGGTAAAATATCCGACCCTTCGAGGATCGTTTCTAAATACTCTCGACTCGGCTTCATCCCTTCCTTAATGAATTCATCATTAGCTGTAAACGTGAAGGCATCTACCACTTCGCCATTTCTTCTTACCACTGGAACAGTAATTCGTCTATAATGTCCGCCGCTTTTCACATGTTCTTGGTCAATGTCTTCCATGGTTTTTGGTGATATTGTGTATAAACCTCCAGGTACTACAGAGTTCTCTTGAGGCTTGATGTTCGCGTAGACATAGCCATCGTTCTTCCAGTCGCAGTTAAACTTCAGGCAGTAGTTCTTGAGGGTGGCACCCTCACGTGTTTCGAATTTGACTCCTTTGGAGATAATTTTTCGTTTGCTTACATTGCCTGCAAAGGAGAAGTAGAACACTAGCTTGTCTGCCATGTCTGTTCCCAAATGTCTGCACTCTTGCTTGCATGCACAAAGAATAAAGCGGAGAATACACTGAATAACACAGGTAATCCAAGCAGACAAATACCAACACTCTTCTACAGTCTCCCGGGGAGACTATGTTGAAGAGGACTAAAGTCCTGATTTGCACAAACTTTAACTCCAATTTTCTCAGCCAAATTCAATTTTATCTTTAAAATTTTAGTAGAACATGAATGTATACACCTAGACGTTTCATAAGTAATATACAATATTCGTGTCCGTGTTGTATCAGATATACAATCTCTCGCCTTCGGCTCGTGGTTGTATATCTAATACAATACGGCCACTCATATTGTATATATTACACAAAATAGCTCTAGATATGAGATGAATATCAGTAAATTTTTCAAATATTTTTTTCAATTTTTATTAAGATTTTTTCAATTTTTAAAATAATTTTTTACTCTTTAATAAACTAGCGAACAGACAAATTAAAAAAAAATTTTTTGTGAAGAATTTTTCATATTCGAATACCCACTACACCGCGGGCCATTGTTAACAGCAACCACCTCCACTAATCACCATTATCGTTAAACTTAACGTTCCCATATTTCCATCAGCAAAACCATCATTATCATATCACCATCATCAACTACCCTCTTCCTACCAAACACTCCCCTTCATCATCATTATCATTACATTCAGGACCACCAATCATCATCATCATGGTAGCCCGAGTAAAACCCAAGAAAAGCAGGCAAATGGATGGACAAAAATTATTCTGTTGCCTTTAAAAAAAACTTCAAATTTTAATTTATCGATATCCTGAAACGACCTCTGAAAGTCAGGGCATGGTTAACTCACAGATAGAATTGAAATTTAGCGTGTTAGGTTTTGCGGAGGGAGGCAGAAACCGGGAAAAAAAACTTGAATCAAGTTAAAGACCTAACAAACTCTACTCACATATATTAATATACCAAGCACAGGAATCGAACCGAAGACACTCGAGACCTCTACAGAGATGAGAGGAGAGTACATACACTACTAACATCTACAACACCCTTGATTCCCAATATTCAAAAAATTAAAACTTTCAAACTCTTGGTTTTATGGGCTTGTGGCCATGGGTTTACCAGGTTGGCCAGTCAAGGTCAGTCCAGAAAACATCGATATATCGGGACAAATCCTTTCATCTCAGCTTCTCATTACCAAAAGAAATGACTTCTTTGTTCATCTTAATGAATGGTAAGACTGCTAGCCAATCACAAGCCCACTTTCTACCTCCCCTATCTTTGTTTCTTTATTGTTGTAACAGCTTCATTTGTGTACCAAGATTCTACTTTAGATACATAATGGCCTATAGGATAAATATTTATTTTCTTGCTTACATTCTATTTCATTGATGAGTCAGTATATTTACTTTAGTAAAAATATTCATTTGAGATGTTTTTAATATGGAGGTAGTTGCCACTATCCTGCTTATTTTCTCACCTTTCGCAATAAAAAATATTTCTTAGAAGAATTGTTTAGTTTGTGCCGTGCAACTTTGGATTTCTTGTTTTGATTTTACTTCGAATTCGTTATTACTTTGCTTTCCTTCAGTGAATGTCACGTAGATAACTAAACTCTTAACTCTCGAACAACGATACGGTTTCTTAAGTACCCAAAAAGATCCCTATCAATAATTTTCATATGCATCAATAAAAGCATCGTATTATTAAACAAATGCCCATGAGTCCTTTTTTTTTACTTTTCTTTCTTTCCGTTCCTCTATATGCCAGTTTTTTTAGTGTTATTTTTGGAACAAAAATGAACCATCGAAATTCCATATTTTTTATCATGCCTTTTCCTGATATTCAATAAAATTTCAGGTAAACGTACTTCATAAAGTAATATACTTCCATTGTGCTAGCTTTGTTTGCTGCTTTTTGTACAACAAGTACACAGATGTTTTATCCTTAAAAGCTTTAAATCCCATTCCCACGTCCATGGCATTGTTAGTGCATTTAGCACAAAAGATTGTTTGATGAAGATAATTGCCTCCTGGCTCAATAAAGTAGCAATGGTCACCAGAGCTAGCTGGTCATTTGGTTTGAGCTTCAGGCGAAGAAACAACACTGGTAGAGAAAGGGCTTAATATTCTGTAGAACCAAAGTTCTTTGAGTTATTCTCGCTGGCCAGACATGACTGGTAAAGTACTTGGGCTATTGTTGCTGGTGTGCGCTGTTTCTGCTGACATCAATCTGCACAATCCAAGGTACGTTTATAAGGCTTTATAGTGAACTTAGCTACAGCAGCAGGAAACTTCGAAGGAAGAAGGTCGTTAAACTACTGATGAAATTCAATCTAGTACATTATTTGTTTCTTATGCGGTATTTCTCTTAGGGGAGGCAACAACAGACTTGATGAGACAGGAAGAGAAAGGAAAAACGCCAACAGGTAAAACTTCAAAACGAACTTCAAATTTTATCGATACCCTGAAACAACCGCTGGGCTGATCAAAGTCAGGGCATGGCTAACTCACAGACTGAATTGTAGTTTAGCTTGTTAACTTTTGACCACTTTTGCCGATGGACGAAAAATCTCGAATCAAGGGAGAGACCTAATAAACTCTACTGCAGGACATGTTATGTAGATTCCAGAAATCGAACCCGAGACCCTAGAGGTGAGAGGCGAGTGTACTACCACTACACCACCCTTGATTCCCTCACAAGTGATGCTGAGTACAGGAATCGAACCCGAGACCCTAGAGGTGAGAGGCGAGTGTACTACCACTACACCACCCTCGATTCTCAAGGATGGCTTTTGTGGTGATTATAATTGGCTCTGCCGGGCAAAGTTGTACTAATGTTTTCTGATAACTTATATGTCAATCATGGCTTCCTTTGTGTGTAGGCTTTTTGACTCTCAAAACAACAACCGTGGTGGTCACAATGTAGGTAATCTGTACTACTACAGTGGGTCACATCTACAGATACAATGGTAAGTAACAACTGGAGCAAATACATCTCTAAATCACGTCTTCTTGTGGCATTCAAATGCGCGCGAAAATTTATTGCAAAATCATGGCAAACCTATAATTGCACTGCAATGAAAGATCAGCGTTACCTACAAAAATGGTGCGCTAAATTAAAAGTCTTGCGAAATTATTTCAAACCGTTCATCAATTCTTAATACGCCTTTCCCGGATTCACTTGGATGAAAACGAAACAATGGTTTCAAGTCGAGGGTGGCTTTGATAAAAAGAAGAATCGTGTTCAGTATCGACTTGGAACCATTGTTTCGTGTTCATCCAAACGACTTCGGGAAAGGTCTATTCAAAGGCAGCGCACCTAAATGGCGAACCTAAAGCGAAACCCTGTTCAAAAGGTTGCTATGATACGTATGAGATTCAGTAAATGAGTCTTACGTTATTGCGCATTCATTCGTCACATTTTCCTTTGTAGGGCCAATCAGCATTCGTGTAATGATCGTAATAATCACTGTGAGCTGGTACTCCAGTACATGTGTGGGGATATGGTACGAGATGGCACGACAACGACGTAAGTCTCGTAAATTATGGATTTTACTTCAAATTTGCGTAAAACTCAACCGCGCTATTAACGCTGGTAAAATGCGCATTCCTTGTCTTTACCGTCGCCGTCACCGCAAGGTACATCCCTACTGTATATTTTTCTGTAATACGAATTATCTGGCAACGATAAAGATTAAGATGTGAGAACTCGAGTACACTGTAAAAGTTTCTTAACGACTACGAAAAAATTGCGCACATGGTAAGGTCACGGTACAGATTCACGTCTTCCGTTGGATAGCGCGCGATATTGCTGCTCAGCCAATCCAAATATTTGAACAAAGCTTCTCACAGCACGTTCCATGTCAACCGTAATTTCACAGACATTATACAAAATCTGGTCTACATACAGCTAATAGTAGGAACTGACTCACCTAACTAAAGCGCACATTTATTCTTCGCAGCACGATACCAGAAAACAACCAGGGATGTTATAATGGAAGCTGTAATACAGACTTGAGGTACTTGATTTGATATTATATTTGTGTCAAAATTGCTCAAAATGAAGGCACGCGCATTTTTCTGATGAACTCTAGATACCCCATTTCCTGAAAGTAAGGTTTTAATTACTATTTCTCACACGACTTTGTTACCCATCTTGTTTAAAACATGATTGTAATGAATTATTTTAAGTAATGGGACACTATTGTAGACTTTTTTAATTGTTATATATATATATATATATTGATTAGCTTTGGAATGCACGAAGATAATGATTACTACACTGAGTGTAAAAACAGAGAAAGAAACAAAGGCCTATTCATCGCCGATAGGGTAAGCTAGTCTAAAGACCATACGGATTATCTTAAGTCTTGTTTTTCATTGATGATATCTGCGTTGCCCTTAACTTATTATGCATGCAAAACCTTAGGAGACAATTCTTGCGTAGCGGAGGGCTAGAGCAGTGGCTCCAATAGAGTGGCCTAGGAGCGATTACAGAACTCGGTGTTTTATCTGAGTAGATTTGCTTGCTGCTACTCTTATGTGCTTCAAGGTTTTTTTACTGTACGTGCGCAACAGACCTCTTTACCTTGGACGTAACTTTTTCCCATTTCAGATCATGTGTCATTCCCTAGAGCATCATTTCTTTGTTTAATGGTTGCGCATAACTCAAACAAAGAATCTTATTCTCAAGAGAATGACTCGTGGTCTGAAATAGGAAAACATTACGCCCAAGCTAAATATAATAGATCTATTTTCCGAGTCCTCCCCCTGCAGATCTTCTATCAATTCTATCGGAATCAGTGGAGGAAGAACCACTGCCAAACACGACAACATTACATATCTTAATTTAATATCTTTTATATTTTACTTCGATAAAGAATTTGCGCAATCGTGATACAGCAAAGTACACGCGACAAAACAACAATGGTCAACGACGAGGATATGAATGTCCTGAAGAGAGGGATTACTATCCTTACTGGCACCCTACACCATGGAGGGTATGTGAGTTAAGTTGAAAACCAACAAGAACTTAGGAGCAAAATGTTTTAGGGTGTGAGAGGGAAGGAAGGAAGGGAGGAAGGAAGGAAGGGAAGAAGGAGGGAGTAGTTGATGCTTATAATGGCAATGAGTTGAATAGGACAGCTAAACTTAATGATTTAGATGTCACACGCCCAAAGAAAAAAGAAAAAGGAGTATTGTCACAATAAAATGTCAGTAATGACATGATCGCAAAGTACAGCAATTTTTTACGCAAATTGAAATCATTCATTCTAATGAAGTGGTCTTTGAATCATTATTTCCCCAGGATATTGCAGTTTTTACCAACAATGCATCAAGATGCGAGATGTATCGCCGCGAGAGTGAGAACATCAGGGGTCGCTACAAGTGCGTCTTACCGAAAGAGCTCAAAAAGGCACAACCAAACTTCAGGATACCGAACAACAAAGTGGCCTGTGAGGTAAGACATGATAGACATATGGAAGATAATTAAGGATTTATACATACAATCAATACATTCTTTTTCTTTAACATGACTAAGTAGGATAAAGAAAAGTCTTAAAAGAGTAAAAATATTTTTTTACTTATAAAACTTACTTGTCTGCACATATTATCCACAAGGCTGTGAAGTATCCCAACACAGACCAAGGAACACCAGCACAATGGGTAAGGATGTCTTCACACAGACTACCTGCCCCAGACTGCAAGCAATCCATCTGGTCACGTGACAATCACCAAGGAAACGTAGAGGGTGGAGAGTTCATGAGTTATGATTGGGTAGTCCCAAACACTCCACATGAGCAATGCGTCTTTAGGATAAGGTATTATGGTTACGTAGTATAAGCTAGATATGAAACAGAACAATCTGTTAGACAAGCAGCTTTTGTGCACCTGACATTTCAGAGATGAAATAGAAAACAGCTTACACCAAAAGTGTAAGACTTATACGCAATACTGTATTTACTCGTTTAAGCGCCGCCCTCGATTAAGCGCCGCATATGAGAGCAAAATATCAAAGAGCGCCGCCCTCAAATTAGCGCTCCACCTGCGGCGGTTTATCGAGTAAATACGGTATGCTCTGCAGTTTGCAACATGATAGGTGCATGGAATTCCTATAGCCTAGGCTGCGACGTTTCTTTTTAAGGGTTCTCCAGAGATTTCTGGAAATTGGCAACACTTATGACCGCCAACCGAACGAATCAAGTGAGCGCCTCGTTTGATCGGTTAAGGGTTTTCAGTTTCTCTTGCAAATCACAGAATGGGATAATATTGTGCTGCAATTTGCAAAAGTGTTGCATGCTGCGCTTTTTTGCGCGACGTGTAATACGTAATCAACGTGTAATACGTAATAAACGGTGTAAGATTATTTACTTACTTTAGGACTTTCTCGACTAATTTTAATCAGTGCGCGTATTTTTTGCTACAGAGCTTTGCTCAGGCCATTCGATAAAAAAAAAACAATGTAAAATAAGAGACTGGTTTAACTTTTTCTAAAGGTACAACATCACAGCTGGCGAGTACGATGGCTGGGATCCCGCTGTTAACTCCGCCTTGAATGGTCGAAGAATTTACTACCATACGAAGTACAATCTGCCAATCACAGAAAGGGAAGCAAGGGATCGTGGATACTACTACAGGAATGATCCTGATGTCAAAATCTTCAAGGATGTCCCTGGATTCAGACTGAGGATTCAGATCAACACTAATCAGGATGCACGAACGTTCCAGGACAGGTCAGTATGTACCTTCACTAGCTGGTATGCTATGACGTTCTTCTTAAAGATACGTCGAATTCAGAGTTAATTGCCCTATATTTTGTCACATCAAGACAATCTATTGTTTTATCGCTAAGGACCGTGGTCGTCGGAGGGAAATAGCAGCAAAACAAATAAAATCCCAATAAAATTTGGCTTAGGAGATGGTGAAAAGTGCGAACTAAATATTTTACTAAATATCCTGAAAAAAAAAATGTTTTTCTTTTTCAAATTTGGATTAGTGCGCAAACTTTAGCTTGGTAAAAAGTTGTCATTACATTCAAGCAATTCTCAGGAGATAGAAAGACTTTTCAAGCTAAGACCATGTAATAGACTCGTAACAATTATATTCATTGGAGTAAACTAGTATCGTATCGTATCGTATCGTATCGTATCGTATCGTATCATATCGTATATCGTATCGTATTACATTTATGACACTATTTTTCAGATCTCATACCTTCGCCATTCGGCGTCGACCAGGAATGCTCCGAAGGGCAAGCATCCATAACGTGAATGTCCGAGGAAAACGAGGAAACATTGTACAAGTCTTCCCTTCAACAGAATATGACTTTGTGCCGAACTCACTGACAATGACTGAAGGACACTACGTGCATTTCCAGTAAGTAACAAACGCATAAAACGAACAGCTTGAATACCCTGAAACAACGTTAACCTCTGGGCTGATCTAAGTCAGGGCATGGCTAACTCACAGATCAAACCCTAAAACAACCTCTGGGCTGATCTAAGTCAGGGCATGGCTAACTCACAGATTAAACCCTGAAACAACCTCTGGGCTGATCTAAGTCAGGGCACAGCTAACTCACAGATCGAATTGGAATTAAGACCAACTTCAGTAGTGTTTAGATTTTGCGGAGGGAGTAAAACCGAAGAAAAACCCTCGAATCAAGGGAGAGGCCTAACAAACTTTACTCACATGTGAGGCCGTAAATAGTTCAGGAATCGAAACCGAGACGTACCCCAGAGGTGAGACGTGCACGTGACGTCAAAGCAGCTCCGCGCGCAGCCTGGAAATTTTATCATGGGATTCCTGATTAAGTAGGCTGCGCGCGGAGCTAAAAATAGATTTTCAAATAATCTTCATGGGGATAGACCTATATATGGGAGATGTGCCCTCTTCATAATCTCTTGCTTGAACCCGTCTCTTTTAATTCCAGGTGGACTGGATCCAACAGTAACCCTAACAACAACGCTGGCGAAGGTCGACAAGGTAGTGACAGGCACAACGTGCTCCCATTGGCTGATCCTAACTACTCAGAGGGCGTGTCACATGCAAATACCTATGGACAATTGGGACGAAATTATCCAAAGAACATTAAAGATGCTGTTTTCCTTGGGTTCTCTCTTGCTCACAAGACTTCTCTTGCAATATTAAGCCCACGTGAGTTAATGATAAAATGCACTCTTTCTCGTTTTCTCTGAGACTATATCTCCAAGAAAACTGTCTTTTCCAATTAAGTGTGGTGGTACATTTAGAAACGCAAATCTTCCACGTCCCTAAAGAAGTCTTGCTTTGATCTTCGACCTTGGAGCCCGACATTAGAAATACTTTAGTTGAAACCAATGCATGTATGTTTCTTTCTAAGAGAATGTGTATTGACTCTTGGAGAAGATATATTGTTCGCTTGTCTCAAGATAAAGAATGCTTCAGGCACTCGACTAGTTACTATCATACTTGCAAGGTGTTCTAGTACATGTGGTAGTTCATCGCCGTTCTTTCTGGCTCCAACTTTTGATTTGAATGCATGTTTTCCATTTCAAACCTCCTGGGAATGAGTTGTATTTGACCGGATTGCACCCATGTCATTGTGTTAAAAGCGTGGCCTTCTGTAAAGAAAAGCATAATAATCAATAGAATAAAGTAAAAGATAATATTCTTTCATTTATTTGAATTTTTCAGAACATTTTGGTGGTGAAAATCAGCAGCTCGATGATGCAGGGACATACTTTGATCTTGGTCCACAAGCAGTGAAAGGCAAAGGAACATACTACTACATGTCAACCAGGAATAACAACTTCACTAACAGAAGTCAAAAGGCCAAGATAGTAGTTATTTAGCAGGACCACTTGGGTTGTTAGCTATGGTGACCGGATGTATAAGGAATGCAATGTTTTCTCTTCTCTATAGCGTTGTTTAGATGATTAAATAAATGAAAGCAAAACAATCTGTGTATATAGTCTTCATCGTGAATGAATGGATGGATGGATGGATGGATGGATGGGTGGATGGATGGATGGATGGATGGATGGATGGATGGATGGATGGGTGGATGGATGGATGGATGGATGGATGAATGGATGGATGGATGGATGGATGGATGGATGAATGGATGGATGGATGGATGGATGGATGGATGGATGGATGGATGGATGGGTGGATGGATGGATGGATGGATGGATGGATGGATGGGTGGATGGATGGATGGGTGGATGGATGGATGGATGGATGGATGGATGAATGGATGGATGGATGGATGGATGGATGGATGGATGGGTGGATGGATGGATGGATGGATGGATGGATGGATGGGTGGATGGATGGATGGATGGATGGATGGATGGATGGATGGATGGATGGATGGATGGATGGATGGATGAATGGATGGATGGATGGATGGATGGATGGATGGATGGATGGATGGATGGATGAATGGATGGATGGATGGATGGATGGATGGATGGATGGATGGATGGATGGGTGGGTGGGTGGGTGGGTGGGTGGGTGGGTGGATGGATGGATGGATGGATGGATGGATGGATGGATGGATGGACAAACTAACCAATAAATGGATGGATGCATAGATAGATTGGTAGATGGATGAAGGAACGAACCAACCAACCAACCAACAAAGAAACGAACGAACGAACGAATGAATGTCATCTAAAAAAAATCAATGACCATTCCAGACCACATGTCGTGCCTCAAACAAATAATCTTATTCCCAATTCATTCAGTTTATTAGGACGTACGGGACGACCAAAATTCCTCCCGTGGGGACCCCTGAGGAAATATCAACCAGGAATTTTCTTGGTCGCTATGTGTCAGCGGTGTTATTCAATTGAAATCCAAGATGGCGGCCGTGGAAGGCACTCCTCGAAGAGTCAAGACACTTTTGTTAAGTTTTCTACAATCATCTGACGTTAAACAAGAAAACAGGTATACCTAAGCAATGCGCAATGATTTAGGATTGATATCAAACCCATCCTTGGCTATTCTGAGGTTCTTTATTCACTAAAAGAGCGTCTGATAAAAATCTTCGTTGCGAACTGACGTCAATATAAAGTTC
The DNA here is from genome assembly GCA_023349425.1 of Anthopleura sola. Classification (NCBI taxonomy): domain Eukaryota; kingdom Metazoa; phylum Cnidaria; class Anthozoa; order Actiniaria; family Actiniidae; genus Anthopleura; species Anthopleura sola. The sequence continues at coordinate 4,119,820 of JALHLI010000006.1, read as the reverse complement.
CTCTTGTAGTTCGGATAAAGACTAGAAGCAACGTTGGTCGGCGTCTGTCTTAAAAGAACCATGAAGCATAGCTTCGAGATGGTTTTATTCTAGAATTTGCTTCGTATTTTTGATGTCGTGAAATCACAGTCGCTTTGGTCTTCGAAGCACCATCGTGAGACTTTCGTGATCGCGATAAGCGATCTCTATCGATCTGTACGACCAAGAATTTCTAATATCTCAAGTGCTTTGTAATGATTTGCGGAGATAAATTCACTAAACTGAAATAACACGTAGTTGATATTAAAGCTTTTTAAAACACGGAAAAAATGATCGCTGGAGTATGGGAATACGAGAATCAAGAAATAATCAATGGACCTACGAGTAAATATTTGAGAGTCTTGTCTTGTCATCACTACTAGACTAATTACATTTGTGTCGTCTCATTCTACACATTAATGGCTATCCTTCGTCTTCAATATATTCTTTATAATTATTATTATTATTTTTTTTTTTGCCACTAAATCTTTAACATCGACCTTAATTTTTAGTTTAAAAAAACTATTAATCTTATCTTAACTTTTAATCTTTAAGAATATGATAGTGAACGTAAATTGTACATATGAGCTTATGTAGCTATCAAAATCTTTTCAAATATAGTCTTCCAAAAAAACTTGGCTTTTCTTTGATAAATCATGTGAATATGCACACATCAAGAACTCCATCCTAATGGACATTTAGGAAGTTCCAAGCATCCATCTTGATCTTTAAAATACACATTCTTAATTTTGAACCAAACATTTTGATTGGTATGTCAATGATCAGTTGTCAGAATTAATTTTCAAAATGTTCTAAAGCCCTCTCTATTTTATATTTGGATTTGACAGGTGAAAGGGCTTTGTTCATAATGTTTTTTTGCTCCAACCAGCTGCTCAGTGCTTTTTAAAAATACACTTTTGGGTACAAATATATTTAACAATGACATAATGTAGCTTTTTGAATGCCTTGCTACTACATGACTGCTGTTTCCACTGCGTCTCTTTTTATATTTAGAAATTATGGAGATATTTTTAAGCCTAAGGAAGACTGAAATTAATTTTTGCCGTGACAACCATTGACAAGGTAACTCTTAATATATTTTTAATAAAGTGTAATAATAAATAATAATAATAAAAATATTCTACTTATTCAGATTCATCTGAAAAAGAGATAAAGAATTTTAAAATAATATATTGCTCACAAGAAAATTAGAATAAACCCTACAGTCTGGCCGTGTTAATAAATTTTGATAAAAATAATTAATTTTAAGTCAGAATATACAAGTCTAAGAATATAAAAACATCTGTGCTCATCATCTTTTAAAAAATTACCAACATGCTAAATAGTAAATCATTTGATCTGTAAGTTATATTTCCATTAGATCAGCTCAGAGGTTGTTTCAGGGTTTGGACTGCAAGTTATTCTATTCCCTAGCTCAGATCAGCCAAAACATTGCTCTGGGGTTTGATCTGTAAGTTATATTTCCATTCCTTGACTTAGATCACCCCAAAAGTTGTTCCAGGGTTTGATCTGTGAGTTATATTTCCATTCCTTGACTTAGATCACCCCAAAAGTTGTTCCAGGGTTTGATCTGTAAGTTATATTTCCATTCCCTGGCTTAGATCACACAAGAGGTTGTTCCAGGGTTTGATGTGTGAGTTATATTTCCATTAGATCAGCTCAGAGGTTGTTTCAGGGTTTGAGCTGCAAGTTATTCTATTCCCTAGCTCAGATCAGCCAAAACGTTGTTCTTGTTTGATCTGTGAGTTATATTTCCATTCCCTGGCTTAGATCACGTTAGAGATTGTTTCAGGGTTTGATCTGTGAGTTATATTTCCATTCCTTGGCTTAGATCACGCTAGAGGTTGTTTCAGGGTTTGATAAAATTGATGTTTGATATATTTGCTATACTTCTCTATTTTTTCATGTAATTTCTATTGCTCTATTGTGGTCAAAAAACATGCAAATTACTTGTTAACTGTTAGACTAATAATGTTGTATTTATAACCCAACAGTAACCAGCAGACAGAGGTCGATTCTTTACCATCAACATCTATGTGCCAACCAAGAAGCAAGGAGGCATTCTGGGCACGTGTTGAAACCTTCTCCGTATCCTTACATGTTTCATTTATTTGCATTGTTGATTTTTTTAAACTAGTTTTATGTGTTTATGGAGCACTTTTATGTAATACACTTCTGGTATCCTCAATAAAGATTGTTTTAATCATCATTGAGGCTGCTTGACAACATCTAACCTGTCACATTTTTGGCTTCTGTCACATTTTTGGCTTCTTTCAATTAATTTGTAAAGAATTTTTTTGATGTATGTCAAAGCCAAAAATGTGTAAGAGGGCACACAAGTTATATATATAGAAGTTGATGGAAGATATAGAAACCAGAAAAAAGCTCTAACTGAATCCTATAATTACCATACATGACAGTTTAAATGTGCTAAAATTTTCGTTTATCTAACTTTAGGTTTATGTATAATATGATTGCATACATAATTATGTTGATCTATGTACAAAATACATACGTTGTGAATCATAGATGTGTTTGTTTTGTGTTATTCATGTGTTCTATTATATCCAAAGGCTTTCTTTTTATCAGAAATATTTAGTAACCATTTCGATTTTGCTTGTATTATTATTTAGAATATGTAATATATTTGAAATATACAATATGAGCATCTGATATGTATGGCTATTTACAAGGGCGAGAGCTGGTGTAAAGCACATACAGATCCAACATGAACATTGCATGTTCCTTCAAATGTCTAAGAGTACTATTTCATGTTTTGTTTTTTTGAGATTCGAGTGAGTTTGAGTTTGAAAATCCATGTTAAAGTTGAAAGCAAATGAGAACAATTCTTTATCAGAGTTACAGCTCCTGGGCAACTAATTTCTTTTGTGTTTTCCCTCATTAATTATTTATAATTTTATAACGAATGTATACCTATAGGTTTATACACGTACATGTTGATATACTATACAAATACAGGCATTGTGTGCCATCATGTGTTTGTCCTATGTTTTATTAATATAGTCTATTATTTACAGAGCTATTCTTTGATTGTGTAAACAGTGTACAGGTATAACCCTATAAGACTAGTGAAACAAAAGTATGTTTGTGTAATTTATGAGTTAGGCTGCTATGGAAATTCCCTTACGACTGACCTGATTATTCAAAATAATATATTTTTGTTCGACTTACAAGATCATGCGTTTAAACAAATGAAACAGTTACAGCACGACGAGTAAAAGTATGACCACTTTTAATGTATTCGCATACTTCTATGCACAGGCTTTTTGCTGCCAAACGAGCTTTACACGCCTTATTTGGTAAAAACCAGACAGCTTCTCATCAAAATCCCGTGCATAGAAGTATGCGAATACGTTAAAAGGGATCATACTTTTACGCATCGCGCTGTAGATGTTTTGAAAATCTTTTTTTAATTAGATATTATAGTTTGCTGATTCTGATACTTGTTTGTCAGTTTTAAAACCTTCGATTTTGTTGAATCCTGAAACAACTTAAGGACTGATCTAAGAAAGGTCACTGCTAACTATTTCTATTGAATTGGAATACGCCAGTTTCACATTCGATGGAAACCGCTGTTTTTGAAGACCACAGACTCATTTGCACAGGCTTAGCCTCATTTATAAGTCAGCTATTCAACGACATTATTAAAAGTCCGTGGGATTTCAAAACATTGGTATTGTTCAACTTACACATTCTTTACATTACGGTTGACTTTTGCAAATCATTAGCAACAGCCAACTGTAATGTAAAGAATGTGCAAGTTAAATAATACCAATTCCACAGACTTTTAATGGTGTATTTGAATAATTTGACTTATAAACGAGGCTAAGCCTGTACAAATGAGTCTGTGTTCTTCAAAAACAGCAGTTTCCACCGAATGTGAAACTGGAGTATTTAGCTTACTAGGTTTTGTGGACTCTTCAACTTTTCTACAACTTTTCCCAGTTTTGTGCTCTTTAATCAGTTTTCTAGCGTGTGTTTGTATGATTGTGTGTGTGTGAAATAAAATGTTCTAGTGATTGCATTGTATTCCTTAATACTTTACTAGCCTTTTACATGGTTTGCCAAGCCGCTTGAACTATCACCATTGCACTGTGCACTTTATGGTTGGGAGAATTCAGATGTTGACATTCTACAGTGTGTCAGTTGTAAAGCATCTTTGGATGCAACAATGTCAACTGATTGGGATCCAGATATGTGTAAGTATTAAAGGATAAGGTCAAAATAATTGTCATATCTTACTGGACCATCATCTTAGAGGGAAGGGGGAGGGGTGAGGCTACCCAGTACCCACCTTCAGGAAGTGAAAACCTGGATTTTGTTATCAAATATGTGAAGGATAAGTTGTGGTATAAATGGATATTTTGAAATAAACAGAAATTTAATGAATTTCCAATTTTCTTTACCTCGTAGTTGCCAAGAGCTGTCAACAGTTAAAGGACTCTCTTGTTATTGGTCATTCAAAACTGTGTCCCTGGCCAGATAATCCATGTCCAGGTAATTGTCAGGCATTATCAATTTTTCTCTGTGCAAACATAAGGATAGTACATTCTTAAAGTCACAATCAAGATTCATAATTACAAAAGGATAGGAAGGAATGGAGAGGCAGGGGAATGAAGGGAGGAAGGAAGGAGGGATGGAGCGAGTAAGGGGAAGGAACAATGGAAGGACAGAAGGAATGAAGGAAGAGATGGAAGGAGGAAGGAGGGAGGGAGAGATGGAGTGAGTAAGGGGAATAAACAAAGGGAAGGAGGAAGAGTAGGGACAGAGGAACAAAGGGATGAAAGGAGAAAGTTTTAACATTTGAGTTTTACATGTACTTTGCTCAATTTTTACTTTTTATATTGTAGAAATATTTGTTCAGCTGCCAGCGTATACTCCAAGTCAATGGAAAGAAGATTTTTTACTCAGATGGCACTCACTGTTGTCTCTTGGAGCTGACCTACCTTCACTAGAGAAGCATGTTTTGAGCGAAATGGTAAGATATCAGAAAGAACTCAGAAATATTGAAAAGAGCTGGGATAGGGGAGATGGGGAGGGCAAAGAAACCTAGGGCATCCCATACTAGATTGTTTGTAGCTAAAGTCTGGTTCACACTAACGAAGTAAGTATAAGCATAATGACATACGCAAGTGTGTAGTCAGTCTTTTACAGTTAGTTAACCCCTTTATATCCTTAAAATACCATTTGCGCTTACATTTGTCATTATGTCAATGCTTATGTTGCGAGTGTGAACCAGGCTTAACTGTCCATAATTTTTCCATTATTGATTGAGCAAGGATTGGATGTGAGATATAAAGACTCCTGGTGGTGTTCACCAGTAATTATATGTACAGCAAGACAATGACCAAGGGAGCAAACTGCTCTCTCCACCCCTCCTTTTGATAGAACATCAGCAGTCCTGGGTACAGCGTAGAGAGACAGAAAGGGCTTTTGTTTTGATACAATAATAGAATAAACAACACTTACTCTTTTTTCAGGATGAGGTATCTGAGAATCACTTCAAAGGTTTGCAAGCACTGCTTCAGTCAGCTGGGTTAATCCCAAGTGAAAGTACAGATAACTTGAAACAAGAAATTCAGGTTTCGTGCTTGATTGGGTTATGTGGATGGCAAAAAAGGTGATTAGAGTATACATCTATAGTGTATATACATATAGACTGTGTTGTTTTTATGTTGCTGCTGTGGTTGTTGTTGTTGCTGCTTTTGTTGTTGCTGCTTTTGTTGTTGCTGTTGTTGCTGCTGCTGTTGTTGTTGCTGCTGCTGTTGTTGTTGCTGCTGCTAATGACGCTACTGCTATTGTTGCTGCTGCTGCTGCTGTTGTTGGTGATGTTGCAGTTGCTGTTAGTGGTAATGCTATTGCTTGGGTTGTTGTTGCTGCTGCTGCTGCTGCTGTTGTTGATGTTGCAGTTACTGTTAGTGATGATGCTATTGCTTGGGCTGTTGTTGCTGCTGCTGTTGTTGTTTTTTGATGCTGCTTTGTTGAAGATTCTGCTGATGCTACTTTTTCAGCTACTGTTGTTGCTGCTGCTGCTGCTGTTGTTGACGTTGCAGTTGCTGTTAGTGGTGATGCTATTGCTTGGGTTGCTGCTGCTGCTGTTGTTGTTGATGTTGCCTTTACTTTTGTTTGGCCATTTTTAGTGTTATATCTCTTGTCGCTGCTGATATTTAAGCCCTTTTTTATATCATTTATTTATGTCTTTTTACTAAATCTATATCAATCTTATCCACAGAAACAATGAAGTAGAAGCTGATCAATCAACCCTGTTTTGTAACATGTGTCGCCGTGAACTTGGCGTATGGAATTTCCGCTCAATAAACTCTTCCAAAGAAGAAGACCAAACCACAAACCAAGACAGATCCATTACGATGTCAACACCAACTCACCGATCACAAGCACAATCTCAATATAGTGATACCAGTAGTTCGTCTAAAGGTAGTGTGGCAGATGATTCTGAATCTATGGATATGGGTGCTCAAGCAGGATCCACGTGTAGCGCTACAGATGAAGAAGATCAGTACAGAGGGTTTGCTGGATGTAAAAGAACAAATACAGGACACAGGCATATGACAAGCCAACGACATGATAATCCAAAGAGTGCAGATATAGAAGAATGTATGGATATTGAAGTCAAATTAAAACTTCATGTGACAGGAGCAGAAGATACTGAGACCAGTTCAGAAAAGAAAAAACAGTTATCTCCATTTGAAAGGCCGACTGCAGATCAGATAATGAAGTCCACAGAAACTCCTATGAACGAAAGTGAATTAATTCCCAAGGAAGGAACGTCAATGTACAAGGACTCTTTGCTTATGAAGCGGTTTGTAACAGGACGAGACAGCCCTCTCCGCACAGCAGAAAGTCTACCCTACAGATCACCTCTTCATCTATCAGTCTCAGATTTGTCCGAAAAGGAACACTGTGAATCACTGTGTGTTGAGGTTGAAGAAGAAAGTCTTACTGATAAGCTACAGTCAGTTGAGTCGGAACTGGAGTATATGGTGGGTGGGTCGGAGACCTCAACGGATAAAGATGATTATGCACCTGATATCAAGAGAATAAGATTAGAGGTAATACAGGATATCCCTATCAGGGCCGCAGTGAGGGAGAGAGAGACGGCTGAGGTGCTATAGCTACCCTACCCCCACCCCCACACACTTATTGTCAGCTTCACTACATTTTGATATCTCAGTACTTTTATGCACACTAGTCTGTTGAATGTTACAATCTAAGTCCATACTCCCCACACCCCATTTTTAGGATGTTCAGCAGTCTGTGCCTGACTTAACTAATACATAATATATTACTGACCCTGCCGAGATGTTAAACATGTTTTCAATATCCTGCAGGACTTGGAGAAAACAAAATTTCACCCAATATCAGAACACCGAAGCTGGTGTCCTTGGGTAACCTGTGGTATCACTGGCAGAGAAAGATTTTCAAGCAATCAAGAGTCTGGTAATGGTTGGAGAATGTTATTGCACACAATTTTACCGGCCTATTGTACAGACAGAATACAGTGCTTTACAGATGTAAGTAGAACCTACTGTATATTATTAAGAGACCAACCTCTGTTTATCAGCCATTTGTCCTAACAGGGTGGTACAGGGGGGTAAATTCATAAATTCACGAATCATGAAATACGATTAAAGAATAACCTTGATACAAGGATAGAGGGTGTAATACAATTTTCATGAATCATGGTCTTCAAAATAAGCAAATCACGCATCACAGGGGGCTGAAATTCATGAACCACAGACTTCATTTTAAGATTTTTTGGATTTCATGATTCACAGTCCAAAAAAATGGGCCAATACACGTCACGCATGAACCCTGTGCCACCCTGTCTAAATCCAAAAAATTGTTGCACTAATTTGTACCTTTCTTAACTAACTTATACCCTTATATAGCAGACTTGGTTACCCTATTCTTGTACCCAGATCCTACCCAATTTATGGAAAACCTAATGAGTAGGATCTGGGTACATGCTGAAGCAGCCCCTAATGTTCCAAGTTTATGTTGCAGGTTCCACCCAAAGAGGCCTGGATACCAGTCAGACGGTTATTAAACGAATGTTCATCAGTACCCAGTAAGAAAAGCACCCCTGAATCTTGAGATATGTGGCTACCCACTTTAGTTCCAGTTATAAATGAACTATTCTTGCACAGTAACTATTTGTTCAGTACCTTCATATGACAGGGTAAGCAGTCTCCCCTTGGACTAGATATCAAATCTACCCTCCAAAATACATCGAGAAGTCTGGGACAATAACTGTATGTTCTAGGTATTCATTACATCACGAGCTGCCATGTTGGTTGATACAAAGCATTCCTCATTAAGGTTTTGTCTTGTTATATCAACCAAGATGGGGATTTTTTGGTCATATGGTGGCAGCCCAAGAAATGGCGGCCATTGCATTTTAATTTCTACAACTACTCCCCTCCAGCATTACCACCCATTTTCAAAAAGTAGGAAATCAGCAGGGTTAGGATTAAGATTAATTAGGAATCTGGGGGGGGGGGAGGGAGTGAAAGAGCACAACTGAAAGTCTTAAGGTCAAATTGACGACACCAGAAAACCTCTCAAAAGGGGCTGTCACTGGCTGTCACTTGACACATCATTGAGTTAGATAGGAAATGAGGCAAACAAGAATCTTAGTAATAGTTATGACATCATTATGCTTAGTATGACCCCTTTCACATGACGTCAAAGCAGCGCAATTTGGAGGGCAAAACAAAAAAAATTTCAATCTCCTGAGAATTGGAATCTATTGTTTTGTCCTCCAAATTGAGCTGCATTCTGACTTGCTGCAAGGGGTCTATTGCAATGAACAAAGTCTGTCCCAGACTTCTCAAGTTGCTACAATGGCAACTTAGTTTGAGGTGGGACTGGGGTACATTTTTACAATTGTTCAGATTTTTAGATAATCTGATTCGAAGGAGATTTGAAGACGTAATAGACGTCATTGACAGATATCTAGTTACTATAGATCCTAGCAGCCACTCTCAACACATGTTAGTTCAATACACCTTATTTGTTGTGGTGCAAAGTTTTCCAATGTGTCAGTCATTCTCTTGATTAGATTCTTTGTTTGAGTTGTATCCATCTTCATGTGCAACCATTAAACAAAGAAATGAAACTCTGGGGAATGACATGAATGACATCTGTAATGGGAAAGCATTGCACTGCAACAAATAAGGTCTATTTGGAGGGCAAAGCTAAAATTTTATTATAGTCCAGTCTGGAAGTAATGTCTGCTAGAAAACTCATGGAAGTGAGGCTAATGGGTTATCATAATGCTATGCAGACCTATGGCCAATGGCTGTCGTAGAGTGGTTTGATGGCAGCCATGTCATAGGGCAGGAACGATGCAATGTTCAATGCATGACAAGAAATTTAATTTCCCAAAGGAAAAATTCCTATTGTTTTGCCCTCTAACATGGCTCCATGAACCAATCTATTGCCATTTTGTTGTCTCTCCTGAAAATCAAAGATTTTTGTTGTTGCTGCTGCTGTTGCTGCTGCTGCTGCTGCTGTTTTTCCTCCAACTTGTGCTGTGTTGGGAATTACTGCAATGGTTCTATTGGCCGTTATAAAATAAAGGGTTACCAAACCAATCTATAAAATGACTAAATATTTTACTAGCATAGTAAGTTATATATTACAGATATGACTTGTCCTATGTCTGGAAATGCTGAAGGAGATTTGAGATTCAAGGCTTTAGATTTCGAGTGCTGTTGAATCTGGATTCTGGGAAAGATCTAGGAAATTTAAATTGTTTAATCAACCAACATATTACGAGTCAAACTCGGATGGAAAACTTTTAAAAATATATGTTGATGCAAGCATCAAAAAAAGATTAAGTAATCCATTTTAAGAGGACTTTTATGGTAATACTATACTTTCAAAACAATTTACCAGCAGTGCACTTTCAAAGATATATATAGCTATTCCAAAAAAGATTGGTGAAAGTTTTGTTGCATGTTACATGTTGTATACAAAGCCTGAAATGCAGTATGGGTGAATTCAATGAATTCAATCAGCGAAAGGTCACAACAGTATGGGATTTTTTCCCAAACACTGTCTGCAGGTTTTTCAAACATATTTTCTTCTGTGCTGACATTATTTACATATGAATATAATACATTTCAAGCTTGGTAAGCAAGAGGCAACATGCAATAAAACCTTCACCAACCTTTTTTGAAAATTAGCTGTAGTTTGTAAAAGATGCTATACAGCTGCGCGGAGATACGATAAGTTTTTCTCTCGGTTGTGTTGACTAAATATTTCTGAATCAAAGAAACTTCTTATCTCCAAGCGGCCTTGTATTCTGTCGATCCAAAGTCAGTCTTTTCAAATTCTTTACTAAACCTCGAGAAACTATTTACTTTTAGATTCACAATTTTTGGCCCTTTTTTATTTATTTGGTCTCAGTGCCAAGCCATTTAGGAGACAGAATTAGCAGAGGACATCAACGCGTTCTTTGAAATAACTTGCTGTTAGTCTTGTTGAGAAAGTTGACTTTCGGGAAGTGAGTCAGAACGTGCGCCGTTTCGTTTAGATCATCATCGGTCAACTTTGCTAAATCTGTCTAGTATGGTTTGTTGAAAACTGTGCTGAAAATCATTTCCTGTTACCGACTAACGTCAGTTTAAGAAAATGGTACAATTTTCAGTGAAGTTGTTATCACAGAATTCCATTTTTCTCTCTTCCTAAGTTATTCTCTCACTGTAAGAAAATAAATCTTATTAAAATAGCGAGGAATTGTAGTCTAAATGCTAAGAATTTTTTTTTAAAAATCTATTGCCAAATGAGGTATTTGATTGGAAGCATGGAATTTTAGGGATCGGGGTGTTCGACCCTCTCCTAGATCTCCCACCTCCCCTTAGCCACCGTGCCGGATAGCACCAACTTAGCTGCCTGTTAAGTCCCACACCTGACCTTATCTATTATTCATAGTCACTTTGACAAAGCAGATCGATACAGAATTATAATAATAATAACTTATTGACTTATATTGCGCGTGTTACATAGGAAGATGCTCACACGCGCAATTTACATTTTCCGGTCATATGAGAGATCTTGTTTACGAGAAGAATGTTTTATCTCCATTCAGTTCTCCGCATACTTATTTCCGAGTGTCGTGTACCTGTATGATCGCCAGCATTGTTATATCACATAAATAAACACCAATTCAACGATAAGACTACTGCTGAATGGACCTACTTATCTAGTGTTTAGTGTCTAGTGTATCGGGGATTAATTTCCAAGGTTTGTTGATATTGCAGACGAGGTAAATTCTATTGCCTCTTTATGAGAATAGGTTAAAGAAAGCGTGAAAAAGAAATGGGAAGGGACTGGAAGAGAAGGAAAAGAAAGGAAAGAAACGAGAAGGGAGTGGAAAGGAAGAGGAGAGTAGAGAAGTAAGAGGCCAACCCCTGCGGAGATTACTACAGTTATGCATTCACCTCAAATAGTCAACAAAGATAAAGGAATTGTGACCCAGAGATAACCCTTGGAACAAAAGAGCTATCGAGTCAAATAAGTTAAAAGGGACTCGAGCTGGGAGAGTTATTTCAAAGTTTCTTCGTTGCGAGCATATTCAACTGCCGCGTACCAAAATGAAGAAATTCCTCGTTATTCTCTTGGTAGTACTGTTAGCTGTGGCTACCCAGTGCAGCCCTGCTAGACCGGTAAGGAACATTAGTCCTCTTTGAAGTATATCGATCTTTTGTCGGTTTCATAGATTAAGAAAAATTGTTTTAATCCTGACACTGTTAGTGGTGTTATAGCTTGCTTCAAGTCGACCTTTCTAAGACTCACGGAGTAACGAACGAAGCAAGTGAAGAAAAAAAGCGAGCGTCGAAGTCGCGGCAGGAGGTCAAACAAGTCGAACCTTCGTCCAGCGCTTGCCGGGTTGGGCTGCAAGAGTGCGTTTTAACTTATACAAAGACAAAGGACTTTGCGAAAGTCTAGCGGTGATATTTTGGTTTACAAAAAACTGCATATACCCAAGTCTTTGTGCAGGACAGTGCGCTACCTTTGAGACCAATTTCCAGGATAGTCGTAATAAAACAACCCATTCAAAATCCCCTTTTGAGTATTTTTTTTTTTTTTTACCTTTATTTCGATAGAAACGTCAAACTCACGTAGACGACTTCCACAACCATTGCTTCCCAAACCGCCATCATTGTGTGAAAGGACACCATCATCTTTGCTGTTCAGGGTACTGTGGTATGATCCATGTAGGCCCTGGAAGCATTAGGTAAGTTAGTTTTAAGGTGGCTCAACCCAGTTTTCAGAGTGCGCGGGTACTTTAATTTAAATGGCTATAACTCCCGTTACAGACTAAAGTTATACATGATTTTTTCTACACATACACACACGAACAAAAGTTTACACTGGTGCTAGTACGGTTGAAATCGGAATTTTCCTAACATCGACATTGCATGTGATGTCCTTGATTTTACACTTCGACAATTATCTCAAAATCCAGACTTAAACTTTGAAAACAATTTATTAGACTTTGTAGACTAAATGTTCGCTGATAATATGGGAAACTTGAATGAAATTCTATGAGGTCGTTTTTGAGTAAAAATAGGAGCAACTATCTTACTAAGAATGAATTTAAAAAGTTGTTTCCGAAAAAACTGCCGCAATATTTTTGGTTCTAATTAACCCCAACACATGTTTCTGTATTTTGCCGGAGTTTTATTGTAATTGCTTATCTTGATCACCGTTGAGACTACCAAGAGTTAAGTAAAACATTTGCGCGTTTATTCCAAAATTGTGACTCTTACGCCGCTGATACTAACTGTTTCTCAAAAAGTAGCATAAATATTCTTTTTTATTTTTCGTAATTAACAATTCAACTCTTAAGGTTTCAAAAAATAAATTTTATAAATGCTATAATTGCGTTCTCTACTCTACGTTGTTGGCTTTGTCAATGCATTGCCACTTGATGCTTGGAAATATGTATGTCTGCATGCTATTCCCATTGGTCATTGATTGATCCCATTGATTTACACGACACAATTCGTGTTGTAAGCGTGGCGTAAGCAGGTTGCATGCGACAGTTGTAAGCAAAAGTCGTACCGCGTAAATCGGCCTTAACGATAATCAGATGCTCCAATAAAAATTTTTAGTAGAAAATTAAGTTATATTCCTAGACCTCCGCCCGATGTTCACATTAAAAACTACAGAAAAAAATATTTGATTATGGCTGATTAATGACCGAACCCAATCTGGCCCTAGCCAGTATAAGGGACCATATACATCATTTATTGAAAGGGGTTATGGGTAAGACACTGGGGGATAGGGGGCGTGAAATCTTAGTGGTCTTACAAAGTGGGATCTTGAAATAATTGATGAGTTGTATATACGGGGGCCTATAAAATGTTGGCAATAAACATGCAGGGGTCCTGGAAAAAATGGGCATAATAATTGCGGGCGCGGGGGGATGAGTGGGGGGAGGGGGGTTACGGCACTCATACTTTTCTGATAAACAATCACCCGACGGTCCACATTTTCTCAAATTATTTCTTAAATAGTGTTTTATTTACAGTTTGCCTGGCTTGTGCACATTATAGACAAACTGAATGTCAATTTTGAATTTCAAAGTGTTTTTTGAATATGGTTTTTTGAATATGTGATAATCTGCAGTCGATCCTATAAGTTCTTTCTCCTTGAAAAATATAGCCTAGAAGCAAGCTAGAAAACCATTACATTGATTAATGACGTTAAGCCTGGTAAATCGCCTGGGAACAAAGTGGTGAAGAAAATATTTATGTTCTATCAGAAAAAACAAAGGAGTAAAAAGACAAACCAGCTTAGTTTCGTTGAAGCAATTTATTTGGAAGAAAGAATGGTCAAATGCAGTTGATCTGCATTCAACATTTTACAAGGAAACGATTCAGTTTTACATCGTCAATGCAACATTTAGTTTATAGAGTCATATTTACTTGCGGGCTCCTCCACAATTCCATTTATCATAGACGCAGTTGCCGCTGCTGTCTCGGACATAACAATCCCTACATGGGGGGTCGATGATGTTAGGTTGGGGCTCTCTCTTACGGACTCCTCCACAATTCCATTTATCATAGACGCAGTTGCCGCTGCTGTCTCGGACATAACAATCCCTACATGGGGGGTCGATGATGTTGGGTTGGGGCTCTCTCTTACGGACTCCTCCACAATTCCATTTATCATAGACGCAGTTGCCGCTGCTGTCTCGGACATAACAATCCCTACATGGGGGGTCGATGATGTTGGGTTGGGGCTCTCTCTTACGGACTCCTCCACAATTCCATTTATCATAGACGCAGTTGCCGCTGCTGTCTCGGACATAACAATCCCTACATGGGGGGTCGATGATGTTGGGTTGGGGCTCTCTCTTACGGGCTCCTCCACAATTCCATTTATCATAGACGCAGTTGCCGCTACTGTCTTGGACGTAACATTCCCTGCAAGGGGCACCAATGATGTTAGGTTGGGGCTCTCTCTTAGGAACTGCTCCTCTGGCATTCACCATACAAATGGCCATCAGTGAGACCACGATGAAAATGGATTCCATCCTTCACAATTGAAATAAATCAACAAAATTAATGTTTTACTTACCAAAATAGAATTTACGCAATTCTTGTCACTAGAATGTACAGTTACAAATGAACATCATGATGTAGGACCGTTTACGACCAAGAAACTGAAGTACTGAAGCATGTTAGGGACTCATCCCATGATCATTGAAGAAGATACAATTCATTTCTCCTTGAGTTGACCAAAAACAATAACTGATAAAGCATAATAAAAGCAGTTTGAACCAACCTTGTAGAAAGATGTAGTAGCGAGTAGAGTTACGTTTGTACGTTGTTTCCTGGAATCTTCTGATTAATACTCCTGGAACAGCTGCGTGTACACTACAATCACCACCAAGGAGCGCCTATCCTTATGTCATACTGATCGAGCTATGATTGGCTAATTTGGTGTCACCCATGTCACGTGGTTTGATCCTTTGTTCTTATCGGATAAGGTAGATGGCATGATTGGATCACGTGTGTGAATCTTTTGTTCTTGGTAGGAGTTTAGGTTATTTTGATTGACATTCCTCATAGAAAATTGGTCATTTCTTGTAAAGAAAGAAATATTTTACAGGATTGTAATTGGTCTCATTAAGCGGACGAAATTAAATCATAGTATTACTTCAGCTGTTCCTATAGAAATCTATTCTTGATATCTGATTTGGAATCTGAATTACATCGAACTCCTCTCAAAATTGCCTCTTGGATTTTGGTCTTTGGGAATAAAAGTATATTCAGATTGCTATTCGTAGCTGTTCTGAGCTGCAGTTCTTTTTTCTTCTTAGTTTCCTATTGTTTTGATCATGGTGCAACCACAATTCCAGTCAGCATCCTCCTCTTCGTATTGACAGAGCAGAAAGACCGTTCTTGGCCTCGATATTTTTACGCTCAGTATCTTGTAAACACGCTCTTTTTGGGCCAAAGAACAAAATATCAAATGCGACCAAAATTTAGTGCATGCGGTTTCTAGAGATAAAGTGCCTTGTACTTTGGGAGAAGTGATATTTTGATCAGCAGAAAAACTCACAATTTCGAACTAGCTTTCATCTAGTTCGACAGGAATTTGTCAAACGTTTGGAGCAACAGTGTCAAAAATGAAACTCTTATAGTGTTGCAGTATCACTGCCACTTAAATAAAAAAAAATCGTGAAAGTAGCAGCCTTGTCGTTTTTCTGCTCTGCCTTTCGTATTCGTTGTCCTTTTCGATTATATTGTAGTGCCAACAAAAGAAGGATATGAGAGGGATCAGTTTGGTGGCAGTGGGATCAAGACGTGATTAAGAATGTGTTATATCCAATAATGCGTTAGAGTTCTTCCTAATACAAAAATTAGCTATTATAGGATAGTATAATGATATAGTATAGCCAGATGCTGTACAATGGACAAACTAAATCAATGAATTGTTGAAATGATCTATCTTCTTCTGCAGTGGCAAAGAGCTAGGAGTAGGGCTTGAAAAGATAGTGGAATTAACGCCCAACTGCTAGTCCCTAACTACTCATATAATGAATAAACATATGAAAGACTGATATGCAGTGGGGAATTTCAAAACATTGGTATTGTTCAACTCACACATTCTTTACATTACGGTTGACTTTTGCAAATCATTAGCAACAGTCAACTGTAATGTAAAGAATGTGCAAGTTAAATAATACCAATCCCACGGACTTTTAATGGTGTATTTGAATAGATGTCTTATAAACGAGGCTAAGCCTGTGCAAATGAGTCTGTGTTCTTCAAAAACAGCGGTTTCCGCCGAATGTGAAACTGAAGTATTTGTTCATTGCCGTAATAACGTTAACCTTTGTATAGGTAAAACAAGTACGTAAAATCTTTAGAAAACAGGTGATAATCAAGAGAACTGGATGTATGTAACACTGCATGGGATATTACAACCCATGGTTCAGTTCCTTGGTGAATCGAAAATATATGATCAAAAATATCACGGAATAATTCACGCTAGAGTGCAAACAATATATCCGTGAAACATTAGTTATACTAAATAGTGCAATTTTGTGCAAATTCTATTGTTTTCTATTGTTTAATTAGCACTATTTTGTGCTATTCAGTAATTTGTATTTCACGGATATGAAAGACTGATATAAAAGACTGATATAAAAGACTGATATAAAAGACTGATATGCAGCGAGGAATTTGTTCATTGCCGGAATAACCTTTGTGTTGCTTATAAGAAATATCGCTGTATTCAATAAATATCAGTCCTAAAAGACTATGAAGAATGACCTTTGATGTCTGCTTAAAAGAGGTATCCCTGTATTCAAATATCAGGCCCTGAATACCCAAGCACCAGAGTGTTCTGCGGTCATTTTGTCTTCATTCTCGTTTATCATTCCGCATCATCGTTCTCTTTCAGCGCAATAAATCAGATGACACACGGCAGATGTATGGCTCGGACACACTCAGACAAAGATCACCACCCTAAGAAGAAGCATCAGACGGCTCTAGAAGCAATCAGCGGCTGATGGACGAAATTATGCGGACGATAAATGGACGATAACCGAGGGTGTCAAAACCGACCGGAAACCGGACAAGACGAATCCAAACCACATTATATATTCTCAAATTCATTGATTTAAGATCTATTGTTATAGCTTTTATAGGTTTTCTGCATGCAGGTTAAGTTTTATTAACTATTATTCGCATACTTGTTCTTTTTATATATTTTAACGCTAATAAATGTGAAGCTTTATCATTATTGCAAAGAGAAACACCCATGAATACAGTCTGCGTCTGCATGTGAAATTCCCTAGCGACGCAAGCACAAGCACAAACGCAGTGATCCTTCACATGCGTCCCAATTTTGTCCGTAAAAAAAAAAAAAAAATTCGTTTCCATTTGCGCTTAGGTTTACTTCGCTAGTGGAAATATACAAGCGCACAAGTACATTAATCAAATGCGGAACGTTTTCTTGAACGCATCTTTGTACTTAATGCTTATTCTTCGCAAGGCTGAAAATTTATTAACTTGCGAATGTATTTTAAAGCTGAAAAAGGATAATTCAATACTCGTTTTTACAGTTGCTTTCAGTGACCACTTATAGGTCCAAAAGTTGCCTCGCATGATATAAACTATAGATTTGCTATGCACACTAGTCCAGCCTCGACTTGGAACTATTATTCTGAGCTGAAGAAAAGGAACATTGCCTTTTTCAGCCGGCGCTATTTTTTTATTTTTGCCATTAAATATATCATTTCACTTTTATTATTGGTTAAGTAAAATAAAAAACTAATAATATCCTTCAGCATTGAACAATGAGTGCTTGTCATTATTGCTAATTTTAGGTATGAGGTTTAGAAATCCTATTTTTCTTGCCCCCCCCCCCCCCCCCCCCCCCCGAAACACAATACATTTAAGGAGGCTCCCTAGAGTTTACAGGTATTTAGAGCTATAAGAGAAATCCTTTATAGCAAAAGCATATCTGCATATCGATGCCTGATAGACCAACCATATTAAAGATTATGAGTTTAGGATTTGTTTGTGGTAGTAATGATCACGTACAATGTTACCATAGCAACGCTGCATCTGTCGTAAAAAGGCCTATTTTTAACATTAAAAAAATAATAACTCGAATTTTCCACGGTCAATATTCTTCTAAATACATAATATAAAACCCAGTTGGGTTTTTTATAATATAACTGCGGCTTAAAAAAATCTTGACATCAGAACGTGAGATATTGAGAAATTTCGATTTTCTGGATTTAAAAAAAATCTGATGTCAGGATTTCAGTAGCATTTTGTCAGTTGCCTTTTTACAACATTGTGAAAAAACTGTATACGTTTGAGAACATTTCACCATGTACTTTTGAGTTAATTTCATTTTGAAAATTAACGTACGCAAAATAAAAATTCTTCAAGTTTAGTAGTTGCGCATGCGCAAGCATGCTCATTGCATTCTGAATAAATGAACTGTTTTGAACGTGCAAGTTTGTCAAAGTCGTATAAAAATCACTAAACTCAAGGGTAGATTTCACGGACCTTTATTTGCTGCTGCTTCTGTTGCTACTGGTTTGAAATGATTGATAATTCTGGACCAGATGCGAGTAGTTTTTGTGACTCTTGGTGCTTTGCCTCTGGACGTCGACGGAGGAAGAGTAAACTCTAGGGAGCCTCCTTAATTAAAGAAAACTATATAATTTCAGTTAATTTTGCAGCATATGGGGGGGGGGGGGGGGGGGATACGAAACAAATCAGTATAGAGGTGAATAATGAACTCAAGATATGGAATTCAATGTTGACAAAGCTATTTACAAAATCGATAATGAAAAGTTAAAAGGAACCGCGGCACAAGAAGCTAATGCAAGAATAAAAATGAATTGTTTTGATCCACTAAAAATGAACCAAGCAAAACTAAATAAAATGGGAATTGATACAAATAAATGGGTTCGGGATTAACAGTGGCTCATCTTCCACTGGATTCCAATTGGAATTTAGAAGTTAATTTTCGCGGAGGGCCCGGGAGGAAATCACAGCACAGGAGAGAACCATGCAACAAACAACATTACTCACATACGACAGATAGCCCGACGGGGCTCAATAATGACAAACGTGCACAAACAAATCACACACATGCGCTGCTGCACTATCAGTAGGTGAATATCATGGTACATGACCTTGGGTTTCTGTCTTTACAAGAATGCAGAAAATAAAACACGAGTAGTGAACTTGGACATTGTACATGATTCATAGGGCATTTCTATACGTTGTAAGATAACCTTTTGTATATTTTAAAAATTGTATATATAAATATCAGATAAGATAAAGATTGTTTGGAATAACGATGCATTTATATGTGACATCAAAAAAATAGATATAGAAATAGAACAAAAATCGAAAAGGAAAAGGATAATAAATGGAAAGAAGTAAAGTTTCCTAAGCCATAGACTTATGCTATGGACTTAAGCGCGCAATGTTGCAGGCAACCAATGTTGCGAGCCATGTTACACGACGCAATTTGTTGCGCGCAATGTTGCACTGTGTGTCGCGACTTTATCATCAAAGCGTTCGATGCCAGCTCCAAAAAAGAGAGAAGCAAGAGGAAGGAGGAAGATAAGGGAGGAAAAAGATAAAGAGAATTAATGCGTTGACTATGAAAAGCAAAATGCGGCGCAAGTGAAAAATCCGAATAATGCACAAGAATGCAAAATGCAACCTCTTCGGTCCGTATACGTGCGCATTTGGTGGCGTCAATCCTCTAATAGGTAAGACAAATAGGAAGGCTGTTTGAAGGAGGGAGAATTGAAAATTTAGGGAGACTAGAGAACAGAAACAGTAGAAGAATTCCTGCATACTTTTCGTGCCTAGATCATCGATAACCATTTAACCTCATCTCTTTGTTTACTGGACATTTTGCCAAACAGATAACACAAACATCTGCACTCATCCAGAGCACCACATACCACACGTACAGGTTTGTATTTAGTAGGGATGATTTGGAAGTATTTCTCAGTTGGGGAGAACACAATACACTGGAACTATGAAGGGACTTCTTATCCTTTTCTTTGCTGCGTGTCTGTTCGTCGTCGATTCTGCTTATCTGAAGCAGGTATGTTGAATTTTGTGAACTTATTTTGTGCCAGATTATAATCGCTTGAATCTTTATAAAGATTTTAATTTCTAGTGAGAATGAATCGTCCGTTAAGGCGCGGAGAGACAGTGCAACATTGCGCGCAATATCGCAGGCAATGAACTTATTTTGTGCTAGATTATGGACTAATTGCTTTAATCTACAACAAGATCTTAATTTCTACCTCTACCTCTATTAAGAATGAATCGTCGCTAAAGGCGCAGACACACGGTGCAACATTGCGCGCAATATCAAAAGCAATGTTGCTGAAGTAGGATGGATTTCTACTTCAGCAACATTGAAGCAGCAACATATGCATTGCGCGCAATGTTGCAACGTGTGTCTGCGCCTTAACACTGTTCATCTTCATACAATAACTTTGTTTAATATTGATTAGGAAATTCCTTGAAATTACGTCTTTCGAAATTTTATGAATATGCATGAAAGTGCATCTTTAGGGACGTTAAGGGGCAAAACTCATCCAAACAAATTGGTTAGCGAAAACGCTTTTTTTAGCTAAAAGTTCGTGTCCATTCGCTTTCAATTTTTGACATGATCATATTCATATATCTTCATATTTGGTACTGGTTAAGTATTTTGATCGTTCTCTAAGTATGAGTGAGAAGGGATTGGAAAAAGGGAGAAACTAGAAAACTTATCCATGCAAAAAAATAATAAACTGTGGACCATAAACACTACATTCAAAGCGGTAAAACGCGAGTGCGGACTCTAATGGAACCATATTTCCGTTACTATAAATAAATTCAGTAAAATTCTTATCACTTTTTCTGAGATATTCCCTCTATTTGTGAATGTTCTTACCTTTTTCAAGAAACGGTCAGCCCATGAAGACGAGCACCACGACCATCGAATCGACCACCGACCAGACCACAAGACAAGAGGATGCCTTCCGATAACCCATCCGTGTAAGAAAGGAAGACATGATCTCTGCTGCTCTGGATGGTGTGGTATGGCACATTCTGGTGATGGAAACCCTTGGTAAGAGTTGATTTCTTTATAAATGAATAAATCTATTTTCTTCCTTTTTCCTTCCATCCCTCCCATCCCTCCCACAGATCTAGGATTTTGAGTAGAGGGGTAACACAATCAAGAAACGCACCTATTGCTATACTAATAAACTAATTCCAAGCTAGAAAGAGGGGTCATGAGCACCCTGTGACCACCCCTTAAATCCACCACTGCTCCCTCACAAGTATCAAGTCTTCCTCCCACCCTTCCTTCCTTCCTTCATTCAGTTATCTTGTTCTTTCTTCCAGTGGTTTATATATTTATTTAGCCATTCCTTTACCAACTTTTCATTCATTCAAATTCATTTACTTGTTCATACATTCATTTTTCATCTTTTTTTCATTTACTCACTCATCTATTTTCCATTCATTCATTCATTTATTTTTTCATTCATTCTTCATCTATTCTTCATTTCATTCTCATCTATTTTCCATTCAACCATTCATTCACTCTTCATTTATTGACTCATCTATTTTCCATTCAACCATTCATTCACTATTCATTTATTGACTCATCTATTTTCTATTCATTCATTTGTCATTCACTCCAGGTCATTCATTTATCAAATATTCTTCTTCCAGGATGGCAAATCAAATGAAGTATGGCACATGCCTGGGGAAAAGACATGATCCTCACCATGACAGCAACAAAAAGACAAGTGCTTTGGATGCAATTTTTGGATGAGTTCCCCCTTTCTCCAAAAGAGAAAACTGTCCATGCAGAACAGGCTTTCAAAATTAGTTTTCTTGTTTCTTCATTAAAATATGGTGTTGGGTCTAAAATTTCAGAAACAAATTCTGAATAAATAAAGTCAATAAATTGTTTCCTTTAAGATTAATAGAATTTATTTTATTCGACTTGTATAGAGACCGTGTTCAAGAAACCATTCATAATTTCTTTGCTGGAGGAGGAAAGGGGGGCTATGTGGAATTTGAAGGGGGCAGCAACTTTTTTCAACCAAAATTTAGGATAAACTAACATTATATTTTTGAAACAATTAATATTCTAAGACAGCACAAATAAATAACTAAATAAGTTTTTAGGTAAGTTACTAAACACCCGTAAGTTTTTGCATAATATCAAAAAGTATCAAGACCTCTTCAGTGTTGTCCTAGGGCATTGGCAGATTGCTCTTAAAGCTTTATATTGATATTTTATTTTATCAAGCTCAACCTCGTCCTCATAGTGTTGTTGCAACTGAGTATGAGCCAACATGGCCTTTATTCTCTCTGTTCTCTTGGAAACGGATTGAAAACAGACAATAGCGCTCTAGTATTATCGGTATGAATTACTTACCTAAGGCACCAAAGGACAATAAATTAAGAGAATTTCGTCTAATGTCTTGCACGAAGGAAGTTCCTTATTCTTTTCTTCATCCTTTCAGTAAAAATTTTGAACTCGAGCAAGAATGGCGCGAAATGCTGAGACTGCGGTACTCAATGGTCAGCAACAACACAGGCAACCCAAATCTCGGTTCCCAATCCTTACTTTCGAAGCTGCTTTCTTTTCGATTCCTTTCTTAGCTATTCCTTTCTTTTTCTCTTCCTTTCCTTTTCCTTCCCTTCCCTTTCCTTCCCTCCCCTTCACTTCCCTTCCCTTTCCATTCACTTCCATTTCTATTTCTTTCCCTTTCTTCCTTTCCCTTGTTTTCCTTTCTTCTCCTTTTATTCTATCATTTCCTTCTCATTTTTTCCTTCATCGCAACATTTTGTTTTTCGTCCATTCGTTTCTTTCCTTTCCTTTTCACTTTCCATTCCTTTCATTCTCTCGTCCCCTTGACGTCATATTCGGACCTTGATGTCTTGGTCATGTAATCGAGGCCTCTACGTGTCCTTTAATTCCAAGATGGTGGACGAACCTTGATACCAAGCACTAAAATATTCATTGAGTTTCTATGGAAAATCCTCTTCATGTCCTCAACACCGCCATTTATCATTTATCTAATCCTTCATGTGGACTTCGTCTGTAGTCAGTCTTTTCATTTTTAGTGTCGTCGGACCTCCTTCGAAGAATGACTCAACGCAAAACACAGTGACAGTTAGAAAAAGAACAGCAAGAAAAAAGAATAAGTCGGGGAATAAGTCCACTTCAAACCAAAACAAAATGGTGCCTAAAGCTTCGGTTGTGATAGATTCTGGAGACGACTTGAACACAAAATCTGAGCTTCCAGAGATAGAAATTCTTAACTCAGACGAGGAACCTTTTGGTCGAATTTTATTACGATCCCACAAAGAGCCTGAAGTTAGTATTGTGAATGGACAATGCTTGCATGATGATGAACACGATTTAGAACCGTTATTACCGGAGCAAAATCAACGAGAAGGAAGCGATGTTTTAAGAGACGATAGTGATAAAACTCTGGGAGATGAAGAGGGTTCTTTTTCCATAGCTTTACAAGTTTTCTTTCCTTTTCTAATCGCGGGATTTGGTACGGTGGCTGCTGGATTACTTCTTGATGTTGTTCAAGTGAGTTCTTAATTCAATCCTGTTATTTTTCACACATACAGCCTAAAAATGTTCTATGATAATAATGCTTTATTCATTTTTAACAATAAATCTATGAAGATAAACGAACCATGAATGAAAATGTACCATTTAAAGTTATCAATTCAGTAAGGGGAATAGACAGATGATATTAAGATAATGGATAAGCTTAATTATTATACGAATTTCCTTTTAGGAGTAAGGTCGCTGATATAGCTTGCTAATAGTGGTTGCTATGCACCTTAGTATCAAGTTAGGTATTTAATGTTTTTCTTTAAGGGAAATGACCTCAAACCTTCCTGTTTACCAAGATAAAATGCTTTTTCATTTTAATTAAGGTCGTAGTTTACTTTGTTAACAGCTAAAAAAAATTAAGCTTACTTTGATTAAGGAGAAAACCAAGGGGATTTGGTTGGAAGTCAAAAACTCCATATTTGCACAAGAATATACTATACAAACAAAACATTTCCTTTTTTCGTCATTAGTGTTTAAGTAACTTAGAATATCAAGGAAATTACAAAGTCATTTATGATTGTATGTACACTGCATATGTCAACAGTGTCTAGCAGTGTTGTAGCGAGGGGGGCGGTCACCCTCCCTAAGATTTTCAGATGGAAACATTTTTTCTTTGATGTATGATGTCAATGCTATGGAAGAGGATGCCATTAATTATGAATGACAAAAGAATGACATTTGGGATGCTAATTCTGCATCTGAGTATACAAACATTATTCTCCATTATCATGAAGATGTGTTACTTACTTTTTTGAATATCAGTTCACAAGATCTTTTCAGGATGTTGAATCACAAATGTATAATTGATTTGTGATTCATCTCCATCAGTCCATTTATTTATCATTTATTCATCCATTTATCTATTTATCAACCTAGCTATAAGTCAATTCATTAATCTATTAAGCCATTCATTTGTCTATTTGCCCATCTATCCATTCATTCAATTATCCCTCTATTCATTTATCCATCCATTTGTCCATCCATCCATTCTTAAAACATCCATCAATCTATCTATCCATCAGGGCTCAACACTAACATACATCTACTAGTCTCAGACTAGTGAAGGTTTGCTGTGGACAAGTGGGAAAAAGACCTTTGGACTAGTGATTATCCACAGTGACTAGCCCAAGTACTAGTACCTTGTACCTTAAAATATTTATTCATCCAGGCAATTTTTGTGTTAATATTGATTAAGAATATTTTGACCATTCTATCTCTTTAGCACTGGAAAGTTTATCAAGAAATTTCTGAAATATTTATTCTGGTTCCTGCTTTGCTGGGACTCAAAGGGAATTTAGAAATGACACTCGCCTCAAGGTTGTCAACAGCTGTAAGTTTAGATTATTATATTATACATAAGATTATTAGTATGAAGGGTCTGATTGGTCAAGAACTGTGCTGTATCAGATGAGTGAACAGAATATGGTGTTGACGCCACCCATGTTCTGTCTATGTTCAGATTATTGTATCCCTTAGATAGTATGAGTGCTCTGATTGGTCAAGAACTATGCTGTATTAATGAACAGAGCATGGTGTTGATGGGGTCCATGCACAGCCTGTTAATTGTAATACTTATTGTAACATAAATAATCTTTTTTTGAATTAGTAAATATCACTATAATTGTGTCCCTTGAAACAAAAGCAAGGTTGTAACCCTGAGCAACAGAATTAGAAACTCAAGTATTTGAAGCTGAGATTTGCTATGAAATCCCCTAGCCCAGATTTATAGCATTGAGATATGCTAGTTTCTATTGTTCAAATAAAAACTGAGTTATTATCTTGCTTTTGTGTTTTTAGGCCAATGTTGGACATATGGACACTAAAAAAGAACTATGGAAATTAATAGGAGGAAACCTCACCCTGTTACAGGTACGGCATTAATAAAAGACATCTTTGTGGGTGTTATGTACGTGTAAGCCTACATACAGTTTTTGTTGACCCAACAAATGCTACACATGGGAAACATTAGTGGTGTGCTCTGCCTCTCAACAATGTGACTGCCTCTCAACAATGTGACCTGGGTTCGGTTCCTGAGTTCAGTGTCATGTGAGTAGAGTTGCTTGTTGGTTCTCTCCTGTGCCTTAAGGGTTTTTCTCCAGTTTTCCTCCCTCAGTAAAAATCAACTAATAAATTCCAATCCAATCTGCTGTCTAAAGCTTAAACATGGGCCTCTACCTCTGGAGACTGAGAAATCACACCCTGCAATGAGCATAACATAAATTTACATTTTCACATGGTCACTACTAATTTGTTTCTGACTCATTCTTCAGATGCAAGCAACTGTTGTTGGAGCTTTAGCATCAGTAGCTGCAGTACTCATGGGATGGATACTAGATGGTCATTTTGACATTAACCATGCATTTTTACTGTGTGCTAGTGGTCTAGTGACGGCAACATCAGCTAGTTTTGTACTTGGATCAGTCATGGTTGCCGTGGTGATGTGTTCGATCAAGTGCAATATAAACCCTGATAATGTAGCCACACCTATTGCGGCAAGTCTTGGAGATTTAACAACTCTTGCTCTACTGTCTGGAATTAGTAGATTTTTGTATAATAAGATAGGTAAGAATAAAGGTACTTTATAACTTGATTTATTTACACATCAAACTATCATGTTATCAGTTATGAGGAGCATGGGTCATATGCTCTGCTAATACGTCATCTCTCACCAATGTGACCCAAGTTGGAGTGCCGCCAGGCTAGAAGTTAATTTCTTTCAGAGGGAGTAGAAACTGGAGAACCTAAAGAAATGCCCCTTGAACACAGGAGAGAACCAACAAACAACTCTACTTGTAGTGGCCTATTTCTGGTCGAGCGTGTGATGAGCTTGTGAAGAGCATGTGATGATCACATGTGCATGTTAGTCATTTTACTGACCTTCAGGACACAGACTAGAGTCACAGTTTTTTGGAAATTCTTTCACAAAGTCCACATTGTTTTGGGTTTGTGAAGATTCACTGAAATTACCTTCCCAGTAATCAGCTCTTAGTTCTTATTTTTAGTTCATGAAATTGTGGATTATAATTACAATTATAATAATTACATTTGTAGAGCGCAGTTTATCATAATTCATGGATTCATGTGGAATTATATATAGTGTATGCCATAATTTGCATGAGAATTGGAATTGGAATAAATCATCAACTCAGTGAAAATTGGTCTAAAACTGTCAACATCTAGTTTATTGGAAACTACACTACTCACACTCGACAACAAGCCTAGCAGGGCTCAATCCTGGGTCACATTGGTGCGAGCACTCTAAACCATGCACATACAGTCATGTTAATACATAGGCACAATATTTTCACTTGAAATGTTTAATAATTAACAAATAGAAAATGTTTGCCATGTTTACATAGCCTGATATAAACACGTACGAGGGAAGTTTGGGAGAAGTCGAGAGCTGTTGTGTAAAACCAAGCCACAGGCAAGGTTTACACAGAGCACAAGACTTCTCCCAAACCTTCCCGAGTGTTCATATCAGGCTATGTAAACACGGCATAACATTTTCTATTTGTTTTATAAAATATTGAAATTGCTGTGTTTACATAGCCTCATGTAAACACAGCTATCAGCCAATCAGAGCGCACATTATATCTGAACTATTTTATATTTTATATTTTTATTTGTGTGTTACAGGGACAGAGCACCACTGGATAGCACCTGTTATCTGTGCATTCTTCTTCTTAATCCTTCCCTTGTGGTTTTATATTTGTCATAAGAACCACTTCACTCATGGTGTACTGTACTCTGGCTGGACTCCTGTGTTAAGTGCTATGGTCATCAGCAGGTATTTTGTATTTCACTAGCAGTTCCTTTCTATCTCTCAGTCACAGTTTGGTGTACACTTTAGTTAATTTGGCAAAGTAAGGATATTAAGTGGTACAGGTGACGCAGCAGTGAGAGCGCTCACCTCTCACCAAGGTGACCTGGGTTTGATTCCTGGACTTGGTGTTGTATGTGAGTAGAGTAGAGTTGTTTGTTGGTTCTCTCCTGCCACAAAAATCAACTTCTGAATTCTGATTAGGATTCAGTGTATGACTTAAGTACCTAGTCTACTAACCCAGGGGGGGGGGGGTCATCCTTCACTCCTCACAGCTCCTTCCCACAGGGATATTGGACCAGCTACTAATCCTTGCTCTGCCAACTTAACCAAAGTTAACACCAAGCAATACAGAGACTGCTCGTGGTCTGTATATATTCCAAGGCCATGATAATTGGCAGATTAAAACTTCAAAAAATAATTATATTATTAATAATTAATAACATAATGATTTCCCTTTAAGTTCTGGTGGTCTGGTACTTGACTATGCTGTATCAAGCTATCACGGCATTGCTGTCTTCAGCCCTGTTGTCAATGGTAAGAGACCTTACCTCATACTTACAGTTACCAACAGTTTCTTACTTACAGTTTTTCGTTTAATGTTACCATTACTAGTAATGTTGATTTCACTGAAATGTACATCTTGATGAACTTTAATCTAAAGACTGAAGGCTGCTGTATATTTGAGATCAGCCCAACTATGGAAATCTTGTCAATAGCCAATAAAAAATGTTTGCTTTGAGACACCTTAACTCTATTGAAATCTTGAACCTTGTATTTTCACAGGGGTCGGAGGTAACTTGGTGGCTGTACAAGCCAGTAGGTTGTCGACGTTTCTTCACCTGAGAGGCCGTCCAGGAAAGATGCCAAAGGGAGTCAAATTCAAAGGTTGCATTGACACATTTTTTGGAGCAGGTAGAGTTAGTGTTTATAGAAAAATTAATAATTAATTGATAATAGTCAAAACAAATCAACTAGACAAAGCATAAGTGGGAAACCTATACACCCTATGCATAAAGAGTAAAGACTGGGAACGAGCACCATGAATCATCAATGATTTCAAAAATATATTTTGATTACAAGAAAGAGCATGTCTAAATTAGTAATTTGGTAGAGTTCTGTTGTTATATATTAAATCACTGCAGAGTTATAAGCATTTGAAATGTGCCAAAAACATGAAAACGAGGCTGGTCAGGCCTTGGTTGTTGTTTCCATACAAATCTTTCTAATTTCAAACAGCTGTAGCTTTTTATCATTTAATGTTAGTAAGCTGAAATAAGCTGAGATTACTAAAATCGATATACTCTTTACAATGAAAGCAATGGTTTTTTCAATAACTGATGAACTAAGGTATTTCCATGGCTATGCCCTTATGCATAGGGTGTATGGCACTGTATTTATTGCAATGTATACATTGTGGCCATTCCAAAGTGTTCTTCTTGGGAATCGAGGGAGGTGTAGTGCATGGTAGTGCACCCACCTCTCACCTCCAGGGTCCTGGATCCCTGGAGTTAGCATCACATGTGTTTATTCCCATGAGATCAAAAATCTTTGTTTGGAACGTAGTGAAACACTTCAAAGTGAGGGCAAGGGGACCCAAGGATTAAAAAACCTATTGTTTCAACCAGTATGGCCACCGCATGATTAAAGAAATTCATGGTGTTTTTGATGAGTTCTCCAGTTTTCCTTCCTCGGCAAAATCCAACACATTAAACTCCAATTCAATCAGTGATAGATGTAACCTGACTAAGAACAGCCCAGAGGTGTTTGACAGGGTCAATAAAAGTGAAGGCCATTACAAATGATATTTTCATCATTTATCATTTCTACTTTGCTCTGTAGGCATACATTCCAGGACAGCCCGTGTTCTTCTCTTCCTGGTCATTCCTGGTCATCTCATATTTTTATACACAATCAAGATGATGCAGGGTGGACACACATCTTTTACTGCAATCTTTACTTCTGTATATTTAGTAGTAGGAGTCCTACAGGTAAGATTGCTATATTGCTGCCAGGCTACTTGCCATTGAAATTTTTCTCACACTCTTATGACAACACTTTACTATTACTATTGTTGCTGCTGCTTCTATTGCTACTTCTGCTACTACTGCTGCTACTACTACTGCTTCTGCTAATGCTGTTACTGCTTCTGCTGCTGCTACTACTGTTGCTTCTGCTAATGCTGTTACTGCTGCTTCTGCTAATACTGTTACTACTGCTACTGCTGTTGCTGTTGCTTCTGCTAATGCTGTTACTGCTTCTGCTGCTGCTTCTGCTGTTACTGCTGCTTCTGCTACTGCTGTTACTACTGCTGTTACTACTTCTGCTACTGTTGCTTCTGCTAATGCTGTTACTACTTCTGCTGATGTTGCTTCTGCTAATGCTGTTACTGCTGCTACTGCTGTTACTGCTGCTGCTGCTTCTGCTGTTACTTCTGCTTCTACTACTTCTACCACTGAAACTATCACCATTTCTATTAGAGTGAAATCCCTAAACCCTTGAAATAGATTTTAGACTAATACACATTAGTAGACCCTAATCCCATTGTTTTCTTTTGTGTCTATCTGACTATATTACACCTTGTTGTTATTGTTGTTATTGTGCTAATAATAGTATTCCTTTTATATAGGTGTCAATTCTTCTCCTGTCAGCCAACTGGATGATCCACTGGATCTGGAGACATGGCAAAGACCCTGATAATTACTCCATCCCATATTTAACAGCCATAGGAGATTTATTAGGAACAGGCCTTCTAGCCGTTGCTTTCCACATACTGTGGTTGGTTGGGGACAGAGACAGTGATGTGGGGGATTAATACTAAAATAAGTATCTAAACTGATATTTTTAATGCATGCACTCTAATTAAATTATAACTATATGGCCCCCTTGCAGCATGTCCAAATGCAGCTCAATTTGGAGAACAAAACATTAGGTTACAATTCTCAGGAGATTGAAATTCTTTTGTTTTGTCCTCCAAATTGAGCTGCTTTGACGTCACGTGAAAGGGGTCTATTAAGCGAATCCAAGTAATAGACAAAAAATGTCCATGTACCATGACAACAGACCTTTTCTGAGTTTGCTAAACAGTCTACTTGGATACAAACACAAAACCATTATATATATAGCGATACTTCATGTGATGCAAGCCTTTGTCATTCATGTGCCAACCAGAGATGGATTGTCTGGTAAAACAAAGCAACTTGAGAAGAGCTTTTGTGAAAATAGTTGGAATATTAACATCACAATGCTATTGTTAGTAAACATGAAGTATCACTATAAACCCCTTGCATGTGACGTCAAAGCAGCTCAATTCGGAGGACAAAACAAAAGAATTTCAATCTCCTGAGAATTGGAACCTATTGTTTTGTCCTCCAAATTGAACTGCATTCTGACGTGCCGCAAAGGACCTTGACTGCCTATTTTCATTCCAAAATCATTTGCCCATTTATTACTGGATATAAATTTATATTTTGACCCTATTTGGGAGTATTTTAAAATTCTATACAAAGAACGAGTTAAGAAATAAACGTATTTATCATTTAGATGCTTTGTTATCTTGAGGCTTGTTGAAAATTGTGGTGTCAAACACACTTACAATAACATTCGTCAGAGAATCACTTTGTGAAGTAGTTTGTGCCGCCCCGTCCAACCCCAGTTTTTCATGGCTTGCTACAATCCTGCTTTTTCCTTTTGTTTTTCATCTGAATTTTTGCTTTTCTTTTCTTTTCTTTTATCCTGTTTCTAATCCTTGAATCCTTCTTTTATTAGTTTTTCATTCTTACTTTTGTTCCTTTTAAACGACTTCCTGGACAAGTAGTTTTTCTTTGTGAATGTCTTCCTGGACAAGACGTTCTTGGCAGATACTTTCCTCCTTATCATGAGTATCTTTGATTTCTATCTTTTCTTCATTTCTCGTGTCTTCCTGGACAAGACGTTTATCTTGGTGAATGTCTTCCTCTGTTTCATCAGTATCTTGGATCTTTTTCTTGTCTCCATTTGTCGTGTCTTCCTGGACAAGATGCCTATCTTGGTGAATGTCTTCCTCTGTTTCATCAGTATCTTGGATCTTTTTCTTGTCTCCATTTGTCGTGTCTTCCTGGACAAGACGTTTATCTTGGTGAATGTCTTCCTCTGTTTCATCAGTATCTTGGATCTTTTTCTTGTCTCCATTTGTCGTGTCTTCCTGGACAAGACGTTTATCTTGGTGAATGTCTTCCTCTGTTTCATCAGTATCTTGGATCTTTTTCTTGTCTCCATTTCTCGTGTCTTCCTGGACAAGACGTTTATCTTGGTGAATGTCTTCCTCTGTTTCATCAGTATCTTGGATCTTTTTCTTGTCTCTATTTGTCGTGTCTTCCTGGACAAGATGTCTATCTTGGTGAATGTCTTCCTCTGTTTCATCAGTATCTTGGATCTTTTTCTTGTCTCCATTTGTCGTGTCTTCATGGACAAGATGTCTATCTTGCCCAATGCTTTCCTCTTTACTATCAGTATCTGTTTTCTCTGTCTTGATCCCATTCCTTGCGTCTTCCCCAGAAAGACGTTCTTGGCGAATGTCTTCCTTTTCTTCTTCGTTTTCATCCTCTACCTCGACTCCATTCCTTGTTTCTTCCTTGACTAAATGTTCCTCTTTGTCGTGGATGTCTTCCTCGATCATTCTACCATTCTCTTTTATGTCGTTACCTTTCTTTGCCTCTTTTTCTTCCTTGACTTCATCGTCCTCGTTACTGTCGTTCTTACCATCTATTCCGTCTACCTTGACTATTGGATTTCCACAGAATTTCTTCAAAATCCCCCATTCTTCTTCTTGTATTCCTGACATCGTAAGTGACAAAACATCGATCATCAACAAAATTAGGAGAAAGGCAGGGGTCGCTGCGTAGGTATAGGATGTTTAGCTGGTTGTTTAGCCTACATACAAAGCTGCATATGATCATGATGCCCAAGGCCCGCATTTAAGAGGGGTACCCATAAATTTGACATATCGTCATAGACACTTAGCGTAAACGTGCCGGCTATTGGCTACACTCGTTTCCAACGCGGGAATCGTTAAAATTTAATTTTCATCGCGAGAAATAAAGTAGGTTTTAATGGATATCAATCAAAGCGTTTGCAAGACTTCCATGGTCACGTGACCTTGGGTACTTCGTTTTAGACATTGTCATGGAAACACGTTGAATGAAGGCTTGAGGTGTGTCTGCAGGATGCTGCACCTGTCTGCAAAGGGTTTTGATGACTTGTTGTCTAGAGACTTACCTTGAAGATGGTAAAAAATCTGGGCGAAATCCAGTACCATCGCTCTGTTGTGGGCAGATATTTGTAAGGTTTTCGAATTATTCAAAGTGTGGTACTTAACTTCTACTCCTATGGTTTGAAGTAGGTTTGAGTCGTTTGCAGACAAAGGGGATTCTATTCGAATAGCCATCTTGTCCGTCTTACTGATTTTATCGATCTGATAAAAAAAATCAAAATATAAAACGCATGACTTATTGCTAAAAAGTGATTCCCCATTTGTATTGGGGCAGGGAGGGGGAGAGATACCTGATTACCACAGGAAGCCCAAAACCATTTTCGCAAGGGTAGCAAAACTGAACTTACCAGTGTTTTATATTTTCGTGCTTTCAACATCATCTCATGGAGACTCTCTGTTTCTTCAAGAAAACTTGTTACAACCTGCAGCTTTTTTTCTGTCTTGTTTTCCGAGATTTCCATTAGATCTACGACGAGGTAAAAAAAAATTATTCCTGTAAATAGTCCCTTTCACAGTTCCCTGCGCCATCTTGAAATGTAGCCCTGCCTTTGCATCGAAGCGAGACGAACGGTGAGCTTACAGTGATAGAGACCTTTATTAACACCTTGGACAATCCTTCGCATGTCTCTATCCTTGCAAGCTCATCGTTCGTCTCGCTTCGATGCAAAGGCACGGCTACCTTTCAAGATGGCGCAGGGAACTGTGAAAGGGACTATTACTACCGAGCAATTTCCGTTTAAAAGCGGAAAAAACCCGGAAACACAAAAGGTTTTTTAAGACTGTTCTACTACAGGTAGCCCAGTAAAAATGCGACTGCGTTACCTTCGTAAATCCACTGTTCTTTAGAGGTGATCATGAATTCGATCTCGCTAGGATACAAAGAATCAGCTACGCTATCTGCTACAACATCCAACGTACGCTTGTGCTTCAGTTTAGCCCCCACTATCTGTTTTAATTCCAGGCAACGATTTTCTTGGTTGTATTTAACTTTGGCCAAGGTAAAAAGTAGAGGTGATCGCTCGTTTCTCTCTACTGGAGGTGCTGGATGTTCGGTCTAAAAGCAAGGCCAGCATATAATGAACTTCATATAAGGGTAAGGATCAATGCTGGGGTGACCGTGCGTGACGTTGCGCAGCCATTGATAAATTTCGACAGGGACAGACCAGGGGGAGATAAGTGGGCTGTAATCGGGACGGTGTCAGTCATTAAGCTCTTTTATTAACGCTTTTAAAAACCCCTTCTTTCTTTGCACTTCCACTAGATCTGGGTGTATAATCACGTGTCATTCCCTAGAGTATCATTTCCTTGTTTATGACGGTTGCGCATGACCCGTAGAAGAGCGCGTAAATACGAGCAACAAAATCGTGTAAGTTGTCGCGTAACATTGTTGCGTTGCAAGTTCCAGAACGCAACAAATTTTTATTGTTGCTTCAGTTTAATAATAGATTCATACACATTTTACAATTGAATATATACAATATGAAAAACATTTACATAATTATAATAATTAGAAATAAATATCATATAATAATTAAGGAAGTATAATATAATAAAGTGTATGTGTTGTTGAGTT
Organism: Anthopleura sola; assembly: GCA_023349425.1. Taxonomy (NCBI): domain Eukaryota; kingdom Metazoa; phylum Cnidaria; class Anthozoa; order Actiniaria; family Actiniidae; genus Anthopleura; species Anthopleura sola. The sequence goes on along the minus strand of JALHLI010000006.1, from coordinate 4,085,425 downwards.
AGTGTAAACTTTCGAGTCTACGGAAGAGGGGTGGGGGGGGGGGGGGTGGGGAGAGGAATGTTGCGCCACAAGTTGCTCGATTTTGTTGCTCGTATTTCCGCGCCTTAAAGAGGTCTCTTGCCTGGAGAAATGGAATGTCTTCAGATACAAACCAGAAAACAAACCATTCTCGCATGACACTTTCGAACTCACGATTTTCCGCCCTGAAAATTAATACCTACTTTCAATACAATTATTTGGTGGTAAATAATGAAAATGAATAAAGGAATGAGCTACCTGATGAATGCGTAACGGAAGAGCACTAATCTACAAATACTCACCCAAGATACATCAGCTTTGAATTGTGCCAGTCTACTGAGCCAGTGTACTCGAGGTAAGATTTTCAATTGAGCTCCCATAACATCATTTTCCTCTCGCTTCCCATCAATGTGCATTTTCTCACTGTAGACGACTCCAGTTATGATATAAAGCTTATTTTTCTCGTATGGTTCCATTTTGGAGGGGTCCAGCTTGGCATTGCTTAGGATGTTCCTTAGTGACAAGTCCCTTTGTCCAGGAAATGAAAAAGTGCATGAGTTGCATGTAGTCATGGTCAACCACAGGGAGCCCAAATTAGATAAAAGTGCTAGACGAAAAAGACGAAAATAAACCCCCCCAGATTTTCAAGGCTTGCTACGTCCCTGTGTTACGAACCGTTCTCCCCCCCCCCTTTCCGTCCCATCCCTGATTCCCCAGCTGAGTGTCATGACCTTCAGTTTCGTTTTAAAAAATATATACGTCAATATTCTAAACTGAGTATTTCAGACTTACTTGAAATATTCTTCCTGCACACTGGACAAGTTAAGTTCTCCAAGAACAGTATTGGTATCAGCATGGCCAGTTAAAGCCTGATCACCAACTTCCAGGTTAATTGTTGTCGAGATGGTTGTACTAGTACCACTGCTTACTGTAAGAATCTTGCCCTTCCGTAAACTACCTTCGATCATCGCAGACACATTTGACCTCACGTTTTCGTCGTTTGTAATATATGAATCTAAGCCTTCAAGAACAATTTTCTTCGGCCGTCTAGTTGCTCTTCGCCAGCAAGATAGGTTTTCTTTCACTACTAATGCTAGCGGTTGGATGGATTTGTTATGACTTTGTGGGGCAACATGATAATCAAAACCAAAGTTTTCGTAGCCGAACGAGCGAATGAGCTCGTACATCATTTTGAATGCCGTTAGATACACTAAGTCAGCTTTTTGCGTCAACAGCGATTTAAATCCATGAAACGTTTTCAAGATATGAATGACTTGTGGAACGAAATGAAATGAAAACCGAAGTTTAAGCTTTCGGTGTGTAGTAATAGAGTCAGATTACAACGAAAAGCGGTTCCGGTTCAGGAGTACAACGTGCGTTGCACGTGGCTTCAATTAATTGAAAATGAAATATAGGTTATGACTAGGATTGTTTACTTCCCTGCTTCGACTCCTTAGGGGGTGGTCGACAAAGAAGGCGTACATGTTTAGGGGTGTTATTTCAAAATAAAATATCGAAATATCTCTTCATATGTGAGTTGCCTACACATACCCCTGACTTAGAAACATGTTGCTTCAGCCAGATATTCGTGACATGATTTGAAGTATGAAATGGCTTCGCTTATGAGGAAACTCTTAACATTGGGATTTTCTGTCCAGTACTAAAACATACATACATAATTAAATTTATTTCATATGTCAAAAGATTTAGCTATGAAAATAATAACTGCTGTTAGTATAAATACAAAGGTGATTATACAAAATCGCGCGCTCTGTTTGGTTTTCTATCTCGGATTATCAGCCGATAATCACCTATTCGGACAAAATGGCTGTCAGCGTGGCCGTCGCGCTTTTAAAAAATAAAATATTTTCACTTTCAATGTTGTTTCCTTCTTTCTTTTTTGAAATAATCACCTTTTTATTTATACTAAAACAATTATGGATGCATGCAAATGAGATGCAAATGAGAAAACAAGCATTGTATCGACCTGATCATAGTTAGTAGGTCTACTAACTATGACCTGATCATATAGCCTCACAAAGCCGGAATATCTCATTTGACAGCTATTGGGAACACTAGAAAGCAGCTCTAATCGTTGTGTCATTGCTGGGTCATGTTTGCTGTGTCATGTTTGCTGTGTCATGTTTGCTGTGTCATGTTTGCTGTGTCATGTTTGCTGTGTCATGTTTGCTGTGTCATGTTTGATGTGTCATGCTATATACACTGCGTAACTGCAATATACTCATGAATACGGATACAAGGTTGACTTGATGGTAAGAGCACCCTTAGTCGTATCCGATTTCATGACCTTTTAAAAAATAATAAATTCAAAAATGTCAAAGATTTTAAATATTTGAAAAAAGAAAAATAATTCACTTTCGAAACTACTATTTTGATTGACGTCTTTTTATTGTTCGGCTATGTTTAGCAACCAAAAGCTGAACCAAAGTCATGCCCAAAGTAACGTTCGAGAACAACCCTAGGATAAGTGCATGTTGATGTTAGGTTTGATTTTAGTATTAAACACTAAATGATGGACACTCCTTACTTTTAGACAATAAAGGGCAATATTTTTGAATTTAGTTATCCTTCGCTGAATTCGCTTAGAGGCCACGAAACAATAGTTTATAGTCGAGGTTAAACTTGATCATGTTCATACATTTACTGTATTTCAAGTTAAACTTAGGCCTCGACTTGGAACCGTTTCATGTACATCCAATCAAATTTAAGAAAGATCTTGTGATAAGAAAAGCTATCAGCAGAACAGAACTACGAGAGCTACTGAAGGAAGCGTAAAGAATAGTATGTAAATAAGAACTCTATTGAATCATAAGAATGAAAGTGAAGTTAAGGAACAATATCAAAACAATGGTCGAAACTGAAAAAATATTTTTTCTTGATTTAGTTGGTGGCTACCGTTCCCCCTGCCCCCTCAGAGATCTGCTGAAATGCTTGATACTAGGTGTCCATCCAGATGATCTGAAAGAGTGCCGTAGAAATGACGACACTGCAAAACTGAGGTATCTTGAAGCCTGCAATAATTGACTTATAAAAGTATATATCTCTTATGTCATCTAACTAGATTAGCTTTCGCTATTTTTAGATGACATGTACAATTTCTCAAGTAATTTTCTTCTCATTGTTACCATGTATTTTGTAATTGTAATTGTACGAATAAATGAGTTGTCTTGTCTCAGATAAATCTAGATTTTCAGGAGAGATTTTAGATACTTTGTTTACATTTACTATATGATATTCATTATTGAGTGGAATAATGAAATAAAGAAACAACCGTTTCCCGAGTCGCTGGGCTACAAAGGATGACACCTCAGTTTTGCAAATCTTCTCGATTCTTATTGGCTATTTTTTCTCAAATCAGCTGGATATTTATTTGCTATATATTATCATACCTGTAGCCTCAACAGTACCGCTAAGGCCAGTAAAAAAGATAAACTGTCCTTGTTTTATGAGGGTAGCATTTAATAGCCAGTGGCTAACAAACATGATTTTAAAGGGACTTGCGTCAACACAAACATTAATGTAACGCAATACTCCCGTTTCGAGTTCTCTTTTACGCTGTGTTAGCCTCAATTGCATGTGCGTAAATTATGCAGAAATTTAGATAAAACTCGTGGAATTTCAAAGTATTTTTATTGTCTTCTTTACACACAGATCTCTTGAATTTCCACGGGCTGTTACTGAATAAAAGAATATATTACACGGTTTTGAGGCTAACGCAGCGTAAAAGAGAACTCGAAACGGGAGTATTCAATTTGAAAAAGAAAACTGAGAAGCAAGTATATGTAACACACCGGTCTCAGTGAAGAATAGAAGAAACCATTAACATCACAATAGTCGTGGAAGGCCGGACACACATTTGCAGTTGTAAAATTTAATTTTACTTTAAGCGGTCTACCATTTTTGTTCTACAATAACAGAACTTAATGAGATGGACATAGGTGTCTTTAATGCAATCAGCTTGGACGCCTATAGAGTCGAGTCTACTTATCTCTCCGTCAATAGAAGCAACACCCCCATTCAAACTAATGCTCACTTCATAAGTAGCATTGTTGGGCTTTGTAGTGAGCTGGATTTGGTACAACGTGTCTTTGACCATCGTATTCACAGCTTTCGCAGCAAGCTTTGCACCACAGGAATCACACTCCCTATTTTTGAAGGAGAATTTAAATGTTTGTACTGTATGGCTGGGCATCTCTCGAGAAGCCTGTACCACTTGCTTCAAGGACAAGGGATGGCAGAGCTTAGACGTGGTTGACGTTTCATTATTCTGATTATTGATTGAAGACACTGCAAACGTAGCGAGCTCCTGGACAACTTCATTCGTGACAGATACTTTTTCCATCACCAGGCAGGGACACCAGTGGTCACGAACTCCAGCATTGCGACAGACTCTTTTATAAGAATCGATCCTAGAAAGTAAGCTTTGGCCTGTCATGACATATTTCGGTGACCATGGGTAACTCAAAACGTGTTTTAGAGTTGCATAAATGTCAAAGGGTGAAGTTAAAAGCCTTGAGTTAAACTTCAAATTGTTATACAATTTTCTGTGTTGCCGTGTGAACCATTTTGGCACCGAAATTGAGAAATGTGGCAACCTTTCTTCGAGCTTTCCTTGTAACGTTTGCTTTCTCATGCCTCCAAATCTATAACCATGATCACCGAAAATAAAGAGAAAAGTTTTGTCCAAGAAGGATTCTTTGCTCATAGTTACAAGCAGATTCAAAAGATCGCCGTCAGCATAAGTTATCGCATTTGGGTCTCTGTGCACGAGATTTGAAAAGTTCAACAGCGAGAATTTTGGATTTTTCTTGTACGTTCTAAACAAGCTCAACAAATAATTAAAAGTCATGTTATGAATAGCCTGGCTACCAGTACAATGTTCTTTTTTTATATAATTCTCTGCTTCAAGCCAGAAGTATCTACTATAGTGATCTGTCGGTGGATCATGAAAGCCCATCAATCGATAATTAAACGCTCCAACTGCAGGAGAATCTTCGGAATACATCGTGACATAACCTTGCTTTGCGTAATCTTTAAAAATCCATCGCCAGTTGTCAACTGGTTTTGCGTTGCGATATGCCTTTCTACTTTCTGGTTGATGTTGCTCTGGTATCCCTGTAAGTATCGCTGATAGCTGGGCAGTTGTACCATCTCCAACTATTGTTTGTCCTAAACAAGAAAAAATATTACTAGGAGTGTCCATGCAAGATATAATAGAATACTAAAATACTATTCTAATAATAGAATACTATGGTAATAAAATGATAAATGGAATATTTACAGAGTAGCTTTATCCATGACATTATCTATGGAAGGGGTAACCACAACAGAGCTGGGCTCCATTTTAAATTAGCTAATCTTTCACTGTAATTCCAATTGGAATTTAGAATTTGATTTTTGTGGAGGGAGGAAAACCGGAGCATTGGTGAGAGGCGAGCGCTCTAACCGATATGCCACCCGTTTTTCCCTCTCTGAAAAATCCGAGCGAGTTGTCCTGAATATCAGTCTAAAATGTTCACTAGGAACCAGAAAATCTTTTAAAAACAAAACCTGTAGAAATGTCCAAACTTCTACCAAAATATTTTAGAAGGTCCAGAAAAACACTGAAAAAACCTCAACTGATTCAAACCAAAATACTCACCATTCAAGAAGACAGTATTCAAGGTCTCTTTCAAGTACTTATACGTTTTAGGCATTTTCCGTATGAAGTTTGCAGCGGACGTCGAGTCAAACATGATCATCACAATATCCACAGGGATCCCAGCAGGAATTATCTTTCTCTCCTCAACTTCTTTTTTAAAGGTGGTTTGCATATGAGTTTCTATAACATCGTCTGCTGTTCCGCCTTTTTTGATTTCGACTCGTATAAAATCTGTGTTGACGTTTACTGATCCCTTAAATTGTGTTCCTGAAAAGAATAAGTTGAAAGCATTAGTTCAATAATTTGGTATTCAGCTTTCTTGTCTTCAAATGGGACACTTAGTTGCTAGAGCAACAGCTATATCCCATAATATACAACACGCTTGAATCAATCACGTGTTTATTGCATTGTCCGCCATATTGGATGATATATGAATTAAAAATAAACTTAAAGATCAAAGTTTCAACCGAAATTACCACCAATACAAAATTACAAAAGACACAGACCATGAATACGATATTAATTATTCATGGCAACCCAAACTGAAGCAAGTACATTATTGTAAACTGAAGGGGGAAAAACACTTCAAACATGAACAAGATAAAATGAAAATATACCTTCAAGAAAATTAAAGTAAAATGAATGTCTTTCCTTATCACAATCTCCATCAAGTACGATTTCCTCGTTGTTCGCGGGATCGTCCCGTCTGCTTGCGGGTTGTAAGCACAGATCTTTGCCTTTCAGTTTAAGGTATCCTTCGATGACTTCGAACCTGGTATCGCATTTCTGGTGTAGAGTAATGTCTGTACCGCTTGTTCCAGGACCTGGATGAATGAAGAATATAAAAAGATAAAAACTAAGGACGGAAAGAAGGAAAGAAAGGGAGGAAAGGAAAGGAAAGGAAAGAAAGTAATAGAGGTGTGTATTTTTTGTCCACCATCTTGATTTTTGGTGATAATCCACTGACCAAAAACATCGCTTTTCTAACAACATTTTAGATTAAATCTGGCGTTTTTGAAGCCGGGAACGAACGACATTAAACAATTATTGGATGAGGTTGAGGATGATATCCTAAATTATCAAGACGAAGGCCGTGTTATCTGCCGAAGTTGTAGGCTGAGCCGGATAAAACGGCCGAGGTCTTGATATTTACGATATCATGCAAAAACCGAATTCAATAATTGTTTTGTTATACATTTTTTAAAACTAAGAATAAAGATTTTTAAGATTCTACTTTCGAAAAAATAGCGAACGTATTTCCATTTCCATTGTGACCTTGAGTGAACTCGACTTGATGAATGTATTATTAATGATTCCTTATTTCTAAACTGACTATTTTTCCTGCTATCGTTATCCCGAAACCTGTTTTACCTGTTTGAACCCCAACGTGGTCCTTCTAGAATATATTAGGGACCTTAAGCAACTCGAAATCTCACAGGTACTTAAAAACGAGGGATACACCACCACAATACTCGCTCAATATTGCTGCAAATGACCTGAAACTTCACAGAGACTCAAAGCAAAACACGAAACACAAGTAGGGACATTTATTTGTGTGATTTACTGATTTTTAATTTTTTTCGAAAAATCGCCATACATTGCCTTATAAGTTCGATAGCAAACCACAGAAACCCAGCTTGGGATATCTGTGGAAATCTAGAACGGGAACGTCATGCAGTATGTGATCGAGAAAAGACGATATCGTTCTCGCCAAAATGCGTCGTTCACGTCTTGGATCAAGAAGTAATTCCTATTTCCAGATCTTCCTCTATTATTAAATCACAGTTCTAAAACCTCGGGTCTCACGTCCCCGTCCTAGATTTCGAGGTTCCTATTCAACGCTACCGATGTTTTCTGTTAAGCATGCTACGTATATATAAAGGTTACTTGGCTACCATCTCTTGAGCGTCTATAATGATGTACTATATACGTAGACATGTATCAGGCTGTTCCAATAACAAAATATCACGAAAACAACAGCTGATATAGATTTATGAATGCCGTGAAAACAACACGTGGACGAATGCAGTATGCATGGAATTCTTTGCTTTAATTCCAGCAAATTAAAAACAGTAGTTTGAGCTTCTACAACCTTGAACTTATTGGTAAACAAAAAAGTAATTAAGTGTGGAAATATATATATATATATATATATATTGCAATTGCTGCAGTTTGAGTAATTTTTCTGAGGCATGTTTTTTTTTTCTTTTTTTTTTTTTTTTTTTTTTTCGTTGCGTGTCGCTTCTCCAAGGAATTCTAGACTTTAATAGAAGTACATTTCATTACTCAAGACCAAGTGAGTTTCGTTTTAAGTCCGTGGGGAATTTGCTTCAGTTATTCTATTAGAGTAGTATATTTAACAAATAGAAAAAGTTTGTTGTGTTTACATAGCCTCATGTAAACACGGCTATTAGCCAATCAGAGCGCGCGTTATATTTGAACTATTTTATAAAATGTTTTATAAGATAGTTCAGATATAACGCGCGCTCTGATTGGCTGATAGCCGTGTTTACATGAGGCTATACAAGGGCGGATCCAGGAATTTGTTAAAGGGGGGGTCACCCGTTGAAAAGAGTCGCCGAAGCAAAAAACAACAACAACAACAACAACAAAGAAAAAGCAACAAAGCTACGAGCCTGAAGAGGGGGGGGTCCAAATGTGTATTTCGTACTAAATTTACTTAAATACAGTGCAGCCCTACGTATCACAGGGGGGTCATGACCCCCCCGACCCTCCCCCTGGATCCGCCCTTGCTATGTAAACACGGCAAGTTTCAATATTTTATATAACATATAGAAAACGTTATGCTGTGTTTACATAGCCTGATATAAACACCCGGGAAAGTTTGGGAGAAGTCTTGAGCTCTGTGTAAACCTCACCTGTGGCTCGGTTTTACACAACAGCTCTCGACTTCTCCCAAACTTCCCTCGTGTTTATGTCAGGCTATGTAAACAAGGCAAACGTTTTCTATTGCTTAAATAGAGATTATTATATTTTATAAGATAGTTCAGATATAACTCGCACTCTGATTGGCTGATAGCCGTGTTTATATCAGGCTATGTGAACACAGCAAAACGTTTTCTATATGTTTCATAAAATATTGAAACTTGCCGTGTTTACATAGCCTGATATAAACACTTGTTTTGGAGAAGTCTTGAGCTCTGTGTAAACCTCACCTGCAGCTTGGTTTTACACAACAGCTCTCGACTTCTCCCAAACTTCCCTCGTGTTTATATCAGGCTATGTAAACACGGCAAACGTTTTCTATTGCTTAAATAGAGAATAATAGATCATATTCATTTGATTGTGTCTATTTGACGGTGATTACACATTAACAAGTATCACGACTTGGTTAAGCATAACGACTTACTCTAGCTTTTTCTGAAGAGTTGCAGTTGTCAGATGTCATAAACTCGAGAATACTGCAAATATCCATTAACTTAATTGTCACAATTTTGTCTGAAGTGCTGTGGAAGGTCCATCGAATCAGATAATCAGATAAACTAATGTGATGATTCAAGAGTGAATTTAGCGATTCTTCTTAAATTCGCTCTCATTTTGACTCAACGAATATGTAAATATTTTGATGTTTACGCATCTTATTAGCCAATTTATCTTGGATTATGCTGGTGTATGTAGTGGAAATCTTGATTTTATGATTGAACTTCATCAAGTTGGCGCCACCTTAAATAAAACATTAGCAAGGCAATCATCTCCACCAATAGCAATTATTTAATTGTCATCCAGTAGTACGATTCACCTGCTCTTTGGGAACACATATCTAAAAGAAATAACAACTTGTATTTGGAAACGATGGTGTTCTATACTCAAGATCAACTTTTTAAGGTTTGTACTGTAATTGCATTGACTATAGTCAACTTTTTCTTGCTCTAAAGCTTTTCTATGTGCTACAGAAACCAACTGAATCCTTTTCCAAAATTTGTGCAATGGATTTTTCCCTTTTCTTCCCATTTTTTTCTTCTTCTTTCTTTTGACTCAAGTTCTATTTTTGATGACTAAAAGCTTCAGAATATGAACTGAATGTTACAGAACCCATCTATCGAATCCTTTCCCAAAATGTTTTGCGTTTTTTTTCTTTTTTTCGTTTTAACTTAAACAATTATATTTTATTCTGATGGTTACTCAAAGTCTCAAAGCTTGTACTATAGCCGTTTTAGGCTTTCTTTCCCTCAAGTAATGTCCTCAAAAGGACCAAAATGTCCCCATAACTATCTTCAGGTTTGTGCATCTGTTAAGTAGTCTAATCCGTTTCAAAAGATCGTGTTTTTTATTACTTTTTTAAGATTATTTCAATCAAAATTCTAGATTATATTACTTGTTATCATGTCGTATGTTGCCAGCAGATATCTTTAACTATTAAACTTGCATGTTATAAGATGAATTCGTAAGACTAAATGGAACGTTCATATCGATTCGTTCACATATCGGCAGCGCCATCGATGAATTTGTACAGAAAAGTTGTTTGCCAACTTCTGTTGTATGGAATGATACTCTTCATTAGTAACACACATATTTTTGAATATCAAACTTGTATATTATCATCAATGAAACTGAGTGTCGCATCGACTCGTTCAAGTTATCGGTACCATCTGTTACGATCACAGAAAAGGTTGTTTACGAGCAAACTTCTATATGCAGTAAGGACTCTCGAACCATGAACACTTGATATTTTTTTTTTATTATTTATTTACTTTCTACTGCTTCAAACCTTTTGAAAATGAAGCACTGAACTCAAATAATCCTATTGTTCAAAATAAATCATATTTATATATTTTTTATTTTATGAACTTCTACTGCTTCAAACCTGAAAATGAAGCGCTGAACTCAAATAATCATATTGTTCAAAAGAAATCATATTTCCAATCGATTCACACAAGGGATAAAGGAGAAAAAAGTATGAAAAAACCTCAAAGTGTTCACGGTTCGAGTGTCCTCACTGTGAACTCCCATGTTATCATTACGAGATGAATTCCAAAGAACTTGAAGCTGAGATTCGCTTCGATGTATTCACAGACGCGGTGCCAAAGGATGTATTTGTGCAGAAAATATGTTTACAAAAAATAACAGTGACCAAATAACCCAAATTCTGATAATAATAGTTTTCTAACTTCATGTTTTTCAGCCATAATTTTTATTAGTGACTCTTGTTTCAGAACGCATACAAAAATCAGGATAGCGATAAGATGTTTTTGAGCCATGTTTTTGTCGATTATCGCGGGTCGATTTAAAATGTCAACACGCCTTCGCCAATCCCCTTTCATTTACAAACTACACAATTAAAGCAAGCTGCAAGGTCATTTTCGTTATTGTGCTGTCAGCGGGAAATCTCAGCGGTCCGCTTTATTCACTTGCTGGGTCCAATTGCCTTCGTGCCGCCTTTTTCTTTCTTTGATATTTTTGTTGTTTTGGAGAAATGAAACGGGATATTTTTTAATCAAAACAAGTTAACGAAAATACTTCTAGCACATTCTTTTGGAAATTCCTTTTTCCCCAGCCTGGTTTTAAACAACGGTATTGTATTCAATCAACTTTTTTTTAAATTACTTCTGTTAATCGGTGTAATCGGAATAAAACAATTAGATATTTATCTATTTGGGATTGCATCTTCAAAGTGTTTCCGTTTGTCATTCGCTATTTTCTAAATTGAAGTGAATTAAAACTAGCTTTTTCCAATTAAAAGAAAAATAATAATGAAGAAATGTAATATTCAAGAACACAGAAGAAGAAAATTGGACTTTATTGAATTCTTCCTTTAACTCAAACAGTTTTCAGATTTTACGAATAAAAAAATCTATTGCGTATACTTCAAATGTATGAATATTAATAAACCGACAGCTGAAAGTTGAACAGTGAAACCAAGAGAGCACAAATAAGAGAGGGAAACTTCTTAATACCGCGCGCGCCATGTGAATTCCCGGTTGGGCTATTTTTAGCATCCAAAGTCGTTTGGTTTTTAATTTTTTGATGGCGTGGACGTGTGCGCGCGCGCTCAAAAACAACATACTTTTCGTCGATTTTTCTCACTTTTTTCGACAAAATCTACTAGATAAAGCAAAAAGACCATGATTGGTTATGTTCTGTTCTCTGATAAAACACGACTGAGGCTCAAAAAGACGCGAAATTTATGTTTTTTACAAAAAAATCTTTACATGTTTTCGCTACTTCCAGGTTTGGATGAAGCACACAATTTTTGACGCACTGGAGTAGCTAGGGTGAGGCGAAAATTGACTTAATGTGAATGCTAATAAAAGCCCAACCGGGAATTCACATGGCGCTCGCGATATTAAGAAGATTCCTTCTCTTATTTATGCTCTCTTGGTGAAACTTAAAAGTTCAAAAAGAATAAGCTTAAAAAAAGTAAGGTTAAAATTTTTACAGAAAGAAAACAGAAAGAAGTTAGATGTCTGTGAAGTCGTTCAAATTGTCAGTAACGTACTGTATAACATTTTTCTTCACCTAAAATAGGGGAAATATGTATGTTTTTAGTGAAGGTTTGAACCCGAAACACGATCAACATCACTACAAGAATAATAGTTATACGTAGAATATAATACTTTGAAATACTGTCGAAGGAAGGAACGGATAGATGGATGAAAAGAAGGGAAAGAAAGAAGGGAAGGAAGAAATAAACGACTTAGCGAACTATCGAACAAACTAAATAGAAAAACAGGAAGGAACTCAAAGGAATACGTGGAATTATAATACGAGTTTACAGAAAAAGCTTGTCGTCCATGTATAATTTATTACATGCGTTAATAATTACTTCTAGCTAAAGAGAGAAATGCTAACGAATTTTAATGTGTAGCCGCGATTTTTTTAATGCGAATAAACTTTGATTGTTTTCTTCAACAGCTTCATCCTCATTCCAAACGATCTGTTTGTGGCGTCGTTTTTCTCATTTTCGTAGCTATTTCACACATTACGAGTGCAAATGGCGCGTGTGTCTCGAAGAAGTCCCAATGGGGGTACACTCTGGAAGGCTCTGCGTTTGATTCGACGCCTGCAGAAAACTACCCAACATGTCTTTCGAGGTGTCTAACTGACAACACTCGCTGCAAGAGCCTCAGCTATGATCTTGCCGCCAAAACCTGTGAACTGAGTATTTACAGCCGCTGGACCAAGCAATGGGCGTTCAAGCCAAAGACAAACAGCATCTACATGGAAATGATTGGAGTGGAGGAGGTCTTTAGGAACGTCACAGAACCACCCACCACTCTCACCGGCACGACTGCAGGTAAGGCTTGTTAGTAAATGTGTTATGGCTGATTGAGTATAGCAATATACGATAGAGTACCGAAGTGAACACAAAATTGTTTTATGAAAAGTTTAGGATTTTGGTGGGAATTTCTCGATATATATCACTAACCACTGAATATACAAATAAAAAAAAAAGAATGGAATATAACAATAGAAAGTCGCATTGTTATTCAAATATTCGGCTTATATTACATTGAGATTCGTTCAATTGTGTTGATATATCGAGAAAGGGCCAAAAACTGCATGTTAAAGATGAAATATGATGTGGAAGTCTAGAAAGATAGCGCGAGGAACAGGGCTGGTTCGTCTGATCAAAGTATTCGTGCCGCCATTTTTCCTGCAAAAATTCTGAGCTTCTTTTCCCATTCTTTCTTGCTCTTTTCGTCTTGAGTAAATTCACTGGAGCTTGAGAGGATATAATGCCTCAATATATAGACCCCTTGCAGCACGTCGCAATGCAGCTCAATTTGGAGGACAAAACAATAGGTTAAAATTCTCAGGAGATTGAAATTCTTTTGTTTTGTCCTCCAAATTGAGCTGCTCTGACGTCACGTGAAAGGGGTCTAAAGCGTGTAAGTAGCGTCACCGGCAGTACTTACAAGCAGAGAAATTCGATCTTTAGATTCGTTAAGGCCTACAATCCTTTCTAAAAGTCTTGGCACGATAACTTTTTTAATGCAATGATGCACATAGGGTCAACACGTTTTGAAAGCGATTGTACCTCTGGTCTTTTCAAAACACTGGATCTTTTCTATGGACTTAATGATAATGTGCAATATCTTTGCAGGTTCTGCTTCCTCGGCGCCCTTCAATGCAGAAGATTTCTGTTCTGGTAAAGCAGACGGAGACTACTCCCATCCAACCGACTGCAATCAGTATGTAACGTGCAGTGCTGCAAGCAAAATCTCAAGACCATGTGGTGTGGGTATGAACTTTCATCCAACAAATAAAGTCTGCGATCATGCAAGAAACGTTGTGTGCCCATAGTTATGGGCCACAGTCAATTTAGTACTAACAGTAGAACTTCTATTAAACGGCCACCTAGTAAACGGCCAACCTCTATTTAGCGGCCACCTAGTAAACGGCCACCTTCTATTTAGCGGCCACCTAGTAAATGACCAACCTCTATTTAGCGGCCACCTAGTAAATGACCAACCTCTATTTAGCGGCCACCTAGTAAATGACCAACCTCTATTTAGCGGCCACCTAGTAAATGACCAACCTCTATTTAGCGGCCACCTAGTAAATGACCAACCTCTATTTAGCGGCCACCTAGTAAATGACCAACCTCTATTTAGCAGCCACCTAGTAAATGACCAACCTCTATTTAGCGGCCACCTAGTAAATGACCAACCTCTATTTAGCGGCCACCTAGTAAATGACCAACCTCTATTTAGCGGCCACCTAGTAAATGACCAACCTCTATTTAGCGGCCACCTAGTAAATGACCAACCTCTATTTAGCAGCCACCTAGTAAATGACCAACCTCTATTTAGCAGCCACCTAGTAAATGACCAACCTCTATTTAGCGGCCACCTAGTAAATGACCAACCTCTATTTAGCGGCCACCTAGTAAATGACCAACCTCTATTTAGCGGCCACCTAGTAAATGACCAACCTCTATTTAGCGGCCACCTAGTAAATGACCAACCTCTATTTAGCGGCCACCTAGTAAATGACCAACCTCTATTTAGCGGCCACCTAGTAAATGACCAACCTCTATTTAGCGGCCACCTATTTAGCGGTCACCTAGTAAATGACCAGCCTCTATTTAGCGGCCACCTAGTAAATGACCAACCTCTATTTAGCGGCCACCTAGTGGCCAACCTCTATTTAGCGGCCACCTAGTAAACGGCCACCCTCTATTTAGCGGTCACCTAGTAAATGACCAACCTCTATTTAGCGGCCACCTAGTAAATGACCAACCTCTATTTAGAGGTCACCTAGTGACCAACCTCTATTTAGCGGCCACCTAATAAACGGCCATCCTCTATTTAGCGGTCACCTAGTGACCAACCTCTATTTAGCGGTCACCTAGTAAATGACCAACCTCTATTTAGCGGCCACCTAGTGACCAACCTCTATTTAGCGGCCACCTAGTAAATGACCAACCTATATTTAGCGGCCACCTAGTAAATGACCAACCTCTATTTAGCGGCCACCTAGTGACCAACCTCTATTTAGCGGTCACCTAGTAAATGACCAACCTCTATTTAGCGGTCACCTAGTAAATGACCAACCTCTATTTAGCGGTCACCTAGTAAATGACCAACCTCTATTTAGCGGTCACCTAGTAAATGACCAACCTCTATTTAGTGGTCACCTAGTAAATGACCAACCTCTATTTAGCGGCCACCTAGTAAATGACCAACCTCTATTTAGCGGCCACCTAGTAAATGACCAACCTCTATTTAGCGGCCACCTAGTGACCAACCTCTATTTAGCGGTCACCTAGTAAATGACCAACCTCTATTTAGCGGCCACCTAGTAAATGACCAACCTCTATTTAGCGGTCACCTAGTAAATGACCAACCTCTATTTAGCGGCCACCTAGTAAATGACCAACCTCTATTTAGCGGCCACCTAGTGACCAACCTCTATTTAGCGGCCACCTAGTGACCAACCTCTATTTAGCGGTCACCTAGTAAATGACCAACCTCTATTTAGCGGCCACCTAGTAAATGACCAACCTCTATTTAGCGGTCACCTAGTAAATGACCAACCTCTATTTAGCGGCCATCTAGTAAATGACCAACCTCTATTTAGCGGCCACCTAGTAAATGACCAACCTCTATTTAGCGGCCAGAATTGTATAATAAAATACAGAACACTTATTATACTATTGAAATATTTCTGGATGTAAACTAGTCACTTAGTTCATGGCTCTTTGTAGGAGTTTACAACACATACGAAATTTTGATTCTTTTTTTTAATTTTTTTCACACCCACTCACGAATTTGAATATTTGCCGCTAGCAGAGATACAACACACTCACACTGACAAACGGTACTTAGGTCCAGTTCAAACGTCGATCTTCTCATGAGCCGAACACATTGAAAACAATGGTTTATATGACGGTCTTCTCAGTTGATTTCATTAGCCGGTTCGGCTCATGAGAAGATCGACGTTTGAACTGGACCTTAATCTATATCTAACATTAACATAAAATCGCGACCTAAGCCTAATCTTAAGCATTGTCACATAAAGCCAACATATTAAACTTACGTTTTTGACGAATGCATCGATTACTCTGAACATGTTTGATGGCGCCGTTTTTCTCCATCTGGAAGTAAGCAGCTTTTCCACAGCAGTTTTCGTGGAAAACTACAGGTTGAAGTCCGTTTGGTAAGCCTATTCCACCATAAGGGTGAAGACACTTGCGGGTTAACTTGTGCATGATACATCCATAACCACCTGGGGGGAAATACGAGATGTCACCAGAGTCCAAGTAGTCGGGGTTATTGGCTGCCAGCGGTCAAACATTTACTAGCTCAGACCGTTAAGAATATAATTGATGGAAGCCAAAAACCCAGACGACTTGAATTATGGCTAGTCATCTGGGTCGCGTAATTATGAAAATGGGTGTAAGATGGTGTTACTAACTAAAGGAATAAACCTGATCTGGCTTATTTAATTTGTACTTAGATTCATTTGTGTGGGTTTCCAGTGCACCAATGGACACCCCCGGGATCCGCCCCTGGTGGCCGCAATCTTTCCAAGATTTCTAGCAACGATTTGAACAGCATTACCTAGTATGCAACTCGCCTTCCTTGCCCGTAAATTATTTATCGCCCAGCAAAAAAAAGGAAATTCAAATTGTTGTCAAAACTTTGTATGAAACATAGCCTAGTGTAAATACACCCTATCGGGGCAACAGCAACGCACTTTGTACTGTGCAGCAAAATTGTGAGACAAGTTGCTCAGTGAAACACCATCTTAGCGCCAAGTTCATGTTACTGACAGTAGTGTTTTAATTGAAAACAGGTCTAATTTTCAATGCATGATGAATAAATGGTCCCCTTCACAGTTCCCTGCTTGCAATGATAGAGAGCACAGAGAAAAAAAAATATTTAAATAAAAAATTAATAAATAATAATCATCCATGCTAAAAAAAGATCTCCATCATTTCAAGGTCACCTCATGTCTCGTTTCGATGCAAAGGCATGGCTACCTTTCAAGAACTGTGAAGGCCAAACTTGACCATTACATTACATTATATTGCCAGTTCACTAGATGTCATTTACTGCATGTCAGTTGAGTGTTCATCAGTGAATCGTCGGAAAATGTTCAATAAAATTCTTCTGTTCAAATTGACCTCACATGGTGGTCAGTATTTGATCATCATTCAGAGCAGATGAGTTTCAAAATTGTATTAACACCATCTCATAATAAATACTCATTCCACTACACACTACAAACCTATCAACTTATATACCTATAAGACCACTTGGTTGGATTATTGTGAGGGAGATTGTAGGTTCAAGCCTGGGCCGGACCAACATACAGGGTCTTAAAATATCTGAGAAGAAGGTTCTGCCCTTGCTCTAATAATATCTTCAAATGGTTAGACCTTCGCCGTGGCTCAGATGACCACGTAAAATGGCAGTCCCATCTCATTCAGAGACATTCTACATAGAGGGCCACAAGTTTATCACAGCTAAGTTCCGACTGTCACGTGCCAACTTTTCTAAATAACGTCGATTATTATTATTATTACTAATTAGTCAGTAAACTCTACTTTTATGTCCTCTTTTTTCCTGGATCCTTGTTCCCAATGTTTTTAATGGGATTAATATTGTGTGATTTCTAAAGGCTGATTTACAAGGTACAACATTTGCATACAACTGTCGCATACAATTTGCTTACACCACGCTTTTGAACACGAATTGCGTCGTGAAAATCAACCCTACAACTTGCTACAACTTTTTTCCTGTCGTACACAACAGTTGTGAGCACGTAGGGATGATTTACACCAAGCAATTCTTGTTGTAAGCGTGGTGTAAACAGATTGCATGCGACAGTTATAAGCAAAAGTTTAACCATGTAAATCGGCTTTAAACCTTACCAGGTTTAATGACGTCCTCTTCTCTCTTCCCATCAACTTGTTTGTTTAGCAAATTCGGTATAGTTATTGGTTCAGATATATTAACAGCATCATCATTCCCATCTGGTCTTTTTAGAGTCCTATAGTAAACAGATACAATGTTTTCACCTTCAACTCGAAGAATGTCCTTTTCAAATGTCGAGAAACTCTTGCCACACTCTATTGGCTCCAAATCCTTGATGTACGGCAAAATACTCTCGTGGAACGGGTTTATTTTCGGTAATTTACAAGAAGCAGTTTTTGAAATATAGTCTAAATACTCTGGTGAATCCTCTCCGAAACCAAGATACGAAGACTCATTATAAACAAGGTAGAATATCAGAGAACATGTTATGAAGATTGTAGTTATAGTTGTTTTGATACGACGGCGAAGCAGCTTGCAAAAACGTATAAATGGATGGAAGACGAGGCGAGGAAAGCGAAATACTTGGTAAACCATTGTGAAATATTCCTTGGATAACCCTTGAGGTAAAAATTATGTCGATTGGCTTACCAAATGAGCAAACTACTTGCTATAACGACGCTACCGTTATGATGAACGCCATAATTTATGCAGATAACACATGGAAAAAATGAATGGTAAATCATGCAGAACGACTTGCAAAACAATTCTGATTGCGTGGGATCCCTGTGTTTTTCTCTTGGTGAGGCTTCATATATCCATTTCAAAGGATTCACACAATACGTGACTGTCATTATATTCTACGCTAGCAACGTTAGCAGCTGATAATTTATTCAGACTTCTAGCTCGTGCGGGAGCTAGCACATGCATTTACGCATGATAGATTTTGCTCTAATCACTGATTCTACCAGTGGCTGTGGGCTCCCTGTGACATAAGTTTAATCAAGAGAGCATAAATAAGAGAGGGAAACTTCTTAATACCGCGCGCGCCATGTGAATTCCCGTTTGGGCTATTTTAAGCATCCAAAGTCGTTTGGTTTTTAATTTTTTGATGCCGTGGACGTGTCACTTTTTCTGACAAAATCTATTAGATAAAGCAAAAAGATCAGGATTGGCTATGTTCTGCATGTTTTCTGATCACGACTGAGGCTGTTGAACACTCAAAGAGACCCAACATTTATGTTTTTCCCAAAAAAATCTCTACCAGCTTTCGCCACGTACTTCCAGGTTTGGATGAATGAAGCACACAATTTTTGACGCACAGGAGTAGGGTATGGCGAAAATTATTTTGGACGCAGATGCTAAAAGTAGCCCAACCGTGGGAATTCACATGGCGCGCGCGGTATTAAAAAGTTTCCATTTCTTGTTTATTAGTACTATATGCTCTTGGTTTAATAAAGAGTGGTACTCCAAGGATCCCAAAGTTATTCTAACAATATTTTATTCTTGAAAGAAAAATATGATTTTAGAAAGTATGTATGTGACTACAACTTTGAAGGAAAAAATCAAACTGAACTGATTTTCAATTTGTTCGTCAACTTGGTTTCAACTATGTATCTTACTAATACATAATAGAAGACGGGAGATCTTCTTTTCGTTATTACTTTATCTTATATTATTGCTGGATGAATAGCACTACAGGAAACTTTAGTGTTGTGAGATTTCCAGCTTTTGTCTTGAGGAATCACGAAAACTGAAAAGGAAATCAAAATTGAATTTCTTATTTTGACATTGATTTGAATTTTAATCTCCAGACAAGAGTGAATTTCCCTGTATGTTTTCTATGAGGTTTCTAGTATCTTTTCTGGTACTCTATATTAGGAAAGAAGCTCTAATGATATGATTCCAGTACCACCTTGAAGCTCATAGTGGCTTGTGTTTCTACGTTTCCATCGAAACGTTATAACCATATGTTTTGAGCAACACAAAACAGAATGGACTTTTTGAACTTCAAACAAAAGCGCCTTTATTTGACGATCATAAATATAGGAAAGCCAGCCTGTTATCCTAAGGAGATACTTCAAAGAACTTGTTTTTGGTCCATTGTTAATATATTAGTATTGTTTTATGAAGAAACCTTAACTTCCACACAATGAAGTGTACCTTCCTTGGTAATTGGAGTCAGGTGCTTCAGTTGCAAGCCAGATTACATAAGTTGGCAAGCTTGTATGACAGTTTCTTCGCTCGTTATAAACTTTTTTTGCTAAACAAGGTACTCAGACTGAGATACATTGAAGCTGTACTCCCAGGTAAGTCTTATTTGCCTTTTTAAAGCGTTTGGAGGCTAAAAGGGGTGGTGTTTTTGTAAAGTGCATCAACTTGAAGAAAACTAAAACACATTTTTGACAAACTTGCAAACGCAAGGTCAAAACTTTAACCCCCCAAAAAGCATAAATGTATCTAGCAAAATCATACAAAAGTATATCAGTTTAATTAAGTTAAATATTCTTAATAATTCAGCTTAAATTCTGTTGCATACTATACCCGGCCGCTTCGGCAACGTGCAAAAACCGGCCTCATATCAGAATCAGGCTTTCAAAAAAAAGGTCACAAAAAATGATAGAAAAAAGAATAAGAACGGATATTTAACAGTTAGATCATAGAGCATCGATGATGACATTTTGAAATTTCAAGGAAAAGAACTTCTTAAACAAGACCTTTTGGACTCCGAGATAAAAATATATGGTTTGCTTTTAATATTTAATAAGTTAAACTCCGGATCGTTTTGGGTATTTTCGAAGCCGTAAAGATATTTTAACTTTTTATTTGCTTTAGATGAATATCTTTTGATCCACAGAGGGTTAGATATACGTACAGGAAAAATAGATCTATAGTTAGTCAATGTTTCGGTGTCTTCAGGACGCCACTGTCAAGATTAACTTTCAAAATTATTAAAACGTAATCTAAAAAAAATACGAAAATGTTGTAACAACATCATAAGATGTTTTCATCATAAGATAATTTCTTTCTCCTCTCTACTTCTCGTAGAAGAGTCTGAGGAAAAAGAAACCTCTGAAAAGCAGGCATGATAATGATAATTTCTTGTCTTCAAATATAGAAAACTTCAAAACCGAACGGAAAACTGACATTATAATGTCATAAGGAAGTCAACTTGTGCTGATGCGTCGCCTTTCATGCACTGAAAGTTGTTGTCATGAGATTGATCCTCACACCCGAGACTACAGAATATAATTTGCTCGTCTGGTTTGAAGATTTTTTCTCCATCTCCGTTTTTCCCTGCCTCTGTTAATGCCCTGTTGTGTCTATCACTTTTATTGACAAAGTCTATGCAAACAATACTAACATATTCTTTTATTGAAATTGTTTGCGTATTAGTATTTTTCAGGATTTCACGAGTTCAAGATGTTGTTTATTCGAGCGGTCCACATTACCTTCCTACATGTTCTTGCCATTTCACCATTGTTGGTTGCAAAAAAAACTTGCATTTCTAAAAAGTCCCAATGGGGGTACACTCTGGAAGGCTCTGCGTACGATTCGACGCCTGCAGAAAACTACCCAACATGCCTCTTGCGATGTCTAACTGACAACACTCGCTGCAAGAGCGTCAGCTATGATCTTGCCGCCAAAATCTGTGAACTGAGTATTTACAGCCGCTGGACCAAGCAATGGGCGTTCAAGCCAAAGACAAACAGCATCTACAAGGAAATGATTGGAGTGGAGGTCTTTAGGAACGTCACAGAACCACCAACGACAACGACTGCAGGTAAGGCTTGTTAGTAAATGTGTTATGGCTGATTGAGTATAGCAATATACGATAGAGTATCGAAGTGAACACAAAATTGTTTTATGAAAACTTTAGGATTTTGGTGGGAATTTCTCGATATATATCACTAACCACTGAATATACACATAAGAAAAAGAATGGAATATAACAATAGAAAGTCGCATTGTTATTCAAATATTCGGCTCGTATTTATAGTTTCAACACTTCTTTATTGTATAAATTATTTTATTCCTTTGTATTGTTGTATTATTGTATCATTTGTTATAAATTTTTATTGCATTATGTTGAAAAATGTATAGTTAAAAGAAAATCCAATAAAATGTTTTATCCTGCAGTTAAATTTTAATATTATTTAAAAATTTTATTCGTTTCATGCATTGTAAAGCGCTGTTGAACTACACGGAATTGGCGCTATATAAAACGTATTATTATTATTATTATTATTATTATTATTATTATTATTATTATAATTATTATTATTATTATTATTATTATATTATATTATTATTATTATTATAATTATTATTATTATTATTATTATTATTATTATTATTATTATTAATAATGGTAATAGAACTGAGTTGAGTGCAATTTGGGCTGAAATCGCAAGAGTGATTACAAAATTGCACGAATTGGGATTCGTTCAATTGTGGTGATATATCGAGAAAGGGCCCAAAACAGCATGTTAGAAATAAAATATGATGTGGAAGTATAGAGAAAGATTAAGCGAGGAACAGGGCTGGTTTGTCTGATCGAAGTATTAATTTGCGCCGCTATTTTTCCTGCGAAAATTCTGAGCTTCTTTTCCCATTCTTTCTTGCTTTTTTTCCCTCTTGAGTAAATTCAATGGAGCCAAACACAAACAACAGCTACATGGAAGTGATTGAAGTGGAGGAGGTCTTTACGAACGTCACAGTACCACCCACCACTCCCACTCCTCAACCAACTACTCCACCTACAGCGGCTGCAGGTAATACTTGTTAATTAGTAAATGTGTTAGTAAAATACAGAAACATACTAAGTATTATATACAACGAACTAATGCAGCCACCAACACCAGTGACGTTTGCCACCAACATAACAGTGAGTTATTCATTGTTTGTATACTCAAATGATTTAGACTTCTAATGAGTGTAGTTCACCCCAAGAGCTATTCTATAGACACACACAAGATCATCGAGGGTGTTTACTGATTTATTTCAATAACAGAAGTAGTTTCTTCCTCTTATTCAGGTTTTTTGTTAAAAGCATTTCTCAATTCTTACCTTTTTTCAGTATTTACTGATGCAGCATCTTACTGTGCTGGGAAACCTGTTGCAAAACGTTATCCCTATCCAGGTGACTGTCACAAGTATGTGTACTGCGGTTCCTCAGCTTTGGCCACATTTGTCGCTGATTGTCTATTTTTGGGTCAGTTTAATCCAAACTCTGGATGGTGCGAGTCCTCTTACGTATGTCCATAAACTTTGGTTTCCATGTTTACTAATATTTACTCATCATTGTAAACAACTTTTGTTACTAAATATAGTACCAATTATTAACATATCTTTATATTCCCAACCTTGAGGGTCCTGAATAGGGAGTCCTAATCCCATTTAGTCCCAGTCCAAAATATTGAAGAATCCCATTTCCGGTCATGCAAAATCTCAGTCCGAGTTATAGAATTAGAGTTAGAGATTTTCCAAAATCCCAATCCCAGTAATGGGAAAATCCCAGTCCCAGTGCGTGAAATCCCATTTTAGATTCTGAATCAGCTAGTTCTTTAACCCTTATTTTCACAAGCATAACCACAAGCATAAGCTTGGATTACATCTTTTCAAAAGAATTTAGGAGAATAGGGATATATTACTTTTATTTCCCTGGCGATTTTAAAAATAAAGAAATAGCAAGTAGTATGCATGTGCAAGTTCAAACTTTTCTTTATTCAGTCAATGATCTTTTTAAATATCTACTTCTGATGCATGATGAAATGACTATGAAATTATTCGCCAAATATTGTCATGACATCTTAAACACTTACAATATTTAATAATTTTCTAACTTTATATATTCACACATATGTTATATAGTTATATATGTTATTGTTCACTATATATTTTCTCATTATATATAGTTTTATTATATAGATTATATAGCTTGATAATCTTATTCAATGTTTGTATCCATTGTATCATTTTGGTATGTAAAGGATTTAAGTTATTATTACTGTTTTTTTAGTGTTCGGTGACGTCACACGGTCTATATGACTATATGAGTCGTCCCTATATATACTGTGTAAAGTTCTTTTATTATGTTGAACACTTCAAGTACTCATTGAATTAAAAATCTTGGTTGTTGACGCTTTTGTTGACTTGTTTTTCAGTTTCCAATTAATGAATGATTTTTATTACCAAAATATATGTTGTAGTAGAGTCTTGGTAAGTTTACTTGAGAGTCATTATACAATGATACAATGATTTTATTTACTTGTTTTAAATATTCTTACATGAATTTTGGTACATTTATCAGTTTTCTATGTCATAAAAGAAAGTAATAAAGAAAATTGGTTACAATTACAAAAATAAAAAACTGTGTTGATATTTGAGGTAGTAAGACACACACTGAAGAAAAGAGGGCAAATACCTTGGTTGACGTCATCCAAGAGAGCATAAATAAGAGAGGGAAACTTCCGAAGTTAAGGCTTAATATCGCGCTCGCAATGTGAATTCCCGGTTGGGCTATTTTTAGTATTCGTATTGCAGTTAACTTTCGCCTTACCCTACTCCTGTGCGCCAGAATTGTATGCCTTACCCCACTCCCATGCACCAAAAATCGACACTTCAAATCGAAACAAAGATGTCAAATTTTAGACATTTTATTGCTATAATGATGAAATTTAGAAAATGAGAGAGAAAGGAATATCAAAAGAAAAGAAAAAAAACCGAATTCATCGTAACATGAAAAACACATGGTGAGATTTAAAGCAGACGTTTGGTTTTTTGATTTTGTTGATGGCGTGGACATGTGCTCATGCATGCACTCAAAAGCAAATACTTTTCGTCGATTTTTCTCACTTTTTTCGGCAAAATTTATCATATAAGAAGCAAATAGATCAGGAATGCCTACGTTCTGTTCTCTGAACAAAATACGACTTTCAAACGAAATCGTCAGAGTTGAATTTTCACTATTGTGTTGGTTTTCTCAAAGGAGTTTAACATTTGAATATGAAAAGAGATTGTGAAAAGGATTATGCGGTAGTTTAGGTATGAAACGTTATCGAAACGTTACAACATTACGACCCATTATTTCTTGAGCGACACAAAAAATATTCTAACAAAGCGCCGTTATTTGTTTTATGTTAATTCTATTGTTTTCTCACATTGTTTAATTAGTACTATTTAGTACTAAATAGTGATAGCTTTTGGACGCTTTTATTGTTCGTACTCTATCCTAGGGAGATACTTCAAAGAACTTGCCTTTGGTTGTTAATATTTTAGTACTGCCGGTCTTATGAACAAACCTTCCATTGTTAGTGCAAGCGTAACTTCCTTGGTAACTAAAGTCAGGTACTTCAGTTGCAAGTCAGATTATATAAAAGAGGCAAGTTTGTTGACAGTTCCATCGCTCGCCATAAATTTTTTGGCCCTTTCGTTTTTGCTGAACAAGGTACTCAAACTGAGATACATTGGAGCTAAACTCACAGGTAAGTCTTTTTTTGCCTTTTTAAAGTCGAAGGTTTTAACAAGTGGTTTTTGTGTATCACCTTGAAGACTAAAACACTTTTTTTGACAAACTCGCAAACTTAAGGTTAAAACTTTAACCCCAAAAAATTTAAATTAAACCTTTAAAAAAATAATTAATAAATGAAATAAATCGAAGTGAAAAAATCCAAAATTTAATTCAATTCCTAAAAAGGGCGGTATAGATGGAAGAGGCACGATCTTAAATTCTGTTGCATATTAAACACTTCGGCAACTAGCTCGCAAAAAGCTCTTACTAATTAAAATCGAGATTTCAAAAAGAGTTACAAAAAATAAAAAATAAATAAAAAAAAGTTTAGGATATACTGTAGAAATGTTAATAAGTTCACTGAGCTAATGACACCACTTTCCTTTTAAAGGGTCTTGAATCTCTCATCAACACCTTTATCAATTTTGTTAAATCTGATAATGGGTTGGATAGTTCCAAGAGATATGTATACTTCGAACAACGTAGTTAATAAGGAATTGAAATGAATAGATTTTTTTCATGAATCTGCGAATTAAGATATTGGAAGTATATTTCTCGCACCCACAAATTAAAGCTATAGAAACAATTACGAAAGAACCTTAGAACAACTCTCACTATGTGGAAAACTCGGAAACTAACACCAATAGGAAAGATACAAATAGCTAAAACACTAGGCCTTTCGAAACCCATTATGTGTGCTCAAACTTGGGAGCCAGTGAAGCATACATAAAATTGGTCAAATCCGTCAAATCCGAGGTTGTTAATTTTGTTTGGAATGAAAATTCTAAGCAAAAATGTATTGTAGTTGAATACTTATTTCTTTATTCTAAGAAAGAAATAAGAAATAAGTACAGATAGTACTCCGAGATAAATATTTAATATTTAATAAGTTAAACTTTAGGTGGTTTTCGGTATTCGAATCTTGTCTTCAGGATAAACTAGCTCAGTTCTAAGGTATTTATTTTGACTGACTACTTTAGGAAAGAGTAATTTAACAAATAGAAAACGTTTTGCCATGTTTACATAACCTGATATAAACACTTGTTTGGGAGAAGCATTGAGCTCTGTGTAAACCTCGCCTGCGTTTTGCCGTGTTTACATAGCCTGATATAAACACTCGGGAAAGTTTTGGAGAAGTCTTGAGCTCTGTGTAAACATCGCCTGCGGCTCGGTTTTACACAACAGCTCTCGACTTCTCCCAAACTTCCCTCGTGTTTATATCAGGCTATGTAAACACGGCAAACGTTTTCTATTTGTTAATTGATATTTACTGTATCCTTTGTGCCACTTTTAAGACTTTAATTTTTGTAATTTAATATTATTTATGTGTTAAGTAAAGTAAAAAGTCATAAAGTCCTATTTTTATTTGCATTCTTGTCTGTAATCCCGCGGATGATGCAGTCTGAATTATTTCAATAGTACTTGCAAGGATTTTTCTCCATTTTTCATCAATGCATTAGAGATTTATAACTTTTAATGCATTATTTCATATATAACTACGGTTCTTTCATTTCAAAGTTAATGTTTAAGAACAAGAAAATAAGTAAAAAACAAACATTTTGACAAATTTCCAAACTCATCCAATCCTCTGACGTCACAACCGTGTTTACATAGTCTCATGGAAACACGGCTATCAGCCAATCAGAGCGCGCGTTGTATCTGAACTATTTAACAATTAGAAGACGAACTCGAGATTTCTATCGGCTGATAGTTGACGAGGGGCTCCGGCCCCGAGTCAACTATCAAAGCCGATAGAAATCGAGAGTGAGTCTTCTAATTGTTTTAGTAAAAATCTCAACTAAACTATACTATACTAAACTAAACTAAACTTCACAAAAGCGCGAAGGAAAAGCCGCCATTTTTTCAAAACAAGTCCGGCTTTCTCTACCCACTATCTATCGGCTGATAGATAGTGAGTACGTTAGCCAATCAGAATGCAGGATTTGCAATAGTATGGTAGTAGAATTTTACTAATTAATAATAGAATTTTTTTTAGAAAGTTATTTTATACAGAATATAACGCTGATTCTAAAATTGAAAAGAAGAATGGAGTATCCCAGCTTGTTTTCGAGATCATGAATTTTGAATATTACCATCTTGACAAGTTTTCGAAAGGAAACTGAAGGCGGAAACCAAGGCAATCGCACAAAAAATCGTAACTAGTAAAGATATGGAAGTAATTTTCTCAAGAAATCTTTAAACATTATTTTCTAAGTCGACTAATTCAAAATATTTGAAGAAAGTTTTAAAAATAAGCTCAAAATCAAGCTATTAAACAAAAGCATTTTGTTAGATTTTATGAACCGAAAATTGAACTCAAATGACAACAACAAAAACACGTACGTACATACAACGATTTTTTTTTAGTTCCAAACAAAAGAGATCTATACTCTCTTGGTTCTAATAATTACGTAGTTTTTCCCCCAAACTTTGGCAAAAGATTGCTTTTTACCTGTTGTTTTAGGAAATTCAAAGAAAAATTTAAGGGTTTTGCCCTGTTGAAGTTCAAAACGTCATGGCTCCTCAAAAATTTTTGAGAGTTTTTTGTGCGTGCACACATCGTGAGCTCATATTGAACGTTCAAAAGTAGTCAGTCACGTTACCTTAAAATAATTCATCTTTATTAATAAAGGTTTAGTCACATATGTATGTATCCCTGCAAACAGCTGAAGTAGAACAATAGTAAATTTCTCGCGCGCTGATTTGCTAATAGCTAATTGGCTAATAAGATGAGGCAAAATTTAAAAAAAAAATCCTAAAAAAAATTCTTCTTTAAACGGACAAAGATAATAATATCTCCAAATTTTGAAATAAAATGGTAATATGAATCTATAATAAAGTAAGTCACGAAAGGCAAATGAAGCTATTTTCAACTAATCAGGTTGACAAATTAAATACGATTCATTTCCTTGCGGCTAGAAAAAGTACGCTAACATGAACAAGCTCAATCCCAACTAAACTGCGATTTCTCAAACGCTCAAGTAGTATCCAAATTAGACCGTATAGTTTGAGAACAGACAACTAGCAATAAACAAGAAAGGTTCTGACATTCCTTTAAAGGTCTTTGAAAGAACACCAACCTTAGCTTGGGCAGACCCAACTGCTACGAGTACCACGAGTCTATAGCTATAGTCTTTCTCCGACGTTTCCCCCTGCTTCTGTTAATGCTAGTCTGGTGTGTCTACCACTCAGTTTATTGAATTGACAAAGTCTATGCAGACAATACTAAAATATTCTTTCTTTGACATCGTTTGCATATTAATATTTTTCAGCTGGATTTTCCGAGTTCAAGATGTTGTTTATTCGAGCGGTCCACATCACCTTCCTACATGTTCTTGCCATTTCACCATTGTTGGCTGCAAAAGAAGCTTGGATCCCTAAAATTTCCCAATTGGGGTACACTCTGGAAGGTTATGCGTACGATTCGACGCCTGCAGAAAACTACCGAACATGCCTTTTGCGATGTCTAAATGACGACACTCGCTGCAAGAGCCTCAGCTATGATGTTGCCGCCAAAATCTGTGAACTGAGTATTTACAGCCGCTGGACCAAGCAATGGGCGTTCAAGCCAAAGACAAACAGCATCTACATGGAAATGATTGAAGTGGAGGAGGTCTTTAGGGACGTCACAGAACCACCCACCACTCCAACTCCTCAACCAACTACTCCACCTTCAACGGCTGCAGGTAATACTTGTTAATTAGTAAATGTGTTAGTAAAATACAGAAACATACTAAGTATTCTATACAACGAACTAATGCAGCCACCAACACAAGTGGTGTTTGCCACCAACATAATAGTGAGTTTATTCATTGTTTGTATATTCATACGATTAGACTTCTAATGAGTGTAGTTCACCCCAAGAGCTATTCTATAGACACACACAAGATCATCGAGGGTGTTTACTGATTTATTTCAATAACAGAAGTAGTTAATTTCTTCCTCTTATTCAGGTTTTTTGTTAAAAGCATTTCTCAATTCTTACCTTTTTTCAGTATTTACTGATGCAGCATCTTACTGTGTTGGGAAACCTGTAGATAAAAAATATCCCTATCCAGGCGACTGTCACAAGTATGTGTACTGCAGTTCCGACCGTCATTCCTCTGCTATCAGGAAATGTATATTTAACTGGACTTTTAATCCAAACTCTGGAGTGTGCGATTGGCGTTTCGTCTGTCCATAAACTTTGGTTTCCATATTTACTAATATTTACTCATCATTGTAAACAACTTTTGTTACTAAATATAGTACCACTTATTAACATATCTTTATATTCCCAACCTTGAGGGTCCTGAATAAGAAGTCCTAATCCCATTTAGTCCAAGCCCAAAATATTGAAAAATCCCATTTCCGGTCATGCAAAATCCCAATCCCAGTAATGGCTAAATCCCAGTCCCAGTGCATGAAATCCCATATAATCCCAGCTCCTATCTTACCCCTTCAAGACCCTCAACCTTGATATTCAGTTGTAGCCTTTCAGTTCCCATGCACCGCATCTGTAACTCACTTGTAATAGATTCTCACAGAACCCTCACTTCCGGTATTGTTGTTACGTATGGAGACAAGGCAACAACCGGATGCCAAAGAGACCAAAAGGCCTAACGGTTATCGCTGAGGGGAAGTAAATGGGTGGGTCGATAGTACTCCCTTGGAGCAGTCCTCGAAAAAGGGGACAAGCATTTGAAAACGAGCAGCCTGTCATATACTCAAGTGGTCAGCGGTAGACGGCGTGGTTGCCCAGGGTAACTGGCCTAGATTCTGAACCACCTAGTTCTTTAACCCTTATTTTCACAAGCATAACCATGGATTACATCTTTTCAAAAGAATTTAGGAGAATAGGGATATATTACTTTCATTTCCCTGGCAATTTTAAAAATAAAGAAATAGCAAGTAGTATGCATGTGCAAGTTCAAACTTTTCTTTATTCAGTCTATGTGACGTCACCAATCATAGACAGACGGGTTTCTATTTTTGGAAATGACGATATCTCTTCTGATAGGATAACTGTTTTTTAGTGTTCGGTGACGTCACACGGTCTATATGACTATATGAGTCGTCCCTATATATACTGTGTAAAGTTCTTTTATCATGTTGAACACTTACTCATTGAATTAAAAATCTTGGTTGTTGACGCTTTTGTTGACTTGTTTTTTTTAGTTTTCAATTAATGAATGATTTTTATTACCAAAATATATGTTGTAGTAGAGTCTTGGCAAGTTTACTTGAGAGTCATTATACAATGATACAATGATTTTATTTACTTGTTTTATAAATTATAAAATAACTTTGATATTACGCGCGCTCTGATTGGTCAAACAGCCATGTTTTATGAGAGCATAATACATGCTCACGTCATTTTTTTCTCTCTCGAAAAGTTAGTTATTTTATAAAAGCAATAAAAAACAGTTTTCCGTGTATTATAGTCTGATAAAGACACTTGGGATGTGGAGAGAACACTTGAGAAGCTGGAAACCACTCCGCTACGCGTCGTGGTTTCCTACGCTTCTCTCGTGTTCTCTCCACATCCCGCGGCGTGTTATCAGAGTATAATACACGGAAAACTGTTTTTTATTGCTTAAATTCTTACATGAATTTTGGTACATTTATCAGTTTTCTATTTCATAAAAGAAAGTAATAAAGAAAAGTGGTTATAATTACAAAAATAAAAAACTGTGTTGATATTTAAGGTAGTAAGACACACACTTAAGAAAGCAGGGCAAATACCTTGGTTGACGTCATCCAAGAGAGCATAAATAAGAGAGGGAAAGTTCTTAATATCGCGCGCGCCATGTGAATTATTGGTTGGGCTATTTTTAGTATTCGTATTGCAGTTAACTTTCGCCTTACCCTACACCTGTGCACCAGAATTGTATGCCTTACCCCACTCCCATGCACCAAATATCGACACTTCTAATCAAAACAAAGATGTCAAATTTTAGACATTTTATTGCTATAATGACGAAATTTAGAAAATGAGAGAAAAAAGGAATATCAAAAGAAACGAAAAAAACCCGAATTCATCGTAACATGAAAAACACACAGCGAAATTTAAAGCAGACGTTTGGTTTTTTGATTTTGTTGATGGCGTGGACATGTGCTCATGCATGCACTCAAAAGCAAATACTTTTCGTCGATTTTTCTAACTTTTTTTGACAAAATCTATCATATATAAAGCAAATAGATCCGGATTGCCTACGTTCTGTTCTCTGAACAAAATAAGACTTTCAAACGAAATCATCAGAGTTAATTTCAATAGGCCTCAAGCATGATGACGTTTTATACCAACATGCCCAGAATCCCTTTCGGTAGCATTGTTTGTTGTGCTAATTTTCACTATTGTCTTGGTATTCTCAAAGGAGTTTTAACATTTGAATATGAAAAGAGATTTTGAAAAGGATTGTGCGGTAATTTAGGTATGAAGCGTTACAACATTACGACCCATTATTTCTTGAGCGACACAAAAAAATTCTAACAAGAGCGCGCGCCGTTATTTGACGATTATAAATTGGAAAACCAGCTTGTTAGAATACAAACACTGAAATCATGCAACAAGAACACTACTAAATAGTGATGTTTTATGTTAATTCTATTGTTTTCTCACATTGTTTAATTAGTACTATTTAGTACTAAATAGTGATAGCTTTTGGACGCTTTTATTGTTCGTACTCTATCCTAGGGAGATACTTCAAAGAACTTGCCTTTGGTTGTTAATATTTTAGTACTGCCGGTCTTATGAACAAACCTTCCATTGTTAGTGCAAGCGTAACTTCCTTGGTAACTAAAGTCAGGTGCTTCAGTTCCAAGTCAGATTATATGAGAGTGGCAAGTTTGTTGACAGTTACCTCGCTCGCCATACATTTTTTGACCCTTTCGTTTTTGCTGAACAAGGTACTCAGACTGAGATACATTGGAGCTAAACTAACAGGTAAGTCTTTTTTGCCTTTTTAAAGTCGAAGGTTTTAAGAAGTGGTTTTTGTAAAGTGTATCACCTTGAAGACTAAAACACTTTTTTGACAAACTCGCAAACTTAAGGTTAAAACTTTAACCCCAAAAAACCATAAATTAAACCTTAAAAAAAGAACAAAATAAGTAAAATAAATTAACGTATCTAAAATCCTAAATTCAATTCAATTCCTAAATGAGGGCTGTATAGATGGAAGAGGCACGCTCTTAAATTCTGTTGCATAACACTTCGGCAACTAGCTCGCAAAAAGCTCTTATTAATCAAAATCGAGATTTCAAAAAGAGTTACAAAATAAATTAATAACAAAAAAAGGAATGATTATTAGAGTTGTTTAACTCCTATTGGTAAACACCGAAAGCTGTGTGATAGATTACAGGACATATTTTTTTTGAGGTTAAAAGGGGAATGAAGCAATGCGATCCTCTTGTCCACACCTGTTCGTTCTAATTATTGAAATAATGGCAACAATGATTAGGGAACAAGAAAAAGATACTGTGGAAATGTTAAAAATGCTCTTTTCTGCTGATGACACCACTTTTCTTTTAAATGATCTTGAATCCCTCACCAACACCTTGGAAGTTTTAGATTGTTTTAAAAAGTTCTCATCTCTAAAAATCAATATTTATAAATCTGTGGTTGGATAGGCCCATGCAAAGGATATATATAGACCTCTTTCACGTTACGTCAGAGCAGCTCAATTTGGAGGGCAAGACAAAATAATTTTAACATCCTGAGAATTGGAACCTCTTGTTTTGCCCTCCAAATTGAGCTGCATTCGTGCTGCAAGGGGTCTATACTTCGAACAACGTATTTCAGTAATAAGGAATTGAAATGAATAGATTTTCATGAATCTGGAATTAAGATATTGGAAGTATATTTCTCGCACCCACAAACTAAAGCTATAGAAATTATTACGAAAGAACCTTAGAACAACTCTCACTATGTGGAAAACTCGGAAACTAACACCAATAGGAAAGATACAAATAGCTAAAACACTAGGCCTTTCGAAACTCCATTATGTGTGCTAAAACTTGGGAGCCAGTGAAGCATACATAATATTGGTCAAATCCGTCCGAGGTTGTTAATTTTGTTTGGAATGAAAATTCTAAGCAAAAATGTATTGTAGTTGAATACTTATTTCTTTATTCTAAGAAAGACAGACGGAAAAAAGAAATAAGTACAGATAGTACTCCGAGATGAATATTTAATATTTAATAAGTTAAACTTTATAGATGGTTTTCGGTATTCGAATCTTGTCTTCAGGTCTTCAGGATAAACTAGCTTCTAAGGTATTTGCTTTAAGGTGACTGACTACTTTAGGAAGGAG
The DNA here is from genome assembly GCA_023349425.1 of Anthopleura sola. NCBI lineage: Eukaryota > Metazoa > Cnidaria > Anthozoa > Actiniaria > Actiniidae > Anthopleura > Anthopleura sola. The sequence goes on along the minus strand of JALHLI010000006.1, from coordinate 4,051,717 downwards.
TAATTAGAATTTTTTTTAGAAAGTTATTTTATACAGAATATAATGCTGATTCTATAATTGAAAAGAAGAATGGAGTATCCCAGCTCGTTTTCGAGATCATGAATTTTGAATATTACCATATTGACAAGTTTTCGAAAGGAAACTGAAGGCGGAAACCAAGGCAATCGCAAAAAAAAAAAAATCGTAACTAGCAAGTATGGAAGTAATTTTCTCAGGAAATCTTTTCATATTATTTTCTTAGCCGACTAATTCAAAATATTTGAAGAAAGTTTTAAAAATAAGCTCAAAATTAAGCTAACAAAAGCATTTTGTTAGCTTAATGAACCGAAAATCGAACTCAAATGACAACAACAAAAACACGTACGTACATACAACGATTTTTTTTTAGTTCCAACAAAAGAGATCTATACTCTCTTGGTTCTAATAATTACGTTGTTTTTTCCCCAAACTTTGGCAAAAGATTGCTTTTTACCTGTTGTTTTAGGAAATTCAAAGAAAAATTTAAGGGTTTTGCCCTGTTGAAGTTCAAAACGTCATGGTTCCTCAAAAATGTTTGAAGCTTATTACATCGTGAGCTCACATTGAACGTTCAAAAGTAGTCAGTCACGTCACCTTAAAATAATTCATCTTTCTTAATAAAGGTTTAGTCACATGTATGTATCCCTGCAAACAGCTGAAGTAGAACAATAGTAAAATTTCTCGCAACATATTCGCTAAGAGGACAGACGCATCAAAATAATGTCATCGTGACGTGAGGCAACATGAGGCCAAATTTGAAAAAAAATCTAAACAAAAAAGTTAACGGACAAAGATAATAATATCTCCAAATTTTGAAATAAAATATGAATATGAATCTATAATAAAGTAAGTCACGAAAAGCAAATGAGGCTATTTTCAACTAATCAGGTTGACAAATTCATTTCCTTGCGGCTAGAAAAAGTACGCTAACATGAACAAGCTCAATCCCAACTAAACTGCGATTTTTCAAAACCCAAATTCAAGTAGTGTCCAAATTAGACCGTATAGTTTGAGAACAGACAACTAGCAATAAACAAGAAAGGTTCTGACATTCCAGTATAAGGTGACTGACTAATTTAGCAAGGAATAATTACCAGAGTTAATATTAACTCTGTAATTACAAAATGTTTTCAGAAAGATATTTGACACAGAATTTAACGCTGATTCCAAAAATGAAAAGAAAAATGGGGTGTCCCGAACTCGTTTTCGAGATAATGAATTTTGAATGACCATCTTGACAAGTTTTCGAAAGAAAAATGGCGGAAATCAAGCTTTGCACATAACAATTCATAACTCAAAAATTAGAGAAACTTTGGAAGCAATTTTCTCAGGACATCCACTTTAAACATTATTTATGAAGACTAAATAAAAATGTTTGTAGAAAGTTTTTAAAATAAGCTTAAAATTCAGCTTCTTGTTAGCTCAATCAACCGAAAATCGTACTCAAACAACAAAATCACTTAAAACGCTTTTTTTATAAGTTCTAATAATTACGTTTTTCTCAAACTTTCTCAAAAGATTGATTTTTACCTGTTGTTTTAGGAAGTTGAAAGAAAAATATAGAGTCCCGTGCAAAATTCGGGGTTTTTGCCCTGTTGAAGTTCAAAACGTGTATGGTTCCTCAATAAAATTTTGAAGGTTGTTTTGCGGTTTTGAGCGATTTTTGTGCGCGCGAAATTCGTGGGCTCAAATTGGATGTTCAAAAATAGTCAGTCACCTTAAAGGCCTTTTAAATTTACAACTTTAGCTTGGGGAGACCCAACTGCTACGAGTACTAGGAGTACTACGAGTCTATAGCTATAGTCTTTCTCCGTTTTCCCCTGCTTCTGGTAATGCCAATCTGATGTGTCTGCCACTCAGTTTATTGAATTAACAAAGTCTATGCAGACAATACTGACATACTTTTTGAGATCTTTTACATATTAATATTTTTCAGGATTTCACGAGTTCAAGATGTTGTTTATTCGAACGGTCCACATCACCTTCCTACATGTTCTTGCCATTTCACCATTGTTGGCTGCAAAAAAACCTTGCATTCCTAAAATTTCTCAATGGGGGTACACTCTGGAAGGTTATGCGTACGATTCGACGCATGCCGAAAACTACCCAACATGCCTTTTGCGATGTCTAAATGACGACACTCGCTGCAAGAGCCTCAGCTATGATCTTGCCGCCAAAACCTGTGGACTGAGTATTTACAGCCGCTGGATCAAGCCATGGGCGTTCAAGCCAAAGACAAACAGCATCTACATGGAAATGAGTGGAGTGGAGGAGGTCTTTAGGAACGTCACAGAACCACCCACCACTCCAACTCCTCAACCAACTACTCCACCTACAACGGCTGCAGGTAATACTTGTTAATTAGTAAATGTGTTAGTAAAATACAGAAACATACTAAGTTTTAGACATACTAAGATTTAGACTTCTAATGAGTGTAGTTCAGCCCAAGAGCTATTCTATAGACACACACAAGATCATCGAGGGTGTTTATTGATTTATTTCAATAACAGAAGTAGTTTCTTCCTCTTATTCAGGTTTTTTGTTAAAAGCATTTCTTAATTCTTACCTTTTTTTCAGCATTTACCGATGTAAAAGCTTACTGTGTTGGGAAACCTGTAGAGAAACGTTATGTCCATCCAGGTGACTGTCACAAGTTTATTTACTGCAGTGCCTATCCTGAATTCACAATGGCCAATGATTGTTATCCAGTTGGCTCGGGTTATAATCCAAACTATGGATCGTGCGATCCCTCTTACGTATGTCCATAAACTTGGTTTCCATATTTACTAATATTTACCCATCATTGTAAACAACTTTTGTTACTACATATCAATTATTACCATATCTCCAAATATATTCCCATACGACCTTGATATTCAATTGTAGCCTTACTATTAGTTTCAGTGCACCACTGATGAAACTCAATTGTAATAGATTGCCATAGATTGTAATAGATGACTTCCGCTCAGGTTGTCGAAACGTCAGTCACATCAAATAGTTCTTCTCAGGACTACATCCACCCGGATGATCATAATACAAATATTGTTTCTTCGACAAATATTGTTACTTCGATAAATGTAATAGATTCTCACAGAACCCCCATTTTCGGTATTTTTACGTATAGAGACACAAATTAAGGCCTAACGGTTATCGCTGAGGGGAAGTGTACGGGTGGGACGATGGTACTCGTCCTTGAGTAGTCCTCGAAAAAAGGGACGAGTATTCGAAAACGAGCATGTACGGTATACGGCGTTACCCAGGGTTACAGGCCTAGATTTTGAACCACCTATATACACCTACTTGCAAGAACGTTGTCATACAACATTTGAACATTCGTAGTTTAGTGGATTAGGAATAAATTAAAAGTACAAAAGAAGATCATTGAAGCAGAACTCTTTCTTTTGTACTTTTAATTTATTCCTAATCTTGAAACTACAAATGTTCAAATGTTGTATGACAACGTTTTTGCAATTAGGTGTAGCTATTTATTTAACCATTATTTTCACAACGGCATCAACACGAGCATAAGCATGGAAATATCTTTTAAAAAGGTGAGGAAAATAGGGACAGATTACGTACTTTCATTTCCCTTGCTACTTTAACGATAAAGAAATAGCAAATAGCATGCATGTGCAAGTTCAAATTTTTTTTCATTTAGCCTATTACTTCACCGGACGAGTTTCTATTTTTGGAAATGACGTAATCTCTTCACACGGTTCATATATACTATGTAAAGCTCTCTTTATATGTTGAACACTTACTCATTAGTAAATTACAAGAGAAATAAAACGATGGTGACAGTATTACCATCCCATGCACGTCCCATGCACAACTTGTCACGCAAGAAAAATCGATGTTGCAAGATATGGTTGCTTGTTACAAAAAGTAGAAAATGCTTCTACATTGCCACAAATTTCTGCTACTTGCAACATCGATTTTTGTTGCGTGACAAGGTGCGCTGGTGCGGGGATTTTCACCATCGTTCTGCAGCCTACAACGCAACAATGTTGCGCGACAAGTTGCACAATTTTGTTGCTCGAATTATTCATTGATACATTACAATAAATTCAGATATAATCAGAGTTATACCAAAGTTGTTATTTTTTGTTGTTGAATATTTTATTTATTTATTCAAACTTGTCCACAAGTACCCGACTCAGACATGCTTCCAGCCTTAGCCACTATCCTGAGCTTGTACGCAAAGTACTGATAGCACCTTACTGGCTTCTTCCGGAAACACGTTTAGCATGTCTTTGATGATACCGGCTTGACATTTTTTCCCGCCAAAACACTCGTGCTTGAATATTATATTGGCGCAGAGATTCTGATCTTTTCTCATTTTTGCTACGTAACTCCTGAGGCAGCCGATATCAACTCTCTTGGCGCAGGAAGAGTACTGGGAAAAGTGCACTGTGTTGAAAGAGAAATATTCGTGAGAACAGTATATGGCAAGTTCGCTGTGCGTTACTTTAATTGAAAGATTCTGAGTTGGAAATAGGCCCCCTGCAGCAATTTGGAGGACAAAAGAATAGGTTTCAATTCTCAGGAGTTGAAATTATTTTGTTTTGTCCTCCAAATTGAGCTGCTTTGACGTCAAGGGGTCTATTACTCGAATGACTTATTGAAATAGAAACTGTTTTCCCCCGGAAAACAAGCGTAATTGAAAACAAGATTTGACGGCGGAGTGCTGATGATAGACTTATTTGCTTCATCGTCAATAAAGCCTCTAAAGTATCATCGAAGGACCTTAATTAAATGAGAATTAACAGTGGATTCCACAGAGTGGCTCTTCTTCCACTGCATTCCAATTGGAATTTAGAAATTGATTTTTGCGGAGGGAGGAAAAACCGGAGAACACGAAGAAACCCTCGAAGCACAGGAGAGAACCCACAAACAAACAAACTACTCACATTGGACATCGAGCCCAGCGGGGCTCGAACTCGGGTCGCCTTCGTGTGAGGCCAGCGTTAAGAAATATTAGAAATATTACAGTATTCATAACTTACAGAGTGTGTTTATCTCGTAATCCCAAGAATTCTTGCTTACTGGGTTGTCATCGTCATCATCATCACCATCATCATCATCACCAGCGTCAAAACTGCGCTTGTCTGTAAGGCAAAGTAGAAACTAAGAATGTGATCCCTTTGATCCTGCATAGCAGTGAAAAAAGTTCATCGATTCTAGAGGCCATGCAGCAAAATGAGACTCTCCTTGATCTCTCTGATTCCCTCTTTTTCTTGCATCGCTCACTACCCAAGTTAGTTGAACTAGCTAATTTCTGGTCGCAGCGAAGTAACCTTAGGAGAGGGGGTGGATTTTATGCTTGAGATTAAATTTTGAATTTAATGTACACAGCAAACCATGGACTCTTGAATCGAACAGGGTTCATCATTTCAATGTCTTCAAGGGATTTTGTGCCGTCGGTAAAACATATAATCAAATCCAAACCAAGTGTTACGCTAGCTTTACTTCTCTTTTTCCGCATGGAGGTTAGACAGAGCACGATCATGGTGACGACACCGTGCCTGTTACGCTAGCTTCACTTCTCTTTCTCCGCATGGAGGTTAGACAGAGCACAATCACGGTGACGACACCGGCGGCACGGCACGGATCGTATATGACCTATACTTTTTTCAGTAGTACTATAGTTATTTTCTTTAGAATTAAAGAAGATTTCGTATATATGATTGTGAAACGGCACGGCACGGTATACGGCACTATAAAATTACGAAATTGACGAAATCCTTTGACCAATAACATTGCGCAAGATCACTGTTAGTCGAATCAAAGTGTAGGACACGGTCACGGCACGTCTGTGCTTTCCACAATTACACAAAAATCCTGCTATCTTACCATTTTTCTCACGCAGTTTTTGGTAAAGTGACCAGTAACCATAGCGTGGACAAACACGAAGCTTTCTGTCAAAAACGATGTATGACAGTGCGGCTCGTCCCAGTGCCTTGAGAGTCTTTCCTGGACACTTGGCCAATTCCTGGTTTGTACAAAGGGCAAGTTCCTTTAAAAGTAACAATTTACAAAGATTACTTTTTTATACACATATTTAGCGGTATCATGCCAACAAACCACTCACATAGGTTGAAAAAATGAATCAAAACACAATCATTATCACTCATAAAATCTGGGTCATTCTAGGACTCCTCGTTTGACGTCATAGACGCCATATTCGACGCATGCATTTACCAAGTAACTAGTTGAACATACTTACTCGATCAAGTTTGCAGTGGAGTGTCAAAGCATCCACTTTTGCATTCTGAGGACTGGCAAACCCAGAGACGTACTCAGTCACACACTTTGCTAGTCCCGGTCCCTCGTGACATGTAACAGTATCCCCTGACGTCATGTCCAACGTCATCACGAAGGCTAGGAATAAGCCAATCAGATAAAAGCTTTCCATATTGAGAACCTGGAACAAGCGAAGTGCAATGTTATAAATTGTCGCTTTAGTGACATGCTATAATAGAACATTTTCGAGATGCGCGGGGCATTTTTTGGGCAAAGTGAATAGTTCGCGCGATCTTGCCCTAAAATGCCTCCTTTTCATGTCTGCGCCTGCGATATTTTTAAAAGCGCTCGCGCATCTCGAAAATGTTCTATTAACAGAGCCAGATATGACTCATTTATTTAGCACCAAATTAAAGCCTTTCGATCATTCCCAAGAAAATCAGAAATAGCAAAAAGACATATGGCTGCCATGTTAGTTGATGGGACACAGCGAAAAAAGCTGTTCGTTTTTCTCTCAATAAAGAGAACAATTCTGAACTATACTTGTGTCAGTGAAAAACTAGAAAAAAGGCACATGCGTTGTGTGTTGTTAAAAGCGATTGACAGAACACAAGAGAAGTGCTTATAGAAAATAGGAAAACAACTGTTTGCTCATCACTGATAAATAATGAATTTGCTTAACCTCTATCTACATATACTATCTAGTTTATCACTTTTAGACTTGACGATCAGCTGGCTGTGACAGCCCTTTGTCGGAATACAGCAGAAGACACATTGCAAGTTCAAACACAACCAACTACGCGCGCGCGCGGTGCATCAATTCATGGCCAAACTGATAGATCAAATCTGTTAAAGGTATTTTCAGTCGTGATAGATGGAACTACTATTTAGTGTTGCCCAAATTTTGGTATTTTCTCTCCACACATTTTCACCGGCATTTTTTTTGAAAAATCTCCTGAAATCGCCATTTCGTGTTGATTTAGAAACTGACACAGTCACCAATCTAACTCATCTCCAATCTAACTCATCTGTTCAATTTCGCGTCACTTTACAGGCAACCAACAAACAGTTTTATAGCCTGCTTCAACTCTATAACTATCAATTGATCATTTGCCAGGCTATGTTATGTACTCTAATACGATTCACCGATAAAGGCCGAAGACTTAAGTAAATATTTTAACTTTTCACAATTTTTTGTATATACATATACCTACTATCTTTTCTTAGTTCGTACTTGTTAAAACGTATTGTTGTAAAATTTGTTTTTAACGGGCGATTTTATTCTTTTTACTGAAAAATCATTATCATATGACATCATGTACAACTAGCATCAGAAACAGCAAGATTATCGTTATCATGTTATGTGTGTCGTGGCAGCGGGCACCTCGATCAGACTTTTTTCCCAAAACCCTTTAAAAACTATCGTTTCACAGTTGCAAGCTGATAACCATTCGCACAAATGGCGCGAAAAAAGTTCGTTAATTATAACCGGAGTCCGTTTAACGTCAGTTTTAAGTTTTTCTTTGCAAAACTAAAATGAATGATTTACGAAAAGTTCTCAGAAAAAAAAAAAGAGTTCAGTCTTACCTTTTGTTCGTTGAAGAAGCTCTTAACTGAACGACAGGCAGTTCCCGTTAAACAGGTTTGTTACGAAGCAGCTTTTATTGTACTTTGTGTGAGAAAAAAACAGGTGATTCGAGTCAAAAAGACAGCTCGTTCAGTAAACTCAAGGCATGGATCAAATAGACATATTTGTATATACATACACAGGCAATCCATCAAGTCTTTTCATACTTGTGTAAATATTCTCTTTATGACTTCCAGAATAAGAGCAAATATTTATGATAATACATTTGTTAACTTAGATTCAAAGGTGTAGTTTGGTCCGCAGATTTAGTCATTTATTTATTTATTTATTTTTTTTGCTGTGGAAAAGGTTATAGACTGGAATATATTACGTAGAAATAGAAAATAATGGAGAAGAAAGAGAAGGCAGAGGCGTAGCTGGGATTTTTTCAGAGGTACACAAAATTTTTAAAAGCGGTATTTTTTAAATCTTGACAAAAGACAAAATGCTATTCCCTCCGTTTACGCGAAATATTTGTCCACTGACATTAATTTCACAAAGCAAAGTTTAAACAACATTACGAACACGAAGAACATTATTGTTGTTTTCTTTATTCATTGGTTTATTCCTTCTTTATTTTATATATTTTTTTGTCATTTTTCAGGTATACTCACGTGCGTAATGGCATACAGGTAGCTACGTCCCTGGAAGGAGAAAATTAAGAAGAAGAAGAAGAAGAAGAAGAAGAAGAAGAAGAAGAAGAAGAAGAAGAAGAAGAAGAAGAAGAAGAAGAAGAAGAAGAAGAAGAAGAAGAACTTGCTAGAAGAAGGAGAAGAACTAGAGGAAGGAGGAAGAGGAGGAAGAGGAGAAAGAGAACTTAGAAAAAAAGACGAAAGGAGTAAAAGAACTAGATATAGCAATGGCGAAGGTAAAATCAAAAATAAAATAGAATTAAGAAATACAATAAAATAAGCAAATATCGAAGATATTATATTTCCCGCTGCAGGTAGCTTTGATTGCTCATTTTTTTCCTCTGCAGTTTGAGTCAAGTTCAATTAAGTGAAGAACAAATTAAAAACTGTTTACAAACCAACTCGACATCCGCCGGCAACTTGTCGGTCTTCTTCGACTTCCAAACCATTTATATTGTTTTTTAACGATTGTATACATTATCTTATACTAAAAATTGTCTTAAATCCCCTCCACTCCGCACATGTACAATTTATTATGAAGTTCATAACCTGTTATAACAGGTAGAAGTCCCTTTGAATTTATTACCGTGCTTTCAGTTTCTCTATTTCAACGGAAACGCCGAAAAATCGAATAAAAATCCAAGCATCTCATCTGGGAAATCCTTGGAAGACTAGAATAATTATAACGACAAAATATCTCACTCTCCCCTCCTACAATGTCAAATTTGAAAACCCCATAATACCTTGCGTTAGTAGCGAACTCAAAACATTGAAGAACCAAGCAGTGAATCGAAATATAAGCTTAGTACAGGTGAGTAAATGGCTTGAGATAACCCGAGGAAAAGTGATCACGATCAAAATAGCTACCTTTTTGACTCGTTTATGCCTTAAGATCAATTCGAAAGGGTTTTGTTGTGGACTTCGATCGTAAATCAATGGCTTTATTTATTCTAGTTGGATTTAGCAAAGTATCCAACCGTGCCACGCCGGCAAATGACTAGCAAAGAATCCAATTCAGTTCTCGTATTTCTCTTCTATATTGGCATAATTTCGACGTGTAAAAAACAAAATTAACGTTCGAGGATTAGTCTATATTTTTCGATTTAGTTTTTCAGAATTTCGAAATAACAAATATTGATCTTTGATGGCGAGTCTACTTGGATTAATTTATCCCCAGGTACCAAGAATAAATTTTTTCAGTACTATTAATAGTACTGATATTATATATTTTCGCATCAGCGATTCTGCTTGAGTGCTTGTAAATTAAGAATAATAGCTTTCCTCAAGATACTTTGTTCGAAATAATATATATAATTGTGTTTAGTAATGAGAGTTTTAGTTGTAAAGGTCTTCGAAGATTACATTTTTATGCCAGAAATGTCGTATGCCGTAGCAGATCCCAAGTTGGAATAACTAATTGTTATAAATTTATTTAAAATTCAAGATTACTGTAAATTGAATCCTTCAAGCCTAGTTTAATAAAAGTCTCTTTTATAAGTCGTAAAATATATTCTATTTTCAATATATAAATATTTCCTTTTATAAACGTGCTTATAAGCCTGTAGTCTCTTTATTTTGAACCATTTGTGGCTAAATGTGGAGAGTGTAATTTAATAAAGCATAGTAATCTTCCACGTGTATCGGCCCGGAACATCTGTGATCAGTTGAGTCATCAACCTTGTACTTGACGGGGCCAAACTATGTACAATAATACGCCTCGATCTGGAACTAAAAATCTGTGAGTAATAGCGATTTGCACAGTTGACTTCACAAATATGCATGGAACACCCCGTAGGACTCAGACAGTTACATACATTCTCTATAGATTATAGGCTGTTCCCTTCAACTTTCGCTCATAAAGAAAGACTTAATTAACTTGTCATTTATTCGGGAGGAACTTTTGGGATCCAGGATTTGCAAATGACGTTTTTGTTTTTTTATTCCAGGGTTCAAAAAATACGTTGCTTCTGTAATGGGTGGTGTTGAATCGTCCCAACTTACAGAGATCCCTCCTGGCTTTGAGTACATGTGTATTGTTATCAACAAACCTGATGGTGTCAGAGTTGTTCATGGGGGCGATCGAGAGCTGTCAATCATCAAGGAAGCCATTGAAGAGTCATGGAAAATGGGTTTCGATGCGAACCAAAAATCGAAATGCCACGGCTATGTTCAATCCTTCAAACTTAGTGGAATACCATTCGATAAGGGATCTCCCCAACAATATGCTTTGGAAGCTAGGAAGATGTTCAGTCAGATACTATGGAAGCTAAATAACGCTGGATGGAAACTACTGATGACCACTGATCTCTCCAGAAAGATGGCCTTTGGAACATTCTTCTTCGTCAAGCAAGAAACATTCTCGATCTCATATCCTTTCCCATGCATAAATATCAGCAGTTCTGATAAATTACAGTTTATAAACTTTTTCCAGAACCTGTACCCGTCCATCAAGGGTGTAATTGAAGAGAACTGGTCGCCGGGAATCCAGTTTGTGTACACAGAGGATGAACACATGCTTGACGTACAGTTGTTTGGTGATCCTTGGAAGGGGATGGGAAGAGAGACAGTGGAAGCTCGTTCACTCATCCAGAAGCTCATTGAATTTGCTGCCAAGAACCAGTTGGCACTGTGTTGCTCGGCTAACATCAAGAACACTGCAGATTCGTTGTTTTTCAAACACGAACCACGGTTCGAATCAGGAATAGTGGCACCTTTCGTTACGATCAGCCTCAACAGAGATAACAGACTCAGGTTAATCAACGCTAAACCCGAGCTGGTTCCAGTCGTGAGGAAAGTAATTGAAGATGCATGGGGCTGGAGGAAAGGAATCAAGAATGAAGGAGACTACTTTGGAAGCTTTGAATTTGAGCTTCATGGGTCACCTTGGTGGAGCATTGAAAAGGAATCCATCATGGCGAGGTACCTGATAGCGAAGCTTCTAGAAGCCATGCAGGGCCACGGCTGGCATGCTGTTGGTGCCTTTGACGTGTCAAGAAGAATGAGCAACAAGAGCGTTTTGATCTTCCAACAATCAGCCCCACTGTCTACACCCATAATGTGTCTGAGTCCAAGCAGTACAGACAAGCTAAGGCTCATTAATGCCCCTCCTGACGTCATCCAGGACTGTCGTGAGATCATCACCAAGAGGTGGCCAAAGGGAATCAATAATGAAAAGGAAAAGCAAACCGAACTTGGAGTATCATGTGTTCAGTTCACTCTCAATGGCACACCATGGGATGGCGAGAACGATGATAAGTATTATGTTCGTAGTATGCTGTGTTTCATATTACAAGCATTGACGCAGAAGAATTGGAAGGTTATAGTATCAGGTGACGTGTCCGCGAAGTATAAAGAAGATGATGACGTGAAGTTCCCTACTGATGTTCATAGCTGGTGGTTAATGCAGCTTGATCCTTCAGCAACTCTCCTGGACGCTCCTCCACCGTATGATTCAGTCATGGGAAAGTATTAAGGCTATGTAGAACATGAACTTTCTAAACATGCGGTTCTCAATATTCTGCGAACTCGGTAGTTATGAGTTGCCCAGTTTTATTTGGTTTTTCACTGCCTCTGGTCGAAAACTTTTTTTGATATAAAAGCCGTTACTGCCTGAATAGTTTTGACTGACGGAAATTTCACAACAAGCCGTTGAAATGCCTGAGTTTGCAGAATATTGAGAATCGCAGTGATTTATAATCTTTGTCAAAACGATTTGTTTTAAGGTGACGTTACTGGCTACTTTTGGAAAAAATTTAAACTTTCTCCTAAGATACAATTTTTGTGAAATTTAATGCTGATCCCGAGTATGAAAAGAAAAACGGGGTGTTCCAAGCCCTTTTTCAAGATAATCAGCATTTAGAATATAGCGGTCATACTCACTCGACCAATCAGCAATAAGTATTTATATGGGTGTCAAGTGGTGGGGGCCTTGAAGCACAGGGGAAATACGGGGTTATTTATTAGTATTCTCTAAGTTAGACATTAGTATTCCCCATATATATAGATATACTAATAAGGTCTTTTGTTTTCTTTTGCTCCAAGATCTTATTATTCACAATATAGGGAATACTATTGTCTATTTTAGAAAATACTAATTAATAATCCTCTATTTTCCCCGGGCTTCGAGGCTTTTTCCACTACGCCTGGGTTATATATTATTACTTTATTGAATATACAGCAAATGTCCTCCTTACCAAGGATATTTTTAAAAGTCCTAGCGTTTTAAATCGTCTCTAAAATATCGTAATACATATTATCACAGCCTTCATTACTTCTAAAGTGAATATTAACAGCCAATAGCTTACTGTGATTCTCAATATTCTGTGAACTCGGTAGTTGCGACTTTCCCATCGGAATTTCAGTGGTTTTTCACTGCCGTCAGTCAAAAATATAAAAGGTACTTACAAGAGAGCATAAATAATGGCGCGCGTGGTATTTAGAAGTTTCCCTCTCTTATTTATGCTCTCTTGGTACTGACTAATTATGATTAGTTTTGATTGAAGGCAGCGGAGAACCAATTTTACAATAAACCGTTGAAATGTCTGAGTTCGCAGAATATTGAGAATCGCAGTAATATCTCTTTGGCTCTTTTACAAGTACTTTGCAAATCAACAGAAACAAACAATCAGCAATCAGTATTTCAATGCTCTATATCCCATAGACAAACTATAGGGTGTCAAATGGCGGGGGCCTTGAAGCACAGGGAAAATACTGGATTATAAATTAGTTTTTTCTAAGTTAGACATTAGCATTCTCTATATAGAAAATAGAGTGAAGTCACAACCCGTGAAATGGATATTAGACTAATACACTTTAGTATACCAAATTCCATTGTTTTCTTTTGTGTCTATTTGACTATTATACGTTAAGAAGCAATTTTTAATTCGCGGGTTTATAGTGTTTTCGCTATACTATACCATACAAATTTGAGATCACGTGATTAACCTTCACTATGACGTCATGCAAGGCTTTGCCTGAGTAGCCAGGAAAAGGCGTTTTAGGTTGAATCAATGAATGCAAAGTCTGTGATTGATATTATTACCACACAAAAAGATGATACTTTTTATCATATACATCATCGAACAGATGTTTATGTGTAGTTGAGGCGCGCCTAAAGAACAGGATATCTTGTCTAGGCTCTTGTGAGGTTTCCCTTCATTTAATTGTCAGTCAACTTCGCCTCAAAACAATTTGAGTCAGCCTTATCAGGCGGCACTGATATCATTAATATCAATAACTTGATCTCACTGAACAAACCATGTTTTAGGAATCCTTCCTTGAGTATGCTGAGAGATGCGTCAGTAATTGAACTGATGACGCGGGCCGTGCTTTTACAAGGGAAAGTATACGTCACATCCTGTGTAGTGGTTAGAGGTCGTGTTTGTATTCCATATGAAGTACGTTATATTTCAAATATTCCCAATTTGGAATTCACGGTACTGGCCGCCAAACGCACTGAGGAAAATTAACTGACTGGCTTTCGATTCATATAAAATTGAAAATCTTACCATGAAAGACTGATTACCATGGTAACAGCCAACGAATCCATTGGTCCTGATCGAGATTAGATTATATCTGTAACTTAAGCGGATTTAAAAGAAAACGGCTTAAAATTTAACTGAAACTATGAATTGTATATTACATTGCATTTTTTGAAGATAAAAATCACCGCTTATGACTTGTAGTACTGGATCACTCGGCCGCGGGCAAGGGCAAGTTCTCAGTACGTTGATCCAGTATACGGAGTTTATCAATATGTTTGGTCGTAGTCCATATTTAGCCTGAGAAAGGCCATTCTTTCTCTCGCTCCCAGTGGTCGCCTCTGAAAGAGTCTCTATCCATTTAAAAAAGATAGAAAATAAAAAAAGGTTATCACAAATGTCGATCAACAATGTTCAATCTCAGCTAGGGCGACGACCGGACGAAAGTTTAGCTAAGCAAATTAAACATTTAATAGTAATGGGTTTGAAATCTCTGAAGATAGTGATCGCCGGGAAATGATACGAACAAGACTAGCTTCTGATTCAGCAAACATGTGCCACGCCCTGCCAAATGGCGGGAAGCTCTACCACAATTGACTCAGACGACGAGAAGTTAAGCGTCCACTTCCGACCAGAAAAAAGCTGTTTTAGCTTCGTTTATCAAGCACCAACGGAAGTTGACAATATTTAATTCAATTTGAAAGCATTTTTTTTAACAATGTAACGCGACAAAAATTTAACTGACTACTTGAGATTGCGTGACGTAACTATTATGAAAGTGAATTGATTGATTCAAGATTCGTTTCTGATTGCCAGTTGTCTTCCACTAAGGGTCTATTGGCTTGCATAAGTAGATAGAAGTACCATCTTCAAAAGTTTAGACTAATATCACGGATCCTCAAATTAAGAAAAAAATACTTAGCTGCTGTCTTTGGGATTTGCCTCTAAACGTAGTGTAAATCGTTACCCAGGAGTCTTTATCGAGATATCAGTTATTTTCAGGATATTCTTGACCAATTTGTTGAAATCTTACAAAGGTATACATTGATTTAGCCGAACAGTCTTAAAAAATCAAAAAATCAAACTGTCTGCCCTTGTATGTCGTTTTGATGTAGTATGAAGTGTGAGGTCAATCATATCATCAAGTTTGGTTCAATGAAATCTTACGATGTTTTCTCCTTGATCCTCGCGAAATTATATGTTATTCTATTTTCTCTCCAATGTCGAAATCTTATTCTTATCACTCTTTATTTTGGTCTGGGAAAACGAAAATGAAAAACAAAAAGTTAGGCCTTAAAGATGACGTAAGAATCAATTAACTCAAGTCCAGAACACTTTCGGTTTCACAATTACCTTCAGAATAGTCTTCAAAACTATTCTCTGTTGGATTTCCTTTCCTACTGATTCTCTATATCTTAAAACTCCACGCCGAGAAAGGCATAGAGGGCTTACAAATCCTTGGCTTACCAGATTTGTGAAAAATTATTTTTAACGCCAGCGATTGGTGAATAAATTCAGCGGCTTCCCGCTTAGAGTGGGATTATATCCAAGATGGCGGTAAGGAGTTAGTGATTTGAATACAAGGTAAAGAGAGTTTTCGATTGACCTGTAATCATCACATCCGTTGTGCAGTGTGACCCTTTGACTTGAACAAAACCGCCTCCACGAATCAACTCACTGATACTTGTCATCGACGTCACGGTATGCGTGCAGCCTCGTTGAAACAGCCAACGGAATTGTCCTCAGAATAGTCCTTCCTTCCACGTAGAAACACTGTTTCTTTACCCTTCGTCTTTCAGATCGTTTGTTCATCAACCCGGCGTGTTAAAACCTAGTTTTCTAAGCAAAATACAAGGTATAGAAGAGGTCATCTTTGAAGGTATCTGGAATTGAGGTAAGGCCTAATAGAACATGGCGGTGGGCAATGATTAACTTGTCAACTTGTTTGCCTTTATTCGTTGATTTAATATTTTGTTTTGTCGTTTGATAACTGAAGCAATAATTCAGCTCCTACAGGGCTGGTTAATATCACATATAACCACAGTACTCTAGCTTCAGGTTTCTGAATTAATCTTTTATTTTTTTGTATATATATGAGATCCTGTTTAATGTTGTCGTTCAAACGTTTACGTTGAGAATGACTTGTGGTTCGACCTCGCTGATTCAACGTGAATGATTACGCACATCACGATCTTATATCTTGTACTCTTATTCTGTTCTGTTATCTTTTAAAATGTATAAGTATTCCACAAGCTGGAAGTGTACTTCCAAGGGTTTTCTTGCTCAGAAATTCCAAGACACTTGGAAATCGTAAGACTAAATCTGCGAAACTTGTACCAAATTGAGCTTAAATTTTGCTTGTTATGTCTTTTGTAATGTTTGTAGTCTTCTTGTGAAGATTATTTCTAAGCAATCAACGGATATATGCAAAACTGAAAAGGGTAAAGATTTTTTCTTTAATTTTAGACTTAATAATTACCGAATTTCGCTCTACCTTTCATCGGCTATAAATTTATAATCCGATATTAGGGCATTCTGTATTGACTATTCTGCATCATAATGCTAATTATATATTATGACGAAGAAATATTGAATTTGGTTTGAAACGCCATGAAATACAAACTTCCTGTAAAGGAAATAACTATGGTGTTGTTTGGGAACGTATTTAGCTTTTTCTTTCGATAATAAATTCAATAACTTGGTCTAGTAAGCTCCCTTTGTACAAAACAAATGATGTAGAAACGCAAGTATAGTACAATGTAAACCCAAGTATTGTAAAGTGTTCCAAGCGTATGTACGGGCTACGAGAATTTCCCTCAGACAATTATTGGAAGGACATCATGGATGAAAGAGTGATACAAATGAAAGGTATGTTTTTATTTTCTTTTGGTGACTGTAATTGTTGCTGCACCATTGTTTTTGAGTAATTGCGATTGTCATGGAACACTCGCCCTGGTCAGGGGTATTTGAAGACGTGACGTCATCCAAGTAACTTGTTTAGACAGCTGTTATTTCTTCAGAAATTCGTAGAATTATATCCTTGATCGGAGGAAAAAAGCATGAAATAAGCATTTTTACTTTAAGACACTAAATATCACTTTCTTTGGTGTCGATGTTAGTGCAGTTTTGATGAATAAAAGCAAAACTCTGTATTGTTTGGTAATAATTCAATATGTACATATTGAAAGAGAAAGTATGTTAGCCACAAGTAAATTGAATATCAATCATTTGGTGCAAAGCAATCTATTGTTTTGTTATCAGTTCTCATGATATACGACTAGAACAGAGGCAGCATGGCTAGCATGACTGAGTCGGTGTTGTTCAAGTATGTTGTAGCTAACAAGTTAAATTCTAATTCGATATGTGAGTTATCCATGCCCTGACTAAGTTGTTTCCGTTTTTCAAAAATATTTGAAGAGTGTTTTTAATGATTTGAACTGTTTTTGAATTTCAAGTGTCTCAGAAAAATATCATGATTTAAACTCAATAATTTATCATTATTAAGAGTTTGCAGTCATGATTGAACAACCTTCAAAGAAATTACATAAAGTATGTTGTATATTTTTTCAATAAAATATTTGTTTAATATATACATGTTTCTCAGTTCACAACAGCCTTACATTTATGTTTATAAACATTGAACCTTGAGAAATCAATCATTTTTGGCACCGAGGCAGCTTGACTGTCATGTATCTAGGGTTAGAAAAACAGGTCTCAGATAACATCAAAATGTATTCTTTGTGATTCCTGAAAGATAAAACCACTAACACATGTTGTAAAATGATAAAGCAATAACATGCTTTCCCATTCCTAAGCTACCAATTTTATTTTTTTACATTAAGAAATTGAAAAATAAGACTGAAACTTGATCACAATGAAAGTTAGGTTTCTTGGTTGTGAAACAAAAAATCATAGATTTTCATTTAAGTTTAAGAATTGAACATCTGTATAATGAAATTTCTTATGTACAAATCATGATACTTTTTTGTGTGTATTTTTCAAAAAAATGGAAAAATAAGACCGAAACTTGATCACAAAGAAAGTTAGGTTTCTTGATTGTGAAGCAAAATCATAGATTTTCATTTATTAATAAGTTTAAGAATTGAACATCTGTATATTGAAATTTCTTAAGTGCCAATCATGATACCTTTGTATGTGATTTTGAATTTATTATTGATGTTAAAATTATGTATTAATGTACTTTTTCATCAGTTTTATCTACCAATATACATGTGAGCTTTATCTGCCATCTAGCTATAGAAATTTTAGTTATCAAAAATCCATTAGTCTTTGGCTTAGTTCTGTCATGTGTGTATATATGTATGGTATATTCTCAAAGCAGTCATTCAAGAAACGGAACCACACATGATTTTATGTTATTAGCATACAAATTAAAAACTACTCAAATGTCATAATGTCAAAGAATCGAATCCATTTTGACATTTTAGACATCAGAATTAGCTCAGGTATGACATTTAATAATGAGCGATTTTCTCTTCTTCTGGAGTTAATTATCCATTTTTAACTATATAATATTTATAATCAATAACAGATTTGGCAGCCGCTTTTCCTCTTTTCCGCTGAGTAGCTCAAAAGTCCCAGATATTTAGGGGTGGGATGTGGGGAGGGTTGAGTGTGTGTTCTTTTGGTTCTAATCCTGGAACTACATCATTATGAACCATGAAGAAAATTAATTTGTCACAAATTTATAAAACTTGTCAGTTTTGTTTTGACACAGTGGTACCTCTATTAAGTGGCTACCTTCAGGACATTGCATGACACCTGCTTAATAATGTCCCCAGTGAATAGATTGAAATCCTTTTCCATTTAGAAATAGATTCTCATTTTTTTCTTAAGTAAGAATTATTTTACATCCATTTTGATAATTACATGACCCAGGCAACTAGCTATGAATTGATTCAAATTGTCTGAGTTTATTAAAAAAATTATGGACTTAGATTATTGGAAATCTGATTGATGAAAGCCAAAAACCAAGATGACTCAAATTATGGCAGGTTGTCTGGAGTTGATCAGGAAGGGATATGGTTTGACTCAAGCAACATACTTCATTATTCTCATCATCAACATTATCACTATCAACACCATCATCACCATCACCATCACTACCACCACCACCATCATTATCATCACCACCTTCATCAACATCCCAATCATCATCAACAACATCATCCATGCATCATCAGCATCATCAGCATCATCAGCATCATCACCATCACCATTACCTCCATCAACATCCTCAATGTCATCAACAACATCATCCAATGATCATCATCATCATCATCACCACAACCACCACCATCACCTCCATGAACATCCCATCATTATCAACAACATGATCACCATCATCGTCATCACCATCACCATCACCTCCATGAACATCCCCATCATCATCAACAACATTATCCAATGATCATCACCATCATCATCATCATCATCACCACCATCACCTCCATCAACATCCCCATCATCATAACAACATCATCCATGCATCATCACCATCATCACCATCACCACCATCAAAATTTTACCAACATATATATAAGATACGAATTACAAACAGGACTAATACCAGGACTATTAATGAAGTTTTCTTTTTTATTACCGCATTCCCAGACCTTTGAGTCTATTTTACAAATCAAAACACATAGGTAGAGCAACTTTATCAACATCTGTTCATAAAACAGTTGGTCAGCATGACTCCTTCCTCAGGAACCTATTCATACTGATTCTCTTGCTTGAATTTCGAAAGTAAATACATCAATACTAGGCCGACATCTTGGCTCGTATATAAGTGAAAAATTATAACCCTATAAGTTCACAGGTTCTATCAATAACAGAACCTCTCTGTTTTCAGGTTTCCAGCTTTTTATAGAAATAATTTTCTAGCATATTTCTATTCAATTTCTTCTCTTTTTGCTCAGTGAGTGATTGTCTCTTGAACCTCTTGTTCTATCAACAGCAGAACCTCTCTGTTTTCAGATTTTCTGGTTTTTATAGAAAGAATTTTCTAGCATATTCTATTCAATTTCTTCTTTTTTTGCCCAGTGACTGATTCTCTCTTAAACCTTCTACGAACGTTAAAGTGAAAAATTATAACTGTATAAGTTCACAGGTTCTATCAACAGCAGAACCTCTCTGTTTTTAGCTTCCTAGCTTTTTATAGAAAGATGATTTTCTAGCATATTCTATTCAATTTCTTCTCTCTTTTCTCAATTATTGTTTCTTGAAGCTTCTACAAACGTAAATCTGCCTAAATATTTTGGATAAAATCCATCTTTCACTCATCATGTAGGAAAAGAAACTCGTACAGTTATGTAATAGGATATGAATTTTTGGATTTTCTAAATATATATATATTTTAAGATTGTAAATCTTAGGAATTATTTAATATGGACAAACATTTTACGAGATACTATATTGTTATCTAAGTATGATCAAAACAGTGTGATATATGAAAGAAACAGTTTAGTATAAACGACTCTATTACACATGAAAAACTGAATACGTGATAGTGAATAATGGCGACGCGTTCTGACAAAACTCGGATTATTAATATCACTTAAGACAGATTAACACAAATGACCTCTGACGTTAGACACTTAGACATGATATCTCAGAAATACAAACCAAACATGAAAGACACTCGAGATTAATCCGCACACACAGTGCCCCTGGAAAAGATTTTTTTTCGCACCATAATACTGTCATCTATTTTGTGTGGTATTTTGATATTTTGAATTTTTGTTACTGCCCACAAGAACTCCAATAGTGAAACTAATAAATCATAAATTTGTTTTTAAATGTTTGATTTTTTTTTGCAATTAAAAATTTTCCAAAATGTTCGTGATGTGACGGTATTTTGTCAAAATAGCTCATTTCAAAATTTCCAAAAATTTTTCTCTCACCCTCTTATCTGTGAGAAGATTTAATATAATTATTTTTCCCCCAGATGAACTAAAAACTAAGTTAGGATACCATAAAGTTACGTTTAAATACCATAACCTTTAACAGATGAATCACACTTTTTTCAGTGCGATATCATTGACATACGTACCACGTCCAGCTAACAAAACAGAGGACAGAAGTCAGTAAGCCGACAATACAAGGCGCCAAGCTATCTTTTTATCTCCGCTAATCTTCAACCGATAACGTTATTTTTCTTCTTTCGTATAGAGTTAAAAAGAAAAACTCAATGAAAAACGGTTTTTGGTAAAACTCTCGCTTGTATTCCATATCTACAAACTGTGACAATGGTTTTTTGTGAAGTTCATGTTGAATTCTTTTGGTCTTCTGTCGATAACTTTAGCTGCTACTTTTGTCGTGTCTTAACCAAGACCGGCTCTGAAGATTGATCTAAATGCTTCTTGAAACGCCGAAACTTGGTTCTTTAAACTGCTATTTTTCCTAATAAATGATAAAAAATTTCAGAGTACATTAAGTCATTAAGAGAGATATACAAGGACTATACCGACAGTCCTATACAGTGCTATATTGTAGTGTTATCTGTAGTTAATCTCTTAAAACACGGTTACCATATTATATTTCTTTAGAAACAAACTTTTTGATCTGTTTATCCATCGTCCTAGATATTTTTTTTGGAACGTCGTAGTCTTCAACACTCTTTACCAGGTGCTATGTTATTATCCTTTGTACCTTGTAACATCAACATTAGTTTGAACCTTTTCAAAACAACACTACGATCTGTTTATCTAACCTATTTTTTCTGTTTTTCTAGGAAGTCCAAAGCAAAAGCCTTAACATTCTCTGTTGTCTGAATTTAAAATACTGTGAATGTAGTAGCTCTTCAGACATTGTAATTGCTCATTTTTTCCATTGTACGTTCGTCTGTTTTTACGGAAAAAGCTCTTGAGCCTGTTATGACCACTCGTTATGCATGAATAATTTTCAAGCCACGCAAAAAGAAAAAAGAGAGAAAACATCTGTCAAGCGTTTATCGAATTTGTTTGTAAAATTGTAAGAATATTTTCCCATAAATGGAAAAATAAAGCAACTATCTCATAAACGGTGAAATAAAAAACTTAAAACTTACTAGAGGAAAGTGAAAAAGGTGAACAGAGGATTGAAGCCTTGACCACCCGGGACCCCTCAGTAGCTTGTAAACAAATGGGCAGTTAAGATAACACAAGTGTAAGGAATGCTTCGACTGAGGCGGAGGCAACTGGGACTGAAAGTACTCGGCCAACGGAGCCTCTTGAAATACCTTAAGAAGTGCATTTTTAAACGTCTGAAATTCTCCATTCAAAAGTTAACACACAATTCTTCAAAGAACGCCAGCTAGAATGGAGGCACAATATTCGGACGAAAGAAAACCTGTGCCAGTTATTACGGACATTAGTCAGCGAGCGATTCGTGAACGAAATCCTGAAGATCCTTTAATTCTGCCTTCGGAAAATGGTTCTTTAGATTACGATTCTACAGATCGTGGCCAACCACGACAGGCCAGAAAGAAGAAAGATCGCTATGGGAATTACGCTAGTGCTATAAGGAAAGCAGATCCGCAGTCAGAGCTGGAAAAAAGAAAACAGAAATATGCCGCTGCGCTTGATGGAACAAGGATTGAACAAGAAGATGATTTAGATGAGTTTTACAAGGGAACAGGAATAAACCCGTGCGAGCCTGATATCATGTCAACGGTACCTGTGGATAGGATTAAGAAACAGTATTTATCATCAGCTAAAGAAGAAGGTAAATTTGTTCCCCGTACTGAAGAAGCACCAACACCACATCATATTGAGCCGGAATGGCCTCCGCGTGAAGACATGATGGATGGGCCAATCAAACCGAAGGTCATTCATATATCAGCCGAGGGTGAGAAACACAAAAGAGATGGTGTCGATGCTGGCCATATTAAACCTGTAAATAAAATGAAAGACCAGTGGCAAAATTTACCCGAAAAATATAGAAACAAGCCATTGGGAGTGAATAAACCAACTATAGATATCGTAGGCGACCGGAAGTGGATAACCCATTTTAGACCAGTTATAGACGAAGGAAAGGCTGACGAGGAACCACAGTGGCTCAAAACCGTGCGCCATCGCCGCTGGCTGACAACAGTGAGGGCTCGCTTTCCCGAGGATGAGCAAGAGAGAATTTCATTCGAAAGACGGTCAACCACCCCTCGGAAATTCAAAAAACCTAATCCCCATACCGTGATGCGCCCATCTTTTGATGCAGATCAAGAGTTTGAGGAAGTGATGAGGCGTCGGCGTAAACGCAGCGATAGCGCAGAAGAATCGTCTTATTTATCTAAATCCGCTTCTTCTTTTGTTAAGTCTGCTTCTTCTTTCTATAGCGACAGTGACGTCACAGATGCTGGGAGAATTTCTAGCTTGAAGAGGAACGCAGTCAAGGGTCCCATCAAGGAGTATCTCAGGAATTTGTCTCTGGAGCGATCTAGGAATCATATGCTCAAATGGGCATTTACTGCTGATGTTGTTGATGAGCCTTATCGATACGATTTACCAAAGCCTGTAGACTTGATTGTGATGGATGAACTGGAACGAGAACATCAATGGAAGTACGAGCAGGCAAAACAGAGGTTTGGGTCCGAGGAAGAAGACCTAGAGGGGACATCAATGCAATCGTTATCACAAGTGTCCTTTGCTTCTGAAGAAGACCTTCCTGAGAAGGCGCTACCAGATGAATCTGCTGGCTTTATTCCAAAGCTAACAGATATCCAACAAAAACTGCAAGACGAAGTGGACTCCAAACCAACACCAAAGTCGGTGGCAATTGAGGACGATGCCAAAATTCTCCCAAAACTTTCTGATGTCAAAGACAAGTACTTGTCCGGAGACGAAACCGACAGCAAAAAGCCCTTCACGTACGGAGATGAGGAGCAGTTTGAAGGAATAAAGAATGTCAAGAACAAACTGCCAAAAGAAAACAAAGAGACAGATCCCCAGGACTATGTCATGCCCACAACTGTAATGAAAAAAGATAAAGATTTGAAGAAAATGATGGAAGAAAGAAAGAAGCATACTGATGAGAATGTTGACGATAGAGCTGAGAGTGCTGCTCAGGATATACGTAGTATTGCTTCTGATATCTCCAAGACGTTTGGCTCGGAAGGTCCTAAAGAAAGCCAACACAAAACCGCAAGCAAAAAGGAACCTGTCAAGAAAGTTTCAAGCGAAAAGAAACCAGAAGAAACAAAGGCAGCAGTTAAGAAAACCGAAGATAAGAAAAAACATGAATCCACTCCAGCAAAGCAACCCGTGTCATCCCTCGATCAAAAAGATTCAGGAAAGAAGAAACCAGATGAAAAGAAATCAAAGTCTACACACGCTCCCGCTAAGCAAGAAGACAAGAGCAAGTCATTGTCGTTGGAAGAGAAACCTATTTTGGACACCAGGTCCACTTCAAAGTAAGATATGGTGTTAATTATATGTCAGATGACTTTTGATAGTTACATGACATTTAAGCCAACAACATGGCAATGTTTCTTTGCACATAAAGACCTGATGACATTTTCTATCGTGACGTTTGTCAGAAGTACCAAAAATCTTAAAGTCATTGAACTCAAAAACAAAAATAACGAGATCAAACGCATGCGCAAAGAAGACCTTTTTCACGTCGATTTGAAAATTATATTTCTTACTAAAAGTGAAACAATCATCCGTACGATCTATGTAAACTATTAGGAAGTCTCTGATTGACGGAAGTTTTAAACCAAGTTGTTTAGGACACAGAAGCATGAACGTTGCTTTAAAGTTTCGTAATTTAATGACCTGGTTTCAAATGCGAATGTGAATGGGTTCTTTTCTTTGCATACTGCGAAATCTCTTGAATTGATTAGTAGTAGTACGATAGCCCCCTTCATAGTTCCCTGCACCATCTTAAAAGGTAGTCATGCCTTTGCATCCAAATAAGACACGAGGTGACCTTGTAATGACAGAGACCTTTTTTAACACCTTGGACAATTATTCACATGTCTCTATCATTGCAAGACCACCTCATGTCTCGCCTGGATGCAAAGGCATGGCTACCTTTTAAGATGGCACAGGGAACTGTGAAGGGGAATATTCGACTCTTATTGAGCTATGTTTATGAAAGTGGCTTTTCAGTATTGCGCAGCTTCATTCCAGCTCTGCTGCTTGTGCTTGAACTATTTTCATACTCGCAAACAAATAGACCTCTTTACATTGAGCATAATATTTTCCCATTTCAGACCAAGTGTCATTCCCTAGAGTATCATTTCTTTGTTTGACGGTTGCACATGAGAAGACGCATGATACAACTCAAACAAAGAATCTTATTCTCAAGAGAATGACACGTGGTCTGAAATGGGAAAATACTATGCCCAAGGTTCAGAGGCCCATTCAGAGGTATCCATGCTTATTGCATTGGTTGTTTCTCTGTGAATTTTAATTTTGAACACAAATGTTCAAACTAATGAAAAATACGCGTTGCGCTGAAAGACAGGCGTGGCCTCTAAAAGGGAGTCGTTGCCATAGATACGATGGAAGGCGTACAGGAAAATATAACTTGAAGAAATGCCTTTCTTTATTGATGGAATGTGTGTCTTTCTTTTGTATTTTCCTGTTAGCTTTACATCTAAGATGATTTTGAAAGGGTTCTATATGACACAAGAATATCAAAGGGCAGGGCAGATATGGGTAGCAATGGCATTAAATATTCTGAATGCTATCGAATGTTGCCTGGCAACGACTCCCTGAACCAACAAATAAACAAACGAAAACAAACAAAACAAAACGACTCACTATTTTAAAACAAACTAGCGACGAATTTACTAGTAAAAGGTTGAAAAGACAGACTGGAGACAAGCGTATGGATAGTGATTGTCTCGCATTGTACGAATAAGATTTTTTTAGATATTTTAGTATATAGTTAGTAAGATTAGATTGTAGTGTTTGAGAGTCTAGGTGTGATGGACCTTAGTATATAAACAATTATTTACATTAGTTTAATATTATAGGTATCGTGTATACTTATTAGGTACTTTGATTTAGGTACAATTGATAAATGTACTGCAAGAGAGCAGATTTAGCACGGATGGAAGACGTTCAGCGACATTCAAATGGCTTCCATTCTGAACCAATCATAAGCGAACAAACACACACCATCCAACCACATTGATCTGCGGAAGCCATTTAACAGTCACTTTACGAGTTTTCCAAATTGAAAGACAAAGCACATATTTGTGAAACAAAAATATTTTTATAGTAACTTTTTTGGCTAATTTGGATTGAAAACCAGAGTGGACATTAAGGCAGGCCTTTCTCCATTCATTAAAAATATCTTCTGGAAAAAATACAAACTGGTTACTCACTTTTATTCAACAATATATTCAATAAAGTGTCTAACAGCATGCTTGATATTCTATTTTTATCAATGAAGGGTTACTTAAGCATCTTATTTTTAGTTTACTTTTGTCCAAAAATAAGGAGCGACGGTTCAGACGGTGAACTATTATTCATGTACTACTAAATCAAATCCTCACAAAATATTTCGTTGCTACTCCGTTCAGTTTACTTGAAATGGCGTTGAAATAATTAGGCAAAAGAAAAAGGTTTTCTAAGACATTTGTTTAATTTCGCTTCTTCCTCTTCAGAAGGATTTTTTGATTCGACATAACAAACAATAATTTGTTCCCCCCCCCCCCCCCCCGCACTATCTCTTTTTATGATAGTGGTTGCTACACCCATATTTTGTGTGATCCTCCAGTTGTCAGAAAGGATGTTACCCCTTAATCCCCCGACCCCTCCCCAAGGAGATAATAGAGCAATTTTCGTCTGACTATGAAAATTTACGGCACGGAACGCGCCTTGCCATGACCGTGTCAGTGCCGTGCCGTGTATGAAAACATTCGACATTCGGTGCCGTGTCCGCGTATGCTGTATTTTTGACTTTTTACACTCGTACGAAATCTACTCTAATAATGACGGACCAGTCCCTTAGAGTGCTTTCTATGTTTCTATGATTAAATTAAACTAAGAGCGTTCATTGTAAATTTGATAGATGTCAGCCACTTTACGAGAGACGTGTGGCGCCTGGGTCGCGGGAATATGAAAAGCGCTCTAATTAAACTTTGGTCTGAGATTAATAACACCCTTCACTGAACAACTTATTACTTGCACTTTTGATAAGATTCTTATTAGATATTCCATCTTTTGTTTTCTTAAAATAAGCGGATCACCGAAAAGCGCAACATTGATATCAATTAAAGCTGATTAAAATCTGCGGTATTTCAAGGATATTGATAGCGGAGGAGCAGTCTTGATAATCGAAATTCCACTCAGTTTTCAGTCAAGGTTCTTGATAACCACTTGTGTCTTTGTGGAGAAATCTCTCAAATCTGTTAAAAAATGATTAGATGACCTAGGCAGTCTTGTTTTTTGGTGGTCTTTATTTGATGGTCACAGTGCAGCACGGCTTATGATGGAAAGCCGCACTGTTGTGTCTCTAGCGTCAAAATTATTTCATTTTAGACTCCAGACAAACCTGTGAAGAACTACTAAGTGCTAAATAGCACCATCAAAAAATAGGGAAAAAAAGAGGAAATGTTTTTTTTTTACAAAATTTATGATAATTTGGTTTTAACATTTTTTATTTCTATTTTGTTTTGTATTTTCTATTTTACTGAACTCCATTTAAACTAGCCCTAGGCTAAACTCGATGCTCCTGTCAAAATATTGAATTAAAATTGAAAAAAAATGTAATGTCTGCCAATTGCATTGAAATTCCTTCTTCGCTCGGTAATTGGAAAACTGACATAGTGTTCAAACGTCACAACCTAATGTTGGACAATGTTGTAATGAAATAGATTAACCTAGGATTGATAGTATAGAAGTAGAAGGATAGGAAGATAAAGGAAGCCCGCTATATTTCAGTCAGGCGTTCCTGGTTGGTTCTGTCGGGGTCGCCCCGGTCTTCCCCGTACATCCAGAATCAATCAGGAACGCCTGTTAGTGATGGATGGTATAAAGGTTACTAAGTAATACATGTAAATGAGTGAGGGAAAATGACTGACGACATAAATGACTCAATGAGTGTTTCTGATACTGACACGAGAATACGACAAGACTGTATATATAAGAACGGACTTAATGCAGTAGAAGCACAAGCAGCAGAAACTGGAATGATCATAAAAAGCAGCGCATACTCCTGGTCAGCGGTACAACTTTGACATTTTTTCAAATGACGCTGTTACATGTGAAAATTTCTCGTCCTAATTGTCTCTGCTTGTAAAATACGTTCGAGCAACTCGTATTTCCCATTTTTTTTTGCAGGAAAATGGGCCAACCTTTTACCTACCCACTTTACTAAACATTGTTGAACATTGTTGCTCGTAAAATAGAAGGCACTCTCGACCCCATAGCTTTTCATTCTTACTGCGCATGCTCGACGCACAGTTTAAAATGGTGATCTGACATTTGGTCGAGCATGCGCAGTAAGAATGACAGCTTTGAAGTCGAGAGTGCCTTCTACCTTATAAACAACAGTGTCCTGCGAGAAAAGTTGTAACGAAAGTTACGAGTGTATTAAGGTAGTTTCTAAGAACCTGCAGCCTTTTTCCCCTCGAGACAAGTTAAATAAGAAATCTTCACCTGTAACAGCGGTTTCACTATTGATTTTGGAACTTTTTTTATATTAAAATTGTCGCCGCAGAGAAAAGTGTTCAAATATTCATTATCATCTTTTTTATTTTAGTTTGAAAGCTTTCGCTGATCATCGTCGTAAGCTTCGTCCCGCGCGTAAACACGCGCCCACGAGTAACCCGATCAAGGCCAGGCAGAAAAGAGAAGACTTGAGAACAGAGACTGATGTAAGATTTGAATCAACTCTATTTTTCCATTTAAAGCAGGTTTAGCTTTGGGCTCCTACACAGGCACGTTTTTGGGGTCGTCACGCAACCCTTCTCTGGAAAGAGGAGGTTGCGTGACGATCCTAAGAATGTCAATGCGTAGCTTGTGCTTTTGAAGAATTTCCATATGCTTTTTAGGGAAGGTTGTGGAGGATTTCTCTGTGTCTATATTCATTGGGTATTCTTTCATGTTAATCTTGTGTTGATGTATGTTTTGACCCTGAATTAAAGTTAGCTCTGCGTACTTGCGTCTACAGTCAAAGAGCACAGCAGTATTTCACCGGGATCCTGCTCAATTTTCTTTCGTTGCTAATGAGTTACGTCTTTGTTTGTTTGTCCAGTTCCTCGTATCGAAGGCCGAGCGGAATCACGTGAAAGAAGCTGATGAACTAGAGAAACCCGTTCGTACTTTTGTACCCAAGAAACGTAAGTCATTGTTTCATTGCTTGCTAGGAGCAGGTGTAGCTCAGTTGGTTAGGCGCGGCCTTCAGAGCTAAAGGTCCATGGTTCGATCCTCAGGACCTCCACGTCTGTTTCGACTTTTCTCTAATCCATGTAGCTTCAGCTTTGAGGACTCTTAAAACAGAGCACTGATGGAGAGAGGGGAAAAGTGCGCACCCTCGGCTTCCATCGATACAAGTTGAATTTCAAATGAAAGAACTACCGACTTTAAATATAGTAAATTATCTTTTTATGAAACCTTTTCTTTATCTTTTATCCTGTAGGAAATGAGTCGAAGTTTGCAACCGAAGCACTTGAAGGGCTGTCAAAGAAAGAAAATCTCAAGCAAGCGAGTACTGCTCTTAGAAAAACCGCCAAGAATGTCGAAGGAATCAGCACTGAAACGAAGGAATTTGGTGGCTTTCTCCCTGTCATGCTACTACAGATTAAAGGTAAATGTTATCCAATCATGTGCCATGTTCTATCGAAGTTAAGCTGGAATTGAATACGTTATATTCACAGGAACTCCAGAGGCATTGTGGAGAGAACGATAAAGTCACAAAGCGGTTTTCTGTTATTCCGACGTTGAACCTTTTGTCAAGAATAATGCGGCATAATAGTGAAAACCTGAATTTTAGGAAGCTTGTTGCCCTTCCCCCACCCACTCCCCCCACTCTGCTGGCCTTTCTTTATGTTAACTATCTTTTTACACAGGCTCCAGACACTTGCAAACGCGGCTAGTAGAACCCTCTGCGAAATCTCTCAACTCAGGTGACGCTTTCGTATTGGTAACTGAAAAACATGTTTACGTGTGGTTAGGAAAAGGAGCTAATATCATGAAGAAAGCGAAGGTAATTATGTATAAAAATCGTGAAGTTCAAGGTTACCTATTTTTGTGCACGTGACATCATGACCGCCATGTTGCTCTTGGTTACTTCAGTTATTTTGTCAGCCAACAAGGTGGCGACGTCCATTGTTTTTTAATTCTAATGGGAAGGGATGGTGGTTTTTAACAGCAGTGCAAAGCCGCAGCGCTGCTTGCTTTTTAGATCAAAGGAAAGAATGCGTGCGATTCTAGACCTTTCGTCCGTGTCGGTCACGTTTGCCACAGTCTGTAGAATTCTGTAAAGCGTAAATTCAAATTGGTTTCGTTTTTTTATCACATGCCTGTAGTTTTGATCCCTTGCACGTGACGTCAAAGCAACTCAATTTGGAGGACAAAACAAAAGAATCTTCTGAGAATTAGAACCTATTGCTTTGCCTTCCAAATTGAGCTGCATTCCGAAGTGCTGCAAGGGGTCTATACACGCGAATATAATTGTATTTGTGCATTATTCTCTCAATTTTTGATATACAAGGTTTTGACATTTGCTTTATCTGCGTTTTTGATTTGGTCCCAGGCTGCTGAAGTATCCACGATCATCGTCAAACAAAGAGACCTGGGCACTAACACTAAATCATCCCAAATGATAGAGGAAACGAAGGAGGATACTGGATCGACGTCATTCTGGAAACTTTTAGGCGGGAAAAGCAAAGTAGCCAGTAAGTCAATTAAACAGGTTTTCCGCACACAGATGTTCATTACAAATCAAATGTAGTTAGTTTGGCGGGAAAATACAACGAGCCTCATTTTGATGTTTATCAACACCAGTCTCCCTTCCACCTTCCAGCCAGATTTATGAATCATTTTCGTACCCAGATTTACTACTACGATTTGGCTAATGAGCAAGGTCTGGGTACGAGAATAAGATATGAATATGAAACTGTTGTCATTGGATTATTCATCACTTATAATTTCTTCGTTCGTAGGTGCTCGAGAAGTTCCATCGGATGAAGAATACGAAAAGAATATCCAGAGAACAAACCTCGTATATCGGATTGATTACAGCCGAAACCCCCCGGAACTCAAGTTCAGAGATGATTTATCCGGGAGGGTACTCAGTGAGAAATTCATGGACCCAGATCACGTGAGTAATACTATGACATAATAGGATAGCATTTAACGTTATAGCCGCCATGTTGGTTGACTAAAACAAAATATTTGGTCTTGGTTTCTTTTGTTCGTAAAACCAATATGGAAGCCACTTTTCTTCAGCTGTCTTGTAAAGATGCTTCCCCCTTTTTGCCTTTGTTCCTGTTCTAAGGACAGGGTCTATGAAACCTCGCCCCTCCTGCCTTTAGGACTTGAGACGCACCAGTTTCTCGGTTCCCAACCTCATTATCAATATCAATGTCTTCTCGCGCGCTACTGATAAACAAAGAAATAATTCTCAGTTGAGGGAATGACACGTGGTCTGACATTGTAAAACATTACGCCTAAGCTGAATGATTCAACAACTTTTTAACTTAAGTTTGGGCTAAGATTACATTCTTTTTAACTGAAATCACAAGGCATACGTATTGGATTTTGGTCCTGAGGTTTATCTTTGGCTTGGACGGAATTGCAACCGCTCAGCTCGACTGAAAGGAATGAAACTCGCTCAGGAAGTCTTCGATGGAAAATTCAAATATAAGGTAATCTATTAGACTAAGGTTGAAGCTGTAAACATTTGGCTTCCAGGCAAACGTCCTTTTGGGTTGTCACGCGCGGAATTTAAAATATTGCGTGACCACGCTTGCGTGACGTCTGGGTAGGAAACTGTGAAAGCACCAGCTTGTTTGTGAAATGTAATCGGGTATACAGAAGTAGTATGGAAGGGCCATTTTTCTTTTATTTCATAAGATTACAGTAAATAGCCTATTGTTGTAAACGAGCTTTTTTCTTAGGTGAACTTGTTGGCTTATGGCCCTCGTTTCCATTCTTTTGTTTCAATCCATTTCTGGCTTAGAGCGTAAGCATGCATGCTAGCTTTAAATCCTTTTAAATAATTCTCATCCGAAACTAAATTGTGGATAATTTTTTTTTCTAGAGTCGACTCAACCCATTCAAGCCTTTCTCGATCTCGGAAAAAGAACAGAGTCACGAGGTATCACGGCCTAAATGGGCCTTACTCGGCAGGATGACGGCGCGTTCGGAGACTGTGTTATTTAGAGAGAAGTTCATTGACTGGCCTGACCATAACGTTGATTATACAAAGGACTTTGTCAAGAAACCGGTCAGTGGTAGCTTTGCTGTTTTGGACAAAAAGGTTGGTATATCTTGTAGCTTCCTCTTTCTCGACTCGTCTGTTTCTTTGGTGGGCTACCTGTGGTGTGTAACAGATGGCAGATGGCTGTGCTAGTGGTTCTCTATCGATGCTTTAAACGGAAACTGCATTTGATTTACTTAGATATGCATGCTAACTGCATTTTTGTACTTTAAGTCAAGCCCTCAAGATGAAAAACAAGAAACAGACACTGGTGATGCTTCCTCATACGTACGTACATCGTTCATGCAGTCATGCGTACATACACACTTCGCTTCCTTAGTGAGCAGATTTCGTATTCCTGTTACGTCACATTAACGTAACATGACAAACCTGCTCAAGCATAGTCTCCCCCGCAGCCGTTTTTATGGTCATCACGCAACGAGCGCTGCTTGAGGACCCAAAAAACGGCTGTGGGAAGACTTGATTAACTAAGCATTCTGATTGGATGAACATTGGTGTCGTGTTACCTTGTTTGGTACTGAAACGGTTGTCATAGAGATAGAATCATAAACATTACCATATGTTGTATGGCTGATTTTAGCGCGAAACTTGCTCCAACCAACTCTTATTTCGTTCGCCCATTCTTTTTTCATCATCTCGTCATCTTCTTGTTCATCAATCATTATCATCATTCTTTGACATTCCTCATTCCCATCGTATCCTACAGCATCCTCATTATTATCATCAGCCATCATCACCATTACTGTTTTACTGTTTCTTTTTTATGGTGTATCTTCTGGTAACTTCGCTAATACTTTTACAGCATACCTTTGCATACCTTTGTTCATCTGTCACAAAGGAGAATGTTATTATAATGCCTATATATCTATATTGGTTTGTTTTCATGTTGATATACATTCATGTTATATTGGAAAATCATTATCGGGTTTTCGAAACATATTACATAGAAGCTGAGACCGAAATGGCACATGGGAAGTACGTTAATTAAATGTCATCTAGGGATAGAACTCGTGGAATGTTCATAAATTGTTACCCTGACAGAAAGCATAGAAGATTTTAATACATGTTTTATACACAGTCGATATATATATCGACTGTGTATCTCAAATGAATACATCAGAAGATATACAGCTATTTCAAAAAAGGTTGGTGAAGGTTCTGTTGCATGCTGCATGTTGCTTACCAAGCTTGGAATGTATTATATTCATATGTAAATAATGTCAGCACAGAAGAAAATATGCTGGGAAAACCTGCAGAAAAAGTTTGGGAAAACCCCATATTATTGTGACCTTTCGCTGCTTGAATTCACATCACCCATACTGCATTTCGGGCTTCGTATGCAACATGCAACAACATGCAACAAAACCAACCTTTTTTGAAATAGCTGTATCATTTCCAAGAATACATTTTGCTCTCAGCTTTTATGTGATTTTTATGTTTTGAACACGAGAATGATTTTACAATTGAGTGTATACTCATTTCAATAGAGTTGTTCCCCGACAAGCTCGTAATACTCTAATACCTTATTCCTTACCTCGTACACAGGACAAGACAGTAAACGGTATTTTTAGCCTCAAAACAGTTGACGTTAACATGATGATAGAACCCGCTCCAGAACCAAGTCTTATCCTTGAAAGTAAGTAAGAAAAAATACCATTTTCTCCACTGGGTATGAAGTTTGAAGCTGTATTCAAAGTTCCTTCTAAATCTACATGCTCTAACAGCGTTGATTCACGTTTACTCGCCGACGATTCGTGTCAGCGGTTTTGCTAGTCTTCGGTTCTCCGTCGAGTGACTTACGAATTTCCGGGATTTTTCCCTTTTCATTTATTTGGGGATTGGGAAGAGAGTTACACGGACTCGAAAGAATTGTATTAAATTTTTTTCTCCAAAAATATATTTGTGTTTTTAAGCTCGTGAATATAGTAGTGAATGGAAAAGAGGAAATACATAATTTGTAGATGGTTTTTATTGATCATTTTTCCCCCTTGTGTCGATAGATTTTGATATCGGTAGAGGAACCGGAAGTATTGACGAAGAAGGGAGGCGGTTTACCGTCAACACTGTTGACGTCAAAGTGTGGCATGTCAAGGAATATGGTTACAATACGATGCCCGAAGAGGATTATGGTCACTTCCATTCTTGTGAAGGTAATAATAGACCCCTTGCAGCACGTCGGAATGCAGCTCAATTTTGAGGGCAAAACAAAATAATTATCAATGAATAGTTTAATTTGATTCGGAAATTTTCAACACTTAACAACGGAGGGCATTTGGATACGTTCTTTGCAAAATGCTGAATCTATTGAAAATGCATTTTTGATTTAGGATAATAAAGACAATATTTAACAACATGATGCCCACTTACTTTGATATTTGATGGGATCCCTTTGGTTATCAGGACCAGACGACATATACCAGTTCCCTCCCTTCTATTTCTTACCACAGAAAGCCCAGTCGAAGAATCGTCACAGGATTTTTATAATCCGAGTTTGTCCATTAGGGAATACTACTATAAATTTTTGTTTGTTTTCAACACCAGGATATGTCGTCCGATGGAAATATTGCGTCAAACGTACAGGTGTAAAATCCTTAAAAGGCAAGGCGTCTAGGATAGAAGATGTAGGACGAGATAAGATAGTGTACTTCTTCTGGCAAGGACAGGACTCTACGGTCAATGAGAAGGGAGCTGCTGCTCTAATGACTGTGGAACTGGACTCAGACAGGGGACCCCAGGTAAGCTGTTTGTTAAATACTCCTTTCCTATATTATCACGTTGTGGAGTTTGTTGAACATGCATTAAGAATCTCTGCTTTTTCTGAAACTCCCCATTCCAAGGCTAGCGGTTTTCAAGTGTCTGAAAATTTGGATTTTCAAATTTTGCAGGTTCTCGTAGCGCAAGGAAAAGAACCGCCATGTTTTCCTCGGTTGTTTGGTGGCAAGATGGTGGTGCACCAAGGAAAGTAAGTAAGATTATGGAGGGAGGAGAGGGTCCGGTAGAATTGTCGAGATTTGAACTCAGAGGAATACAAAATGGTTTGTTGAGTCTAGAAAATCATTGCGCAAAACGCACTCATCGCGTTATTTTGCATCATTGATGCAATAAGTGAGAAATCCTTATGTGTGGAAGATACCGCGCACCAGTCAGAAAGACACATACAAAGCCTCCAGTAAAAATGCTTGACTTATGACTTGAAACGCATGTTGAAGTGTAGTGAATAAGAAGCCCATCTGAGGTTTGTTGCATACTTTAGTCATAAGATCGGACACCGACAAACACTAGAGTAGGGTTTTGTACGAATCATTCTTGTATTAACTTCACTGATTTACGTATTTTATATTCTAGGCGAGAACCAGCTGAAGATGAAGGTAATTTGGAATTGGCTAACTAATTTATTTGTTGCTCCAAGGACACCGAAACCATATTTTGTGAAAGTTGTGGACGCTGAAGTAAAAAGCAACTAATCAAGAACTCGTCATTAAGGAGCAATACCCATAGCAACCATTTCTTCGATTCTGATGCTCTTGCCTGCTTTCTGCAGTCATGCGCAGCCGTTGTTTTCGAAACCCACTTTAATTTTGTCATTGTTTTTAAGTCTACCTCCGGCACAGCAGCGTGACTGATGTTATTGTTTGTTTATTTATGTCAACAGATGACGAGGAAGACACATGTATGTTTATTGTACGTAACGAAGACCCAGACGAAGCATATCTACTTCAAGTCAAAACAGAGTAAGAATCAGAGCACTTTTTTTGAAGTTCATCAATAATGCATTAATTGACCCGGACACACAGTGTAACTGTTGCGCGCAACGAGACTTTAGAAGGATGTCTCGTGTAGGAACTTTTCCGGCAAGAAATTTATTCTGACCAGCTGTTCACAAAAATGATTAAATTTTATTGGCTGAGAATATTACGTGATCGATAGCAACGTTGCAGGTCATGCTCGTACAATTAATCTGGTTGCGTAACGTTGTGCACTACCGTTGCACCGTGTCCATGAGCCAAAGGGAATGGATGTATATGAATCATCTATGACTGTATCTTTAACCTAAGTGGGTATATTATCTGATATACGTGATCGTTTTGTTTCAGCCCATATGCATTACGGTCGCGCACCACATTCGTCGTAGTAGATCTTATAGAACTAATATTGTACGTCTGGCACGGAGCAAAGTCAAGGAAAGAGATTAGAAATATTGGACTAAACGCGGGAAAACGGCTTATGAAGTGGTAAGTAGAGGAGGGGGAGGGGAAGGGAGGGAGGGAAGGGAATGGAAGGAATGAAATTTATATAAAAAAATCGGTAGCAAAGAGTAAGTTGGAGTATTATTTTTTGGTTTTCAGGTTTAATGACAAATTCCCTGAAGATGCTTTAGAGCTTCAAGAAATCGAAGAAGGAGATGAGCCGGATTTATTTTGGGACGCGTTACGAGGAGATCAGTCACATGTTTCACTCATAAAAGGTGCCAAAAATAAACACCACTGTTCTGCGTCTTTTACTTACATTTAGGTTCTCTGTTCCCTGAATAACGGATTTGTGAAGGCTGTTTTTGGTCTTCCTGTGGATATCCTGGTGTAGTCGGACTGGGAACGAAGTTGACCTGTAGTTTAGTATTGTTTGTTTGTTTGTTTGTTTGTTTGGTTTTTGCATTGGCTTAGTTTTACAGTCTATTGCATTTACTATATATTATATATATTATTATTATTTATATATATATTTTTTTTCAGATTCTCGTAAATTCGACTTCACTCTTCGAGTTTTTAGCCTGAATAGCTCCAGCGGTCAGTTCGTGGCCAAAGAACTTCTGAATCCATCACGTTCATCGTCCGTGTCGACACCATATCCAATCCGGCAATCACAACTATACACGGCACCTCAACCAGGTACTATACAACACGGCATAACTCATACAAACAAGGTGCATTCTGGTCTAGTTTGGGTGCAAATAGGCGGTTAACGAATGATGCTCATATCCGAGCTATACCATAATGCATCTCGTTCACTGCCTGGGAATCAATCCTTACAGGGTTTTTGTTGGCGTTCTTCTTTTTGATTAATGTTTTTGTTTGTTTTACCCCCAGCTATTTTCCTAATAGACGCACATTATGAGTTATACATGTGGCAGGGATGGTGGCCTCGTGACGAAGAAGAAAATGAAATGCAGGCATCCACTACAGGGTCAGCGGAAACACGCTTTAGTAATGACCGTCGCTTAGCAATGGAAACCATCAAGTCATACGCGCAAGGTAAGAAAAAAACTATTGAGAAGAATTCAGGCAATACTACACCTCTCGGTTTAGAGCAGATTTCATGAGTGTGAAAAATTACGACACGGCACGGTTACGGCGCGGCACGGGCACTACACAGAATGTCGAATGTTTTTATACACGGCATGGCACTGAATACGGTCACAGCAAAGCGCGACTGGCTGATGAAACAAAGCAGTTTAAATTGTAAAGAGCTATTGTCAAAATGGTTGCCATAATGATATTAATATAACAATGCTAAATAAATGTTTGTAAACACCAACTAACGCTATAACTGATATTTTTTTCCATCTTAGAACTCGATAGAAACTT
This sequence comes from Anthopleura sola, assembly GCA_023349425.1. Classification (NCBI taxonomy): domain Eukaryota; kingdom Metazoa; phylum Cnidaria; class Anthozoa; order Actiniaria; family Actiniidae; genus Anthopleura; species Anthopleura sola. The sequence goes on along the minus strand of JALHLI010000006.1, from coordinate 4,013,736 downwards.
ATCCAAAACATACATCGTTTTCGCTGGTCTCGAACCAAAGTCGTTCAAAGCTTTATTTCCATATTGGGAAGATCGTGATGATGTGAGGGATATCAATATGGAGGTGAGTAATAAAAATATAATGTGATTGCACAGTGTCAGCAGTTGCACAATTTGATTGGTCCAGAGAGAAAGCCATATTTGAGCCACAGACACGGGCGCACTGCGCGTGCTCGGAAGTTCGGTGGGAAATTTGTAGACGCGTTGTGTTTACAATGTGGTCAAATAATACGAGAATATTGGCATAATACAAGACATGTAAATTAATCTCCAATGGTTTTATTTGTAAACACGACGCGTCTATGGATTTCCCGCCGAACGTCCGAGCATACGCAGTGTGTTTTTCACCCGTGTCGGTTCCACAAGTTCCACAGTAAAACTTATCTGCAACATTTCAATGGCTTTCTGTCAGTTGTACTACTGTTATCCAATCATGACGCATTCATACTTTTTTTCCCATTTTTTCCCCGTATTCACAGTATTTTTGGTGCTCGTGTTTCATTTCTATAATAATTTTGCTCATGTTTTCGTGTTTCTGTTTTTCAGGCGCGAAAAGATAAACCCGCGTTGTTGAAGCTCGAGGAAGAATTGACCAGATTATCTAGAGACACCTACTCACTCAGCGAACTACAGAAAAAACCCTTACCTGAAGGAGTTGATCCAACGAGACTAGAAATGTACCTACATGTCGCAGAATTTGAGGTAAGAAAATTGAAATAACTAGAAATAGATTTGTGCATCAGTTGTTGAGGCAGCGAGCAATCTTTCGTTTGAAAACAAAATATTTATTTGATTCAGTTGGTATGCAAGTTAAAATAATTATGAAAAATGTCATGTTTTTGGAAAAAGTGAAAAAGAATAAAATACGTGAAAAAAAAGGAGAAAAAAGTGCAACAGTCGGCGAGGATTCGAACCCCGATCGCCCGCGCGTCACGCGGGTATTCTGACGATTGCGTTACCGAGTATCACACGGAAACTTAAAGCACAAAAAAGGATTTGTTACTGAGCATATATTTTTGAGTACGTATAATATCCTAATTTCAATTCAGTATAACCCTTCGAATTTTATCTATTCCCGAAACAACCTATTTATCAAAAGATTGAAGTGAAAAACGGGAATTCCTGACATCTTGGCTGATTCGGCTGATACATTTTCTTCTATATTATCCCACAAGGAGGCTATGACGACGTAGCACGTTAAGAATACGAGGCTCCATAAACAAATACGAATCTATATGCTCGAGCGCTAGTATTTATCAAAAAACTGAATTGAAGTGGAAACAGAAATGGCCGCCATGTTGGGTCGTACAGCTAATACCGACAAAAAAGATTTTTATCCAACATGGCGGGTATGACGTCAAAACAACTGAAAATTACGACCTTTACTCTTGAGCTGCTATCAAAAATAGCAATTATGAGTCTATAATGATTTTTTCGAGTTTCAGATGAATAGTTTTATGTATTTGGAATTGTTGCTCTATATTTTTCCACGACAGCACGTCAGTTTTCCGGAAAAGTTAATTTGATTAAGCGTAAAGAAATTTGATTCGAATTTAATGGTATGAAAGTTAGAAAAAATATAAAAGATGTCATCTTTAAAAAAGGTAAAGAATACGGGAGGGTGAAAAAAATAAAAGCGTGCAACCCTCGGCGAGGATTCGAACCCCGATCGCCCGCGCGTCACGCGGGTATTCTGGCGATTGCGTTACCGAGAATCACACGATGTAAGACAGCACAGAAAAGTATTTGTACGAACCATACATTTTTGTTGTTCTTACAATAGTCTGATTACAGTATTGATGGGTTGCAAGCATTCCCAAGAGAGTCAAAAGACAAAAATATGGCGGTCATTTCGGTGCCGTTAACAATGGATGCTTATGAGAAATCTTTTGTTAAATGGCACCAACGCTCCCTCGAGAGGCAGCGATGACGTAACGTGCAATGGTTGTACTGATGAAAGGCTTCTCGTCATTATCGTTAGATAGCGAATATTGAAACAATAATATTGAAAACAGCTAAAATTCAAATTTAATATTAGGTATCAGACGGCGAATAAGAATTAAGTTTTGATAAAACTTTTTTTTTTTAAATGATGAAAGATAATCTTGAACTTGATTCGTAAAATTTTTAAAATTTAAAAATCAAGCGCAAAAAAGTAATCCTCTCCCCGGCGGGGAATCGAACCCCGGTCTCCCGCGTGACAGGCGGGGATACTCACCACTATACTACCGAGGATTACGTGGCTATTAGGTGAGAAAAATATAAAGAGTATGCTATGAGGTAAAAGAAGAAGAAGAAAAAAAATTCAATAGATTTGATTATCGATTTGGAATCGGAGGCAAAATTTTCTCGCTCGTTTCTCGATTGCAGAAAAACCCTGGGTACGAAGTCTGTTAGAGCTCGGTTACGGAAGTCGAAATTCAATTATGGCGGCTTTCAAAAAATCCATCCAATCAGGGAGCAGTACTAAGCAGTAAACATTTCCCCCCTGGGTTCCCGAGGTTGCGCACTAATCACTGGAGTTTAAAAGAGAAACAAGAAATATTTTTTCCATGGGAAAAAAAAAAAAAAAAATTCCCCCATCAAAGCCGAATTCTTAGACTTCGCAAAAAGAAGTTATATGTTAATATTGTTGTAAATGACATCGCAAAAATATGTTGAGACAAAAAGTAAATAAAAGGTAATAAGAAAAAATATAATCCTCTCCCCGGCGGGGAATCGAACCCCGGTCTCCCGCGTGACAGGCGGGGATACTCACCACTATACTACCGAGGATTACTTATTTTCAAAGTGCGCCAAAAATATTCAGTATCTTGTGATAACTAAAACAATCAATCTTGAAAGCATTCTAGAAATGTAACAAGAAAAAATATTTTGCTGAGGGTGAAATCAACTAATATTTAATTAATTTTTCATCAACAGAAAGCGTTCGGGATGTCGAAAAGTGACTTCGAAAAAATACCAACCTGGAAGAAATTGGGCTTGAAAAAGAAAGCAGATTTGTTTTAAAACAAAGAAAGATTCACTTACGCTCACACTGCTAAGTTCATATTTAATAGTGTTATGCATATTCTTTTTGTTAATATTTCAAGTTTCTAGCTACCATATTAGTGGTCACTCGCTAGTGTGTTGTCTTCAAGCCAACTCATGAATCGTAAAATATTAGTTAAAAATGAAGTGATTGAAGTCTTGTATTTATGATTGAAATATTTATAGAATGTCAACGTTTGAGCTCAATACAACACACTGGGTGTGCAACAGTACCAGTATTGAACGTTGAAACCTTTTTAAAAAGGAGCACTTGAATGAAAAAGCCCCAATTCTTAAAAGTCCAGATAATTCAAATATTTGAGAATAAGATGATTCAATTTTGATAATGAAAACCAGATTGGCAAAAATTCTAACTTGGAAGCCACTTGAAGTTGAGAAATTTTGGTTTAAAAGCTGAAAGAGTTAAGTAAATGACGTCATTTAATTACAATTTAGATGCTAAAATAATTGATAATTTTTATCCGCCATCTTTTGGCTATGAAGAAAATATGTTGCTTGTTGCTTCATCGATTTTCAGCCAAGTGCCCCTTTAAAGGTTGTTTGCTTGATCCAGTCCAGTCCAGTTGGGAAATCGTCATGCTTCATTCAGAATTTCTTCAGCCAATCAGAAAGCTGCTTTACTTTACCACTTGCAACAAAGGCAGTAAATGGACTAAGTGGGATTTCGAAACTGTATTAAAATTATAAATCATTTTTCGTTAAAAAAACACACCCGTATTTGTTACTTTACTGACTTGGGATATACCGAGAATTTTTGTCAGGATTATGCTTTAAGAATAAAGTATCATATTTTTTTAATTTCATTGATCTAATTTGAAGCATGTAAATTAGTAAATAAAGGCTATAGGCCACTAATATTTACAATTATTATTAGATATTGTTTTTTAGACCATTAAAGCAATAAATACAATTTAGAATACCGAGAGGTGACTAGAATAATCAATCAGAATTGTAAAAATGTGTGAATATTGATTAAAATGAACGATTTCGTAGTGCACAATGCTAGAATAAATAATAAAATATTACAATTTGTAAAGCTCATGACATAGCTTGTTAAATCTTTAGAATAAAGAATGAGAACATTATTGTATTTATTAAATGAATCTGAAATTTTGTCGTATTTTATGAGTTTCTTGATGATTGATCGCTTGATGCGCAAAAAAAACTTTTATTCCTTTTTTTCTGTGAGAAGATGTATTGCAGTTCTTTCTTTCAATTCTTTTACCTGTGCCTCGTCGAGTATTTTAAGGCCCTTTTTTTTCTGGATGCGCGTTGGCTTTTGTCTTGCTAGTAAACTGAATGCAAGACATGAGGAAGACTCTTCACGCGCATTGAAACGTTTGCGAAAGTTTCTGTACGTGTAGAAGCAAAAGACCAGGAAAAAATACTTTTCTTTTCTACCGTTTTTCTTCTCCTTCTCACACCCCTATCTGCGGTCAGAACCTCCCTCTTTGTGCACCAAAAATAGAAGAGGAAAAAGAAAGAAAGAACGAACGAAAAAGGAGCGCAACTCATTGCGCGTATCATAGGCCTGGGTACTAACAGTTCCTCCAAGTGGTTTGTGGGTAATTCGATCCAAGATGGCGACGGAGGAAGAGAACGTTCCATCCAACACTGTGGAAGAACCACTGGATTTGATACGACTGAGCTTAGATGAGAGAATATATGTGAAAATGAGGAACGATAGAGAGCTCAGGGGAAGACTACACGTAAGTTTTCTTTGCAGAACTTTGTTGTATCTTATTAAATTCCTAATAATACACACGTGGTATGCTTGACAATTGCAAAGTACAATTTTCCAAAAATTGTAAGCTTAAAATATATTATGTTGTAGCTCTCATTTCTATCAGTTTTGTTCGGAATGATGACTGCAGCTGTAGTTATAATCATTATGTGTTGAAGTGCATGGCTGTGTTTCGAGAAGTAGAGTCTTGAAATTAAGCTAAAGTTTTTTGTGCGATTGTTTTGCTGTTGTAGGCATTTGACCAGCATCTAAACATGATCATAAGTGAAGTAGAAGAGACTATAACAACAGTAGAAATCGATGAAGAAACCTTTGAAGAACTATTTAAAGTAAGTAGTATGTGTTACCTTTGACAGCAGCCCCCTCCCTCCACTATTGCCCACTATCTTCCCCACTACCACCCTCAAGGGATCCCATCAGGTTTTGAGGTAGCAGATAGATTTAATGATGTACATGGAAAAGAATTTGCTTACCACTGATTTCAATTTGTTATGAGTTGATGGAGGCAAAATTGCAGCAGATTAATCAGCAATAGCGATGCTTCATGTTTACTGGCATTGTGATGTTAATATGCCAAAAATATTCACAAGAACTCTTCACAAGTTGCATTGTTCTACCAGCCAATTCAACTCTGGTTGGTAAATGAATGACAAAGGCCTACATCACATGAAGTATTGCAATAGACTACTGTAAATCAAATACATATGTTCTATCATATCTTACCATTGATCCTTGTACCTTTATCTAACCTAACTGTTTATTTGAAAGATGGTAGTCTACTCATGACTTTTGTAATCAGTGTGTAGCAATGAACAGTGGGAAATGTAAAAGAAGAGTTATTTAGATATCAGACTTATGCAATCTGTCATTTGATACCCTTACATAATTCTCCTCCACCACTGTCAGGGGTAGGTTCTGGAGTGGTGAAGGGGGTGACTAGTCCCCCTCCCTTTTTGTACTAATAAAAAGTCGTTTGTGAACTGAAAACACTTATGTGGATAAACTTTCAAATGGTTAACTTTAAGTTCTCAAATTTTCTGTCAATTTATTTTGAGATACCATTTTTTAAGCATTATCCCACCCTTCATGGGTTTTCTTTGGTATTGCTGCAGGATACCCTGTAACACCCTTTCAAAAATTACTGGATCTGCCTTTCTCTGTTTGGGTAGCGGGAGATCAATTGTCCCTGATAAAAGTAACCTTATCGTTTTTATTACAGACAACCAAAAGAAACATACCCATGCTGTTTGTCAGAGGAGATGGTGTTATTCTTGTTTCACCACCTTTGCGAGTAGGACTGTAGACTTATTTGTATAAACATTTCCTGTTTTCCTTTTATTTTGTACTTTCCTCCGTCAAATTAACATTCTGTTCTAGATAGAAGTACAATACTTTATTTGACTGTACATTAAAAATATTTTAGACTTAAAAATATCATGATTACAAAATCAGACAGCAAATAATCTACTGTACATGTTTTCAAATGTTAGATTTTCAATTAAAATTGTGGAATATACTTTATTTCCAAACATCTCTCAGAATCATATCCTCCTTCATTATGTGTACCAGTATTCATAAAGCCTGGTTTTCACTACGACACAGTACAAGGATCAAAACATTTTGATACTTGTGCTTGCACTTGTACCTGCGTCATAGTGAAAACGTAATTCTTGCTGTGTTTTTGCTAGTGAAAACCTAGCTTAACATAAGCAGTGAACTACATTAAAATTTACGCAATAATCATTTCTACAAGAAATTGGGGTAACTTTTACTTCTGCCATATTCAGTATTCTTGCCTAGGTTCTATTGTATTCAAGGGCTTCAGGTTATTGTCTTTGGCTTTATGATAAATTATGTAGATTAGGGAAAATCTAAGAGTTCATTTTTCATAAGATAAGACTTGATTATGTCACTAGTGACCTATAAAACTGGGTCAGGTCTAAAATCTGTAAAAACAATCTTGAATCTCTGTTAAGAAATTGATAATCAAACAAAATATTAAATACTTAAGAAACGATAATGCATCAAGTGCATAGTTTATACCTCATTCATGATAAAAATTTAAAGAATTCTAAAATTTTCCTATGATACAAAATGGATTCATAAATTATTATTCATGTAAGGTGCATTCAATATGGCACACAGACGTCAACTTTTGCAGTGGTATGTTATGCCATAATTATCTTCTAAATAATCTAAAACTGCAGTTGTGCTCTTGAGACTGTTGAACACTCTTTTCTCTGTCAGGAGAGAAAAAGTTTTATCAGCATTAATAACAGGTTTAGATGTTATTACCATTTTGGAATCAAAGCTGGCATGGTGGTACATTGTAGTGCATTCAACTCTCAAGCCTGGGGTCTTGGGTTTGATTCCTGTTGAATTGCCATAACATGTGCACAGAGTTGTTAGGCTCTCTCTCTAACAGCAAGACATGCAAAAGTATGATCAGCAATAATGTATTTGCATTCTTTTCTGCACAGGATTTCGTACATTAAACTGACCCATTTCAATCATTGCGAAGTTGGCTGGTTTTACAAAAAAAGGCAAAAACTTGTTTGGCAGCAAGAAGCCCACTCATAGAAGCATGCAAATAAATTGGTTATGCTTTTGCACATTGCTCTATAATTCAAGGGAGTCAGTATAATACTAAATAGACTCTTGATTGACATTTACCTGCTTTTGAGAGAATCTTATCCAACATGAATATAAGATGATGGTGGAATGCAGAAAATGGAGTACCGAGAGACAGTGAAATATCAAGCTGAAAGTAAAAATAAAACCTAAAATAAACTAGTTATCATTGAACCTTTCACATGAGGTGCTAAGTCCAAGTGGGGCTAGCAATTTCAAATACAATGCTTGAATCGTATGACCAAATCAGATATTATAATTATGAAGTTGGTTTCTAACTATACCCAATCAGATATGCATTGTAATGGAGTAGAATCATATCCAGCATACATAGCTGGGTTATTGAGTATTCCTTGTGCTGCCATAACTCCTATAAAGAACAAAAGACAAGGTATAAAATATATAACCATAAAATATGATAAAATAAATACAGAACTTATCCATAAAATTTATCGCAAACTATATTAATTTTATGTTTACAGCAGATTCAGGTTGAGCATTTGAAGGTGACATTTGTTGCAAATTATCTGTGAGACCATCAAATTGGCACATTGCATGCGGAATGCAAGATGTTTGGCAGCTTGGAGCATGTTTAAGCTGATAAGATTGGTTGTCACAGTTAGATGCTCAACCTGAATCTGCTGTAAGCCATACTACAAAATGAAATTACTTCCAACCTACCATTAACTCCTGTTTGTTCATAAACCTTCACCACGTCTGTTTCACACTTAATGTCTCCATTGGCAACAACAGGTATTGATACACTTTCCTTGACCTGAATATCATGTATAAAATAAATACTGAATAAGTTGAGAAACAAAAAAAATTTCTGAAGAACTGTGGTCACAAAGTAGTATACATGCAGGGGTTTCAATAATATTTGAAGTAGACGGATGGGATTCAAATGTAGGCATCTGTTTCCACTAATTTTACTTCTTATTTATTGAGACTGATTCGTAAAATAGCCGGTGGTATAAAGTTAAGTACCCGGCGATTGACCACCGGTAACCGCCTTCTATTGAAACCCCTGTACATGTACACCTGACACTGAAGGTATTCATTTTCTGTAGGAGAAAAATGGAGATCAGCGCCATAGATGACCTGTTGACTGACCATCACCTGTTCATTGCTTGTTTGACTACTGTTTGTTGACCATTTGTCAGCTGTTTTCACTGCCATATATTTGTTGTTTGTTCTCTAAGTGTCATCAATGATACCAATTAAATGTAACATTTTGATGCCAAACACTCAACACCTCATCCCTCCCTGAACTGCTCTGAGTTTTACTACAGGCAACACAAATTTCTAATCTTAACTTTCTGGATTCAGAATGTTTTGGTAGATACTAACCAGCTTCACGACATCCCAGGTTGGTGGTTCATTTCTCTGTTTCACTGTTCTGGCATGGATACTTATCCATGATGCACCAGCATGCTCTGCTTGCCGACACAGTTCTATAGTTTTGCTGTCATTACAATAGATAAACAATTTTAAAATTTTCTGACTATTTTACCAGCCTAGTTACCCAATCTTTTTGAGACAATAAAACTGGGGCCTTATTATTTACTACATTATACTAGTCTTGTATTTTTTTAGTATTGTTGACTATTCGCTTTTATCACACTGTAGCTGTAATTGGTTGAAACAATAGTTTTTGAATCCCTTAGGTCGCCTTGCCCTTGCTTTGAGATGTTTCAGAACATTCCAAACAACGATTTTTGCTATTATGGGAATAAACATGGCTGCCATGTGATAAAAGCCCATACTCATACCACTTCATGTAATCTCAACCTTATTCACACCCTGTCCAAGGAAAACCCCTACTTCAACTGAATCTGGAGTGAAACAATCTGGGTTACTGTGCTGGTTTTATGAAATGAAGGTTTTATACTAAGCTCAATAATTCATACTTGTGTCTTGTAATTCAGTTCATACTAACCTAGGATCTTTGTCAATTCTTATTTTGATAGAAACAGGCAGATCATTGACTCTTGATTTTGTTTGTCTTACCATATCTTGAATCAAGTCTGGTCTTTTGATCAGATATGCACCGTACCCATCCTGCATAGCCCACCTAGGGGGTCAATAAGAGATTACAAAGGAAATTAGAGAAGTGACTACCTTAGGCACATATATATGTTGGATGAAAAGATCAAGGAGAAAGTTCTACCTTTGTGGACAGCCGCAGTTCAAGCCAACACCATCTGCAAACCTGCATCATATCGAGAAGAAATTTAAATTAGACATTGACTAGATGGCCTGGGGTCTTTATGGCAAAAGTACTTTAATTTGTTGCTACTTACGGTGCAACCATCTCTGAAGCATCTGCAAAGTCTTTGGCACAACTGGCGGCAAACTGGACTATGAGAGGACGATCACCTTGATGATGAAGTAACATTTCGTCATTGATTATTTTGACTTTAAGTTTATGGAAAGTTAGGACTACATTGCAGTTTTTTTTTGGCAGGGGGGGGGGGGGGGGGGGCTTGGGTTGATGTGTCTTGGCCAGACGAACTAAAATGAAGGGATAATATGTACAAGAATCTCCCAGGCTAGGTCTCTATATCCCACTCCTACACTCAGTGAGTCCCTGAAGAGATACAACTATGCTCTACAGTTGAAACCGAAGGAATACTACTATCCACGCTGGTACTGGTTTCTTGAGTTGGTATACCTGTGTTGGTGGTAAATTCATTATCTCTTGCCTTCTGTGATTTAACAAAGGAGTCTGAAATAATCATCGGTGTATAACTTAAGTCACAGCCATATCTAGAAAAAGAAATGATAAAAACGTTAGTTTGAAGAAACTTTTCATAATTATAAAAAAGCTGAATTTTACTTAAGCTCTCAAACAAGTTAGAGTAAAAATAACAGCGATAGTTACCTTCTAACCAATTCCCTAAACGCTAACCTATAAAGATAAGATACGAAAATAAGTTTAGAAACAGAAATGAGAAATGATTTCGAAAATGAGCTGAGCTATTTAAACAGGCGCGCGCAAAGCAGCAAAGCGGAGCGCACTTAACAAAATTATGTATTTTTGAAACTTACTTTGAATATCTAACCATCGGAGCACATATTCTTACAATTTTCTTTTCCTCAAACAATTCTAGTGGTTTTTTATACTCCCTAGACGAGCTCTTAAAGTTTTTTCCGTTTTCTTCATCTTCGTCCGCCATGTTGAATTCTACCCAACATTCCTAGCAAGCCTCCATGGTGGCCCTCAAATTTTTGATTCATATCAAAGACGTCCCTGTAAAATAAAATCCTTGTTAATGATTTTCTTAGCTAGTTTAGCTGCCTATAATAAGAATAAAAACAGTCTGTTAAGGTTTAACTTCACTTTTAACACCTTTTAAAGGTATTTTTGTCTAAGGCTTTTAGGCTTTGGGCATTATTCTCCTGCACCAGATACCTCCCTGACCTATAATGTCCCAAACAATATAAACTGTAATCTTAGTTTTCCTCCACAATGAATAAAGTCAATGGTAGTTCTCATGAATTTTCTAGACCACCATAAAGCATAGTTATAGAGGTAAAAGTTTTTAATTTGTCTTTTTTGAAGGTCCCTTTTTAGGTCTCGTTGGAAGGCCCCTTCAGCTGGATGCGCGTAGAGAAGGGATTTTTCCCTTGACACGCGCACTTCCCTTCAACTCTAGCCAACACAGCAAGCAATGTTCTAATAATAACTCCACATTTACAGCCTTTTCCTTCCTAAAACTTACTGCTCTTCCTACTCCAGCTGCAGAAACACAAATGGCAGAACTTCCACAAGGTTTTTATCGCACAGAATTAAATAAAACGGTCTGGGAAGTTCCGGGAAAATATCAAAATTTGAGTCCTATCGGAACTGGTGCTTATGGTCAAGTTTGGTAAGTTAACTAAAAATCCCTAACAAAACCCCTAAAAGAAACGTTCTTTCTTCAATTTCCTAGATGGTATATCTTACAGCTTCCTTGGAGTCAATGTTAAAGCTTTTTTAATAGATATCTCTATCTATATTGGCCATCATTTGCAATCATTGACAAATTGTTTTTAATGAATTTTAAGCACCTTGCATTAAATCTTCGTTGAAAGTTTTCATGGCGCCTTTCACTCTTGACTCCAATGAAGTTTTATTAGCTAAGCAGTTAAAGTAAGATATGTTTTTGTGTGTTATGTTTTAATTCGTATTTATTTGTCAGTTCTTGCTGTATTTAAAACCTTTAAACATCGGGGCAGTAGACGTGTACATGCAGATAATACTGTCGACCCCGTACTGTATTTTTTCAAATATCACTTTCGAAACTGCTTGTTCAGTAATTTAAATGAGCGTGGTGATTGATTATTGAAGATTATTAGCACTGGAATGCGATTTAGATTTGCTGTCAATGAGAATTATAATTGTTTTGTTCAGGTAGTTTAGCATTAATGAACCCTAGCAATCTCACTATTCTATGTCACATCATATCACCCCAGTGCACACACCAAGATCATGAAGCATTGAACTGCATATAGGATATTACATGGTCGCACGGAGATACAAATTTTATCTTCAAGTGTTTATGTTATCTCTCACGAGTGAGCACAGCGAACGAGTGAGAGATAATATCAGCACAAGAAGATAAAATTTGTATCTCCAAGCGGCCATGTAATGTTCTGTTTATTATATGAAATCTTCAATGAAAAATAATGGAGAATTTGAGTTTGGTCGAAATTTGACACCACCGGTGTTGATAAAAATCTTATCCCCTCTGGTGGGAGTGGGGATATCAATCTTATCATTTTGATGTCACTCAATATCACACTCTATTTCATATAATAAATTCTATCATGCTACACTATGCAGGGCTTGAAATAAATGTCTGGCCAGATTTGCATGCTGGCACTTGTCTTGTGAAATCTTTGCTTCGCCAGTCAATTTGACCAATAACATTGAGCTGTAAACAGGGTATGACCAAGCTGAAACTACTTTTGACCTCCTATCTGGAGGTCAAAACAAAAGAGTTTTCTTGTCCTGATAGGATCTTAGATCCCTGGAACACTAGTTAATGCATATCATTGTTGCAATACTTTTACAGTTCAGCTGATATATTGAACAATGGAGGTAATGGTGATGATAATATGCCAAGATCAGTTGCTATTAAGAAGCTTTCAAGACCATTCCAGTCACCAATGCATGCTAAAAGGACATTCCGGGAACTAAAACTACTACGACACATGAACCATGAAAACGTTAGTAAACATAATGAAACCAATCATATATTATTAATATTAATATATCATGGTACTATAATAGTTAGAGCACACTAGTGAGTAGAGTCAATTTTGTATTTGTGTGGCTTGGACCTAGTAATCTATCTATTGGGCTTCCTGTGTTATGAGACAGAGGAACTGTAGATAGGGAGTAGGGTAGGAAGTAAACAAAATGCCTTCAAATTTTACGAGTATTGATGATTTTAAAAGCATGGATGGCATAATCTTGAGGTTGCTCGCCTCTCACCAATGTGACCTGGATTTAAGTAGCATCAGGCTCTGTGTGGTATGACTATGTGTTTGAGGCTTCTCTCTAAGTGCTTTGAGAGATTTTTCTCTGGATTTTATAGTTTTATCTCTATCCACAAAAAGCAATTTCTTATTCAATCAATTGATTGCCTTTTAATTAGGTTATAGACCTATTAGGCTTTCTGCCCACTTGCAAATGGTAAAGTTTAATTAATTCTAAATTTTAAAAGGGTTGATGAACCCTTCAGGACTTAGTTTGCATGTGCTGACTGTATCATTTTTATATCCTGAAGGTTATCAGGCTTCTTGATGTTTTTACAACTTCCTCGATATATGAACATTTTCAAGATGTGTAAGTAAATATTGCAGTTATTAAAGCATTGTTATCTTTAAAACGTTTTAATGACAGTGCTACAGGTAATCCATGATCTGTTTTCATGGTTTTAGATATATGGTTACAGAGCTTATGGGAGCAGACCTTAACAGTATTCTAAGATTTCAAAAGCTGACAGATGAACATGTTCAGTTTCTTGTTTACCAAATTCTCAGAGGTCTAAAGGTAATGAAAATTTATCTATAGTTACACGACACAAAGTTTATTAGAACAAAATTATTTTGCCCTTTAAACTCATCGGCAATGATAAGGAATGATAAGGATATTAAAAATGTACACTGGTATATTAAAGATGAATGTTAATAAAACCCTTCCCTTTCCATCCCTCCATCTATCCATCCATTCATTCATGTATCTTTCCATCCATCCATGAATCAGTAATTGCACAAATCAAATATGTACCTTTCTTTTTTATTTCAGTACATACACTCGGCAGGAGTTATTCACAGGGTAAGTGATTGTCATTAGTCTGACATTATTGATACCCTCTCTGTCATTTTGTTTGTTTATTACTTTTGTGGTTGCCCTAAATTTAATTTTTCAAGCATTTTATCTTAACAGTAATAATAATAATGATAATAATAATAATAATAATAATAATATTCTACATTTATATAGCGCCATATACTGTATATGAACTCTATGGCGCTTCACAGTCTATTTATAACAATTCAATACATGCATCTGAAATATATTATTTCTTCCCAGGATTTAAAGCCAAGTAATATTGCTGTGAATGAAGACTGCGAGTTAAAAGTAAGCAGAAGCAGTTATTAATTGAATTGGGATTGAACCCACACTACCTACAGTATTATTATGTTCAATATTTTCAATATAACCCAAATCTATGTACATCTCAACACCCTTCAATTATTTATTGATCCCTGAAACAACCTCTGAGCTGATCAAAGTCAGGGCAAGTCTAACTCACACATTAATTAGGAATTTAGTGTGTTAGATATTGCGGAGGGAGGAAAACTGGAGAACCCAGAGAAAAACCCTTCAATCAAAGGAGAGACCCAACAAACTCTACCTACATATGTCGAGTCCAGGAATTGAACCTGAGGACCCAGAGGGGAAGCAAAAGCACTACCACTACCACTACCACTACCACTACCACTACCACTACCACTACCACTACCACTACCACTACCACTACCACTACCACTACCACTACCACTACCACTACCACTACCACTACCACTACCACTACCACTACCACTACCACTACCACTACCACTACCACTACCACTACCACTACCACTACCACTACCACTACCACTACCACTACCACTACCACTACCACTACCACTACCACTACCACTACCACTACCACTACCACTACCACTACCACTACACCACCTTTGATACACTAATAATGCTGTCTGTTATCTCTCCTTCTAGTGATGATCAACTCTTTTGGATTTATATGTGCCCTTTTTCTTATAGATATTAGACTTTGGTTTGGCGAGAATGACAGATAATGAGATGACTGGATATGTTGCCACACGGTGGTACAGGGCCCCAGAAATCATGCTTAACTGGATGCATTATAATCAAACTGGTTAGTTGTTGTGATAGGATGTATAGACTTACTCCAAGCAACCTCTCTCACACTCACAGAGTCACTAACAGGTACTGTAGTGAAAAATTAGAAGCAAGCGTCAAAATCGTAAGAGGTCAATTTCTTTCTCTTGCAGGATTTTCAATTGCGTTTCATGCCAATAATGGGGTATACTTCTGTAGCATGTGCTAAATTTTCGTTTATTGACAGAGTGCTAATATAGTTCAGAGTCCTTCGTCCAGCATTTGTGATCCTGGTTGGGCTAACTGTGCTTTTTTCAGTCAGCTAGCTAAATAGCGCGAGGACTTTGTCGATGTCTAGAATGAATAGAGTTGCTTCAGTAGGAAATGTAGTATATATTACAGACTTTTTTTGAACCTGAAGAAAGCACTCCTCTATTTGTCATTTATGTATCTGGTGTAAATAACGTATAACTTACCCCATTTTTTCTAACATAATATTTTGTTTCTTTGACTTGTTAGTTGACATCTGGTCTGTTGGCTGTATCATGGCAGAACTTCTTACAGCAAAAACATTATTCCCAGGCAATGATCATATCCTTTGAAAGAACATATTAATTGCTCATGAAATATTTACAATTTATTACTGTATATTTAATTGTCTGACTATAATAATTCAATATTATTTATTCACATCATTGATTTCTTAACTATGCCTCACATATTGACCAACTGACAAAAATTATGAAACTTGTTGGGAAACCATCTGCAGACTTCTTGCAGAAGATAGTCAGTGAATCAGTAAGTATATGTAGACTTAGACCTTGCTGGTTACATAGGTAGATCCAGATTCATAGGGGGGGGGGGGGGGGGGGGGCTGTTAGATACAGGATACAAATGGGATTTAGCAGTGGCATCTCTACAGAGTAGTTTTCATCCACTGAAATTCCAGTTGGAATTTAGAACCCTCAAAGCACAGGAGAGAACCAAAATAATAAGTTACTTTACTCAGTACAGATTGTACAGATATATTTTGCTTATCCACTTCTTTGCTTTCAATTAATTGAGATTTTTTTATTTCACAGGCCAGAACATACATTGCTCAAATGCCAAACTACAAGAAGACGCCATTTACAGAATATTTCATTGGTGCCAATCCACAAGGTAAATTCAGATTGAATCAAAAATATTGTATAATAATTCACAGTCTGTAGAACATTAAATTTAATAAACAGAGATACGCATATTTTGCTTCTACAGCTGTTGACCTGCTAGAACAGATGTTAAACCTTGATGCTGATGACAGAATAACTGCAGAACAAGCCCTCAGTCATCCTTACCTTAGCAACTTTGCTGATCCTAATGATGAGGTAAGTAGTGAATAGTAATGGGGGATACCTATCTTATTTTCAATTTATGAAAAAGATATGTTTGAGTTTACTTGTCTCAACTGTATACTAGCCTTGTCTGGACCTTATACTTCCCTACTAACCAACAGTTTCTTTTTCATATGAAACAACTGCTGTTATGAGTTACTGTGCTCGCTATTACTATAGTCATAGCCTTAGGAAGATCATGTGACTCTCCCTTAGAGTTGAGCCATATCATTTTTTATCTTTTCTATAGTACTAATGAAACTAATATTTTCTCCATCATAGCCAATCTGTGAACCTTTTGATGAGTCCTTTGAAGCAAGAGACCTTTCAGTGGAGGAATGGAGAAGTATGTATCTAATCTGTTGTGACTAATCTTTGAACAGCATCTATTTCACAGATAAAATCTCTCAAATTAATACTCTGCAATTCTCAATATTCTGTGAACTCAGTAGTTGCGAGTTGCATGTTTCATTGCCACCAATCAAAAATGTAAAAGGTACAAACTTAGTTTTGATTGACAACAGCGAAGCATTCAATTTCACAACATTGAGAATCACAGTAATATACAGTACCATATTATAGTTTATTATTTTAGTCTCACCTATTTGTCTGTGTTTTTTTTTGTAGGATTGGTGTTCAATGAAATCATGGATTTTCAAAGTACCTCAAGACCACAGGCTATGGATGTTGCTGAACCAATGCAGGAGTCATAGACACATTGTTTGTCAGGTCTATACATTCCTTGCTTTTATAGAACTAGACATTTGCTCTCAAAACTTGACTGCTTTTTTACAGTAATCATTCTGACATACAGTGGCCATCTTGTAGCACAATACATTGGAGAGCATAACTAGCCAGGGTCATTGCTCGACAACAATGTATTGTATGTTAATACTTCATTGTTTATATGCTACCAAACTTCCAATTATTATGAAAATAATTTCTTGCAAAATTTCTGAATATCATGAAAGGAAAATTAATAGTTAATAGAAAAGAGGAAATTAAAAAAATTAATATAGAAAGCAAAATTCATTTGGCCAGTATTAATTAAATTGTAGGAGTGCAGCATTTTTGCAAATATTTAATTATTAGCTGCTGCTTAAATTTATGAATCCCGAATTGTTGATGGTATTCGTAATTTAATGTGTAATTCCAGGAAATATCAATACAAACATGGAGGGAATTGAATCTAATATATCAGCTGTCATTCCCTTGAGTATTCCTTTGTTTAATAGTTAGTAATGGTTGAAATCAATTCAGCAGCTGGTCCTCCCAATTCCCTCCTTTAGGGGGTCAAAGAAGAGGTACCTATGGATATTTGTTTTGAATTACACATTGTATGTTGGAATAATTATCAAGACTATAGCTGCCATATTCTTAGAAAAGTAAATAATTATCCATTCATGATTGGATTATTTGTCGTACTATACATGCATGGTAGACCTATAGACCTGGAACACATGATCAGGTTAGGATGGTTCGGTTAGGATACACTTGTATATAGGTTGTAATCAGATTTTCATCCAGAGTTAAACTTGTATGCAATGGTCCTTTCACAGTTCCCTGCACCATCTTGAAAGGTTGTTGTGCCGTTTGAAGCAAGATGAATGGCGAGCTTGCAATGTGAATAATAATTATTAACAATTATTGTTCAAGGTATTAAAAAAGGTCTCTATCATTGCAAGCTCACTGTTCTTCTTGCTTCAATGCAAAGGCACAGCTACCTTTCAAGATGGCACAGAGAACTGTGAAAGGGACTATCAGTGTGAGATATTACAGACATATTACATCATGACAGCCAGTCTATTGTTAGTCAGGGTGGTGGTGCAATGCAGATGATAAAAGATAAGTATGTTGCTATTCCAGCCATTGTTTGAAGTGTTATAATACTGTTTTATTCCACACCACTGAAAATACAGTCAATCAAAATGACGAAAAAATGTTGTATCTGCAGCAGTATTCCACCATTTCTTCCCATTAGGCATTGCAGTTTTGAATTCCTTGACTAAATTACTACAGCAGGTATTTTCAATGGTGGTGGATAAAATCATTATACAATGCTTTGTTGTGGCAAACCATGGAATATTCCACTTGTCAATAATATTGTATTGTATTCCACTTGTCAATAATTGTATCCAAAAGTGAGTCCTGGAATATCCCTATGGTATGCTATTCAAAACCATCGTATAACTAGACATGTCAATGTTTGCCTGCCCCATATTCCTTGAATTCTTTACTAACATACATTCATTGTCATCATTCTGTAATGCTAACATTACTTGGGATTTGTTCAGTGTTGCTCACTGTTTAAAGATATAAAAACTATCACAAGTTTCAGAAAGGTTTTCCAAGATATAATTATTATGATCTGACTAATAATTCACAAAATCTAGCTACAGTAGATTGTAAATCATCATCAGAGAAGATCCTACCCTGGGTTCTGTAAAGTCATCTTTTACTCTCTTGCTGTTTGTTTATAGTGATACTTCATGTCATGCAAGCCTTTGTCATTCATGTGCCAACCAGAGATGGATTGGCTGGTAAAACAAAACAACTTGTGAAGATCTTTTGTGAAAATGGTTGGCATATTAACATCACAAATTATACAGGGCTCGAAATAGGGGCCTGCCAACGGACAAAATGCAGGTCAAGTTTTACTACTGTCAGGTTAAAACGATTTTGAACTGTCAAATGGAAAATAAGATAGCAGGGGAATTTTGCTCCAAAATTATTTATCCTACCGAAAAATAAGAAACTGTCTGGCCATTTTTCAAGCCCTGTTATGCTATTCTGACTTATTAAACATGAAGTATCGCTATACTGTAAGTTTTTCCTGTCTCATTTTTGTAGCTTCTAGGCAGACTTCTTTAGGATTATTACACATGCAACCATGATGGTCTTCATACAACATGAAGAACCTAAAGAAGTCTGAATAGGATCTGCATTTTTCCTGATATGAAAGCAAACAACATGAGATTGAAGATGAATCTCCAGCACCCAAGGTATTTCGATGCCTGTATTTTGAAAATTTGTATAATAATGTATGTATACTGTAGAGCATTTCTCATTGAGAGTAAATAAAACATCAATTGTAAGCCATTGTTTTATGTTCTCTAAACTACATGACCTCTTCTTAAGAGCAGATTTCATATGACTGTGAAAAGTTCAGTGCCGTTTGCATGCCTTGGCACATTTATGATATTTTCTACAATTTTGATTGGCTGACTAAAATTTTGTTGCGACTGTTTGGTATGTGAGCTTTTCCGTACTGTGAGTTTTTCACAGTCATACGAAATCCGCTCTAGTGCTACAAATAATGTCAGTATTTTTGACTTCCCTGGCATATTAAAATATTACAAAGCCAACTGACTGACAAATTATGAAAACGAAATCAAGACCAATGAATTGAACTTTATTTTTTTCTAGCATTTTACAGTTTGTTAAAATGTAGTTCAGAGTTTTCTCCATATAATCGATCTCTACTAGGCAAGGTCGTTATGCAAAGTAAAAATTATTTAAAATTTTCGAATTCATTTTCAATTGAATATTTTTGAGTGATCATGCAAAGTCTTGATCAAAGGAATACATATCATCATCAACATCTTTTATTGAAACTGCCTGATTAGATTCTGGAGAGAAAAAAAAAATTTTTTTAGTAAAATCATGGGAAGATGATTTTTTATCAAACATGCCATAAAACCTTAATGTGCAGATACTCCAACCAGGACCACTTGATAAACTAGTGTCATAAACCAATCATATTGCGATATTCAGTTCAGTATTTTTAATTGGCCAATCAGATAGCACAATATAAAAAGAGCGTGACAATGTGATAATCTGATTGGCTAACACTCTTATCAGTTCAATCTTTGTCTAGTTTACTGTTATCTGATTGGTCAGTTTTATTCAAGTGGTCCTGGTTAGTGTGTCTGCACATAAAATTTTACTCTGAAACATCGTATGCACTGAGAAGAGAAGCAAATGACTATTACTGCCAGATCCTTGATTCACTTCAGGGCTAAAAATAACAGCTAATTAGTCACTGGTCATTATGACTGGACATATTGGTTTTAGCTGGGTCATACTGTACCTCATTTCTGGCTCAACTTTAATGGTCAAAATTACTGGCAATGCAAAGATTCAACCAGACTATTGCCAATTCTGCCCAGACACTGTCTGATGACTGGCCATTATTTTTACCCCTGTACTTTGATCAGTGACTTCTACTTACGTTTTCTTTTATCTTTCTGCTGCCGTTTAAATTCCTGGAAACAAAAACAAATATACATGTTTAAAGAATACTTTACTTGTTGATCTATTTACCACCAATTGATGTATTTCACAGAAAACAAATGACTTTTTAGTACCTTTTTCTTGTTCTTGTTTACTTGTTGGTTGAACTCATTCTGTTCATTATTACTCATGGCTGGTTCAACTTTTTCTTTAACAACTGATTTTCGTGAAGGTTTTGTGTTTGATAAAAGTACAGTCATATCTTCTTCCTCATCTTCCTGGTAATGCACAAATAATTCAAGAGTAAAGATGTCAATTTTTGTTTCATCAAGCAAATATTCTTGGAAAAAGTTTTGAGTACTCGAGGTGGGAATTGTACCCATGAAATACCTTTCCCAAGAGCAGGTGATAAATCTATACACTTTGTAAACACTAGTTGATTGTAAAAGTTTTAATAACTTACTTCTGAATCATCACTTTCTTCCATTTCTTCTTCTTCTTCTGACTCCTCTTCATCCGATTCATCATCATCATCGTCGTCATCATCACTTTCAAATTCAGCATCATCATCCTAAATACAACAATACAAATGAGAACAATGTCAGAGAGTTTACACTTTGTTTATGTTGCCCCTGATTGACTGAGAACATTCAATCAATCCCTAGCATGTGACCTTGACATGATAATTGTATTATCTGTAGGTTTTTCTGCAGACAATAAATTATATTTATCATTTCAAGTGCACTGAATGTCATGACAGAGACTATTTTTTTTTAATTGAAAGCAGAATTAAATGCTCATTATAATTATACTGTATACTAGGAATTTCGGATTTCAAGAAGCAAGATTATCTTCTGTAACAGTTACCAATTCATTGTCATCCATTGTTACAGCATCAGTGGGACCACTTGGTTGTAGGACCATTGCATCATCCATTGGACTGTCCATTCCTGCACCTGTATGGAAGTCAATAATACAGGCTAAATTAAATGAAAAATGGCAGACAGCACAGCCACACTGACAACAGATTTGGTTACAGTTGTTAAACAGTGATCAAGAATCAACTGATCCAATGGAAATGCTGTGAAACAGCAACTAAAGAGATTTGAAAATTAACATGAAAACATACCTTTGAGTTCATTTTCCTCATCTTTCTGTAGAGATGCCTAATATTGGAGTGGAAATGAAAGTTTCATTTAATCTAAAGCAGCAGCATTACAGACTCCAAAAAATTACTGGAATTACTATGAGTTATGAAACTTCAGCTGATAGTTGTGAAGTGGGAATCAAGGGTGGCATAAGGATGTGCACACGCCTCGCACCTCTGGGGTCTCAGGTTTGATTCCTGGACTTGGCATCACATGTGAGTAGAGTTTGTTTGTTGGGTCTCTCCCTTGATTTAAGGGTTTTCTCTAGGATCTTGAGTTTTCATCCCTCCACAAAATCTAACATGCTAAATTCCTCTGATCTTCAAGTAATTCAAGTAAGTGCTTTGACTTTGGTCAGCCAAGAGGTTGTTTCAGGGTATCAATAAAATTTATAGTTTTTTAAAGGTGAAAGTGAGATTTCATTTTTTGAAGTGTATTACATTATTATACAAATCTTATTCTACCTACCAGGTCAAATTCTTTGCTCCATTCAGAAACAATTTTAGCTGAGACATGAGTTGGCATGGTGTGTGTCTCTGGTGGATGGGTGTAGAACAGGATCTTACCACTGAAACAAACAATAATACAAACTCTATACTCATACTCTTGATTTAACTTAGTTGGTAATAGTAATAAATATTAATGGTAAAATAAAAGAATATTAACAGCATCTAAAAATGAACTACAGATCTTGCTGAATCCCTATTGACACTACCTTACCATCCTACTGACAACCTACCGCCAATCTACTGACACTCTACCACCAACCTACTGACACCCTACCACCAACCTACTGACACCCTACCATCAACCTACTGACACCCTACCACCAACCTACTGACACCCTACCACTAACCTACTGACACCCTACCACCAACCTACTGACACCCTACCATCAACCTACTGACACCCTACCACCAACCTACTGACACCCTACCACTAACCTACTGACACCCTACCACCAACCTACTGACACCCTACCATCAACCTACTGACACCCTACCACTAACCTACTGACACCCTACCACCAACCTACTGACACCCTACCATCAACCTACTGATACCCTACCACTAACCTACTGACACCCTCTCATACCACAAACACCTTACTAATTCCCTATTAACACTTTACTGGCACTTTAACTGATACCAACACCCTACTGATCCTATACAGTAGGGTACTAACACCAATTTTGGAGTCCTAGTTTTAAGTTATAATATATTATACCTGTTCCAGTCACGTAAAACAGTTTTTCCAGCAGCAACAATATCAGGTATTCCTCCTGGAAATACATCAAGGCAACAGAACAATTCAAGATTTATTCTGAACTATTTCTAAGTAACACAGTAAGTGACAGAATAATGGATCATGCACATCCATGCAACTAGGTTCATGGGACAATCAAATGTTACTGTCAGAGAGCAGGAAGTTTACCTTTCTTAAGTTTTCCTAGACGTTTACCAAGATGAGTTAAAAACTCATTGGTATTTCTGTAATCTGGAACAGAGTATTTCTCCATTACCTGAAAATGATAAAAATTAGATTTAAAGGTACTGGTCTTGCCGTTTACAGTATGTATATTCATTCAGTGGCCGGTGGAAGAGTTTCATGGTGATATCATAAATTCAGCTTTCCAGTGCTAAGTTGCAACTGTCACATCACCCTCTCTACAGTAGATAAATCCAGTTATTATCATTATTATTTATTATCAATGCTTGTACTGTATGTTTACCTGTTGTTTGTTGCATCTTTTCAAGATGGCTTCTACTGGAGGAATAGGGTCATCTATGTTCTCTATCTTCATGTGAAAAGAAAAATTTAAGTTAGCATGCTTCCATATAACAGCACCATCTTAGGAGCAGAGCATCTAAAGCTTGCTTGGCCACAATGGTTAACCATGGTTAATCCATCTGCACTCAGCTGCTAGAATGGAATTACTCACATACCCACAGTTACATGTAATGGAGGGATTATACTGGTGTGTGACATACCTTAACACAGTTCTTAAGTATGACTGCAGCATCAGAGTTCCCTGTGTCCATAACTATCCCAGGGCTGTCTAGTAACTTGATGTGTTTATCTAACTGTATTTCCTGCATAGATCTAAAATTACAAGATTAAGATTCAAAAATCTTGCATGTGGTGATTTTGCAACTTGATGACAGGATGGAGAAAAGATGTGTTACTTACTTAGTAACTCCTGGTGTGTTTCCAACAGTACAAGCTCTACTTCTCTTTAGACTGTTTATAATACTACTTTTACCTACATTAGGAAATCCTAAATGGACAAACGTCAAGACAAATAAATGGAAACTGTAAGAACTTCAAATCCATCAATATATACCCTGAATCATCCTCTGGGCTGATGAAAGTCAAGGTATGACTAACTCACAGATTGAAATGAGATTTAGCTAGTTATGTTTTGCAGAGAATGGAAAACCAGAAAACCAGAAAACCCAGAGAAAAAAAATTTCAAATCAAGGGAGAGACCTAACAAACTCTCCTCACATGCCATGTCGAGTCCAGGGATTGAACCCAAGACTCCAGAGGTGAGAAATGAGTGTACCACCACTATACAGTGTATATGGTACCTTTGATTTCCAAGTAGTACTGGCTTTTATATGCAATATATTGCTACCATAACACACTTATGAGTATTGAAAGCACATGACCACCTGTCTATTTACTAAATAAGCAACATTCACATTTTCCTACCTACTACTCCGACAGTAATGGCAGTCTTGATATCCTTATTACGACAGTAATTTCCCAATAGTTTTAACAGAGTGTCTGCTCCGACACAAGAACTTGATGATAGTATATCTTTATTGGCTAGTGCAACTGGAATCTTGCTGTGACTCTGAAACAATACAGAGAATGCAAATGTTCTTAATATATTCATTCATTCATTCTTTATTCATTCATTCATTCACTTGTTCATCTGATTATTCATTCATCCATCCATCCTTTCACTCATTCATTTATTCATTTGTTAACTATTAAAGCACTTCCCAATTATAAAAAGTGAAGCACCTACCAAGTTCTGCTTCTGTGTTTGTGTTGAAGACTTGAAAATAACAGCAGGGAATTCATTCCTCAGGTATTTTAGCCACTTCTCAGCTACATCTTTTGGCACAAGATCTAATGAAACAAAAAATATACCTAAATTTGCACATCAAGAAATTAATTTGGGAATCAATGAATTATGTTACACATGTCCATAAAAGCTGCAGGTTGGAAGTAACAGATTCATTCATGAAGATAACCAGGACTTAAAATAACGGTCAGTCAGTCATCGGTCATAATCACCAGTCAAGTTACAGTGTAGTTCTAACACAGTCATACCTCATTTCTGGCTTAACGTTACTGGTCAAAAATGACCAGCAGGGCAAAGATTTGACCAGACAAGTTCTAATTCTAGCCAGACATTGTCTGATGAATGGCTGTTATTTTAAGTCCTCACTGATAAGTAAACTCAGAAATGCATGGTATTCTTACCAATTTTATTTAATACAAGGACAAGTTTCTTCTTGCTACCAGATGCCAAGATAGCTTGCTCAACCTAACAGAAAATATAAAAAAAACACTATATCATTATAATGCTTCCTGGCACCTACCACTGAAATTCTGTACTCACTTGGGCTACCTGTGTAAAACACAGGATACCCAAAGATTACATCCATATCTTTTCATTTGGTACTAACCTGTGGGCATCTGCAGCCAATAGGATCTCTAGCATCTAGTACTTCCAATATCACATCTGCTGCATCTACAACCTTCTTAAATTCTTTGTAATAAGCCTTCAATGATGTTTCTGGGGAAGAAGCATACTCACTATAAAATACAATACACTCATCCTGAAGTCATTGTTCTACCTCCCTAGTTACTGTTGCTATGTCAGACAAGCTAAAAATACACATCAAACACAGACTTGTTCAAGGATGCCAAAATGATTTGAAGTTACAGGAGAATAATTTAAAAAAAAATTAGAACCAAAGAGGTGCTTGGTTGGTCTCTTAAACTAGCTTGTTTATTCTTTGAAATACAGTCAAACTTCATTTATTGAAATTCAAAAGAATCCAGAAAAAGCAATTAACTGTACTCTCTTACCAGCTCTTGCTCCCATAGCATATTCCTTATCCTTTAAGCCTTCTTTTAGCGCTTTCTGTAAAGATAAGTCAGAGGAGATCAAACAAATTATTAACACAAAACAATCTTAGCAAGTTCACTGGAAAATATGATAAATCTGGAAATTAAACCATAAGTTCAAATACCTTCTTTTCAAACTCCTTTGTTCTCTTTAAGGCATCTTCTTGCAGATTGAAAAGATTTCTTTTTTTGTTCATCTCCCTCAGTCTCTTTTCCTTATGTTTTCTTTTTATTTCCTCATCCTTTAAAGTGAAGTAATATAGCAAGTGTAAAGGACCAGTCATTATTTACAGGGAGGGGTGGGGTGGGGGTGGTACATTTTGATTTTTACTTGCACAAATTTTTGTGACCCCCCCCCCCCCCTGCACCCTAAGTGCCCTTTGTCTATCTTACCCCTGTCATTTGTGGAGCATAGAAAATGTTGCCCCTCTATTGCAACAGCCACCCCCTGTGAACAATGACTGCCCCCTAAATAGTTAGTGGTCCTATATCAATAAGTGATACATGTATTGATCAAACATTTCTTCCCAATTATGGTGAACTTGGACCCTCTCCCCTCCCCGGCCCCTGAACAGAGGCTGAGCACACAGGCTCCTGTAACTATTATTGAACTACAATGATGTAGTACTAGTCAGTCATATATATTATATAATGAATACTCTACCTTAAGTTTCTTTTCTTCCATTTGCCTTAAAAGTTGGTCCTTGAATGGATACAGGTTGGGAATCCCTGGATCCTTCTTTCGTTCTGAAATCAGGCACAATATAGTAGCAATCAGTTTTGAGACCCTTATATGAGTAAACATCCATGACTACAAGCTTGTTTTAATAATTGGAATGGAGAAGAGTATTACAACTAGTTTGTAGTGTGTGTGTATCAGGCATTTGAGAATGGGGGAAGGCACCTTCAATAACAATGGATACAATTACAGTTAATCTGAGAATTCAAATTGTAGATGAATCCTGTCTGAGAAAATGGGAGACTCTGCTGGTCCAGGCCCTATTCTTTGTTGCGCCTGCATTTGGTAACTTAGCAACCCTGTCATAATAAGTACTGTGGACTCAAAAAATCTTAAGTGGTGTTCGAATTCTACATTTGCTCATGCCTATTGCCTATTTCCAGTTAAAACTAGTTTAAGACCCTATTTGGTTCATCCATGATCATGGACGGTGGTATAACTGGGTTTCACTTGACGTCATTTCCTGTCTCGTGCGGAATGTTCATCAGCTGAATCACAAGTTTTCAATAGAATTCTTTCTGGTTGACAGCACATGGTGGTCAGTGTTTGACCACCATTTGGAGCAAATAATGAGATTCAAAGACTTTTATCAGCTGATTGAAACCAAGCTATATCAAAGAAAACGGCCTGGACCGGCAGAGGCTCCCATTTTCTCAGCCAGGATTCGTCTACACGGGAGACTCTGCTAGCAGGGAAAAGCAGTGCTCATTCAACTCACTTTTTGAGACACCGTTTTTTCGGGCTTCTTTTCGTAGTTTTCTGTGATGTTCTGCTACCTAATAGATGGGAAAGCAAAGCGTTTTACATTCATTATGTATATACAAACACGTATTATTCACATATTTCGTTGTAATACTTATAGTTATAAGGAAAATAAGGATAATTGTAGGAAAATCTAAACGTCCCTCATAATTTTAGGACAAGTTTTTGGCAGATTACGTACAAATTTGGGCTTTTTTCTCACCTTTTTCTTGATTTTATACTTCTGACTCGCCTCCACACGTTTACTCTTCTTCTCTAGATGTTTAGGGTACAAAATATAGTCCATCAGATAAAAATTAAAGGTGTAAAAAATGAGAAATTTTCAACTTACTTGGACCAACCATGTTTGATCTTGAAAAATACACGTGCAATAACTAACTAGATCCAGTCTTCCTTGCAGCTTTATTTCAAAATCCTTTGTTTGGGGTTCCTGTGCTTTTCAGTAACCCCAAAGCAATTTATAGAGATACAACTTAGGCCTAAAAATGGAAGATTGTAAGTTCTATTTTTTGGTTTTTCTTCTGTAAACATCTTCTGTAAATGTTTTACAATTCTAGATGCAATTTGCTGGAATTTTTTGAAAATATTTATCTTATCATTGCGAGTGGGCTTCCTGTGTATTTTTGGACCTTGCTTTTCAAAATGGCGGATTGAATCAGTCTAATTTATCTTTTCATTCAATTTTCTGTGAATTTGTGACTCTTTGCCGATGCAGTTAGCAAAAATATATGAAACAATCTCTCCCTGGTTTGCTGCAGTCATTACTGCTGTAATGACAGTGGCTTTATTCAAGGTTTCTCGATGGTTTTTCACAATTTTTCCTCAAAAGATGAAAGGCTTCTGGCGTCGTAAAGTGCCTAAGTTCGCTCAAGTGTATGTTCTTCAAGATGCCGATGAATGTGAGCGTATTCTTCAAGCCTACAAGAATGACTACCCATTGCCGTTTAATTTTCTAGGGCTGGACTGTGAATGGGTCAGCCAGAAAGGAATCGTTTCCCATCCTGTTGCTTTGCTTCAGATTGCTACACCATTGAATGATTGCTTCTTGATTCGTTTGTGCAAGATGGGAGGGTCCTTCCCTGTAACTTTGAAGGAGATTCTCGAAGACAAAAATATCTTAAAATTTGGTGTTGGTATACAAGATGACGCTAAGAAACTAAATGGAACCTATGGGTTGAATGTTAGTGGGTGTGTGGATTTGAGGCACGTGACCCTGCGCTGTCAATCAAAATCTGATGAAAAAGATATAAAGGGGTGAGTATGTCTATTAGATGGCTATTCACATATAATTCTAATTTTATTTAGTTTTACTCCCATTTCATTATATCCTATAACTAGTTGGAAGTTAACTCTTTTATTTTTCATATTGCCCTCTGCAGACCAGCAAAGATGGGGCTTGATGCACTTTGTAAAAGATATCTTGGGGTCCAGATGGACAAATCCTGGAGAGTCAGATGCAGTGACTGGGAAGCTTACAGTCTATCTGACAGACAAATAGAATATGCAGCCCATGATGCTATTGTTGCTGTGCACATATTTTTTACTCTAACAAAGCTTAAAAGATATGACAAGGGGAGAGAACTACCATTAATGGATAGTCAAGGAAGGAATGATGACAATAAAGAAAACACTCACTGTACTGAAAATCTTTGTTTTGATTCAGAAGAAGGTTCAAAAATGACTCTCTCATTAAACAAATATGAAGTGGAACCAAAGAAAGGTTATGTTATTGGTGTAGTTGACATGCTATCAGACTCTGTATTTGACCAGAGAGCTATATCTTTGTGTAAAGGAATTGTGGATTTAGGATTCAAGAACAAATTCATGAAGAATCCATCTATTAAAAGCGAAGGATTCTTGAATAAAGGATCAAAAAAACCTTATAAAACTGGAAAAACACAGAGAAAGAGCCCTTTGTATACTAATTGCCAGTTGGTAGCACCAGATGGGGCAAGGCTGTGCATATTAGATCGTAAGAAAGCTGAATGGTATATACACAAAGAGATAGGTAATTTTATATTAGAGAACTCGATAATAGTCCCCTTCAGGGTTCCCTGCACCATCAAGAAAGGTAGCCATGCATTTGCATCAAAATTCCATCAATCTGCTGTTTTGTATTTACACACAGGTGGAGAGGCACCATGCTTCTGCTGGCCAGAGGCTCACACTCAATCTCCAAGCCCAAAGTGTATCTGACACACTATTCATAATAATTACGCTGCTATATATTTTCTTATGTCTTTGTTTCATTATAGGAGAATTGATTTCTGAAGATCCTTATACAGTAAGACTTAAATTTGAACCCTCTGCTCGTCCTTTGAAAGAAGACGACTACTATTTGACATTTAAGGATAATGTCTGTGTCGTTTGCGGAAAAAGTGACAGCTATCTTCGTAAGAACATTGTCCCCCATGAGTATCGCAGGTACTTTCCAGACTGTATGAAGGATCACCATTCTCATGATGTTGTCCTGATGTGCCCAAATTGTCATAGATTATCCTCAATTTTTGACGAGCAGCTGCGGCAAAAACTGGCCAGGGAATATGACGCTCCTCTGGGGAATAAAGGTAGGTTAAAATCCACCTGACTCCAGTACTTTCAGTATTGATTCTACATGAAGTAAATTAATGGTTGAATGGTGAAATATAAAAATACTTAATTCCTTTTCTCAGAACTTGCCAAGTTCATTCAAGACCCTGTTAGAGTGAAGGTACGCTCAGCAGGCAAAGCCCTGATGTATGCTGCTGACAAGCTCCCTAAAGAAAGAGAACAGGAACTCCAACAAATTCTGAAGGATTACTACAACATGGAAGAGCTCACCCCAGAATTAATCAAAGATGCATCTATAATGGAAGTCCTGAAAGAAAATGTTAATTTCAAGTCACATGGAGAGGTTGTCATTAAGCAAGTTACAGAACAGAAAAAGTTACTCGAGTTTGAGAAGATGTGGAGGGTTCATTTTCTAGAGACTTTGAATCCACAGTTTTTGCCCAAATTGTGGTCTGTAGAACATCGATTTGATAAGATGAAGGAAGCACTTGAGAAGCTTGATTTACAGTAGTTTGCATAGCCTCAACCATATGCAATTCTAGGGATTGTTTTTAGTAGGGGGATAGGCCCTTTGCAAGGCTAATTCACTGAAATGCAAACAAACTCTAAAAAGCTTAATATCTTAAGATCAAAAGCGTGTTATAAGAGTATAACAGCATTTAAAAAAAGTCTTAACCCAAGGCTTTAAAAGGCTTTAAAATTTAATAAAAATTGTTTTGAATTAATAAGAAAGGATTTTTTTGCTCTCCAGTTACGTGATTACTGCAAAGGGCCTATTTCTGATGTGATTGTGAAAATGGAAATTGGGATTCCTGTGGTCATGATTATGGTTGGAGGTGGCTGGGTCCAACCTCCTATATGGACATACCTAGGGTTGTTGTACAATGTTCCTTCATTGAATAACAATCCTTATAATGTCAGCATAGGATACTAGACTGCATCAGGCTTATTCATACACATGATTAACATTACTGAATTGCTTGTACAGAAGACAGTTTGCACTTGTTTACAAAGCTTTCCTACAGCCTCCTGTACCAGCCAGCTTTTCTTCTTTTGTAAGTGAAGGCCTTGTATGACATTCAATATTTCTAAATGTAATGACAGGAAAGCAACACAATTCAATCTTCAAAAATGTATTTTTTAAACTTTTAAAAGATGAGGTTTTATCTGCAGAACACTTTATTGTACCAAATAAATTCTATAATTCCAGTCAAATTTTGGTAGATGTGAATCACAAATATGCTTATCTATTTTTGTGTGTAAACTTGCATTTAATTATACAGGGACGGTAGACTTAACAGGGCAGGGGCTTATAAAAGAAATATATTTTTTGGTAGAACTATTTTTAAAATCCATCATGTTCATTATCTGAAGCAAAATTTTACTTTTACCATTTTTACAGTGGGTTGCCTGTGGCACAATTGAGACCCCCCCCCCCCCACCCTTCCTTCCAACTTTCATAGACGCTCTGTCATCCCTATTATAACTCAATAAAATCTCCCCCTTGTCAAAAGACATCCAGTTCATACAAATGATTGATTTTTCTGTTGACCATGTCTGTTAATGTTGAGTGCTTTAAAATGAGGTTTATAATTTATTACAAAAACGTTGAATGCAACACGTAGCTTGTCTTCATACTGTATATTTTAACCAACACCATGAGCTGTTTATTTCATTTATGAAATGTCATTCTACAAAGAAGATTTTTCTAATTCCTTTTCTAATTCCTAAGACTTGCTTACCGTCAGTTTTTAATTATTAAAAAAAATATAGGAATTTAATATAGTTATAGTTCTAAAAGCTTTTTGGAACTCTAGTAAATAAAGTTCATAGCATATGGGATGCCTGCATCACCAAGATCACCCAGAGATTAGGAGTTATTTTGCTAACATCCATCCACCATCAATGCGCATATCTTGGCCAGTGAAGAGGCTTGAATCATCTGAAGCTAAGAATACAACAAGAGATGCAACTTCTTCAGGTTTCCCAAGCCTTCCCATTGCTTGCCTAGAAATAAAGCCTTCCATGGCCTTCTTTGGGTCGGGAGTGGAATCAATCCTTGCTTGTAAGGAAGGAGTATAAATGGTACAAGGACAAATAGCATTACAGCGAATCCCCTTAGTGATGAAGTCGGCAGCTATTCCTTTGGTGAATCCAATCACTGCAGCTTTGGAGGCTCCATAACTAAACCTGTTTGGGACCCCCATGACACTTGATGCAACAGAGGCCATGTTGATAATCGAACCAGAACCTATAATAGTGTAAAGAGTTATAATTAACAATTAGTTCTCAAGTCCGAATGGTCTACGAGTCAATAGCCCACAAGGCCAAAGGCCGAATGGGCTATTGACTCGTAGGCCATGAGGGCGAGAGGTCTAATTGTTTTAGTAAAAACCTACTAATCGGTCCAATAAAAGGATGCAAAAAGTTTTGGATTTTGCTTTAAATATATACTTTTTGGTTTTCAAAACCGGTGCTTTTCGCTACTAGAGGTCTATCACTAATAGACCCCTAGTAGCTCAGCCAATCACAGGGCTCAATTGGTGATAGACCATTAGTAGGTTTTTTCTAATACAAGGTATACCATTAATAAGACAAATACTATCAACTGATCAGCTTAAAAATCAATTTATTGAACCGTAAGTAAGCCTTAGGAAACCAAAGTTTTTTTGATAAGAACAAAACAGCAATGTCCACAATTCGAAATTAAACCTTCAACATATAAAAACTGACTGTCCTTGATAGAGCTGGAAAACCATGATCATCTTTCATTATTATCATTCATTATCATCATTATCATCATCATTGCATATCATTCATCATCATCATCTATCACTGCCATACCTAATCATCCTCATACAACATTGTCCATCATCATCATCATCATGTATAACATGCTTAAGCTTGGTATGTCCTCTTATACGCCTCATGGGTTTATAACATGTGGACCAACTTTTAAGGTTATATCGCGGTAAATAAGAAGACATACCACACTATACCATCAGAATTTAATTTTACCATAACAAAGTCAAATGATCAAAAAACAAAGAAAAGTTTGAAAGAAAAATTGTTCAAGTGAGGGTTGGCTTTGTGTGCGAGCGATTCATCATTTATCAGTATGTCCTCTTACTACGGCTATTGACCAATCAGAGCACAAGAAATTTCACAATTATGTAAAAACAATCATTTTCATCATACCATCATCATGTATTATTTATTTTTTTCATGGCTTTTTACTTGCAGTCAGTTATGAATAGGATATTTGCATTATGGTGTCGTTAACAGCTATTACCAGAATCCCTCTCACACTTTCTTTTGTTCAGTTAATTAGCAGTAATTGTCTTACTATTCTCATGAGGAAATACAAATTTGAATAAAGAAAGAAAATTGGTGAAGTATATCAGTATGGGTAGTAAGTAGTAGCCCTATTTTTAGATTTTTTTTTAGATTTTTTTAGATTTTTTTTGTGGGCTTGTTATCAGTAAATATGTTGACACACAACAGTCCAGCCCCCAACACCCCCCGACACACACCCCACCCCCGAACACACCCCCAACCCCTCCCCCCCAAAAAAAACACCACAGGGAGCCCAGACTAGGTTTCTAACACATTAAACAAAAATTTGAAATTACTGCATAGTTTACTCTCTGCAAAAGCTAAAGTATAAACTTTCGAAATAAGAAGCTTATAATCTAAAATACAAAATGAGAAATAATTGCCCCTCACCTTTCTCCAACATT
Source organism: Anthopleura sola (assembly GCA_023349425.1). Taxonomy (NCBI): domain Eukaryota; kingdom Metazoa; phylum Cnidaria; class Anthozoa; order Actiniaria; family Actiniidae; genus Anthopleura; species Anthopleura sola. The sequence goes on along the minus strand of JALHLI010000006.1, from coordinate 3,980,171 downwards.
TTGGGCAAGACTTCTTTGGTCAGCCTGAACATCGACTTTACATTAACATCGAAAGTAGTGTCCCATTCTTTCTCTGTACACTCTAAAATACTCCCTCCGAAGACTATTCCAGCACAATTAAAGAGAGCATCGATGCTCTCCAAGCTTGAAACGAGCTTTTTAATTGCCTCGTTATCGGTCACGTCTAGTACACTTGTCTGGATTCCAGGGTGTTTTTCAAGCTCTTTCAGTTTCTCTCCATTAATGTCTGTAGCGATGACTTTAGCGCCTTCCTCTGCGCACTTGATAGCAGAAGCATGACCAATTCCTTGGGCAGCAGCAGTTATAAGAACTGTTTTCCCGGAAAGTTTACCGCCTATCTTCTGTGAAGCCATTGTTCAGTACTGTTGAAGTCTTCTTCCTCACGTGAAAGTCGGCTGATATATATACGGAGCACAGTACGTCACGAAACCCTGATTTACCACAGGGAGCCCAATCTAGATAAAAGAAAAAGGTGAAAAAAAATCGACCTTAATTATTCTTTTTTAATTCAAGGTCAAGATATCCTCTTTTATACGAACGAGCAAAAAAATCGTAAAATATGCAATAGAACATTTTTTTCCTATCAATTTCCCTATGGTATTTGTGTCAATATGCTTTTCGCTGTGTTAGGTACCCGGCAGCCGGTCAATACCTTCAAAAAAGACTAAATGCCCGATAGTCTGAAATATTTTTCAAAAATTCAGTAGAACGAGTAAGTTTCGACAAATCAAACCTCTCTATCTTTGTTGAGAAATGTCAAGCGCTTTTGGAGAGCTTTATTGTTTATGGAGTTGGAATTGAGAAATTTCTCGAACCTGTCTAAACTTACTCGTTATAAAAATATTGATAATATAAAAAATATACCTTTCAATATAAGATTCCAGACTGCCGGGTATTTAGTCTTTTGAAGGCATTGACCGACTGCCGGGTACTTTTACAAGGGAGGAAAGTAGTCGCCATAGGCAGGAATATGTTTGAACCAACATGTCCTTATTATCGATAGAGACTCAAGGTAATACTTATTCAAGACGTTCCCCTCAGGTCTTAATAAATTGACAAAATCTCCAAAGATGCTTAGCGATTTAAATGTAAAAATTCCGAAAAGTTATATTTACCGTAGATATTATTACCCTCCCCTCCCTTATTAAAAAAAATGTATCTGAGCATGCAATTATTCATGTCAGCTGTTTATCATTGTACAACAAATCCAAGATGGACGCCGATTTGTTGGGTCTTCTCGAAAATGACGGTAAATATTCCTCCATTTTCTTTCATCTTTGCTTTTTCCTGTAACAATTCCAAACGTAGCTCACCTTTAGAATGTATGCTTGTTGTTTTGTTTGTTTAGAGACGTACAAACAGTTTCTGGAGGAAGATTTTGAGGCTCGATCGTATGCGAACAGCATCATTCAAGGACGAGCTATCAGTGAGTCACTTGCTAAGCTAGCTGATGGAGTTGATCTACTGGACAAGGAACTACATGCCCAGGTAGGCTGAACGTATAGATTATTTATTTGTGCTTCAAGGACGTTGATGAACGTTAAAATTTGACTAATTCTTTGTCGAAATTTTGATTTTGTACAATACCTATCATGAAGTACGTATCACTCTAAAATGAACAATTCTTAAAATAAATATTTCTGTCCTGTGGGAAGCACAGAAATCTTAATTTAAGATCTTGTTGCTTAGACTACGTTCCTAAATTCAGATTTGTATGCTTCCAGGAGGACAGAAATACTTATTTTCAGATTTTTTTATATTAGAGCGTGGAGATTATCTGATGATTATTCTAAAAAAATTCTTTTATTCAGGTTGTTGAACATCATGATGATCTCCTTCAGCAAGCAACTGGAATTGAAACACTGGAAGGTAGAATGAGTGATGAAATCTAAAATATATGTATAAAAATGAACTGTATATAATTAACCATGTCAACCATGTACAAGAACAGGAGTTGATACATTGTATGCTTCATTCCTTTTCCCCTCAGGGGTTTTACAAATGATGCAAGGAAGAATTAACTCACTTATGGCTTCTGTTGGAAGGTAATGTACTTGATGTAGATGATAACATAATTTCTGTTCATTATCCATTCATCCACCCATTCAACCTTCTTTGCTAATTCCAGATCTATCTATCCATCTATCTTTCCATTCATGCATCCATGCATCCCTTTTTTAGATCCATTCATTCATTCAGTCTTCCATCAATCCATTCATTCTTTCATTCCATCCATTCTTTCATTCATTCATTCATTATACTGTACTTTCTTTTGATCACTCATTCTTTGCTTGCTTTTTTTTAGAATACAGCAGCAGATTGTTGAGCCCCACAACAAAATAGTCTCACGAACTGCCCAACTTCAAAGACTGCAGGTACCTAGTATGCTTTGGAGTACTGCTAACTGGTACAGATAAAAACAGTATTTATTGTTTTCTCCTTATTTTCTTCTGTTTCTTCTAATCTACATCTTTTCTCTATAAGGCTGCTTGTGATGTTCTCAGAAGAGTCATAAGAATTTTGTACCTGACTAAACGATTACAGCAACAACTTCAAGGAGGAGTTAGGGAAATCACAAAAGCTGCACAGAGCTTACGTGAACTGGGTAGGTTGTTTATTATTGTAAACTTAAATTAATTATTAATAATCTTTCTGAGACTTTCTTTTTCGCAGGTGATAGTCATTATTGTTTGTCTTCCTGGGTTTATTACTCAGTCATCTGGTTATGCTCATTTTCAATGTTTGGTGGATCTTGGTCAGTCTTCTTAAGAGGATGTTGTCTGAATAAATATTCCTGCAGTAATGAGTTCCAGTGATCAAGCCTCACACATGTTTAGTGGATTTTTTCATTGTGCGTTGTTCACATTGCTTCTATAGAGCTTTTAATTGTGATGTCAATCGAATGAAAAATCGACTTCCAGGTCCAAAACTAAAAGCAGTTCTATAAAGATTTTTCTTTCGTTTTCTTAATGGCAGCATTTGTTGCCTAAAGTTCTAATTATTTCTGGGAGCGGTTAAATCATTGACAATATATTTTTGTGCGCAGTTGGACCCAGAAATATGTCACAACTTAACAGCTCTATATAAAAGATTGATAGTGTAAGAGTTTTCTCTTGGCATCAGTTGATAGCATTCAAACATGTTTGGTCATGTTTAGCTACGTAAGCCTTTATCATAGGGAAATTTTCATCCCTGTGTTATTTACAAAATATTTATTCTTTTTATATTTTTATATTCAAGATTATCTTAAACAAGGTGCTGACCTATCAGGAATACAGGTGAATACAAATACGGAGTTACCATCTAGTGGTAAAAAACATATGACAGAGATGAAAATAAGAATGAGATTTTTTCTTAAAATTAGGTTGTGGAAAATGACATGAAAATGATTTCAGAAGCAAGAGAAGAAGTTGAAATCCAGGCACAAAAAATGTTAGCTCAAGGAATTGAAGCTCAGGTACTAATATCTGGCCATCGTCTACACAATATGAAAGACTCAAGTGCATTTGGACAAAGGTTTTATTTATTAATCCATCTATCCCTCCCTCCCTAGCTCCCTTGTCCCTCCCTCTATTCATTCTTTCATGTGTTTTGCAGAATCAAACTCAAGTTGCAACAGCACTTCAAGTATTCTATAATCTTGGTTGTCTGTCTGTCACTGTGGAGAATATTGTGGACAATCTCAGAGAAAATCTAAAGTTAAGCATTAACGACGCTGTTGATGCCAGTAAACTTTCACAAGGAACAGGTAATTTCTTTTATACAAATGATGTCACTATTGAAATCTTTGTTTTGCTGTAACACAATTCTGTGGGGTTTTTTTCCAGGTCAGACCAACACTGCCACACTAAGAGCAGCATTATGGACACAAATGGAAAAACTGATGGATGTGATTTATGCATCATGTGCTCAGGTTAGACTATGGATTTTAAAAACAGTATCCTTCCAAGTCTGGGTAGGGTAGGGGATTAAACGTACGATGTGCATTAGACTGAAGGAACACCAGCACCACCATCACCAGTCCCCCTCCTGGTCTGATATTCAGCCTCCACTCTAAAGGCAACCCAGAGGGTTATTTTGAGGGAAGGCAGGTATTTAGGGTATAGGTTTTGCATTTCTCTGTTCCCCCTCTGTGCAGCTACAACACCCTATTTCAAGAACCCCTATCATGTAAAGGAATTGGTGTGACCCCCCATGCCTCTCACAGGAACGTATCCAAAATATACAATGCGTCCATAACAGCCAACCCATTTTTCTCCTTTGGTTGTTTGTAGGTTTATCATTTGCAGAAGGTGTTGGCTAAAAAAAGAGACCCAGTTACTCATGTCTGCTTTATGGAAGAACTAATAAAGGTGAATAGATCTTTTTAGAATTTGTAAAATACCGCTGTGTTCCTTGATTTCAGCCTCATTTTATCAGGGTTAGCCTCACTTCAAAATATTCAAAAAGTATACCAATGGTGAAGACATATAGACATAGTACCGCTTATGACATATTTTGGATTTCAATAATTATTATTAGCAGGAAGTTAGGTACAGGCTGTCTATAATAACTAAAAAGTTAACCGAAATAGACAGCTGCATATATTAGATTTGCTAGGTAATTGCAGTCAGAAGAGGTTATATAAAGTACAAAAATAATTACATAAATGTGTTAAAAGAATGGTGAAGTAAAGAATGCACCACAACACAAGCACTTTGAAGTTCCTTGATTCTTTAACAAAATCAAGACTCAGCCTGAGTCACAGAGAATTCAAAACTGAAGTATTGAAACCCATGTTTGATTATGATTGTTTATAACTTTTCATCTTTATGAGGCTGAGAATAGACAGTGAACACTTATAGTAGACAGTGGATGACAGTAGAAAAGACAGTGGACAATAGTAGACAGTGGATGACAGTTTGTAGGAATGTTTTATTTATAACGTCTTGTATTCTTGTTAATTTGTCTCACAGGAAGGAAGTACTTCAGTGAATTCTTTCTGGAAATCAGTCACAGAAATTTTAGCAGATGAGTTTTCTCAAGCAGCTAGAGGTATTTATTATTCTTAATTTTTTTTTCAGCACAAATGAAGATGATGTTATTTGTGTCTCCTTATGTTTTTACTGCTCTGTCAGTTGCTGTACTTTATCTAGTATGCAATTAATTTTAATCAAATGTCATGTTCAATATAACAATAGAGGCGATGTTCGAGGGCATAAATGTGTTTTTGGCCCTACTCAGGCTCATTGTAGCCCGAGCGAAGCGAGGGTTAAAATGAGCACTGAGAAGGGCCAAAAACATATTTATGCCAGAGAACATCGCCTCTATTACTATTATTATAACTTTTTAGGGCATTTACAAAAGGAATAAACGACTACATATTTTGAAAAATACGACATCACGTCTTATTGGCTGATGGCAGCGGGCTAAAATCTATTTTAGCCCGCTGATTTTCGTATTTTAGCCTGCAAAATGCGCCACAATGCCCTATAAAGTTATAATAATAGACCTTTTTAGTTTGGGTATAATGTTTTCCATTAGAATCCGGGTGTTATTCTCTTGAGTATAAGATCCTTTGTTTGAGTTGTATCCAGTGTCTTGTTATGCTCAATCGTTAAAAAAAGAAATGATACTCTAGGGAATGACACTTGGTCTGAAATGGGAAAATATTATGCTCAATGTAAAGAGGTCTATTTGTTTTCCAGTATGAAAATAGTTCAAGCACAAGCAGCAGAGCTGGAATGAAGCTGCGCAATACTGAAAAGCCACTTTCATAAACATAACTCAATACATAGCTCATAGCTCACAGTTCCCTGCAATATGACATGCAGAAATGATACTCAAGGGAATGACACATGGTTTGTAATGGCAAACATTACACTTAAGCTAAAAAGTTCTATTGTGTTTTAGATTTCACATTTCTTAAGCAAGCCTTTGAAGGTGAATACCCCAAGGTTCTGAGGCTGTACAATGATCTCTGGAGCAGACTTCAACAGTTTGGTACCACCAATACTTCAGGCCCCTCTGTAATGGTTGCTAATGAAGTGCAGTTTGGGCTCTTTCAGAAAACAGAATACTATGAATCTAGGTAAGGGTTTCTTTCCATTGGCATAGTGAGATGCCCAGGCCTGGAAGAACAAGCATGCAGAGTTTGGTGCAAAAGTTCCCACCCAATCCACAGGAACTACATACACACACCAAGAGTTCCACTCTACTCTGCTCAAAGTGCAGGGTGAAATATTGAGATGGTATTTTAATCGTACTTTTCTTTCCTAGCACAGTTTTCATTAAACATTCAAGATTACATACAGTTAAGCTAATTCCCAAATCAAATGTACCAAAATATAGCATTTATTTTACAAAATGTGGTCCCACTTTTTCATTACATGAGCATGCACTTAGAGCAGTAGCATGGAACTTTTGATGTCTGTAATATCAACATAGTTTATTGAAAGGACAATTGAATATTCCATTTCCTTTTGTTTTTCTGTATTTCCAGCCCTGAACAAGCACTGAAGAAGAGTCTATCTCCTTTTGAGAATGCCTACCTGTCGAGATCACTGTCCAGACTTTTTGACCCCATTAACTTGGTGTTCCCATCAGGAGCTCGTAATCCTCCACCTAAAGAGGAACTCACCAGCATTGCTAAGACAATAGGAAGGTAATGACTGTGATTAAATAAATGAGTAAATGAATGAAAGAATGAAAGAAGGAATGTATGGACGGATGGACAGAAGGACGGATCAATGGATGGATCGATGGATGAAAGAAAGAATGAATAAATAAATGAATTAAGGAATGAATGAATGCATGGACGGACGGACGGACGGACGGACGGACGGACGGACGGACGGATGGATGGATGGATGGATGGATGGATGGATGGATGGATGGATGGATGGATGGATGGATGGATGGATGAATAAATGAATCAATGATATAGCCAAAAATGGTCACATAACCATGCAATATTCCTTTCCATTTCACAGTGAGCTGAATGTGGCTAGTGTAGATGCTGGTCTTACTATCACTGTAGCACGGAACGTTGCCAAGACAATATCTATGTACACAGCCAAGTGTGAACAACTGGTAAGTGATACAATGTACTAAAGACACTAGTATTTATGAAAATGGATATTGTTTTACTATTTTACTACACCAAATAATCCTTTTTAGCTGGGCATAATGTTTTCCCATTTCAGACCACGTGTCATTCTCTTGAGAATAAGATTCTTTGTTTGAGTTGTACCCATATTCATGTGTTATAAGTGCAACTGTTAAGCAAAGAAATGATACTGACAGGGATATGAGATGTGGTCTGAAATGGGAAAACATTGTACCTAAGATAAAGAGTTATATTATAATGTGTGGGCTATAAAAAATATTAATCATTTCAGACATTTTCCATAACGTTTTTAATTCATTTTTACCTTTACCTGTCGCTTAGTTTTGTTAACTTGTTAAAGCTGACATGACTTTCATTTTGGTGGTGACGTCATAGAAGGTGACGTCATTCAACACTGTATATAACTATAACGTCACATGTTCAGCGGTCAGCTCTTTTTAATTTTTGACACATTCGATTCTATTTTTTCATTAAAAAAATGACCTCTGCCGAATTAGTTCTTAAGTCTTCCACAGTAGACATGACTTTTGTGTTTGAGAGAGCTTAGCAGGTCTTAGCAGATGGCATTTTATTGGTTCGTCAAAAACGACGGTGAAGACGTCACAATTAAGTAAAAAATGTCGATGCAACAAAAGGATGATTTTTCTGATATCCAACTTTTATTAATGTTTACTATCAAGTTGTTTTATTGCGTCTTCATTCGACGCTGAAGCCATTTCATCATTTGCCCACGTGCTATCACGTGCTTCATTCAACCTATCAGGATCCTCGGTTTCAGTTTTCGTATGGTTACCTAGGATACCTGTGCCATTCATTTCGGTTCGGGAGTCCTTCGTAGGATCATCGGAATTATTTACATCTCGTGATGTTTGAGTGCTATTTGCTCGATCTACCATTAAAATACACGAATCAGTATCTAAGTCGGTACCCAAGCTAGCATGACTCAAGGCCATCGAAATACTTCTGTACCTGACGTCATTCGTTGAATCTTCATTACCATAGCTCACGTGGGTATGTGAGTGATTCAAGCTAGTTGAAGTCGTTGACATTGTGTCCTCAAATAATGAATACGCCTCTCGTTGCGGGCTCCCTGTGTTACCGGAAGTGTTTTCCACGTTACTGTTGCAAAGTAGTTCTTTGAAATTAAGAAAAGATCGTTTGGTGCTGCCGTTGTAAGAAGGCTTGTTTGGGTTATTTTGATTGATATGATATTTTCCTACAAAAAGAATTGTTTTGTTATTTTCATATGAACACGAAAACTGCTCTATAAGGCACAGCCGTCAGGGATGTAATACACTAGTTTTTGCAAACGGGTTTTGTCAATTTGGATTCTCAAGATTTTTTGTGGATACCGCCAATGTTTCTACAGAACTTGTCTGCTCACATGGAATAGAGTTCATCCTTGGACACAACTGAGAAAATTTTAAAAATACATTCTTCAGCCCTATTTTCCTTACCAAAGCTTGACTAACACGTTAACTAGTTCAGGTACACTACACTATATAAGTTAACAAAGATTTAAGTAGAGTTTATGCAGAAGAAATAGACTGAAAGTTGAAGGATACATTAGTGAGAAGCTAGAACCAGAAGCTGAAGTACCAACTGACCTGAAGAGATTGAAAAGAAAGAAAGAAGAACAGCAACAGAAGTTCAGACAGAAGCAGGACGTCCATTTTTATGATCTACATGCAAGAAAAGAAGAAAAGAATAACACATAACAGGACTTCTAGATTGAGTAGTGTGTTCGAACACGGCATGGTCACGGTTCAACTGTGTACTATTTAACTTGACCATGGGCTCGATTCCCGCTCGCTATAATGTACCATCACAAGGGCGGATCCAGGGGGAGGGTCGGGGGAGTCAGGACCCCCCTGTGATACGTAGGGTTGCACTGTATTTAAGTAAATTTAGTACGAAAAACACATTTGGACCCCCCCTCTCCAGGCCCGTAGTAAAAATTATATGTCGTCGCACACATCTTTGTTTTTTTTTTTTTTTTTTTTTTGCTTCGGCGACTCTTTTGAACGTTTGGACCCCCCCCTTTAACAAATTCCTAGATCCAGCCTTGCATCATATACACAGTATTCTGGGTTGTATTCTTATCAGTTCTATTCCAAGCTTTGTACGTTTTTCTACGGATTCTCCTGTTTCCCTCACCATTATTTCTAAATTTCAGTTTGATTCTGGTTTTTTCTCCACCCGTTTTTCATTTACATGTGTGTGTCATAATTTTGCCTTACACTTGGTGTTAAGCAATTGGGGGATGGATTTTGCCCCTGACAGTGGAGGAAAAAAACGCGGTGCAAAAAATTGAAGCGGAAGACAAAATGAAAAACGAAAGAAAAACTGAAAAGCGATGGCGAAAGTTGAAATGGAAATGAAATGTAAACGCAATAATGAAAGTAAGAATAACGAAAAACAAGAAAGAAAAAGTGAAGATGAAAAAGGCAAAACTAAAGGAAAATGAAGAATGACAAGAAACCCGCCACAAAGAAAAAAATTAAAGTGATAAAAGTTAGGGTTAGACCGTTCGGATTTCGTCAAACTCACGCTGGTCTGAGTAAGTAAGGTTTTGATTAATTGAAGCCAATATCAGATATCAGAGTTGCACTCCATTGCCTTCAAACAATTGTTTCAAGTCGAGGCATTTGGGTCAACAGTACGGTAAATGTAAAGAAACTGACCCAAACTCCACGACTTAAAGCAATTGTTAAGGCAATGGAGTGTAACTCTGATATAGGGTATTCCCAGTTAGGTCAGTTAGTAAAGGCAGAAAAAATAATAAAACAGAAAAAGAGATCAATCTTGTGACGTCATCCAACATGGCGGCAATGACGTCACGACTCACCTTTTTTGCTCATATAAGCCGATTTGATTTGTTTAGTCGCACTACTGACCGATGTAAATACACTAGAGACAAGCGAAAGACCCAGTCCTATGAACATCAATCTCACGCACCACATGACTCGTTCATACGTCGATTGGGGCTCCTTGCCCTCATTCGGTACCAGGTCTCCAAATCCAATCGTGCTCAACGCGACAAATGTGTAATAAACACTATCCAAAAAGGTCCAGCCTTTTTCTTTCTCCGAAAAGTAGTACATTGTCCCTCCGATAGGAAGGATTAAGATCATTAGGACTACACTGAGAACAAAAGTCTTGATGTGTTCGTGACGAACGGTACTGTTTTTGTAGAGTTTTCTCTCCACACACGCAACCAGGCAGTGAAAACAAAGGTTCATGTGTTCACCAATGGACTGCAGTGTCAGGAGGTTGATTGGAATCCCAAAGAAAGCGAAAAATATCAAAAACAATCGGCCAGGCTGTGTCTTGGGCGCCAAGTGACCGTACCCTATAAGAGAACACAGAAGAAAGTTAGAGAATTTAATCATCACTTCAAACGCGGAATCTCGTTTCCCTAGAGCCTGCTGCTTTTGACCAGCTGAGCATCATTCATCGGTGCAAAGCAGACAAACGCAGGCTCTCGAAAGAGATTGATTTCAACTGTGAATGGCGGTAAAAAATAAGCCAATGAATGAGCATGCGTCTCTCTCTTGGACTCTGCCTAGAAACGAGGGCGTCAGAAAAGAAGTTAACTTAAGCGTGGGTTTGTTTGACATTTAAGTTTGCAATCACCAATAAAGAACTCAAGAAGTAAAAGGAAAACGTGGACAATTTGTCTGGTGTCGTGCGGCTTTCCCTTTCATTCCATTAACTCATTCAGCTAACGAGAGCCTCCCCCCCCCCCCCCCCCCCCCCCCTTGGAGGAGGAACGGACATGGAAGCTAACGCGTTAACGCCAACAACTTACTTTGCTACTTTTGAGTTCATCGGCTTTCGTTTTAGTTCCATTAACCCATTCAGGTAACGAGAGGCCCCTGGAGGAGGAACGGACATGGAAGCTAGCGCGTTAACGCTAACAACTTACTTACTTTGCTACTTATTGAGTTCACCTTTCATTAATTTTAAGTGTCGGTTTTTTTTGTGAATATTGCGTTTCCATGGAAATGCCAGATTTTTATGGACCTATCTTCTTAGTGAATACGGTAACGAATATTGCGCTTATGAAAGCCTCTCCGATGGCTTATAAAGTAAGTCAGTAATGGAAAAGCTTATCTTCGAAACTTAGAAATAATATCATTATAAGCGATAAATATGTTAGAGCGATCAGCGTTCATCGATAATAAGTAGATAAAAATTTGGTTTAGAAATTAACCATCAAAATAAATATAAATAACTGATGTTTGAGCAAGACATTTGTCTAGAGACAACAACAGACCAATCAGTGACTGACCGAAGACGAGAAGGCATACAACTAAACTGCGAGCAGTTTTTTTTTTCATTGCGCGCAGTCGTCTTCAAGCCTGGCGTCCTCATCAGGACGCCAAAAAGTTACAAATGATGTCCTGATGAAGACAATGGGGCGCATTAGTAAGATATTGGTCGCGACGTCATCGTCATGAGCAGCGTCGTCTTTGCTGAATTTGTCTGAGTCTTTGCTGTTGTCTAGGAACGGTTGAAAGTTTAGGAAATATAAAGGGGAAACGTGAATAATTTGGATAATAGAATCAAATACTGTAGCGAAAATACCTTCTGTACATGCGTGACTAACATGCGTGACTAACTTCTGATCTCGTAGGATTATTTGCAAGTGTCTTACACGTTTCCCAGCAACAGGAAGGTTACTGGATGATATTACTTCATTACTATAGTTCTCAATTAATTTTAACCTTTCTTACAACAGTATTTTTAATTAGGTTAGTAACAAGTTGCTAAGCAACGGAGCTAGGAGTTACTAGATTTCGCCTCGCGGTAATACATCATATTAATGAATACTTTTTCATTCTTTACAACTTATTCTTCTTTAGTTAAGTGGACGGAGCCCTTGTAATGAGTTAACCCGTTTAAGGGAGTAGAATTGGTTGCTTGGCAACTAGTGCCTGTCAAATTATAACAAAGTTTAAGCAGGGGCTTATAGGCTTTGTTTGCCGGGTTTGCATGTATGAGGCCAGCATGCATGCTGGTATTGATTGGGTACTCCCTCAAGACATTATTAATCCTATACGAGATTTTGCTCCGCGGGTACCCGAGATGCTAGAAGGATTTCTTACCTATAGTGGTAGTTACACTGCCAACAACATATAGCGATTGGCAGTAACTCAAGACATTTTAAAACCTATACGGGATTTTGCTCCGCGGGTACCCGAGATACTAGAAGGATTTCTTACCTATAGTGGTAGTTACACTGCCAACAACATATAGCGATTGGTAGTAACTCAAGACATTTTAAAACCTATACGGGATTTTGCTCCGCGGGTACCCGAGATACTAGAAGGATTTCTTACCTATAGTGGTAGTTACACTGCCAACAACATATAGCGATTGGCAGTAACTCAAGACACTTTTTAACCTATACGGGATTTACCCCCGCGGGTACCCGAGATACTAGAAGGATTTCTTACCTATAGTGGTAGTTACACTGCCAACAAAATATAGCGATTGGTAGTAACTCCAGTCATTATGGCTGTATTTACACTTGTGGGATGCCTCAAACATCTCGCACAAATCTTCAACAATCTTTCGAACTTCCTTCATTGAGACATTAAATTTCTTCGCCATTCGTAGCTCCACTTCTGAATCTCCTTCTGTGTGACAAAAATTCGTCTCATCTTCATTTCCTGACTCAATAACGTGGAATACCGCTGCCCCAGTCGTTGTATATATTCCCAGGAGTATCAGTCTAAAGAGAAGAGTTTTTGTTCGTTTTTGTAATTTAAGGAAACGTTTTGATCCGGTTGTGTTTTGGGTCGGGCGCGACCTTTCACGAAGAACATTCTGTGGGTCGGTTTCATTTCCGGTCATTTGTTGAATGGTGCTCGCCCGACCTACGAATGAGAAGACACTTTTAGTTTACGTACTGTATGTTATTAGTATTTTTACATTCACCATTTTCCATACATCGGCTCACTGGTCACAGACAAAGCATTCAGTCGAGGTAATTTCAAAGGATTCAATTTGAACCTTCCAGCCTCGACTGAATGCTTTGTGTTTGACCAGTGGGGAGGCCGTTGCAGGCAGGCGTTCCGGTTGGTGCTGATGTGATCGCCTCAATCCTCCCCGCCCAACCAGAAAGAAAGAACCAGGAATAAATAGCCAAAATGAATAATGATAATTAATACGAATGTATCATTCTAGCTTCCAAGTGCACAGGAAGCCAGTCAAGTGCGAGGTCACGTGTCTAGCGGACAGCAAAGAAGCGCCTCCACTGTGAATAGTCTGTTCCAGTTGTATCAAGCCGTTACCAAGGTAACTATTTTAATAATAATGATGATGATGATGATGATGATGATGATAACTTTTTTTATTTAAAAAGCGCAATCCATAAGATGAAACATTATTGTCTTTTTTTGCTTCAGATTGTCGATGGTCTGAAAAATCCTCCAGAGGTAGCTGTGGACTCAATACAGACAGCTTTAGAGGTAAGAAACGTTCTTTTACACTTTCTTTCCAATATTTAATTTAGAATGATTAACGCTTGCTTCTCCGGCACCTCACTGTTATTTGAAACATGGAATACTACACTGCGCATGCTCGAAAAATTGGCGGGAAAAAAACTAAAAGACGGACTCTTCAGATATACATGCATATATATTATTTACATACTTCACTCTTTAAGACTTGAAAATATTTTTCTAGGAAAGACAATTTTTTCGGGAAAAAAAAATATTTAAGAGATTTTATTAAAAAAATGGTTTTGTTTTGACAAAAAAATCATTTTTCTTCAGCGGCTTTCCACATTCACGCTTTGTGATTGGTTTGATTTTTTTGAAGTACTGTTCTCATTGGTTCATAGACAAGCAATTTAAGATTCACGCAAAATCCGGTCTAACGAAAACAAGTTTATGTAATGGCCAACGGTAATGATAAAGAATGACTTGTGTCTGTTACTATGACAACCTTTCATTTAGTTCAACCATGAATAACTTAACTTACTAGATTTATGAGCTAGTGTTTTATTTACGACATATTTTACACATTAGACAAAACAAACCCTAGCATTTCACTTGTCTATCTTTGCATTTCGTTCTGCATGTCTGAATTAGCTAAATAAGCTCAAAATTGCGTTAAAAAGATATTAATTGGAAAAACAAAGGACTAGATTTTGTTTTTGCAATTATATGCTTGGGTTTTGAGCTTTGTATATTTAGAGGTTAGAAATCGTTTTTTATTGGATTTACCTTTCTTAAAAATTATTAATCTTCAACGAACATGAAGCTGGAAAACCTTTGAAACCATGAAAGTTTAAATATCCCCTGTTTTTTTACTCTCTAAGAAACGATATTTCACGCATTCATTAATGATTTATCAAAATTATTGAAATTCTCAACCCAAATTTCTTTTACCTTAGAAAAATCGTTATAAATCCTTTGAAAAAGGTTGGGATTTTTATGTCTTTTTTATCTAATATTCCATTTTGAAAACTAAGAAGATAACAAACAAAGTAACGTCAAACTCAGACTCTAAAATATCACAACATTTAATTTTGAGTCGTCTAGTTTTCAATTCGTATTGCGTTTTGCAGTACATTGAGTGTAGCCGTGAGAATAAGTCAAAACTTATGATATTCTATAATATTTCTTTACAGTGAGGACACTCGAACCGTGAACACTTTGAGGTTTTTTTCATACTATTTCATTCTCCCTTATCCCTTGTGTGAATCGATTGGAAATATGATTTGTTTTGAACAATAAGATTATTTGAGTCCAGTGCTTCATTTTCAGAAGGTTTGAAGCAGTAGAAAGCTCATAAAATAAAAAATATAAAAATATCAAGTGTTCATGTTTTGGGTGTCCTCACTGTAAAAATTCCTTTTTATAAATACCTACTCTTTAGTGTTTCTTTCGTGTAGTTTGGCTCTAGTTTCAAGGTCTTCAAACTCGTCGTCATTGTGAATATTTTGGCATTTTCCCAGAGCTTGAATGCTCAGGGCTGCTCCTATAAATGACGTTCTACGGGTTGTAGTATTATAGCAACCCCGACAACCATTATCAAAAACCCTAACCATAATCATAATCATAATAAATGTGCAATTTTATAATTAGCTTTAAAATCACTTCACCTCCACTTTATGAAAGGTTTTTCCCGCGTATCCGCTTCCGTTTTTCCCTTTTTTTTACGACGAAATATTCCATTAGACACTAAATAATTAGTTTTTATAATAAAGATTAAATAAAAAATAAAATTTATTTTTCTTATGAAGAAAAAAGCTTTTTTTTCCCCTAATTTTTACATATTCTGGAGGTTATTTTTACTACATAAACTCAATACATTTTTCCCACACTTGTCGTATTACAAAAGAAACAAAACTATTAATGAAGCTGGTTTTTAATCTATTTGTTATCCTTCTTCATGTCCTAAAAGTTAGTCAGAGGAGACAATGATTTTAAATCAAATTTTAGTCACTCGATTTTGACGTTTTTCTTCCCAATTTTTTTACCATAGATTCTAGATTTTCTTCCTAAAACCTTTCGTAGCTTCACTCCTCGTTCGAAATAGTTACATTATAGTATTTTTGTTTTTGTTTTATCGTTTGCTCTGGTGTTTTGCGAATATGCCACAAAATAGTTTCAAAATAGTAAAAAAAGGTAATGAAAATAAAGGCATTTAATTTATGACTGTACCTGTGTAATATACTCTGTAAGTGAAACGTCTACAGTGGCTCTCTTGTAAACCAATATAACACCATCTTTAGTGAGCTCAGTAGGCGAAGTTTACCTCGATATTTGGTTAATTTATTCACTCAGCCAATTTGGCTGTAGATCTGTCAATTCGTAGTCATGGAATAGCTTATTTCTCTGATAATTACAACCAACTATCAACTATGGTCCTAATTGCAGTACTTCTCGATTAGCTTTATCTCGTCTCTATTAAAAGCAGTTCTGCTCAGTTTTACCGACCGACGATTTTTTTGAATTTGAATTTCTGTTGTTTTGTTTTTTTCCTCCAAAGTCAAAAATTCACGTTTCTTATCTCTTATAAGATTTTGAGCATTATTTCGTCTCGAAATTTTAAAAATGGTAAACATACTATCAACAAAAAGAAACGCTGGACTCATACTACAAAATTCCGCGACAAATTTTATCTATGAAATTGGATATATTCTTCGAAGTAATTTTAAAAAAAATTTTTAGGATTGTTTTTTTTCACTTTAATTTTACAAGTATTGCCTTCCACGTCTAGTCCAGTGGCGTAGCGAGGACCCAGGATCTGGAGGGGAGTGGGGTACCTAGAATAAAAAAACTAATTACGACAAAAATTTAGGGAACACGTGGTCGCCCCCTCCCTACACCAGTGACAATGACATCATACATCAAAGAAAAAAGGCTCGATCCGAAAATTTTTTTTTTGGGGGGGGGGGGGGGGACGGCTGCTCCCCCTCGTCCACCCCTCGATACGCCACTGCATGGTTTAGTCTGTTCTTACAGTCATGAGTTTCTATGACAAATGATATCAAATGATAACTATCGCATATTTCACGTAGAATATACTTATTTCAATATAGTCACGTGAAAAGCTACCAAGCTGAGACTAAGGATTATGGGTAGATTTTTACATGTTTCATCCACTTGATAACTATTGATGGACTTGAGCTCTTTCACCAATTACAGTTTCACCTCCTGTAAGCATCCTCAAGCTGCGGTTTGTATCAAAAAGCTTTACTTGTTTGATATGAAATGTTTCTCGGGATCCTCATCTTTAAAGGTTTTTGTTGACCTAATCTTATTGGAACATGAGTATATCTTAAATGAGTTCGAGTGCGTTATGAAGCACGTGCCATGACCGTGAACGTGACCTTGACCGAAGCGTTTCTTGAGTGGCATTTCAATATTAAGAAGAATGAGTGAACGAAAATTCAATGATTGAATAGTTGAAAGAATGTTGGATGGAGTGAATGAATGCACGTATTAATTACTGAATGTATTAATTAACGGACGGACGGACGGACGGACGGACGGACGGACGGATGGATGGATAGATAGATGAACGAACCCATCCATCATATGCATTCATTTATCAACATATCCATCCACCCAGTTATTCATCCACTTCTCTGGTCACTCACCCACCCACCATCATTATTTCTTTGATAATTGCATATTTTCTTCGTCCATCTGTCTTTAATAATCAACTCTTAATCACTATCTTCCTTTGTTTCTTTTAGTCATTTGATCATCCTTCCCTTCTTCCCTTCTCTTTCTGGTATTTTCGTTTTTGTTGTTGTTTAACTCTAATGATATCGATCGCTATCATTTTCTTTACACTTTATTCTCTCAGGCTTTATTACTTATCACCTCAGCAATAGTTAAGAGTGTTTGCGAACGTCCGCCTACGCTGTAAACCTAAACCAGAAAACGAATCCCAAAACGTGACATTATCCTATCAATTCTGTACACATTTTCATAATTTTCCTTGACATTTAACCATTTAATTTAAAGCAATGTCTCCTAAACTCCTAGTCAAGCGTTCTTTATAGGTTATTACAACAAAGCGATTGAATCTAAGTTACCGAGATTGATATTGCTAAGCTACTAAAGTCAAATTTTACTGAACACTATAGAATGATGTTTTATCAATGTAGATCGCGTATAATGTCATAGCAAATACCATACCGTCCAATATAATTAATGTAACCCAAAGAAGTAATAATCTAAAAAATACGACGTGAAAAAGTGCAGAGTTTTATATTCTCTAATTTGAAATTAAGATGTAATTACGGTAGACGTGATGGAAGCAGCTGCATAACCAAAAAGTGCCATCGTGTTTTACAAAACAAAATAGAACACTCGCTCGACTATACATTGATTGCCATTTTGGTGATTTATGATTTGGAATTAGAATGAATCAGCTTATGACAGAAGCTGATAGCTTGAACAAATCATTTCTACTAAGATGGTGAATAAAACAAGAAGTAGATGCGAGAGAAACACGCATGGAATTGTTTGTCTGACTGAATTCAGTAGAAATGGGAATATATTACAACTTGAAAACTGAGAATTGAGAATTGCATGTGGTGTGATTCAATCTAGTTGTTTCGCCTCAGGGAGATTTGCCTTTCAAATGTTACCTCTTTACTACCGTTATTAATACTTAGTAAATTTGAAATCCATGTATTTTATCATTTATTATTTTTATTCTAATTGGAAACACAGCAACTAAGAATTCATCGGTGCTGTGTGGTCTTATACAGTCTAGTCGTTTAGCCTTAGGGACGTTTGCCTTTCAAAATTTACATCTGAACTATCGCTATTAATATCTGGTAACATTGCAATTCTTATATCTATTCATACATTTTTTATTATATTTTCTGTGAAAACACAGCATTATTTTAAACTATTATCAGGATTTTTTAGAAGGAATTTTATTTAAATGTCATAAATTATTCTCCTTACGATTTTGGAGTTGGTTGCCAAATGATTTACAACTTCCATTGAACGTTGGTAAACCGGTGTATATGTGATCAAAAAATACAAAAACAAGCAAACAAAGAGCTTAAATTTCCAATCAACGAATTAGATCCTTGTAAAATGAGGTTTTCAAGGTTGTTTTGACTCCAATAGCACTCATTAAAGTCCTGTTATTAAAATATATTATTAATGAATTCTTGCAAAGTAAATTACATGAATCAGACGGCATTGAATTGTAGTCGGGTGATTAAACGTGAATGCTACACTCAAGTTCTTTTGAGATAATTTTTTAGTTTTAATATTGGACTTGACTTCGTGGGAAATTCTTGAAATAATAATAAAAAAAAGAATTTACAATAAGTTTTATTTGTATTTAATTCAAGATTAATGCCGATGAAACGTTGTAATCCAATAGCTAATATTTTGTTCTTATGAAACGTTGTCTGTCTGTCGGTGCTGTCATCATATCTCACCCACATTCTAATGTTAATGACTTCTGATCAGGTTTTCAAAAAAGTATTTTCATATGAAATTTGGTGTCAAATAACGAAGACCATGAAATTTAATTACTGAAAACAGATGTTTTCCACCCTCACAAAAACAGTTTTATTCCTTGTACATAAATATTACTTTCATGAAGAAAGACTTTCTAGTCTTGAACATAAACGACATCGAAATGGCTTCTTATGAAAATGTTAGCACTGAATTGGCTTTCCTAAGCTGCGTTGAAGTCGCTTTTCTAAGAACGTTTTTGACACATGCACCAAAATCACTCATTTAGAATACAAAACACATACAGTCACAGAAAGGATTTGAAGCTTTTGTAAAAATAAAATGGCTTATATACAATTTTTTATTTGAATTGGATTATTTCTTCCACATCTGCAGTGAAAGGGCTTCTTTTAAACTTACATATTTATAAGCTGCTTTGAAGGGGTTTCCATTGAACTGAATTACACTAAACAGACTTCCTTGGAACATTTTCATAAACCGACTTCAATACCTTCAACATATTACTCAAAAACATTTCATTACATATCGAACAAAATTTAATTGAAATGTTTTTCTTGAATATACTAACCATTGTTTCTTGGAAGTAATTTAGCTTAATTCTAATTGTAATGTTTTTCATTTTGACAAATGTACAAGACATTTTTAATTTGACTCCCAAAATATTTTTTTCCCATTCAAGTATCTGTTCACCAGAATTAGTGATCTGACATAATTTCTTCTGATTTTTTAAAAGAATTCGAGAATTTACTTCTATTTTGGATGCAAAAAAAAAAACGACAACCGCAAAAAAGAAAGAAAGAAAAGAAAAAAGTGAATAATTTTTGCTTCTAATTTGAATTGTTTTCCTAAATCCTTTCACAAAAGTCTGCAGGTCTTTTCATTAAAACCCCATTGTGCCATCAATAGAAATCCCATTCAATGTTTTTTACTGGAAATACCTCCTGTTTTAGATTCTGGTGAGATAACTTTGTTTTTATGTCCAAGAGTGTGTTTTTATAGTTGTCACACCATGACTGCCAATAAATACGAGAGTGTATGTATTGCTTTTGTGTATTACACTACTACTTGATAAGTTTATTCTAAGCCAAGTAGTCTACGCTTTCAGTGTTTTACTGACCTCGTTGTTCATTCTGTGTTGACGATCTTCCCCTTTTAGGTGCTCCTAAAAACATTTCTTCCAGACCTAATTGAAATTTTGTTTTCACTTTTCAGTTGAGTTTGAAAAACATTTTCCTTCGTAGTGACTGTCGAGAAAGAAAATAAGTGAAAATAAATGAGATATTCTACACCTCGTCAAATCCGGCTTCACTGCTTTGATAAAACCATCACTTACTTCACAAATTCAAAATAGAATATAAGTTATGTTACGAACGTATACATTGTAATCAAAACAAGTGCCACAACTTACCATTTTAGCGATTCAGTTCAAAATTTAACGATAGGCTTTCTTAATCTCTTCATCAATTGTGCTTCCAATCTTTCTAAGAATAGTATGTTCGCATGCAAGTCTTCTCGTTGTCTATATTTTTGCGGTTAAAAAACTCGAACATCTATAGAATAAAGGCACACAGTTAGGTCTTCAGTCGTCGAACTACGATCAATCTGTGTTGTGCTAAAGACCTAAAGTACAACCACTTTGAATTGCAAATGTCGACCCTGCTATAAATAATCAAATAGCCCCTCATTATAACAACCTAGATAACCTGGGAACAAGCTTTGGATTGATAACTGCTATTTTATTGTTATGGATAGTTCAGGATGTCAATCATTAATTCAAGCCAACATCTCCAAGCCGTCTTACCTGGCTTTTTCTATTGACTTTCATCCAAGCTGTTCGTTATGATTAATTAAAGAGAGTGTGACATTATCCCTTTATTGATCGCCAAATGAAAGGCCCTAATAAACGTTTCTTTAGTCTTAAGAGTCGCCGATACTGCGATATTTATCGCATCTGATTTTCAATTTTCCCCGCCGCTTAAAAGCAATGTGAACTCTCTTTTTTGTCTGATTTTAGAGCTAATTTCCTTATCAATAACCTTTATATCTGTGGTTTCAATTCTTAATAACTCTATTTTCGAAAAAGAGCATAGAATTAGACCCTGGTTTTTATCGAAGTTTGCTTTATCGTTTTT
This sequence comes from Anthopleura sola, assembly GCA_023349425.1. Classification (NCBI taxonomy): domain Eukaryota; kingdom Metazoa; phylum Cnidaria; class Anthozoa; order Actiniaria; family Actiniidae; genus Anthopleura; species Anthopleura sola. The sequence goes on along the minus strand of JALHLI010000006.1, from coordinate 3,958,932 downwards.
CCCGCCGTTTCCTCTTGTTTGTTTTCCATATCAGTGGAAAGCGCGCGCGTGCGTCGTGATCCAAGACAGAATAACGAGGACATTATAATATCAATCTTTTCTTTTTGATTGTAACACTAAATTCTGTCAAAGTTGTTATGGATATTTTGAACCCTTGAAGATGAAGTGTATTTTGACCTGCGATGTCAAAGCTTAAGTGAAGTAGATTTTTTATCACAAATTTCTGCTTGGCTTTTAATTGCCAGGGAGATTTCGGCGGGAAAATGAACGAGTGCTTGGCCGAACGTAAGCAAAAGCTGCCATTTTTATTTTTTATTTTGTTCATATTCTATTCTTTAGGAAGATTTTGGCGGGGAAATCAGTGTGATATTGATTGAAAATGAATAAGAAATTGATTTGGTCTCTACTTTTTCGATCAATTTCCTGATTAATTGCGCGCCAAATATTGAACATTCTTGGAACTTGAAATTTTTTTGGTTGCGCAATTTGCACAGTAAAGCCATAGTCTACCATGGACACTGAATCTGAAGAAGATGTCAATATTTTTAGCGAAATAAGTGTAACCTAAATTTTTTTTGGTTGCACAATTTGCAAAAAAAAATATCGACAATTTGCAAAAAAAAAAAAATTAGAATCTAATGGCTGATGATAAATGTGTTTATTTGCACAGGAAATGTTGTCGTTGATCAACACAGCGTTGGACCCACTGATTCAGGCAATAATGATCGAGCTGGAGAACTTGATATACCGAATACATACCGAAGACTTCACGAGGTACTGTAACTTGATTTATTCATTACACATCAAACTATCATGTTATCAATAAGCCAGTTCACAGTTCGTTTTCAAGTTCGTTTTCAGTGCGCATGCGATTTTTCTCGAATTTCTCATCTTTTGTTTTTGATTAACCTGTGTAGCGTTCAGTAGTGTATTTGCTTGTTACTTTTGGGGTCTCGGGTTCGATTCCTAGACTAAGCATCACATGTCAGCGTTTGTTTGGTCTCTTCCTTGATTTATTTGAGGGTTTTTCTCCAGGTTCTCCGGTTTTCCTCCAACCGCAAAACTAAACACGCTAAATTCGATTTTTTTTTTTTTTTTTTTTTTCTCGCGCCCTGACTTAGTTCAGCCCAGACTGGATAACTCCAGGATTCAATGAAATTAGCATTCGTAGGTTGTTCCGAAATTTCGAAGGAACTAGCAAAAATAACACGCTGTGTTATAGATCCTTAATTTTGTCCTTGATGATTTTAACTTTTTTGGAGGGGGGATAGTTATTTATTGAACTGACCATTTATAACCTAGCATAAAACGTTTTACACAGAGGGTCTACAAAGGGCCCATAACCCCTGCCACTTACATCTCTGTCTAGTACGATTGATTTCTGTCAAAATAATTCCCGTTCTTCTGTGCTAAATATTTTTGATACAGAGTTGGTGGTTTAATATGTTCAATTTAAGACAGCCCAATGTCTCTAGTCAAAATAATCTCTCCTGGAATCAAAGACAAGTCACGTATCAAAAAGTCAAGCCCCTCATGATTGATCTCCTACTTTGAGTTCTGAAAATTTAAAGTTTAAAGACTTCAATTTACAAAACAAATAAATATTAAGACCGATAAACACAAAAAATGAAAATTTCATCATATTATTGAGGGGGAAAATGACAGATAAGAGAGTTGGTTTGGATTGAAAATTATTTTTACCTATACTAGTTGTTGATGTTTACGTTCTAAAATTCTCTCACTAAAACTTGCTAAATATAATTCATAAGTAAGCTCGGACTCAGGAAGAGCTGCATGAGAAAGAAATAGACGACAAAAGACAATATATGTTATGAATGGAAGTATTTTTACACAACTGAAGCGTCTGTGGTATGTATACGCATCCAAAATTCGATAGCGTGATCAGAAAGCGAGTTTGGTTTGAGTTTAGTAAACCTGTGAAAGCTGAAAAATTTTATGATATTTCTTTAACTACTGCGTCAGACTTGCACAATAGATTATCACAAGAACGTTAAATATGTATCTGTAGTTAGATATATATTCTATATAGTCAGATATCTTTAAAATTAAACTTTAGGAGCAGAACTCTATTCGATATTTTACCTCTTTGTCTTCATGCTTTGTAATCTAACATCGAACACAACAGCTTTGGTGCGATAAAAACACTTTTAATTTTTTTCCTTCGGATGTCGTGTGCCACCTACGCTCTTCAGACGTCTACTTCATGTATGACCAATTTCAGTGATTATCATCGTAATCTTAATGGAAATAATCATAAAAGATAAGGAAATTCAAGACATGAAGTAACTACCGCAGGCTGGTATAAAACCCGCTGAAGATTCTTCGTCAAAACCAATAAAGAACAAATTTTCTGATTGGCTCTTATTCTAGAAGGATCTAGTTGTGATAAAAAGTTAAATTTTACACCGTAAAAAATAAGAAAGAACACTTACTTATTTTTTACGGTGTACTGAAATTTAACTTTTTATTACACAGGTTACAACTGTTTGATTAGAAACACCGACGCAGCCCACACTAGCTTACCGCTAGTTATCATCTCTAGAAGGATCTAATTGATTTGAAAAGCTCCAAGAATGTTTATCAGTAGAACTAGAAGGTAATTCTGCGAGAAAAATCTAGACAACCTATGGAGTGAAGTGCTAGTGATTGGCTCGAATATGGAAGGGTTGTTTGTTTTATGATAAAAAATCTAAATTTCCTAGTTTACAAATACTTTAATTTTCCTGGCGAGGATCAATAAAACTTTAGCAAATAAAAGTTACCAAACGACACCGAAATCGTTATCGGGAGCCGTTTTTTTACAAAGAAAAAAGTCAAAAGTATTTTATTTCGAGATTCTCTACTTTCGCATGCTCATAATACTTAGAGCGGTTTTCGTATGAGTGGGAAACATACGATACTGAATTACAGTACATATACAGTACAACATGCCGTAACATTGAAATGGCTTCCCATTGTTTTCCAGTAGTTTATCCAATCATAACGCGTAGTTACGGTACGGCTACAGTACGGCTACGCCAATCTACCGCATCGTTTCCAACTCATATGAAAACCACTCTATCGGCTTTGAGGGTTAACCAGAGGAGGAAAAACGCAATTATTGATGCTGAAGGCTGATCAGAAAATGTTGAAAATACCTCGTTTGGTATCCAAATAGAAAATGAAAATGTGCGCAAAAAGAGATAGGTTCTTGAAGAAATTAAAAGTATTCAATATTTCCTTGTATGTGGGAATCATATTAAAGAATAACTTGTTTCTTCCACATCAATTTTTGGTTATTTATTAAATATCCGAAAGCTTGGATTAAATAACCAAAAATTGATGTGGAAGAAACAAGTTATTCTTTAAATTAAGAGTAATTTTCAAACGCTTCGTGAGTCGATACGTAGTTTCTCTTGATGTTCAGAACACGCAAAATGAACTCAGAATGAACTTATAATCAGTATTTTACAGATAAAAGCAGATATTTTAAAATAGCGTAAGAACAGAAGAATTCGTATTATTTTTATGTGTATTTCTTTTTGTTCTTTCAGTACTTCATTATCCAAGTACAGCTCCAGGGTTCCGGATGCGCCTTGTTCAGCTTATATTAAAAATATCGAGGTAATGTATTCAATAATCATAAAGTCAGTGATTGAAATCTTTCATCAGTTCATTAATCTATTCATTCGTCTCTGCCACAGACGGTGTGTCTGTCTGTCTGTCTGTCTGTCTGTCTGTCTGTCTGTCTGTCTGTCTGTCTGTCTGTCTGTCTGTCTGTCTGTCTGTCTGTCTGTCTGTCTGTCTGTCTGTCTGTCTGGAAGTTTAATTTTGTTTTTGTCTGTCTGTCCGTTTTTGTTTATTTGGTTGTTTTTGGGGGGGTTGCTTTTGTTTGTTGTTTTTTCTTGTTATTTTCTGTTTTCGTTTTGTTTGTTCTTCTTTTGTTGTTTGTTTTTGTTGTTGTTTTTTATTCTCTTGTGTCTTTTTTCGTTCCTTCCTTTTGTTCTTTTTCTTTGTTTTCCTTTTAATCAGCTCTTAAGACCAATGAGCAAAACATACGAAATATTCCTTTCTGCAGCTGCGTTCATTGACCACGAATAGTCAATTCCAAGTCGAGGTCGGAGTTGCCGCGCATAGCAAAACCATAGTGTATCATGCCGCAGCAACTTCGACCTCGGCTTGGAAATATTACGCTACGGACACACGAGCCATGTCGCGCGCAATTTGTTGCACGCCGGCAATGTTGTTCAGTGAAGTAAAAAGTGATCCTACTTCAGTAACATTGCCTGTAATATTGCGCACAACGTTCACCTTGTATCAGTACCTTTATTCGTGGTCTCTGAACGGAACTGTAAAAAGGAGTATTAGGCTAAGCATAAAAATCAGTGTCCACATCTTGACTCTTTCCACAGGACTTCATTCTTAGTGTTCAAAAGAATCACGTTTCAATGTTTGAATGCCATGAGCTACTGATAGCCAGGTTAGTGGAGTTACCACTTTTATGATAGAACAACAACAAAGAAGAAGAAAAGCGAACTACGCTTGCCCGAAAAATCGGTGAAAAGATGGTCGACGGACATCGTAGAACAAACATGCCGCTCACTGTCGCTTTGTGTGTTTATATAACCAAAAAGGGAAAAAAAAACGCACTTGTTTGCAACTTTAGCACAACCGTATATTTTAAACCAACAGATTGTGTTATACACCCTATGCATAAGGGCGTGGCCATGGAAATACCTTAGTTCATCAGTTATTGAAAACACCATTGCTTTCATTGTAAAGAGTATATTGATTTTAGTAATCTCCAAAAATTTCAGCTTACTAACATTAAAAGATAAAAAGCTACAGCTGTTTGAAATTAGAAAGATTTGTATGGAAACAACAACCAAGGCCTGACCAGCCTTGTTTTCATGTTTTTGGCACATTTCAAATGCTTATAACTCTGCAGTGATTTAATATATAACAACAGAACTCTACCAAATTACTAATTTAGACATGCTCTTTCTTGTAATCAAAATACATTTTTGAAATCTTTGATGATTCATGGTGCTCGTTCCCAGTCTTTACTCTTTATGCATAGGGTGTATAGTTTCATTCTTTTTAGTTGACAGTCAATCTCGTTCTCAAAGCCCTTATTTCATACTGCGCATGCTCGACGAACATGCGTAAAGAAATAACGGCTCTTGGAATGAAATTGGTCGACAGTTGGAAGAAACTACATATGGGGTACTCCCATATTTGATTGACTTTTCGTTTAATTATTTATTTAATTATTTATCTATGATTTATTTATTTATTTTTATGCTATCAGACTAGAACCCGTTGCCAGTCGGGTCTTGGAATTATTCGTACGACACACAAGCCTTTTGAGGAGCATTGGAGAAGGAGGAAAGCTTAAATTAGCGGCTGATATGGCTCAGGTATACTGTTTTTATTACCAAGGGCTTTCTACTCATTCTATCAAATGTTATGCTGGTTTGAAGCAACACTCAATGACGTCATAACAGCAGCCGCTGACCGGCTCTGGCTCTTTTGTGGCCTAAGCACCATTTCTTCAACCTTTAAAGCTTAGTTTCTCGGAAACTATTTAAAATTTGCCTGACAAACTTTGTCAACTTATTCTCTAAAGAAATATCTTTATTTTAAAGTGGATTTATTCCTAGGGTAAAGTGCCTCTTTATGACTATTAGATTATTTAGTTTCTCAGTTTGGATAAAAAGTTAAATTTTACACCGTAAAAAATAAGAGAGATCACTTACTGACGTTTCGGACGCTAGTCCTTCGTCGGAGTAAAAAAGTAAAAAAGCTTTTTTACTCCGACGAAGGACTAGCGTCCGAAACGTCAGTAAGTGATCTCTCTTATTTTTTACGGTGTAAAATTTAACTTTTTATCCATACTGTTTCATTAGAAACACCGACGCAGCTCACACTAGCTTACCGCTAGTTATCATCTAGTTTCTCAGTTGTTTGACTCCCGCTAAGAAAGGCTTGTATTCATGCATTTTTCAGATTGAATTTGCTGTTGGACCATTCTGTCGTAAAGTGTCTGACTTGGGCAAACCGTACAAACTTCTTCGTTCCTTCAGGTATGTTACTTCTATAGTTTTGTATACAGCGTGAAATGTGTGGCATATGCAATAATCCTCCATTTTCATTGCTATGGTTACGAGTGGCTCAATCTGGTGGGTACCTATATGTGGATTGAGGTTTATTAATCTTGTTAATAAACAAGAATTCTATTTCTTCTTCTTTTAGTTTTATTAGCTGTTCCGAGATCGAGGAAAGAACTGGGTCGCTTTGGCATCACATTGCATTGTGGGACAGTTTTTGGGGGACGAAATAGGCGCCATATTCTTGGAAATATGTCCCCTAAAACAGTCCCACAATGCTCTGTGGTACCAACTCCACCCAATTTTTCCTTCGACCTCGGAATGGCTAATTTTGTTTCATTTCACGATATGCTCACCCCTTTGGTTTCATAATTGTTTTCGTTTGTCTTTCGTATAACGAGGTATCATTTTCTTCATGTTCCAGGCCATTATTATTCCAGACATCTCAAGATATTGTAGACAATCCAGCATTAGGTGAAAGTCTACCTTATAGTCTCGTACTACAGTATTTATTCTCCAGAGCACCGAGCGAACTCAAATCACCCTTCGAGGTAAACGCTCTAACTATTTATTATAATCACGTTAACCCATTATTGGCAAGTTGTTACCCAAACCTTTCGAACCAGTACTAAATAGACCCTTTGCAGCACGTCGGAATGTAGCTCAATTTGGAGAACAAAACAATAGGTTCCATTTCTCAAGAAATTGAAATTCTTTTTTTGTCCTCCAAATTGAGTTGCTTTGACGTCGCGTGAAAGGATAAACTGCATAAACATCACTTCTTTAAATAAGTACCGCCGAGAGGGACTAACGAGACGGTTCCAGAACATCTCAGCATGGTGCAAATCAATGATTGTAACTGTAGGATGTATTTTTTACAATTTAGGTAGCAGGATGGACCATTAGTTATTTCTGTCAGTGGATAGACGACCATCCGTCAGAGGACGAACGACTGGCTCTTATTCGGTAAAGATTAACACAATGTTAGCAATCTCCACTGGGCTGCTCTTGTATAATGTGAAAATATCTCGTTGATTTCTTTCTAGTTTGCGCGCATCTCTTGCCACTAGCTGACCCCAACTTTATTTTTATAAGCAGCTTTGCCCGGCCCCAAAAATCACCCCCAAAATCCTTGTAAGTCGATGACACTGTTTCAACAAGCACAGAGACCCCACAGTTTTGTAGAAGAAATGGAAGGAAACGAAATCAGAAAATAATCGCGATGATACACGAAGATCCAGCCAAACTATGGGGCAGAACACGCCCTTGTTTTCCTAAGTTTTATGTAACGTGGGCTACCTGTACCATCTCCCTGGTACCACCCAATATTTTCACATGACCTCCCTTCTTTATTATATTGTTTATCGAATCTTCTTTTTTTTTTTTTTTTTTTTTTTTTTTTTTTTTTTGCAGAGGAACTTTAGAAGCTTATGTCAATTCCGTAAGGTCACGTGGCGAAAAAGAATACGCACCAATCTATCCCATCATGCTTCAGATTCTTCAATTAGGAAGCAAAACTTGAACTGCCTCCGATATCTTAGGTCACGTGGTTAGATGGCACGAGTGGACTGGCGTTTGCCCGGGTTAATGCCAATCACGGTCAAGGCCTATTTCTTAATTGATATTATATTAATGATTATTATTAAAATAAGCGAAGCTTATTAGGTTATTCTTATGGAAAGAGATGTACATAGGGAATATATTTGTAACTTAGACCGAATACAAACGTCGAACTTCACATTAACCGAACCTAATGACATCAAAGAAGACCCCCTTATTATCCATTGTTTTCAATGCGTACGGCTCATGAGAAGATGGACGTTTGACCCAGACCCTTAATTGTAATTTAATCAAACTCAGCTCTGCCGGGTTCAATGGGTTTATTCTAAATGATAAATTGAAGTAAATAAAAGGTAATGACATCGTAATTCCTGTAAAATTTACTATCTACTTGAAATAAACCTACCTTATTATAGGAAATTAACGCTCCTTGAAATTAACGCGAATTTCAAAAAATCAAGTTTTTTTAAGTCGTGTTCATTTCTTTTAATGTTAATTTCCATATCATTAATAAAGTGGAACGTTCATTTTCACGATATCAATTTCTAGTAATTTTATCTTTAATCTACTTTTGAAAAATTATTTATTCTAAAACTGAACATTACAGCTCGTCACTTAATATCAACATTTCAGTTTTTGTCGGAAATTATATTTTCGTTTTTCATTCTACAAGCTCTTCATTTTCACTTTCAGATTAGTTATCTTTGTGTCCATCGCGTTAATTTCATTTAAATGGGAATTTTGGCTTCTCTTTCGCGTTAATTTTCTTCATTTGAAAATATTTTTGCCCTCAATTTGCGTTAATTTAAGTCTCGCTAATTTCTAATACTTTAATTTCGTGGAGCGTTAATTTCCCATAAGGTATATTATATATTTGTTTTCCATCGTTTCCATCACAGTGCACAGCTTTTCTACAAGGTCAGCATGCGCCCATTAATCACCCTCCTCCTCCCGTATCAGCACTCGATTTTAATGAAAGTCGCAAAGACCTATACTTCTCATAAACTCGACGGAAAATTAGGCCGACCTGCTTTTCAAGCCAACGAGTACTCGATTGAAGCTACCTGCTATCGGGATACCTGTGTAAAATTTAGCTGCTGGTCAATATGACAGTGGGCTCAACAAGAATCAAAATGGCCGCCAAATGAAGAGGTATTTTTCTTAGACTTGGATTAAATGTAATTTTGTGCTATAAAATGGGTAGTAGTGAATCTACGAGAAAGGTAACGCTTGAAAAAGATGCAGAAGGAGATAGCCCTGGTATTGTAAAGGTTAGTTTCGTAAAAATTCCTTTCCAATCAGTGATTTTGATACCACGTCTAGACCTTGCAGCTTTACTTCTAAAAACTGTAAAAGTAGAGGCTGTGAATTAAATTTGATGATATTTTCCCGAGGGAAATTGAACCAATGCCTTTGCTTTTTGCAATACTTGATATTTAGGTTTCTGAGCGAGTGGTTCAAAGATTAAGGGGGAAAAAGGATCTTCCATTGAACTTATCTGAAGAGGTGACTCCAGGTATGACAGAGTAAAAGCCCTTCTTATATCTAAAACATGAAGATTGAAATAATTTTGTGCTGCAGTATTTATTAATATAAGGAGGGGGAGGTACTCATGCTAATGGGAGATTATTAAAAGTAAGACTAGTTAGTAATTGTAATACTTTCCCCTCCTCCCCCTCCCCTTCCCTCCCCTCCACTCCACAAAGCTGTGTAAGAGAAGGTCTGAAAAGAAAATATTCTACTGCTCTACATCCTAGGGTAACATGTAATATCAATCCCAATATATTAATATATCAATAATTCCTGTAACTATGCATGACTATTTATATATGGCACCAACATTCCAAATGTCTTGTGTATCTCAAACATACAGTCTATCAAGCTAATGCAATGGTAGTTATATTTGATAATGTTGGTTTGCGTATAGTGATGGAATATGAAATGCATATGTGATCGTACCATACTGAGTTATATTTGCTGTATAAATTCGATTCATAATTTATATCCAATTTATTATGATTCCCAAATGATTAGAAGAGATAAACAAGTTATGGAAAGAGTTACAACATGAGAAAACTCATCTTGAAATTCAAAAAAAGAGATTAGAAGATCTATTACAGAGAGCCTTTGATGAGGTAAGATCAGCAACTTTTCTTTGGATAACAAGGTCTACATATAAATCCTATGATAAGAGCACTTCAAAACGTATCATTGAAAAGCCCCAGGGGAGAGGGAACATGCCAACCTGTGAAATTTAAGTAATATATATATATGAATATACAGAGCTTGAAATAATGACTGGGTAGTCACCGGTCATGATGGTCAGCCAATTTATAGCTTGGTCATACCCTGTTTCTGGCTCAACAAATTTACTGATCAAAGTGAAATCTTTGTCTGAGCAAGATCCAATTGTGGCCATTGTCTGTTGACCAGCTGTTATTTCAAGCCCTGCGATATGAGTGGCTTATCTGTATAGTAAGGGTATGGACATGAATATTTCGTATTATCAAATGTCTAGGAGTATAATTTCAAATAGTGCTAGCTAGTTACAGAAGATCAAATTTATTTTACAGGGGAAAGGTCAATCATTACTTAGTGATACTGTAGACATTGAAGAGGTTCAAAAACTGAAGGATGGCATGGCTCTCAGAGAGAATGAATTACTAAATGAAATAGAGACACTAAAACAAAAGGTACCCAGTAATAATGACAAAGTTTATTCATTGAAATGTTGCCAGTTCAAGAAGATGCCCCTCCCTTTCCTTTGGAGAGGGTTGGCATTTTTAAGCAATGCAGAAGATCCGAAGAAAGCATATCATAGTTCCTATGTTATGGAACTAAATTCATGTGAGATGTAGGATCTCTCACAAATCACTGTCCATAGGAAAGATATGGCTGTGCAGTTCTAATTTTAGAGAATTGTATTGTAAAGAAAGCATATCATAGTTCCTATGTTATGGAACTAAATTCATGTGAGATGTAGGATCTCTCACAAATCACTGTCCATAGGAAAGATATGGCTGTGCAGTTCTAATTTTAGAGAATTGTATTGTAAAGAAAGCATATCATAGTTCCTATGTTATGGAACTAAATTCATGTGAGATGTAGGATCTCTCACAAATCACTGTCCATAGGAAAGATATGGCCGTGCAGTTCTAATTTTTAGAGAATTGTATTGTAAAGAAAGCATATCATAGTTCCTATGTTATGGAACTAAATTCATGTGAGATGTAGGATCTCTCACAAATCACTGTCCAGAGGAAAGATATGGCTGTGCAATTCTAATTTTAGAGAATTGCATTAACCTTTAACTCTAAAAATGTTATAGCATAATATAATCCAAGTAAGACTGTTGCATTTATTTTTAATCTTTTTAGAATGCTAGTATTGATGTAGTTTCAGATGAACAATATAATATGGCAGTTGAGGAAGTCAAAGAAAAATTCAGGTAAACCACTGCACCTTGTTATCAAATACCATGTATACATCTCAGCTGAAAAGTCTATACATCCCTGTCACAGAAGGGAGGAATAAGAGACCATTGGCCATTCCTCCCTCCTGTTAAGGTGGCTAATGCAGACATGCAAGGGTGAATACAGGGGAGGTGAATTGTCACCTTTCTTTCTCTTCAGATCATCAAACAACATCAATAATTACTGTAGAAACATTCTTTGAGGGTTGAGAGAGGGAGGGAGGAAGAGAAAAATGGAAACTTGAAAAATAATGATACCCACAGGGCACATGACAGAAGAGAACTAATGATGTGAGAGGTGTCTTTTGGTGTTGTTTTAGGTTTTGAGTGTTAACAACATGATAAGAATCATTAACAACCTTTTACATGTTTTTTTTTCCATCAGACTAATTGAAAGACCAAGAGTTTGTCAAAGTATGCAACAACTAGCATTAGATTGCTACCAGAGCAATCCAAACCAAACACTACGATGCTCTCAATATGTTAAAGACTTTGAGAAGTGTGTACTGCAGTCTAGACTTGTAAGTTAAAAAATTATATGCCATAGAAATGTTATATATCATTTGTAACTTCACTCTTACTCACCAAATTTCTAAAATATAATTCCCATTCAATATTTATTTAAGATATTTGTTTATCTGTTTCAGGAAAACCTTCAAGACATTAAATCCTAGTCAGATAATAATCAAGAAAGAAGAAAAGCAAAATAACCAACAGCATCCCATTGTGGGAAATGAGTTGTTTGTCTAGATGTGAAAGGATGGTTTTCAGGGTTTTTTTTTCCTGTATTTTCTAGATCCTTGTATTTTATTGAATGTACCAAAAGACAGCCAAAATAAAAGATTTATGTCTTAAAAGTATATAACTTTAGTTGATGTTGCTTATTTGTTTGTAATTTTGTTTCATTCATTCATTCATTCATTCATTCATTCATTCATTCATTCATTCATTCATTCATTCATTCATTCATTCATTCATTCATTCATTCATTCATTCATTCATTCATTCATTCATTCATTCATTCATTCATTCATTCATTCATCAGTTCGTTTTTGTTTTTTTTCTGACCTAAAATAAGTAATTTGTTTCCCTTCCGTTTTATTAATTCACAGTTTGCTTCCTTAAATTCGCTATTTTTTTCTCTAATCGAAAGCTTCTTCTTGTTTGAATTCGTAAAGCCAACTTATCGGAAAGCTTACCCTACCAACAGCTCTTTCGCTAAAATGCTTCGGCAAAACGGAACCGGAAATTAGTACAAGCCATTTTTGGCGCTAAAATATTTACTTCCGTTTCTAAAAGGAAGTAAATTCGACGCGCGTGCGCTCATAGTTTCCCGCCAAAACTCAAGGGACTTTAAAAACTCGGTGTAAAGACAAAATGAACTAAAACAATAAAGAATCGGCAAAGTTGTCGATAAAAATACACCTTTTTCATGGAGTCCTTTCTGGTTTAGCGTTTAAGCTTTTAGGAGATACAAGGTAAGCTAAGAAAAGATTTAATTCGAGATTAATTTTCAGGGTTCTAGTTAAGCTCATGTGTAGAAAGTAGAACTGAGTCCAGGAGTTTGAAGTTGAAGTTGAAGTTTTGTCGTGTTTCTTAATTTTAACCTTACCTTTGCTTACTTTATTGATGGTGAAAGACAAGTGCTTAGAGTTCGGGGTTTTTCACTAGCTTCTTATTTTCTCGCAGCCTTATGCTAAAACCATGAGCTGGCAATTTAGCCCCTTCTCACAAGAACAGAAAAACCAGCATTGTTTATTGGACGATATCTTGTTTGATGATCAAGACAAGTCCAAAAAGACTAACCAAGTGAAGGTGTAAGTAGTAACTAAGCTTATATCAAAGCACTGATTAATATCTTAAAAAGGGTTGTAGGAATATCACATCAGTTTGATATTTATACTCACAACTTTCGCAAGATTAATTTAATTCTGATATTTTACCTAAAGTACATCCTAACCCAGTAGTCATGAGTTGAGAAAATAGTATGGTTGAAAGAAGACAGATAAAGGCTTATGCATGTACTAGACTTTCATATTGAAAATGGCAGGTTCTGCTCTCGTTCTGGGCCCATTGCATGCCTGGAACTCTGGAACCAGCGAATTATTCCAGCATCTTCTTGATTTTCCATTATTTCCAGGCACCCATTTCGAGTATCAAGCGCACCTCGTCTTCCCCCAGCACCGCCAGACTTCGATGATTTATTCTCACAGAGCTCTCAGAAAGATATTACATCAACTCAAGCTTTCCAAGACAATTTCTCCCAATTTGGAAAACAGAACCACATAAATACCCAAAATTCGAGAGCTGAAATAAGAGGTTTGGCAAAAAGACAACAGGAGACCCGCCCCACCTTGAATTATCCAGAGAGCATCCTTTTTCACAGTCCTCCTAAGATTGATTTAGACGTTGCTGAGGATGAAGAAGAATATATGTATCCAGAGGACTCGCCTGAGCTATTTACGCCCGACGTGTATTCCAGTAGTTATAGCCTACAAGATCAACGGAAAAAGCCTACTGATGAATTTCCAGGTAGACACACTATTATTTGACCTTTTTTTTTTTTGAAGGCGATAACTTTGGCATATTTATCTTTGACATAAGATCATTTATGGCCTATTGCAGCACAATAGACCTCTTTAGCCTTGGGTGTAATGTTTTCCCATTTTCAGACCACGTGTCATTCTCTGAGAATAATATTCTTTGTTTGAGTTGTATCCATATTCATGTGTTTTCTTATCTTGGCACAACCGTTGAACAAACAAATGATACTCTAGAAATGACGACATGTGGTCTCTGAAATGGGAAAACATTACGCCCAAGCTAAAGAGGGCTATTATTTCAAAGCACTCAGGGGCGGAAACAGGGGGGGGGGGGGGGGGTGTGAATTGAGTGTATATCCAATATGAATATTTTGAAGAATAGATATCTTGAAGGAGCTTTGAACAAAATTATCCACCCCCTTTGTAAAATCCTGGATCCAGCCCTGCCACTTTTGATTCACGATCATTGAAGGATTTTTTATCTGTCATATATAGGGACCATGAATGCTAATAAGGGATTAGCACGCCCATCTCAACAGCTCTATGATGATTCATTCAGCAGAACACCAAACCCTCTGTTAATCCCTGGTAAGGACATACTTTATTGTTATAAAATGGCAAAGACATATACTACTAATGATATGCCGCCAACCTCGACTAATAGTATGCTGACTTAACGAAATTTGATTGTGTAATATTTAGCAAAAACACCAAGCTATGCAGACCAAAATGGAAGAGAAAAACTAAGGTCCACAGCAGAAATACGTATCCTTTACTCGGTTTGCATTTAACCTTATTTAATTATTTTCTTTTCAATATTCTTACTTCCATACCTTGTAGCTACAAATAACATAAACAATCGTGCTATTTTCTTTAATGAGCATGCATCAGCTGAACAATTTCGATCAGTTTTCAGCCAATTTCCCTACTTTAACATTGTCCAGTCACGGGTGTTCGATGAGGTAAGTGCTAGTTGAGCAAATCACGCACGTTAGTGAAGCGTATTTGTAAATTTTAGAAATGTATATTCTGCATGAAAAAAACTATTCAGTTTAAAGCTTTTTATTTCTAGTTATTTTCTTTCGTTTGAGGTACACATTGAGTCCCCTTCCCTTTTCTGGGTGGCTAAAATATGTAAAAGCACATATTTTATAAGCATGTATACTGGACATTGCAATTGATGACTTCTTCCACAGGTATTTTACTCAGACAAACCATTGGTGATCTGCGCTCCAACTGGAGCAGGAAAGACAGTAATATTTGAGCTTGCTATTATCCGTCTTCTGATGACTGTAGGTGCATCAATATCAAAAACCAAGATAGTATACAGTAAGTAGCCCAATAAGGTTCATTACCTTTGCTACAGCGCACAACCCAACTGAAATGTTGTTTCTAATAATTCGACTTTTTTCTTTAATAGTGGCGCCAATGAAAGCACTCTGCAGCGAAAGATGTAACGATTGGTCTTCCAAGTTCGGCCCACTTGGTTTGAAGTGTAGGGAAGTGACAGGTGACAGTGAACTGGATGACTACTTTGAGTTACAGGACACCCATATTGTCACCACAACTCCTGTAAGAAGTTCTTTCATCATTTTTCTTCTATATACCATGCATGCAGGATCTTCACGATGCACAAGCGCGAATAGCGTGCCACTCAAATTCTCTAGCTCACGTTTCCAGGTATGTCAATTCAGTTTTCATGTAAACCATTCCTTCTCATAGGAAAAGTGGGACAGTATGACAAGAAAATGGAAGGATAACAAGTCATTGGTTCAGAGCGTTCGTCTTTTTCTTGTCGATGAGGTAACAATAGACCATTTCACGATTGTCGTCGCTCAACCTCAACCTCGATAGTGTGTAATATATTCTTTAGAACTTGACTAAAGCTCACGGTAATTTAAGGAATGTACACATTATCAAACAATAGGCCATTTTCGAGATGCACGAGCGCTTTCAAAAATATCTATTGAAACACTTAAAACTTCCACGGGCTTTAGTCAAATTCTAAAGAATAAATTACACGTTATTGAGGCTGAGGTTGAGCGACGACAACCGTGAAATGGTCTATTACTGTAATTGTGATTTTATGAAACTGAACTATTTTTCTTAGAGGAGACTGATATCAACAATATATTCATAATATGTTAGGTGCACACATTGAACGACGGTGATCGTGGTGCAACTGTTGAGGCAGTCATAAGCCGTATGAAGACAGTTCACACAGCTCTTTCTCGAGGAGCGGGAAATCGGGAATTCAATCGAGAAACAAACATGCGTCTAATAGCTGTCTCTGCTACCATACCAAATGTGGAAGACGTAAGTATCTATACTCAATTCGATCATTAACTCGATTCTCGCCCCAGCATCTTGAATGGGCGTATTATATTTTCATATCATGATATTGTCATTTCGTTAACTTTTTAGATTGCGGCTTGGATCGGAGGAACAGAGAATGCTGCATCAACCTACAGGTGCTTGTAATGTCTGATTCTTAGTTGTAAAAGCCATGTGCAGTTACCTAAATAAGTTGCAGTCGTACAATAGTCTCCTCAGAGTTCCCTGTGCACTATAGGGGACAAGTGAGTAGGGTGTGTACGGGCTGGAGTTCTTATGAATATATTGAATGGCTTTGAAACGTGTATATATATTTTGAGGAAGGGCAACTTAACAGAACAGCTATATTCGGCAGTACCTTGGATAATATATATTTTCATTTCTCTCGTAGCATGGATGATTCTTATCGACCAGTAAAACTAAGAAAAGTAGTTCTTGGGTTTCCAATGCACTCTAATATGTCTGAATTTAAGTTCGACTTGTCGTTAAACTACAAACTGAGTGGTGTTATACAAACGTATTCTGATCGAAAGCCAACACTTGTGGTAAGAACATACTTGCTTTTTTACCCTTGATAAAGGTAAAGGTATATACCCCTCTCACGTGACGTCAAAGCAGCTCAATTTGGAGGACAAAACCAAAGAAAAAGAATACTTCAATCTCCTGAGAATTGGAAACCTATTTTTTTGTTCTCCAAATTGAGCTGCATTCCGAAGTGTTACGCATGCAATTTCTCTATTTTTATTAGTTCTGCTCGACACGGAAAAGCACCCAGCAAGCTGCAAACACTCTCATAAAAGATTCAAGGTTTATTGTTAATTCTCAACATCGTCAAAGGTGCTGTAAACCAAAGATCTCCACTCAAGTTGAGCATTTAAGACCCATTTTTGTTCTTTATAATTTTATTAACTGTGAAGCATTTTTCTCTTTAGGTTAACACAAATTGCGAATTCATTGCACGACTCAAAACTTAGAGGTGAGAATATATGGTCGTCTACTAGGCACTGTACATATGCACAAAGAGACAAGACCAAACAATTTGCAGCAGTCAGGCCATTTTTATATAGTAAAAAAGAGACACAGGAAGGTACAAAGTACAAAGACGGCACAGGTCTTATCGTACATAATATTGTACATAAACTAGACTCTTTTTATCTTCTTTTTTTCTGATAGAACTCGTAATATGTGGAGTTGGATACCACCACGCAGGACTTGACAGCACAGATCGTAAAAGCATCGAAAATGCGTTCTTAAAAGGCGAACTTCCTGTACTCTGTAAGAAACGCAAAAATATTAGGACTTTTCCTTTCAGTAATCCAGTTCAGTTGCGGTCCAAGAAAAATGAAAAACCTCATATAATTGTACGTATTATTTCTTTTCAGTTGCAACAAGTACTCTTGCAGTTGGGGTAAGAATTTTGAAAAAAAAAAAAAAAGAACATGTATTCTAATCACGGTTTTATTTCAGACGAGAACCCTAACAGTGTCTCATTACTTACTTCAGGTGAACTTGCCTGCGCATCTTGTGATCATCAAGTCCACTCACTGCTATCAAATAGGTGTTTACACTGAGTATTCTGAAACACAAATTCTACAGATGATCGGAAGGGCTGGCCGACCTCAGGTATATAAGTCAGTGTATATTCGCATAAAGGATACTATCAAAACAGCCTCTAAATTTTCTGCTTTCTCTCCTTTACTCTTTTACTAGTTTGACACGTCAGCCACAGCAGTTATAATGACAACGACTGCTAGCAAAGTAAGTAGAGATCATAGAGAAATAATACTAGGCACTTTTCTAACCTTGGAGTACTGAAGCAAGCGTGGTAGAAGGCAGTAGTAACACCCTTAATTGACGCAAAATTTTCTCTTTTCTCAAGGAAAAGTGGAGTTCCCTTTTACAAGGAACGCAAAATATAGAAAGCAGGTAACCGATCCTTAATAGCTTTCTTCGGTAAAATAATACCTTGGCCTTCTCTAACTTTCCTATTGATGTGTTTTAGTTTGCATCATCATCTAATAGAACATCTTAACGCCGAAATTGTTCTCCACACTATTTCGGACGTATCTATTGCTCTGGAATGGCTGAAGTCAACTTTTCTATTCATTAGAATACAAAAGAACCCAACTCACTACGGTAGGTCAATAGAGCAGAATTCTTATGAGTATGAAAAGTCACGGTACTCGACACGGTTACGGCGCAGCGCGGACACAGCACCGAATGTCGTATGTTTTCATACACGGCACGGTATTGGCGCGGTCACGGCAAGGCGTGGTCCGTGCCGTAAGTTTTTTCATAGTCATACGAAAACTGCTCTATTACATTTCATCGGATAGCTTTTTGGCGTAGTATGTTTTACTTTTATGCTGATAAATGAACAAACGACTGGATGTGTGGGTGGTGAGAATGAATGGGTGGATCAGTATAAACTAGTGATACTTTTTTCATATGCAGGCATACCTGATGGTCTTAGCAAAGAAGCACTTGAACAAAAGTTACAAGGTTTGTCCTTTCGCAGCATTATTTCTCTCTTTTTTTATTAATAAGACAATTGATTTTTATTTTGATGTTTGATGTTTGTACAGAATTGTGCCTCCAAAATCTAAACACACTTGAGAAAGCCACTCTTGTCAAGATGGACGATGGATTTGACTTAAAACCTGGAGGTACGTATTAGCAAGTGGGCCGGACTTGCACTCATGCGCCACGTGTATCTAACTTTCTTGATTATTTTCCAGAACCCGGTCGTTTAATGGCACGCTACTGTATTGCATTCGATTCAATCAAACAGTTTCTAGACGTCGAGGGCTCCGAATGTTTAGCAGATATGGTAAGTTCAAAGCTCCCATGCGTATATATAATAGAATGATAAACTACTAATATATTCAAATAAATGTCTTCAATGTATAGGTAACTCTGGTGTCAAAGTGTAAGGAGTTTTCAGATGTGAAACTACGAGTCAACGAGAAACGAATACTCAATGGGTTGAATAAAGACAAAAACAAGTTGACTATAAGGTGATCACGGGGGGCTGGAGAATATAATTGCCACACCTAAATTGGTCTAACGTTTACTGTCTCCCTTGCTGTTATTCATTCATCAGGTTTCCAGTTAATGGGAAAATCAAATCGTCGGATCAAAAAGTCAGCTGGTATGGAAATTGTACAGCCTAATATGCTAATATAACTTCATAATTTTATAAATAAGTATAAGTATTAATAGATTTTTTTAAACATTCCAGTCTAATCCAAGCAGCATTAGGATGCTTATCAATATCTGAATTCTCTTTGAATCAAGACGTAACGGTAAATGCATTTATCTTTAGCGCTTTTCATTATTCGTTGACGGAAACTTATTACCATGAAATATTTATACTGATATATTTTCATTGCCGTTTGCAGAAAATCTTCAGATGTGGACAAAGAGTAACACGATGTAAGTGAGACGTGCATTGCATGGCTTGTTGGCATATTGCCTTGTGGTAATAGGTGTCGTTAATTGTCGCTGTTGTTGCAGTTTAGCTGCTGCTGTTGTTTTCCGTCGTTGTCTTATTGTTTTATTGAATGATGTTGTTGCTGCTACAGTTATCGGTGTTGTCGCTTCATGATGTTATTGTCATAGTTGGCCTTCAAAATCTTGATTGATTCACTTTTCATGGATAGGCTTGGTAGAGCTTTCAATGCTTCAAAACAAATTCAAGTCACTTCTGAATGCGATTATCTTTGCAAAATGCATGAAAGCAAGGTATGGCTCATTTTAACCCGTGTCAATTCTCTAACACAAAAGTATAGGATTCACCAAACAAGAAATTATTTTGCCGCTTTACATTTGCAGGTTATGGGAGAATTCCAAATACGTATCAAAGCAGATCGAGAAAGTTGGTATGCTACCTATGCAACATTTTCGATTTTGATCCTAACTAAAAGGATATTTGAAATACAGCTACCTACTAAGACTAAGTTGTTTCTTTAAAGGAACCACATTGTCAACCATGCTGGTGAATGCAGGGCTAACATCGTTTAAGAAAATCGAAGAAACTAATCCACGGGAGATAGAATTGGTAGGACAGAAGAAATGCTTTCGTTAGTTCAATGGCAAGCATTGTACTACATTTATATATGGAGTGAATTGGCAACACTGCGCAGCTAGTGATTCCCATTTCTTTACTGTAGTTCTGTGTCTGCTGGGATTAGAAAAAAAATTATGCGAGTAAATCATTTTATTACCCATTGCGCTCACTCGTGAGAAATCTTTTCAACACTCGAAGATAAAATTCGTATCTCCGCGCGCCCATGTAATATCCTCTATGTATCTTATAAGACTTTCATTTCACTAAAATATATATTTTCTGTACTTTCTGTTGTAGATTGTCAATCGTCATCCACCCTTCGGTAGCCAGGTTAGTCAATAGATTCTTGAATTCATTGTCGTCGGTGGTTGTTGCTTTTGTTACTGTTGCTGCTGCTGCTGTTGTTGTTGTTGTTGTTGTTATTACTAACTACTACTATTGAATATTACTATTGTTGTTGTTGTTGTCAGTTTGTTGCTGCTGTCGTCCAAGTGGATTATTAATTTTAATTGAATTGTTTATTTGAATTGTTAGATTAGAGAAGCTGCTATGTCATACCCGAAGTATGAAGTGTCTGTTGAGCAGGTAAATACAATATGCATACATACACACGCATATACATTCTTACAGAATAAGTATTTGTAGTGGTGCCTTCAATACTGATGGTATATATGTGCCATTCTTTCACCAGAAAGGACGCTACACCTGCAAAAAGTCCGAGATTCTTATTAGTGTCACGATGACAAACTGGATGAAACGTCAGCTGTCTACAGGCTCGAAGCGTGCTTTTCACTTTTGCGTTTTCTTGATAGGGGACGCAGACAATAATGTTGTTTACAAACAACGACTTGGGTAAGAAATCTTATGTAGGCACCGTGGTTGTCACGTGACTGAAAGACTGGGAGGCACAGTGTCTGGATATGTTTTTACATGGCTACTGATCCTGCATATTACGTGCTCTTTCTCTTCACAGAGATGCACTATTCTTTAAAGAGGGCGGAGTGTGGAGCAAAACGATAGATGTTAGTCGCGCAAGTAAATCGCCTGAATTGAGCATCAATTTGATCAGTCAAGATTATGGTAAGTGCTTGATACACTAAGTGTAAACCTCTATAATCAACACTACTTGTTAGTGCAAGGAATTCGGGCATACCGTATTTACTCGTTTAAGCGCCGCATATGAGAGCAAAATATCAAAGAGCGCCGCCCTCAAATTAGCCAACTAGCGTTGTCCCCGAATAAGCGCCACAACCGAAACACTAAAAATTTAAAGAGCGCCGCGGTGGTTTATCCAGTAAATACGGTATTCACTTGATATGTGCTTGAGAAGCTCTTACTTTTGAACCCAAATTTGATTTAATTCCATAGTTGGAATCGATGTCACAACTACCTTTACGCCATACTACAGTGGATCGTACTTTCCGGCCAATAAAGCACCAGCCGAGTCTATCGAGCGACAGAAGGGTGAGAACTGGTCGTCAAATCAAAAGCAAAAAGATAACAGGGGTTGCTAAATCTCGAATTTCTTTTAGTTCCACAAAGTACGCCAGCTAGAGCAACATATTTGTCAGGAAAGCCTTGCAATCATCGGTGCATCAACAAGAATATATATCCTTTAGTGCTAACCTACTCTAACATTTTGAAAACTTGAAATATGCATCACTGAAATATATTAATTCGAATATACCAATGGAGGGAGGCGCAAAAAAAACAAAAAAACAAAGACATAGCTGAGGTAGGCCGGCGTACGCATACTCATTTTTGGCTCTCAATCAAAAGCTCTTTGTCACCAGAGCCAATAAGAACTATGCATATCAAGTTGTTCCTTGACTGTGCGCAATTGTGGCCACGAGTGCTGTAGGAATGGAGTCGGGTCCAAATCAAAGAGAATTCGTACCGATGTAAGTTACCTCTCTTGAAATATTACAATATTTATATTGACAAAAACCTAAACTTATATCTATGCGACTGTATTTTCAAAACAGAAAGAAAAAGAACCTGTGGTAACCTCTGGCATAATGCCTCAATCAAGCAACGGTAAGTATTCTTTGACCGGTTATTCTATATTCTACCGATACAGTTATACAAATATTACTTACAGAGTAGTACGCAACTCTTTTATATACAGGAAAAGGCATGAATGGGTTTCTGGATGAACTTCACCAGAGAACCTTCGCTTTACCAAGGACACCAGCTCAAAAACGACTGAAGGTTCGTCATATTAATATGTCACATGGAGAAATCATTGCAATAGTAAATTAAGGCCCTTTTTCAGGTAGTTTAGTTTAATAGTTTAATAATACTTTATACCATTAAAGAAAATAAATATACATTAAAACAGGGAAAAAATAAAACTAGTCTCCTTAAGGTCTCGTTTATTTGAAAGTACTCTTTTCGTAATGTAATGTCCATTTATACACTGAATCAGATGCACTTTGTGCCCCAAATTAATCGAAGAAATCCGAGTAGTAGTTTTCGACATCGATATGTGTGGGTATATGGTCTTCAACATTTGATATCAAAGGAGCGCAGCTAGACGTTTTCATAGTGTACGCACAAAGAGATAAAAATTGAGCGCCAAAGGTGCAAACCACTAAAATTTTGAAAACAGGGCGATCGAGTGTACGCATGCACGTGCGTATTGCGTATAAGTAGCTACGCCCCTGTATCAGTGGTGTTTAATATTTGTTATAATTTCCTCAAGGTTCCAATCAGCACAACTCCAGTAAGCACAGGCCATGTTGAAAACTATTCGTCGACTTTGGCAGAAAGATTCTCGTACAAACGCAGATCATTACCGCTTCAGTATGGAAGCCATCAAACACCTTCTTCTACTCAAGTGATTGTAAAAAGTGCAAGGCCAATAGAAAACTATAGAAACGAGACTGGTTTACCCAGGGAGAGTCAACTGAGACAGAATAAGCAAATGATACCTGACGACATATATCTAGGTAAGATTTCATTTGCATCAACTTATAAGGTTTGCAATAATGTCGTGTCGTTGAAGATCCATGATTATGATGAAAAGCGCCATCGTTCTGTTTATTGATCCTTCAATCTTCTTTAATGATTTTCAGATGATGATGATTTCTTTTCGGTTATTCTTGACCCAGAAGACGAGATTGATGATCTCCCGTCACTCTCCGAGTATGGATTTTCAGGGACAGATAATCCAATGCCAAACCCACCCTTACAAGTGAAAGCTACTCAGGGCTGTAGCTCCGCTTATTTTTCTGGCCATAATAAAGCCTCTTCTTCCAAAACAAAAGATCAAGAACAGAGTCAAAAGTTGTTCAAACCCAACTCGTACAGAATCCAGGATGAACCAGCTCCAAAGCGTAAAAGTGTTGCTGACATTTCAATCAACTGGGCAACGAAAACTCAAACAAAACCGGTGCCCCACCCACAACCATTGTCATCCAGATTGCAAGGTTGGGGAGGTCTCCAGGCTGCAAAACGTCCGTCCAGTAATATGGAATCCGCGGCAATTCTTAAGTTCGATGGTGAAGTTGATGGAGGTAGGAAGGACTATGTTCAAGTGAAACGTAAAAATGGAGCAACTGGTGGTGCCATTCCAAAACGCAGCTTATCGCTGTCTTCCAAAGTACCAGGATGGAATGAATTTAAAGCAATGAAAAACGTTAAGTCTGTCGAAGATCAAAGCAATACAGAATATACAGGACTAGATCCAGATCTAGGTAACCAACCAAGTAAACTGGAACAGGAAGTGGCTGGCGTCAAGTAAGTTTACCACTAAAACGTTGAGTAAAATATAGAGCAGATTCCGTATAAGTGTGAAAAGTCACCGCACACGGCATGCGTACGGTTACGGGGCGGTGCAGACACGGAACCGAATGTTTTCATCCACAGCACGGCAATGACACGGTCACGGCAAAGCGTGGTCCGTGCCGTAAGTTTTTCATAGTCATACTAAAACTGCTCTAGTCTATACTACATTACTTCATTACTAAGAGTTTGACGGTCGTTACTTGTGGGAAGCAGTGTGGGAAATTTTTGGTTTTTCGTCTTATTAGTGTTTTCAGTCTTCTTTGCTTTATTGAGACCAAAGTGTATGTATGAAATGGATGGTTAGTAAGGGAGTGGCATTATATCGTTATTACTAAATCAAGTAACCTTGCCCTAATTTGGACTTTTTAGGCTGCCATTGGTTCCCGTATTCTTTTCTTCTGACGCAAACCAAAGGTACGTCTTTCATATTTGCAATATGTTTATAGTCATATTAGATCGAGTTTTATTGAAATCATGTCAACGACCAATGGAAAGAGGAATGTGTAGGTACCCCAGGGTCGTAGCAAGGCCTGAAAAACAGGGGGGACACAGTTACTTTTCAACACATGATCACTGAAAAAAAAATTATTTCCATAGTTGCTTTACTTTTCTGGGGGGAAATTGGGGGCACGGTCCCCCCTGGCCCCTGTGGCGCTAAGTACCATCTCGCTTCATTGACCTTTTATAGTATACTATATTGTGCTACCATCTTCAGACTGACCTTTTATAATACAAAGAAGGACAGTTGGATGGATGGAATTGTGCTTGCATCCTTCAGAGTAAACTTATATAACCAAAGAAGGGCAGTTCTTCAGAAGTCTTCCATGATGGACGGGTTTTACTGGCTTACCATTTCAATTGCAACTCTCAGTATTGATTTGCCGGTACCGGGGTTACGTTACTGTCTGATGATTTTAAGGACCTGATGCTTTTAGGAATCCTCTTGAGAGTAATTGGATGCTCCACTGATGTGGATGAGAGTAGAAGCAAACTGATCGTTTCCTATACACACATTTATAGATTACAGACCGAGGATGATCAAGATGCTTTCAGCGATATCTTCCATGGAGTGTTTTAGTCTAATGATCTACGTATATTTTATGTAACGGGGTACTGACGCTGTTTATAGATGATGAGCATGGTCAATAGTAATATTGCCCAGGGAGGAAAAGGGTCAACAACAGCTGTCCGCCCTTGTTTAAAGTGATCGAACGATCAGCACTTCTGAAAGATTATAAATTGTATTTATTACGAGTTGTATGTTGTATTAAATAATACCATGCAAATATATTACACGCATAATTCAATCTTCAAACTTTCAGTTAAAGAATCATCATAGTGGTTGAATTTTTCTCCATATTTTATTTTGATTTAATTTAAAAAAGTATAACTTAAAAAAACTCCTTTATAAATCACAATGTTTTTGAATCACCGAGGAAGGCATTGTTTAAGTTTGCAAGGAACTGACGCTTGAAAGTTATAAGGGATGCGTAAGCTGGAGTCTTTCCTACCGTCAAAGCATGTCAAAAAAGAGACATGTCCCAATTTGTATTAGTCAGAGCGACCTGTAATTCAATAAATATTTTTTCTCAACCAGAAAAATATCAGTGCATTTTAGGTCCCTTATTATTATTCATAGACAATATCACAGACATAAAGGTTATTTCAAATGGCGCCAAAACCGTGCATAATTACCCCACCGTTGTTGATGGGTCATATATGTTTAACATTTATGGCAGGTGGTATCTACAACTGGCATATAATATTCATCTACTAAGTCAAAACCATTCAGAAAATTTTCACTAAAGATAGCAAGGAAAAGGAAACAGGATTAGATTCCAATCAGAGAAATATATATTATTGCACCAGGTGACAGGTATCAGTGCAGCAGTAAATTGACATAGGAGAGAGAGGAATAGTGAGATCATTGATGTGAACAACGATCACCTCTAGGGAGATTGATACTGTTTATCTCGAACCTCGACCAACTTTACTGTTTTTGCCAAAAACAGTAAAGTTGGTCGAGGTTCGAGATATGATTGTCTTGGCTTAGATCTTAGTTTCAACTCTTAGACACCATCATCGCCACAAATGTAATGAATCAAAAGTCATTAACGAACTCTTTGTCTAAATCATAGTATCTTGGATTTTATTTTCCGTTAATAATCAAACAAAATCCAAGTTCATTAATAGAAATATCAGTGCCACCAAAGTGACCTCATTAATGCTAATTATTATAATATTTGCCTTTTTGAAATTATTATTATTATCATTATTATTATCATTATTATGCATTATACCATATTTAAATACCCTTTTAAAACCATACATTATCATAAGCCTATTATTAATTATATAAATAATATTTTCTAACCAGTAGTTACATTTGCTAACTCTTTGACTCTTCAGGAATCGAGGTACCATTCATTGGCCGAAGGCGTGGCCCTTTTTTACCCTGAAAGGCCTCTTTTCTCCTGATACCTTTATCAGAAATGTTCCCATATAGCATCTTGCTGCGACCTGCAGCTTTACTTCGTTGGGGGAAAGGCCGGAAATTGGTAGGGTAGACACATCTTTGATCTTCCTGTACCATCCACGGCTTTAATGGATTACTATCAGTAGACGTGAAAGAATCAGTTGAGCTGCTCCTAGTCGAGTCCGCAGACTTAGTGGCTCGGTTTTTCGAGATAAAGGTTCTATCAGAAGAATCCATCACCGATGGACTGTTTTTATCGAGAATCTCGACGTTTGACGAAGGAGTCTTTATGGAAGATTTGTTCGAATTATTCGTCGAGATCATGATTGTATTAGCTGGTTTTCCTCTTGATGAGTAAAGGGGAACTGTCGTGTGTCCATTAGAAATTGCATTAGTCTTAGGTGCTTCAAGCTTACATATCTCTCCATTTAGTCCAACGTGTTCAAGTTTAGGTTTACTGGTTGTACTAGATTCCGAAGTTGCAAAGTTTGTTTTCGAGCTATCATGCCCATTTTCGCCTTGTTTTTGATTTCCTTTAAACAATGATTTTAAATGAGCCGTACTTTCCTTCTCATATGCATTCTGCTTGGTTTCGACCGCATCATCGCCGTTACCAGTGTCATTACAAGTGCTTATTGCTCCTTTTCCTCTCGCCGCTTTCCTTTTCGTTGCAGATACAAATAAATGGTTAATGGCAGAAGGAGTTTTACTCGTTTTATCCGCTTCCTGGATATTTTGTACAGCAGCTTCGCTAAAGACTACCACAGCTTGCTGTTGCATCAACCGCATTCTACTATATTGTTTTTGAAGATGATTCATCTCCTCATTCACCTGACTTGAAGCAGCAGGATTATTGTTCAGTTGCCGGGTAGTATACGGTAGGGGGCTATATCCATCGGTCGCGAACACCCCTGGACTTGCCTCGGCGATATCACTACTCCTTCTACTCGGCTGTTCGCCTTCAGTTAAACTTTTCAATGGCGGTGACGCTAATTCCGAAAATGGTAAAAGTACACCTAGACAGCCTACAGATTCTGTATCAAGGTCGTCATCGTCCTCATCACTAGAGGCGTTACCCAAGTTGGAGCGGGAGCCCTTTTCCTGGGAATCACTGAAAGGGTGGATATTATATGTGTACTGTTCTCGTAGTTCATCCAAGCCAGGCAAAGGAAATGGTGCCAAGGAATAGACAGTCTAGAACGAGAAAAACCGAAACATTTGTAACTGGGACATCAAGCAGCTAAATTAATAATTCAAGGCCAATGTACAACAGCAATCAATGGTGCAAAACGTGGATATAAAGTTGCACCACTATGGCTTTTGTTGCGCAATTTATTCAGATTCACTGAGTTAGGATCACCCTATGACTAGTAGGGAACGCTGACTTTCGCGCATTTTGTGCTTGGGTTGGTTAGAATTTGTCATGTAGATTTACATTACATGAACGAAGCAAGCAAGCAAAGAAACATGATTTTTATAACTGCGTAACAGTTACGCTAACAGTCAACTTCATACCTGCAAAATTGATCGACAATCCACAAATTCTCCTAAAGCAATTTCCTGAATCAACACACCCATTTTGCAGTAGAAATCATCCGAGGTCTCGATATCTTCAAGTCGCCTGCAGAAACACAACCAAGACAAACTTTAATCTGGGAAACTAGTCAAACAACATAAAATAGGATATACATAAAAGTGCGCATTCAAATTGCTTGTTGTCTCGATTAAATTTTAAGAATCTAAATCACACTTGAAATTTTACAGACAAACAACAACAAAAAGATGACCAAGCCTTGTTTTACGAGAGAGAAAACAGTGGAACATTTCAGAACATTTCACGGAAATCCGGCATTTTCCACTGATCAAAATGAATGAAACTGCGGCGACATCAATCAAAATTACTGGTTTATTGAGTATACAAATCGATAGGTACACTTACTCTCCTAACTTTGCCCATATAGCAAGAGCCACTCTCAAGAGTACCTCGGAACCTTCTAATAAAATCGAGTCCCATACACGAAGCACTGTATCTTGCGGCAGACAAGTAGCGAACAGTGTCAAAAACCATTGCATCGTAAAGACGTTGATGAGCGGAGGTTCATAGGCTGAAGTACCTCCATGCTGGGCCACAGCTTGGGCTTGTAGGGAGTCGAGATGACGCGAGAGTTTCGGTAACTTTAGCCGCATCAAGTCTCGAAGTACAGCCATATCAACGGACAGCGCCCGAAGATTGTTGGAGAAATAATTTGTAGGTAGGACATGATCTATTATGTAAATCATAACCTAGAACAGAAGAATCAAAAATGGTCAGTAACTTTTAAACATCTCGAAAAACAGCGCAAAATATCTAGACTTGAAGACTAAGAGACCTTTTCAGCTTGGGTGTAATGTTTTCCCATTTCAGACCACGTGTCACTCCCTAGAGTATCATTTTTTTTGTTAAAACTCAACCAAGAATCATATTCTCAAGAGAATGACCTGAAATGGGAAAACATTACGCCCAAGTCGAAAATGTCTAGCGCAAACCGGTTTTCACAGCTAATTAAAGTCATCGAAAATGTTGGCTCTCCAAGATTACGTAGACAATGTGTGTGCCCCAGCACATGAAACAACACTACCAGTGTACCACGCCTTAGCTTAGTGATAAGACAACCAAGGCTTAATAGATTTATATTGTTTTTACTTTTTGCAAGCACATTTTGGATAGATACCTTTAATGCATCCTCTTCATTTCGTTCCATCACTTGTAATATAAGAGCTGCGATGACATTAAACCCTTGACAGTATCCCACAGATTTATTCCATCTTGCATAAGCTAGTAAAACCCGTTTGAGAGCCGCTCGTTCCTCGGGTGTATCGCCACAAAACCACGCGCACCCTGTCCTGTGAAGATCCTGGAAAGAAAAAGCAAGTTCGGTTTTATCAAGTGCTAAAAAATTCTACTGCATTTCCTTCGTGCCTCTCACTTTCACTTTGATGCAAATGTACCCCAGGTTGGCCACATCATGATCCCTCATTTCTTATTATCATTTCTCGGGAAACCAAAAATCCCACCCCTTTTCCAAGTAACCAATCCCTCACCTCCATCCCTCCCCCCCCCCCCCCCCCCCCAACAACACACACACACACACACACACACACACACCCAAAAAAATTAAAATAAAATAAAGTGGTTAGTACAAGGATTTTCTACACGCGTTTATTAGGATAACGTATTATGGGCGTCAGTTAGCGATGTGGTGTGCTTGTGGTAAATGAAATTGCTAGCCCACATTGCCTTTTTTATTCAAAACTGTGTAGCTTCTGTAGCTATTAACAACTGTATTACAAGCGTGGTTATTGTGGTGTAGTATGATTATGTGTTGATTGGGTATATAGCATAATCTCAATGCGGTCATGAGTCGCGTATGGTTGATGCATGTGTAATGACTTGGTATGGCCTTATATAATGTCAAGGTGCTATAAGCCTTGTGGTTATCATTTAGTGTGGTGTGGTTCTACAATGATTCTATAGATATGGTACAATAGTTCGATCCGAAGTGTTGGCTTGCTGGCCAGACATCAAGGTCGTGCGGTGGCGGGCAACCTAGAGCGCCTTCACAAGCCTTATCTTCGAGCACCTTTTGCTACGCCCTTCCACCTACAAGAAATTATTTCCCAAAAATTTAGACCGCTCAAAGTGGTATGCGCAAACAAAAATGATCCTATCTAAACAACTTATCTAACACTTATCACTTTGTCCTACGAAGCGCATATTGTTCAGACATCCTCAAGCTTTAGATTTCTTCAAGATATAGACCGCTCAAGGTGATAAGCTTGAACACAAATGATTCTGTATCTAAACAACTTGTCTAACACATATCAATTCGTCCATACGAAGCGGATATTGTTCAGACATCCCCAAGCTTTAGATTTCCTCAAGATATAGACCACTCAAGGTGATATGCTTGAACACAAATGATTCTGTATCTAAACAGCTCGTCTAACACATTTTCACTTCGTCCTACGAAGCGCATATTGTTCAGACATCCCCAAGCTTTAGATTTCCTCAAGATATAGACCTCTCAAGGTGATATGCTTGAACACAAATAATTCTGTATCTAAACAACCTGTCTAACACATATCAATTCGTCCATACGAAGCGCATATTGTTCAGACATCTGCTAGACAAGTGGCTTCTCCATAAATCAGACTTCTAATCAGAACTTAGGAAAACTGAGTCGATTGAAAGAGATGATACTTTGAAATTTTATACCTACTACTCCAAAGAACAATAATTGAAATGAAAGTTTAAAGTACAATAACGGAAATACAGTGAGTCTGTGTGTGTATATTGGCTACTTTGCCCATTGTATTACCGGCAAGGCGTCTAGCAACTAAGAAGTAGCGACTACACCACAGAAGGAGAATGAACAACAGATGCACAAACTTAGTTTCCGGGCAAGTCTGAACAGGCACACAAAACTCCTTATGAAACCCAAAAACACCTTCGATAGTCTTCTGGGGGAAAAGAAAGAAAGAAAGAAAGAAAGAAAGAAAGGAAAAGAAAGAAAGAAAGAAAGAGAAAGAAAGAAAGAAAGAAGAAGAAAGAAGAGAGAAAGAGAAGAAAGAAAGAAAGAAAGAAAGAAAGAAAGAAAGAAGAAAGAAAGAAAGAAAGAAAGAAAGAAAGAAAGAAAGAAAGAAAGAAAGAAAGAAAGAAAGAAAGAAAGAAAGAAAGAAAGAAGAAAGAAGAAAGAAAGAAAGAAAGAAAGAAAGAAAGAAAGAAAGAAAGAAAGAAAGAAAGAAAGAAAGAAAGAAAGAAAGAAAGAAAGAAGAAAGAAAGAAAGAAAGAAAGAAAGAAAGAAAGAAAGAAAGAAAGAAAGAAAGAAAGAAAGAAAGAAAGAAAGAAAGAAAGAAAGAAAGAAAGAAAGAAAGAAAGAAAGAGAGAGACAGAACTAAAAATTGCCAGTAATGCGCACAAAATTTGTATTTGAAAACAACTTTCTTTTGTTTCGTAGAAAAAAGTGAAAACCACGCAATCGTGCCGATTATCTTTGCGACAGGAAGGTTCCCGAAAACTCAATATAAGCGGAACTTGATCCGCTCTCTTTTCACAAGATAGAAATAAGATTCGTTTCCTATACACCTTAATTATCTGATTAGATACGACTTCCTAGACGCTACGCCCTGTGTGTTTTTTAAGTGTAAATGCATAAACTTATTCAACCAAGTAGAGTAAAAAAGTAGCAATTTTTCGACATATGAAATGGATTTTTGACACAAAATTGTAGTTTTATTTAAAAAAAATTAATAAAAGCTTTAAACTTTTGGAAACAGATAAAAATAAATACAACATTATTTCTGTTTGTTTTTAACCGACGCCTCGCAATATTTCAACTAGGTGTCAGATGTCCCTATTACTCCACGTGGCCTAGACTTTTAACCACATACCACAGAACAACCTCACTCCCTCTCCAGGCAACGCTCTCCAGCTTAATTTCTTCAATTTGAAACAATTTCGCATGTTGAGTCATTATTCAGCGTGATTGACGTATGGTAGCACAGTGAGATTTTAATAGAATTAGTTTGTACGTAAAAAGGGTTATATGTAGATTATGGTTGCCTATTTTTACCCTCTAATGGGCTAAAAATAAATTACAAATATCCTCGAAGAACACCTTAAAATGGATTGAAAATGTAACCAAGTTTTAACTAGTCGTGGTATTTAAAAATATTGTTGTACTTTCACTAAGCCGCTGTTTCTAAATCATTCGTCTTTCGTGCTCAGGAGTTGCTTGGACGATTATAGTAAAAACAGGATTTACTTGAGCCAGCAAATAAATCAAATGTTTATTCATGTATGTCGCCAAAAACTAAAAATGCTAGTATTAGCAAATAATAATTTCAATCTATATTGTTTTAGGAAGAAGCGTGGATGCTCTTTTAGCTTAAACTAACTGTCAAGTAAGGTATTGTCAAGTGATTTATCCTTCCTAGATTCATTATAAAATACGACTCAGAAATAGGCCAATTTCCTTATGAACTGGTATGCAAACCTTATCAATATCCCTTTCTCATCGAAAGTCAAATTTAGCTTAATTCTTTTATTACTATGAAGATTTTCATTAGGAAATTCTGGAGAAAAATAGAAAGAAGAAAAACATAAAGAAATGAGATGTCAACAGAAATTTATTAATGACAAGAGTTGACTGCTACTTTTTATTCCTTTTTCTTTGTCTTTCCTAAATGAGTTGTTTACTTTGCGCTAAATTGGAAAGAGGTTTTGCGAGCAGGTGTTTAATTCCTAGGATATACTCTCTTTGAAGACTGCTCTTTACTAAAACATATTTGTGAGAATTTAATCACCGGATAGTCTTTCTTTTTAGGGGGAAAAAAACAACAGGAAAATAACATGCATCCTAATTTTACTTAGCAAAAATGATAAAAATTATGAACTTAAGGCTTCAAAAAAATTTTTGTCAAGACAAATAGGTTTGTGTTACAAAAGCTTATCATAGGTTAATTCAAAGACGTAAAGCGGTTTTCTTGGGGGGAAACCCTATTGTATTAAACTTGTTGACAATAGCTTCTTAATTAGTTAAAGGGAAGAAGAGTTCTTGGTCTTCTTCAAGAGAATTGCTTAACAAACAAACCTATGACAAGCAAAGAAAACAGCAGAATGTTCTCAAGAGTGTTCACTAAGCTGTTTTACCAACATTTATACTTTACTGGCAAAGCTGGTTGGGTTTTTTAATCATGCGCTTCATTGTTTTAAGGGGGGAGGAGGGAAGGTGAGACACTGCTTGCTGATTAAATTACTCTGTGTCAAATATTGGCTGAGATTCTTGTTTCTTCTTCTCATTGAAAGTTTGAAAGTTTTCAACCAAATCCCACACCCGGAGAATCAGAGATTATTGATTGCTTTGGGTTGCCTTGCAAATGCTACTACAAAGATGAGAAGAGGGTCTTGAAGAAACAAAATGGAAGCAGGACTTTTGTGCTGAAAAAGCAATTATGTTGTTACTTTGATTTTTCCATAACTTAGACTAGGATATGTTATTGGTACCCCTTCCTCTTGAACCCCTGCTAAAGGTGGACAAATAAAACTAACTGACAGTACTAATTAAAATAACTTTGAAAACTCCTACCTTGACAATTTGAGATCCAAGCTCATCATCATCAGGGTTGCTTTTTTCATTGAAGCAAAATTTGGCTGTCTTGGACCAGTCTAAATCATCTATCTTACTCTCAGCAAGACAAAGCCATAACTGTAACAAAAGCAAAGAAAGAAATAAGTCAAAATAATATATGAAATGAAGAAATGAGACACCTGTTGGAGGAAAGCATATCTTAAGGATGTTCATGGGCAAAATAACCCATCGTCAGATATTTTTAAATCTTCATGATGAAAGTACATCATACTACAGTAGAGGTACGATGAGCAAATAAAAAAGAGGGGTCTCCGACTTCGTTTAGCCATCAGATTGCGGGGAAGTTCACCCTTTTAGCGGTTAAAAACACGTGAACCCAACGCATACATGGAAAGCTGTTTAAAAGAAGACATATTTGACCCAATTTTTCACAGACCTCTACAGAATGACCCAATAATTGCTAACCATTTAAAATTTGTTCAACATTTTAGTAATAAATTGATGTTTTCAAATAATCACCTGCGTAAGGATACTAAAACAATAATTCACCTAAGGCTCAGTGATAATCTGTGAATATTTACCTCAACTGCATCTGGGTAAAATATTTAATATTCACCGATAATCACTGAGCCTGAGGTGAATAATGGTTGATTAAAATAATAATGTCATCTACTGACGAGTACATGTATAGATTGGTACAATTAACATGGTCAATACTAAAATGCTTTAGGCTACAGACTAATTATAAGGAGAAAGTTTCAGCTTGATGTACATGTATGTGAATTCAAATCCGATCAGACTGCTAGCAAACTTTTGTCCAAGCAAAATTGGTCTTATTACTTTATGGAGAATAGAAAGTGATAAAGATTTTCAAAATATCTTCGTAAACACTTACCCTTTTTCTCCATGGTAATGGTAGACCATGAGGAAGCCGTGCAATAGATTTGAATGCATCTAGCCACTATGACAAAAAGATAAATAAGAATCACCAAGATTAGAGGTTAACTTAGAAGCAAGTATGCTGAGTATGTGAATAAGTACACTGCAAGCAAAATTAAAGCAAGAGGCTGTAGTTCAATTCCCTGGGCACTCAACCACTTCTTGCAAACTTCTCTCTAAGAAGTACTGTACCCTTAGCTTTAAATACTCTTACTGCGATAGTCTCAATATTCTGTGAATTCAGACATTTCAACAGCTTTTGTCATGAAATTGATTTTGTCTGCAGTAAATCGAAACCTTTGATATTTTTGACTTGCGGTGATGAAACCAAATACATAGAGGGTATATATAGACTCAGTTCCTTTCACAGCATCTACTGTCTTAAAGTGCCTATCAACCCTGATGGTTTAGCTTGAAAATCACCTCTACATGTAGGGGATGTAGGGTATAACAGAGATATAAAGGTTTAAAATTTAAAAATGCAAATGAGATGTCGACCAAGGTATGTCCTCTTTCTTGTGTGTTTTACTACCAGTGACTCTCAAGTAAACTTACCAAAACTATACTACAACATATATTTTAGTAATAAAAATCATTTATTAATCCTTTGACTCCAATTTCATAGATTTTTTGAAAGTGCCAAGCCATTTGGTCCTACTGCCCAAATATCAGCTTCAGAGATTCTCTACAAGCCAAATATTCCATGATAGGCACTTTAAATTCAATCTAGACTCTGAGTTATAAAGAGATATAAAGGTTTAAAATTTAAAAATGCAAATGAGATGTCGACCAAGGTATGTCCTCTTTCTTGTGTGTTTTACTACCAGTGACTCTCAAGTAAACTTACCAAAACTATACTACAACATATATTTTAGTAATAAAAATCATTTATTAATCCTTTGACTCCAATTTCATAGATTTTTTGAAAGTGCCAAGCCATTTGGTCCTACTGCCCAAATATCAGCTTCAGAGATTCTCTACAAGCCAAATATTCCATGATAGGCACTTTAAATTCAATCTAGACTCTGAGTTATTGAATCTCATTACCAGTGAATGTAATTAAATCCTCGCAATTACTCTTAAATAGATTATCAGATAAATAATACATTCCTATAACTTATAATGTACACTCAGGTTCTTTGTCTGACCATAGTAATTAAAAATAGAACCATTTCTAAAATCCCTGCAGGCAGAAATGGATATAAATTGCAACATTGTAAAACTATTATCAATAACCATTGTATTCAGCTACTTTCAAAAAATATTGTCTTGTGAAAATACTGAATAGTAAAGATTATGTACAACTGAAAAAGGTTAAGAAAGAATGACAAATTTTCAGAATTTCAGCTGAACTACTGGCTGAAAACATATGAAAATCCTGTGAATACCCTGTGAAATTACAAACATTCACAGGTTTTTTAAAGGTTTTACACATGTTCCCATCCAGTATAGTGTATTGCTGCTACACTCGGCATAAGTTACTTCAAAATAAGTCAAAAATATGGATCCCAAATATTATTGGTTAAATTAACACAATGACTGAAGCCATGATTTGGGGTTTGGTATTTGATTTGAAATACAAGGTTCCATTTTTCAATAACAGCTGTTACTCACTAGATAGATAAGTACAAATTATATATTATTTATTTATACTTTTTCTTACCTGTCTGAAAGCCTTTTTCCCACTTTGAGGAATGTATGAAAACCTTATCCTTGTATCTACCCCTGTAGAAATAAAATGACTGAATTAATAAATAAATAAAATACATAATGGTCTTTCCTCAATAAGAAGAAATGGGCAAATACAGCCAGATATTACAAACATCAACCATGATTTATGCACTGATTTGATGAACTTATCAAGTTATTCAAATTGAAATCTTTATTTAATTTTTTTTAAAGTCTTTATGAATTTACCAGGTAGATTAAGCATGAATTTTTCTGGAAAAATATGATGTCCATTGT
Source organism: Anthopleura sola (assembly GCA_023349425.1). NCBI lineage: Eukaryota > Metazoa > Cnidaria > Anthozoa > Actiniaria > Actiniidae > Anthopleura > Anthopleura sola. Next base: position 3,922,545 of record JALHLI010000006.1, on the reverse strand, counting down.
AAGTAAACTGGAATTCTTGGAATTAGGATTAATTGTAAATAATTTTCAGGGAAATAACTTAAAACAAACACACACAATTTTGAATTTTTTCTTTGATTTTAAAATCCAAACTTGTTGAGCTGTTTTTGAAAAAGGTCTTTGGCTTTTTACCGAGTCTACTAAAGATCTAACTCATTAGCTGAGCATATACTTATATTACAAAGGACAGGATTGGAGGTTTACAAAGTAACCAAAATAAGATCAATACAGGGACCTAAGTTTGATAATCAAAATAAATACTGCCAAACTCTCATAACACATCAGTGGAGGTTTTAGTACATGTTACTTAAATGAGGATAACAGTTTGTTAGAACAGCTTTGACCATTGTTTACCAGAATGACATAATATTGATGTTCTATTTATTGCACATATGAATATCATAGTCAACCAGGGTTTGGGATTTTCTGAATAATTTGGCTACTTCCAGAGCTATGGGATTGTATCGTCGATAGAAAATAGAGTGTCTTTCGCTATCATTTCTAGCTGCCAGCACATATAGGCTTGATAGATAAAGCGAGGAAAAAATTTGACAAATTTGAAGCGAATTTGAGCATGTTGATAGACTTATTTGCCTAAGATGATTGATGAATCAGAAAAGCCAAAAAGCCAATCGAAGTTTTGAAACACAAGTCACATGTTTTCGCAGTAATAAAAGAAGTTCAGAAGTTCATAATGAGCTTTGTTTTAAAGTTCCGAAGTTGGTCGCCAACCTTGAGAACCTGATTATCAAATGCAATGTAAAGCTAACTGTTATTATTTTAAGTTCGCTTTGATTGGCATTAACTGCTCCGATAGCTTTCCTCCCTTAGGTTGGAATTTGTCTGCCTGGCATCAGAGCACACAGTCTGAACAGTCTAGTGAATGAAGGGTGGCATACTGATATTGCACTTGCCATCACCTCTAGGATTTTGGTAGTTCTCTCCCTTGATTGGAAGGTTTTTCTCCAAGTTCTCTGGTTTTCCTCCCTCCACAAAACCCAACATTCAAAATTCCAATTCTATTTGTGAGCTAGCCTTGCCTTTACTTAAATTAGATCAGCTTAGATGTTGTTTCAGGATTTAATAAAATTGATGTTTGGGTTTGAACAAACTCTAGTTAAATAATCCTCATGTCCTCTGCCACATAATTCTAGATCTAGGAAATTTGATGTAAGCAACGCAAAGGCTCAGGACCCTTTTTCTCCTGTGACTATAAAAGGGGCTCTAACCAACTCAGAAGTCCAATCTTTTACATTTAAATTGTGCAAATAATTGTTCTTGAAGTGTCAGATTTTCAAGATCACTATCATAGTCTTTGATTGACATAATTTTCAATAGCTCTGATGATTTTAGAGAGTCCTGCCTGCCTAACCCTGACATATACCCAAATCAGAAAGATTTAGAAGGGATACTAAAGCACTTAATCTTTTATCAAAAATACCATTTGAATGAAATATTATTGATGATGAAAGTGATTAGTAGGTCTTTGTTCACTTCCCAAGCTTGAGAGAACTTAAGAGACCATGTCTTTTTCCGGTTCCTTACTAGAATAATTACCTATGAGTCAGTTTACTTATGTAATGTAAACACAAATCTTGACTTGGATGTGATGTTTATTTCGGAAATATTAACACGAAAATCCCTGCAATTTGAGGCTAATAGTTTTTCGTTATTAGGACGTTATTGGGTACCTTAGGGAACCAAGGAGTGGACACAATATCGATCTGATCAACTTGAAGACAAATAGCTATAAATCACATTTATAATCTTTTGAGCTTCATGGATGAGTAAGCTTATTATAATTATGGGTGAATTGGGTCTGTGAGAGAGAATGCTTGACTTACTTCTTTTTGGAGAGACAGCTTGAAGAACAGCAGTTAAGACGTCGAAGTTCTTCTGTAATTTGTATGCATTCTTGGCCCGTCTTTTCAGTTGTTTAACGAGTTTAGCAGAAAGCATAGAAATACGGATCTTGAATTCTTTAGCTAGGACACGAAGCTCGTCAATGTCTAAACGTAAACATTAAAAAAATACAAATTACCGTTTGATAAATACATAAATTACTAGCAAAAGAAATTATTAAATCAAACAAAGAAAACACAGACACAGAAAGAACACATTAAAGCTCCAAAAGACTGTTGTTTTTTTTCCTCTTTCGATTCAAAAAAGAATCAAAGTCATCGAGTGTACAGGTCGAAGTTTACAATCACAAAAACATGTGAAGCTTATTTCCTTTTTCATCACAAAGAGAAATACTTTTTTTGAAACCCACGTAGAACTTTTCTCAAATATCTCACAGTTTTTTCTTTTAATGCGATGATTTCTTTAAAATATGATAATCTAATCAAATTCCTAGTTAAGACACAAAGGAATTAGAAACAAAACAAGTTGTACCTTTACTTTGGAGGGAATTGCGAGTCCATTTTTCTCCTTGGTCTTCGAGATCAAAAGAACCTCCAAAAATACTCCCCGAGGTTGTCGAGCACTCAGTGACATTGTCACTATCTACAGAGTCCCTGGTATGGTAGTGATCATAAATTTCGAATAACAATCCATCCACGATCGAGCATTTTTTGTCATTCGCATCAGAATCCCCGTTCTGATCAAAGACCTCATTCTCGGATCCAACACGACTCTCTTCGTCTCCCTCCAAACTCCCTTTACTCTCAAAAGTCGTAAAACTCCAGTCTGATTCAATACTCTTTGGACTCGATGATGACTCTTCAGTGCAGTTACTTTCAGTTTCGTTGGTATCTAAACGGAGAGAAGGTCCCAAATCGCCAAGACTTGACTGTAATAATGCATCCGCCATTTTGACCACATCATGACGACTAATTTGAAATTCACGAGTCGCGCGCAAATTAACATATTTCGAATTCGACCCCATGCCTACTCTTTTGTGTAAAAAGTATCACTTTTCCTGACTCTTTTTTCGTTATTTCGACTAAAGTCTTCAATAACCTAAGGTATGAATAAAAAATCCGATAAAACGAAATAATCAGTGCTTTCAGAACTTCAAAATAAATATAGACTAAATGTTGCCTTTTCTTAATCTTTGAACCTTATTTTCCTTTGTCTCTAAAATGCATGTTGATGATCTCAAATTTTGACAAATTTTGGTAGTAGCTCCTAATGCATCCAAACCAGAATCGTTGCGCTCAGCTACTTGATAAGGCTGGCTTTAAAATAAGCAATATCCAAAGCAAAATTGCGGATGAGGAAGTTCTTCGGATGTTCGGACCCCATACACATGCAAGTAGTCATGCCATATCACACCATATGCAGGTTTCGAGAGTTCTAGCGTTTCCCAGGTGACCTAAAAAAAGACAAGCGAAGTTAAATTATTCAGGGTCAGTAGAACAAAAAACCGCTAGCAAAAATTATCTGATTTTATGTATGTTATTTATAAAAATATAATGTTATGTACATAATTTTTTAAGGCGAAAACTAACTAAACTGACCCCTGTGCCATACGAGTGGAAAAACTGTGGAAAGGCGGGAATAGTATTCAGATCGAGTTATGCCAATTTACATGTTTTTACAGAGTAAGAGCATGAATCTTTTATTGTTAGAATGAGTCAAGCAAGCAGTACCACGAGACTCTGGAAACAGATCTTTTCCTCACGGGTATATGGATGTTCAAAAGGGGTAACCACTGAGGCCGGCATTTGGAATCCCAACTGATCTTTTTAATCCTCAATCAGTGTAACGTTTAGCTGTTTAGTGACACTGACACCTTAAAACACCTTTATTGGCCGACTGGATAAAACCACATCGAAACCACGGGAAAACAAAAACAAAATTCATAGTGAGAGTATGATCTCTTGTATTTGCGGTTCTACTTACGAGCGCGAAAATTATCCTTCCTACTTGCTGATGATAGCCACTGAGCCATTAGACTTGCCCCAAGTCGACCTCTCTTTGCGAGCGCAGCTAGAGAGCGACGAAGTCGCGAGAGGTGGTGCGTCAGTATAGATACTGAGTGGGCGGCGGACTTTGCGAAAGTCTACTGAGCCATGATGCATGTATCATCACGAATGTCACATGGATGTTTTGTTTGTTTGTTCTGCTCTAGCTCGCCTCGCGCTCTACTAGGCCGGCTTACTGGACCGCAGGTAGATTTTTGTGCCCAAAGTGACTGAAACACAACCGGAAAATCTTGGGAAACCGTGTGTTAGAAATAAATGAAACGTGGAACTGGTCCAGGGATGAAAATTTTTAGCCGAGGGGAAAGGGGTTAGAAGACTGAGCTAAATGATTCTTGGTTTGCCTTAATTTATATAACGGCATGGTAACGTGGTATGGTATAACCTTGAATGATTAGGATGATCTAGTGAACAATAGACTGAACTGATATAGGGTGAAATGTTTCTCATCACTCACCCATATTTTTAGACGGCTTCCAATATGATAAGGACAAGTAAAGATGGCGGATGCAAGTCATGTTGACAGCTATATATAAACTGAGCCGATACTATCAGAATTGAATAAACATAAGATATATAAGATATATAATCATTTGACTGAACACAGAATCTTTTGGTCCGTCGTTTCTAACTGGTAATTGGAAATTAGCTCAACGGTGTCTACCAATGAATTTTCTCTTATTCTTAATCAAATAAATAGATAAACGGAAAGGCGAAAAGCTAGATAAATATCAATAACTTTAATAGCAATTTTTCTTGGACGTGGGTTATTTTCATATACCTCCTCTAACCTGATCCAATACGATGACGTCATCGTCAAGTTAAATCATGTCTGATGACGTCATTGATTTTTACCGCCTACACTTATGAGTAAATTTTAGGAAACTTAAACAAACTGAGACAAGTGGTAAAATTTGTCGGCTATCTAATGGTTACGTTGGTCTCGTTTCCAGAGCTTTCGTTTAAATTTAGATCAGTTAGCCTGCAGGTGAACGTTGGTCGTTTAGAGGCCAGTCGTGACGAGCGTCGACAATTCTATAGCGATAAAATCTTTCCTGTTGCCGAAAAAAAGGGTTTAGGTCAATCAATATATCGTAATTTGGATTTTATAATAGATTTTCCTAATATTCATTATAAGTGCACTTTTCGAGTTTCCTTCCTGCATCCGGTATCTCTCAATCTAGCTTTTTCAGGGCTCCTTTTGATAGCAGAGGCGTAAGCCACTCATTGGACTACCCTGTAGTTTATTTCATTTGAAATAAAGGTTTCTATCTCTTATTTTCCTTCCTATCATGAAATCAGCTCGAAAATTATAAAACGGCTTTCAACATGAAAGAACTCGATCATAAAACTTGGAAGTTGTATTGTTCGCGTTAGTTCATGTGCATCTCCTCTGCTCATGCACGCGATTTTTTCGCCGTGATTTTATCTTTATTAGTTGGGTTACCTGTGGTAAAATTAGATTCTTGTGGTAAGACCTTTCAATATGGCGGGGAAATAAGAAGGCAAATTTTTGATGGTTTAAAGAAAAAGAAAATCTAAAACGACTTACATGGAATTTTAACTTGATGATTAGTTTATGTGCATCTCCTCTGCTCATGCACGCGATCCCCCCCCCCCCCCCCCCGTGATTTTATCTTTATCTGTTGGGTTACCTGTGGTAAAAATTAGTAGATTCTTGTGGTAAGACCTTTCAATATGGTGGGTGAAATAAGAAGGCAAATTTTTGATGGTTTAAGATAAAGAAAATCTAAAATAATTTACATGGAAGTCTATCTTGATCTTCGGCGTAGTTTCTGGACGTCATCGTGTAGCTTGATAGCTGGACCCAGCGTCACTCCAAGAACTTTATGTATGTCATTCAACGACAGAAGCATAAGAGCCTTACCATCGCCTTCATGTTGTTCAAAAGAATCGAATTAGTTAGTAGTATTCACTAAGTTTACAGGGAGCCCACAGCACTGGTAGAATCAGTCTTAAAAATAAAATCTATCGTGCGTAAATGCTCGTGCTCCTGCACGAGCTCGGCGGCGTTTCCGGATTCGTTGAAGTTCAAGTCTGAATATATTACCAGCTGTCCCTTTCTTTTCCTTTCTTTTTTTTTTTTTTTCTTTTTTTTTTTTTTTTTTTTTTTTGTGCTGGCGGGACTGTGGACTTCTCATCTCTGCTTCGCGCCAAATTTACCGACGGGTTTCTCCGTCGGTGAATAAATTATATCAAACAGACAATCAACCGAGATTGGCTACATTTTTGGCGCGAAACGGAAATCGAATCACTGCAAGGGAAACAAGTCGTCCACACGCGACTTCGTCGCTCGTAATACGCTCGCGCTCGCCAAATTTTCTTTACATCCATGAACAGGGAGAGGAAAGAAGAGTGTACGACTTGAAGCAACTCTAGTATGCGCTCATTGATCTGATTCCTTGCTAGCCTCGTTGTGGTGTTTTTCGCGTTTTTAAAATTCTCATAACTTCTCAAGAATTTAATATTTTTGTCTCAAACTGTCTAACTTTATTGATGTCATTCTAATCTATAATTTTAATGTAGCGGTCAACTAAAATATTATTTTTAAAAAATTATGATAATGAGGTGGCGCCCATACTGGCATTCAGTCTCGGGTCTGCATAACCATCTCGAGTTCTCCCAACCTCCCCTCGTGTTGCTATCAGGCTATGTAAACACGGGAAAATATTCAAACGCCTAGACATTCCCACGACAAAAAGGATGATCTGTCAGAAGAGAGAAAAAATAGTCATCAATGATAGGCTAAAACGTTCTGGTTCGTAGTTTCGTGTTCAACAATCTTATTTCCAACCACAGCCTGAACCTTTTCAGTGGATCGTAATAAAATTGTTCAATTATGCATGAGATTGTTTAAGAAAACTGGTATCAAAAACTTATTAATGTTTTATTAGACTCTGGCCCTAATGGCGTGATCAACCACACACGTCGCGTGCATGGACCTTTATATCCTATAAAGTCTGGTGTTCTTGCATTAATCTTTATTATCAAATGAAAATTCCATAACAACACAAATAAGAATAAACAATTTTTAATGTAAGGTTCTTGGCAGGGTGCTGAACCGTATGGCTGGTACTGGTAAGACGCTTAGCACCTATGATAGGTGATATGGCGGCAGACCTGATGAGACATAATGACGAATGTCTGGAATATGTGGAAAATGATCATGATACTATCAGCTGTGTATCTAACCGTGCCACTGCTACAAATAAAGTACATCATACCGGCTTTTTGTTGTGAAAAAGGCTGAAAAATATGTTAAATACAGCGCGCGTATTTGAGCAGGGCCGGACGAATTTTTCCGGCCCGCCTACGTCAACCTGTACGGGTCATATGAAAATGGCCGCCATTTACTACTTCCCAAAAGTAAACGCAATATTGAAAAACAAACACCACCATTAGAAAGAGCAAGCAGAAATACACACATTTTGAAAGTTTCACTAATACAGATTAAATTCCAGTAAAGATATTCGGAATCAAATTTACAGAGATTTGTATGTGTTAAGTTAACCAAGGACTGACTAGCCTCGTTTTGGTGTTTTTCTTTCGTTTTTCAAGGTTTGAAATTTTCATAACTTCAAAGCAATTTAATATTTCTATCTCAAACTTTCTAACTTTTTTGATATCACTCTAATCTATAATTATACTGTAGTATTTAATGAAAATTAGAAATTTTAGAAAATATGATAATGAATTTTAGCGGCTATCATTGTATTGGGCCTATGACTTGTATTACCAGAGAGATAGAAGGGCGAATACCTGTATCACATGTTTAATGAATGATATCAGAACCATGGTCATGTCATGTCAAATGATCCCATTGGCCGTTTGGTGGACCGTATGGCTGGTGGTATTAAAAAGATATCACCCTCATGTCACGTATATTGTAGATTGCGTGGCCTAACGGAACAGCATCACTGGTACTAGTAAGACAGATGACAACGAACAGGATGATGGAGTCAACAACTTCAATGATGAAAAATAAGAATAAAATTCTAGAGAAATCGAAGCAAGAAACTAATGAACCTGAAAGTAACCAGGATTCCACTGGTAAGTGGCCTTCAACTCAGTGAAAGTATCAGCAGCAGAACAGTGGTAAAGTGGTGAGAGTGATACTAAATGTAATACAGTTTTATTTCCAGAGAATGACATTGAGGACTAACACAGAATCCAGAGGTTCACCCCGACATGTCAATAGCCAACACTGATGGATATACCTTTAAGCACTAGATAGTAACCTTCAGCATGATGTGGTAATGATTGATTCTGTCAAGGAATAAGGCATGAAATCAGACGATCAAGTAAATAGTAAAATAGAAAAGGTAAAAATGTTAAAAAATAAACTAAAAAAATGAAATGGAATGGAATACAATGAGATCGAAATATAATGAAATAAAATATATTGAACGAAAACAACTTTCTTAGTATTTGAAAGCGAATTATTTCTTTCACGGGGAACAGGCACGGGAGAAGGTGTTTCAACTATTACATACAAAGGGTTTATATGAACCTGTTGATACTGAGATCCGCCGCAATAATTAACTGAATGATATTAATACTGCCACCAGGATCATGTCATGTTCAATAGATCCCATTAGCTGTGTGTCCTGACCCTATCACTGGTACTGGTAAGATGGAAGAAGGACAAATTATAACTGCACGATATGGAATATTAATGACATTAATACCATGCACCAGGATCATGTCATGTACAATAGATGCTATTGGCTGTGTGTCCTGACCCTATTACTGGTACTGGTAAGATGGAAGAAGGACAAATTATAACTGCACGATATGTAATATTAATGATATTAATACCACCAGGATCATGTCATGTACAATAGATCTCATTGGCTGTGTGTCCTGACCCTATCACTGGTACTACCAGTAAGATAGAAGGACGGCATATTTAATACTGATGACATTATAACATTATAACATGATCATGTCATGTCAACAGCGGTTCCATTGGCTGTTTGTTAAACCGTATGACTGGTGGTATCAGAAAGATAGAAGGACGAATACCTGTCTCATATGTGTTAAATTAATGATATTAGAACCAGTTCCATGTCATGTAAACAGATTCCATTGGCTGTTTGGTGGACCGTATGACTGGTGCTGCCAGAAAGATAGGAGGATGAATATTTGCAACCCATGCAAAATATAAATATGAATAAGCTCATCCCCATGACACATTCAATAGGTTGCGTGGCCTAACAGTATCACTGGTACTAGGAGTAAAATAGCTAACACGAACCTGGCCATGCATTATGTCATGTAAGATAGATAGGCTATTGTCTGTGTTCCAGACCATATCACTGGTACTAGTAAGACAGATGACAACGAACAGAACCATTTGTCATGTAAAGATACGATTGGCTGTACGGTAGACAGTATCGCTGGTATTATTGATCTTGAACCATTCTATTATTCATATACCCGTACATACAGATACTATATATCTGGTATTACCTTACACCAGTCTTCCATTCATCGTGAGACACCAAGGTGTTGAAAACACTTGAAAGGTAAGTAGGAATTAGTGATAACTTAGCTAATGCCTTGCGAAGTGATAGAGGTGGAGAGGTGATATGATTTAGGTGATATGATACAAGTGAATTAAGACTTTTGATAAACTTTGATAAACAGCAACTTTTTCCTTAACATACAATACGCTATAATTAACAAGTAACTTCATTTGAATTCAATTCAGCTCATTGAGTTTACGATAATTCCTCGGTTGCCATTAAGAAAATCTTGATAACTGCTTGATGATTTGATCCTAAGAACACTTTTTCCCTCTCAAACAGAGTTTCGTCCAAGATGAAGGCTATTTTGCTGGTTTTGTTGTTCGTAGGATTGGTCGTACAAAACAAAGGTATCAATAATTCAATAGGCCACGTTCAACATCTTCAGTAAAATTGTGATTTCATTCTGTATTTTCTACTCCAGCCTCGCTTTGAACTTGATCTATTGTTCTTTGATTATTCAAGCGAATTCGGGAAAGGTCTATAAGATTCATTATTATTTATTCAAAATATTTCTCTGTTTCTGATTGGCCCACAGTCCCCGGTTAATTTTTCATACCAAGTATTGACTAACCAAATTTGGAAAGAAACGTTTTTAACATTAGACGGTTGACGTCATTCGTTCAATAACGAAAAGATTGTTGGACGCGCTTGGGCCATAAGGCAGTGGAAAAAAACTTGGTCCATAACTTACGGTACGGACCTCAAACTCGGTTAATAAGAGCTATATATCATACTCAGTCTCATCCGATAAATGCTAATTCTTTTAAGCTTTGGCTGAACATTACGTGAAAGCATAGGGAGGGCAATTACGACAGATCTTGGCTCCAGACAAGAATTTAGATGTTGATTTGATGTTGATTGAGGGAGTAAAACCGGAGAACCTAAAACAAAATCCCTCGAAGCACAGGAGAGAACCAACAAACAACTCTATTCACATACGACACCGAGATTAGCGGGGCTCGAAGCCGGGTCGCTTTGGTGAGAGGCCTAGGCTAGCGCTCTCAACGGCTACGCCCCATGCTTTCCTATGCTTTTCTTTTATAGTCTCATCCATGTATTTGAGTATCTTGTTGGTGGGTTTGGTTTCACTTTATTCATGTGTTTTAGGAATGAAAGAACAAGATGACGCCGATGACATCGAAATAAACAAAAAAGCGCATCAAGAAGCCACAGGAGAAAGCAGAACACAGATTAGATATTCTTGTAAGTCATCTCTTTATCTAATAGATATCAGGGAACATCCATAATTATTTTAATATATTTCGACCAGAAATTATCTTAGCACTTATCCTAAATTTCAACAAGGCTGGGTTTTTATTTTGTTTTGTTTTGTTTTTGTTTTATAAATGTTTTCCATCGAACGTCAATGCAGAATAAATCTGCAGGTTTACACACAAGACTTTTCAGTTACGCCCTGGAATGGATTAAGATTGCTTATGATTCTGTTATTTCATTGCCCAAAACCATATGGGGTGACGGCTTAAAAATGGGCTTGCGTGTAAGTCAGTTGTTTTGTTCTGATGATGACGTTTGTCGAAATCGTTCAATATCACATAAAAATCGGCCTTTTTATCTCATGGCAATTCACTTCATAGTGATTTAATATCGAAGAGATAGAAAACGAGCGCGCGTGCTATGTTGAGTTATACATATATAAGCACGCGGGAAATTGCGTGAGCCGGAGAGAAGTGCTAAGTGTGTGTAGGCGAGTGCTTTTCCGCACTTCTCGAGGGCTCACGTTATTTCCCAAGTGCTTATATTACTCAACATGGCATAAGCAAGACGAGTTTTCTATCTCTTTTATAAAATAACTAAGTTATAATTTACGATTAACTCAAAAGAAGCAATAAAAAATAATGAGCATTTTTCAAAACATCAACAAAACAGCGCGCGCTTGCGTTGCTGACGCAATTTTCTCCGTTCTATTTCACCAACAGCAGTCTTTCTCAAGACTACCTCTCAACTGGTTGATCACATTACTCACTCCATTATTTTATAATGTTGTTTAAGATAATCGGTCAAGTATACTTATCGGGAAACTGCAGACAAAAATAGAAGAATTTCCACCATCTAAAGCTAAAGACCGGGCAAAAAAACTGTTTCAAAAGTTGAACCTCAACTGGGACGGACAGACGCTAGGTGAACGACAACGAAGAAGCAGAGCAGTGAGAGCGGTGGTAAATAACCTTGAAGCCATACGAAATTCGACCCAGGTCGACCGCACGCCTTCCTACATTGCTCTTTTAGACCTGATGGAGATGTTAGGACATTGGATGACGAGAAATGGCATCAGTGGTAAAGCAGCTATGTTCACTACGAGCTGTATGGCCCTGTTTGGCGAGGTTGGAATTTTGTCGACGGGGTTGATGCTTGTGATATCTGTAGAGATTCGTTTAACTATCAATGCATTTCCGCCGCAAAGCCCTGTGATAACGATTGCCGATAGTGACATGACCGCAGGGTCTTTTCATAGGTTTAAATGGGCACTCGACAATTTAGGAGTGAAAGGTCCTCTCAGAATTAGTTCAAACTTATTAGCCTTCAGTTTAAAGCCAAGCATGTCGTCGTTCATTAGTACAACTGATTCTGTAATAGATAAGCTTTATGATAATATCGAAACAATGATTACAAATAACAATGCTACCGACGGAAAGAGGTTTTTGGCATATGTTGAATTGTATGTCAAACTCGAAACCGTTAGACAGATATATTTGTATCACGCGCTTTCCTTGGTTTCTAGACGCTATCAAGCTGGTCAAAGGTTCATTAGAAAAATTCTAAACAAAATTGATCAAATTCATCAAAGATCAAAATTTTGCGCGGAACCTGTCTATAATCATCATAATGAAAGCAAGTTCATGGCGTACTACGATGACGAGGAATACAAAGTATTAAGTGCCTACATGGAGAAGCGGTTCCAATGGCCCATTAGACGACATCATCATTATTGGTTGTTTCCTGGTTTATCTTGCATCGGGATGTACGACGACTACTCAGGCAAAACACATTCCTATTGGAAATTCATTAATTCATCTGCTATCGGTCACCCTTATTTCAGTTCGCATGGAGCTAAACCTTGCGAGTGGAGAGTTGTTTCCCACGGGAAGAAGCTTTACAGCATTGTCAACAAGAATGGCTGTCCAAATGGGCCTTGGTGTAACGCCTTTTTGTCTATTGATAAACCACTAAATTCTGATAGGCCGATTGTTTCAATCAAGCATAATGAGCCAGTTCTCTGGGAATTCAGGCGTACACCAATGGGTGGATACTTCACGTAAGAACTCTAGATTTATGTATCTTGTGTTTACACTTATATTATAATTTACGATCTTTTGTTACTTTTGGTGTGTTTCGCTTCGTATAATTCGATGCTTTATTTCGAGTAACATAGGAATGGTATGGATAAAAAGTTAAATTTTACACCGTAAAAAATAAGAGACTAAGGACTAGCGTCCGAAACGTCAGTAAGTGATCTCTCTTATTTTTTACGGTGTAAAATTTAACTTTTTATCCATACTGTTTAATTAGAAACACCAACGCAGCCCACACTAGCTTACCGCTAGTTATCATCTCTTTATAACAGAGGAATGATGTGGAGTTGTTGTTTGAATATATTGGTTCAGTTGCATTGTAATGATTTTGTTGTTATTAACGAAGTTACTTTTGCTTTTTGAATACACAGCATATGGCCTAAACGATTCTGTGACAAAAGGTTGATAGGCTGTGCTTTGGATTATCGGTATCTCAATCCCAAGACGCAAACGCGAATGATTGGGGAAATCCGCTGCTTTCCTCCAAATTCAGGGGTTTCGGCCAAACGTTGGTCTATCTTCTCGGTAATTATTTTGAAAAACCTTAATTCATCAATATGAAAATGCGTGCGTGTTTGATGTGAAGATTTTGTCATGAATGAAAATATTGGTAAAAATAATAATGCTATTGAATGGTTGAGTGGAGATGATGACAATGACGTTACTTGTGATCAATACCGAAAGGTGGTGATGGCGAAAACAATGCTGCTTCTGCTGATAAAAATGACCATGGTGGTGATGGTGGTGGCAATGACAAATACGATGTTTATGACGGTGCTTCTGCTGTAGACAATGATAATGCCAATAATGTTATTGACGGTGATGACATTGGTGATAATAATGGTTGTTCTTTTGATATGGTATTTCTAATTCTTCTCAGTACTTTGATAATGTCTCATATGTCATCTTTCTTTTGCCAACAGGCACATTTATCTGATATGGTTACCGAAAGTGGTTCATCAGCCAACAACCAATCATCAGGTAATTTCATTTAATACAAAACTTCTTTTACTAAGATCTTTCAAGACCCTCCTGGAAAACACTATCCAAGAAATGTCCCTCAATGTCCTACATTACAATATCATGTAAAATACATAATAAAATCCAACAAAGCAAAGAAACAAACAAACATTCTTAAACACAGACTACTGCATGTTGCAAAAGAAAGAAACGATGTTTATGTAGAGAAAGCACGAACACTGTATACTAACAAATACTAACAATGTGCTGCTCGTTTCCATTGATATCGGCATTAGAGAACCAAGAAGACAACAGTGCATCTGGTGAAGAGGTATGTAGTGAGGTGGTAATATCGAGTAACTATGGAATAGTGGTACTACAAGGCTTGTTCATGACTTCCATCTGGTGATCTTTGTTTGACAGGATTATGGAGTCAACAACTTCAGTGATGAAAATGAGAATGAAATTCTAGAGAAATCGAAGCAAGAAACTGATGAACCTGAAAGTAACCAGGATTCCACTGGTAAGTTGGCTTCTACTCGGTGAAAGTAGCAGCAGCAGAACAGTGGTAAAGTGATGATGGTGATACTAAATATAATATATTTTTGTTTCCAGAGAATGACATTGAGGACTAACACAGAATCCAGAGATTCACCCCAACATGTCAATGGCCAACACTGATGGATATACCTTTAAGCACTAGATAGTAACCTTCAGCAGAGTGTTGTAATGATTGATTCTTTCAGGGCCTTGAGCCTGAGATCAGGGTCAGCGGCATTACTGCCAAATCGAGTTAACAGTAAAGCAAAACTAAACAGTGAACTAGAAGTAAAAGAAACTAAAATATAAATAAGATAAATGAATAATGAAATAAAATACATTGAACGACAGTGGTACTTTAGACACATTCAATAGGTTGCGTGGTCTAACGGAACAGTATCACTGGTACTAGTAAAATAGCTAACACGAACCTGGCCATGCATTGTGTCATGTAAGATAGATAGGCTATTGTCTGTGTACCAGACGCCGAACCTGGCCATTTTGTCATGTAAGATAGATACTGTTGTGTGTGTAGCAGACCGTATCACTGGTACTAGTAAGATAGATGACAACGAACCTGGCCATTGTGTCATGTAAGATAGATACTGTTGTGTGTGTAGCAGACCGTATCACTGGTACTAGTAAGATACATGACAACGAACCTGGCCATTTTGTCATGTAAGATAGATACTATTGGCTGTGTTGCAGACCGTATCACTGGTACTAGTAAGATAGATGACAACGAACCTGGCCATTGTGTCATGTAAGATAGATACTGTTGTCTGTGTAGCAGACCGTATCACTGGTACTAGTAAGATAGATGGGCAACGAACCTGGCCATTGTAAACCATTTTCACTGCTAAGTAACCGCTCATAGCTAGGCGTGGTTAAGTTATGGGAAATCGGGAAGCCCTGCGCTAATTCGCTCACTGCTCATATGTGTACCGCATCCGACCAAACGATATCTACAGGTAGGTTTAAAGGGTCGTGCGGAGGAAAAGATGATGGAGATTGTTAGCATAATACTCTCCCAAAACTCAAAACACAACCATTATTAGGGGGGATTACACTGTTATATGGCTTTCCCTGAAAGTGGCCTTTGAAAGGGGTAAAAAACTCGTAAACGTCTGCGCCTTCCCATGGTAATGTAAGATGCGAGCTTTTCCCCACGAGGGTGTCCTTGTAGGATTGTGGCCCATTGTTCCGCGCATGTGCTTAAGTTTCCAGCGATATATGACTCTGGGTCCCGGAAGGCAAGCATAGTGGGATCTGCAAATGCCATTCCCTTGGATACTAATTCCACAGACGGGTTTGGTCCGGCCTGGCTGGGTTTCTTTCCTTCCCAGTTGCACCACATCAATTCGTTTTTCCGTATGGGTTGATTGCACAAGTTTTCGAAACTCTGGGGGGCAGTCTAGAAAAGAAAGGGATTTAAAAATCTATATATACCTGCGAAACTAGGGAGGAGTTGCCCTTGCCAAACCAGACCAGTACCCGCCCGGAGGCAGATGTAGGGTGTTGTTTAGAAAAAGTATATTTCGTCGTTTTTGGTGGAAAATATTTAATTTTGACGAGAGATAATAGAAAACTCTTGGAAATTTTTTTTTGGTTTCGATATGACGTGGGATTCCTGTGTTGAAAAAAAAACACAATTTGGGCTACCTTTGTAACATTACCAGGTTACTGAGTTCATGCAAGATGGCGGAGAGTTTGAAAATTTCATTTCCAGGTATTTATTCAAATTTTCGAGGTTAAAATAGCGGAAAAATCATAAAATGAGTCTACGTTCACTTCAAAATATGATACGTTTTTCAAACATGTGATATGGAGTTTATAGCATGTACATACGAACAGTTATTTTATCTGGAGAAAATCTGCCAACATTCAAAATGGAAAAAGTAGATGAAAAAAGCCGCTTTCTCCATTTTACAGTTTATTTATTGAAAGCTGAATTTTTCCAGAGTCGTACAGTGCTTTGTTATGATCCGTGTTTGGATTTGGCCCATGCATTTTATCCAAGTTCAAGAGACTCTTGGCATTTAGCATTAATATAATGGCTTGTTATCCTTCACTGCACATGAAAACTATTGTTTATGCAAGGTGCTCCTCAAATCTGATGCAAATGAGCCAAATCAAAATACTTGTGTGTCACAAAAAGGTAGTGTGTTAATAAATGTGTTGATTAATGTGGAGGTCGTGCGGTGTAAAAAGCTAGATTTTGATTGGTAGTCAATAACTTCGCATCAAGCCCTCTTGTGCTAAAGTAATCGCCTCGTATGTATATTAGAAATTATAAGTGATTTGTGGGATATTCCACAGTATGCCACTCGAAACCATTGTATAACTAGTATATGTATGGTCAAGAAAATATTTGAGGGGTGCTATCTCTTTGCCGCTTAAATTTGAATAAAATAGCAACTTGATTAATTTATTAAAATGTGGACACTCGATCGTAAACACTTTAGTTTTTCTATTAGTTTGTTTTGTTTGTTCGTTCGCTTTTATTCGTTTGTTTGTTATTTTTTTCGTTTTATTTTTTTGTTTATTTGTTTGTTTGTTGTTGTTGTTTTTTTCGTTTTGTGTGAGTGTGTAATGGATAATTAGGCGGTTTTCTTAGATGTTATTTGGTTCGGTTCATGAAAAGTTCGACGTTTAAACTGGGCTTTAGTCTAATACATATTTCACGGGTTTAATGACTAAACTTTGTCTTTCCAGTTTTTAAAGCTTTAATATGACTCCACGATGTATCTTCTCTGTGACGGTGAAACAACTGCATCATTCTCAAGAGAATAACCTTTCCGTGTGCCTCTTGTTGGCGGATGTCTTCCTTCATCATTCAAAGTAACTTGCCAGCCATCAGGAAGTTAAGCGTTCAGAGGCGAGTAGATGTCGTAGTTCAGAAATAACAAGAAAAGACGAAGGGGGGGGGGGGGGGGGGGGGAGGAGGAGAAAGGACATGAAAGGACAAGAAATGACAAGGGTGGAAGCAAGAAAAGACAAAGTTGAGTTTCTAAATCAAGGTTAGTACTAGTAGCTAAATAATATTCGCCTTTTTCGCGTAAGCGTGCTTTTAATCACTTGTGACCGATGCATGCATTGTTAGCCAGAGAAAACTTTTTCGTACATGACGTGATCATCATGGTGGTAATAATATTCCGCGCTCTTGTGTCTTACTTAAGTAGTACCAGTAATACGGTCAGACGCACAGCCAATAGCATCTATTGTACATGACATGATCCTGGTGGTATTAATGTCATTAATATTACATATAGTGTAGTTATAATTTGTCCTTCTTCCATCTTACCAGTACCAGTGATAGGGTCAGGACACACAGCCAATGGAATCTATTGAACACGACATGATCCTGGTGGTATTAATATCATTCAGTTATTGCGGCGGATCTCAGGATGAATTGGTTCATATAAATCCTTTGTATGTAATAGTTGAAACACCTTCTCCCGTGCCTGCTCCCCGTGAAAGAAATAATTCGCTTTCAAATTCTAAGAAAGTTGTTTTCGTTCAATATATTTTATTTCATTATATTTCGATCTCATTTCTTTAGTTTATTTTTTAACAGTTTTACCTTTTCTACTTTACTATTTACTTGATCATCTGATTTCATGCCTTAGGCCTTGACAAAATCAGTTATTACCACATTCTGCTGAAGGTTACTATCTAGTGCTTAAAGGTATATCCATCAGTGTTGGCCATTAACATGTCGGGGTGAACCTCTGGATTCTGTGTTAGTCCTCAATTTCATTCTCTGGAAATAAAAATATATTATATTTAGTATCACCATCACCACTTTACCACTGTTCTGCTGCTGCTACTTTCACCGAGTAGAAGCCAACTTACCAGTGTAATCCTGGTTACTTTCAGGTTCATCAGTTTCTTGCTTCAATTTCTCTAGAATTTCATTCTCATTTTCATCACTGAAGTTGTTGACTCCATCATTCTGTCAAACATCAAGATCATCAGATGAAAGTCATGAACAAGCCTTGTAGTACCACTATTCCATAGTTACTCGATATTACCACCCCACTACATACCTCTTCACCAGATGCACTCTTGTCTTCTTGGTTCTCTAATGCCGATATCAATGGAAACGAGCAGCACATTGTTAGTATTTGTTAGTATACAGTGTTCGTGCTTTCTCTACATAAACATCGTTTCTTTCTTTTGCAACATGCAGTAGTCTGTGTTTAAGAATGTTTGTTTGTTTGTTTTCGTTGTTTGATTTTTTTTATGTGTTTTACATGATATTGTAATGTAGTAAATTGAGCGACATTTCTTGGATAGTGTTTTCCAGGAGGGTCTTGAAAGATCTTAGTAAAAGAAGTTTTGTATTAAATGAAATTACCTGATGATTGGTTGTTGGCTGATGAACCACTGTCGATAGCCACATCCGATGGGAGAGGATTCTTTTGACAAGACAGATGATATATGGTAAATAAGCAAGAAAAGAATAAAACCCATACGAGTAGAGAAATCCATAGGACAGTGAATTACTATCGTTATCATTGTCATCTCAATTACAATCCACATAACCATCATTGTCATTATCACCACAACCATTATCATAATCATCATCATCATCATCATAAATTATTGTCTTAATCTCCTACCATCATGATCATCACTGTCACAATCATCATCATCATCATAACCATCATTGTCATCACCACAACCATTATCATCATCATCATGAATTATTGTCTTAATCACCTACCATCATGATCATCACTGTCACAATCATCATCATCATCATCATCATCATCATTATTGTCTTAATCCCATACCATCATGATCATCACTGTCACAATCATCATCATCATCATCATCATTATTGTCTTAATCCCATACCATCATGATCATCACTGTCACAATCATCATCATCATCATGATTGTCTTAATCCCATACCATCATGATCATCACTGTCACAATCATCATCATCATCATGATTGTCTTAATCCCATACCATCATGATCATCACTGTCACAATCACAATCATCATCATCATCATCATCATTATTGTCTTAATCCCATACCATCATGATCATCACTGTCACAATCATCATCATCATCATCATCATTATTGTCTTAATCCCATACCATCATGATCATCACTGTCACAATCACCATCATCATCATTATTGTCTTAATCCCATACCATCATGATCATCACTGTCACAATCATCATCATCATCATGATTGTCTTAATCACCTACCATCATGATCATCACTGTCACAATCACCATCACTCATCATCATCATTATTGTCTTAATCACCTACCATCATGATCATCACTGTCACAATCACCATCACTCATCATCATCATTATTATCTTAATCACCTACCATCATGATCATCACTGTCACAATCATCATCATCATCATGATTGTCTTAATCACCTACCATCATGATCATCACTGTCACAATCACCATCACTCATCATCATCATTATTGTCTTAATCACCTACCATCATGATCATCACTGTCACAATCATCCTCATCATCATGATTGTCTTAATCACCTACCATCATGATCATCACTGTCACAATCATCATCATCATCATCATCATGATTGTCTTAATCACCTACCATCATGATCATCACTGTCACAATCACCATCACTCATCATCATCATTATTGTCTTAATCACCTACCATCATGATCATCACTGTCACAATCATCCTCATCATCATGATTGTCTTAATCACCTACCATCATGATCATCACTGTCACAATCATCATCATCATCATCATCATGATTGTCTTAATCCCATACCATCATGATCATCACTGTCACAATCATCATCATCATCATCATCATTATTGTCTTAATCCCATACCATCATGATCATCACTGTCACAATCACCATCATCATCATCATCATGATTGTCTTAATCACCTACCATCATGATCATCACTGTCACAATCATCATCATCATCATCATCATGATTGTCTTAATCCCATACCATCATGATCATCACTGTCACAATCATCATCATCATCATCATCATGATTGTCTTAATCCCATACCATCATGATCATCACTGTCACAATCATCATCATAATCATCATCATGATTGTCTTAATCCCATACCATCATGATCATCACTGTCACAATCACCATCATCATCATCATCATGATTGTCTTAATCCCATACCATCATGATCATCACTGTCACAATCACCATCATCATCATCATCATGATTGTCTTAATCACCTACCATCATGATCATCACTGTCACAATCATCATCATAATCATCATCATGATTGTCTTAATCCCATACCATCATGATCATCACTGTCACAATCACCATCATCATCATCATCATGATTGTCTTAATCACCTACCATCATGATCATCACTGTCACAATCATCATCATCATCATCATCATGATTGTCTTAATCCCATACCATCATGATCATCACTGTCACAATCATCATCATCATCATCATCATGATTGTCTTAATCCCATACCATCATGATCATCACTGTCACAATCATCATCATCATCATCATCATCATCATGATTGTCTTAATCCCATACCATCATGATCATCACTGTCACAATCATCATCATAATCATCATCATGATTGTCTTAATCCCATACCATCATGATCATCACTGTCACAATCACCATCATCATCATCATCATGATTGTCTTAATCACCTACCATCATGATCATCACTGTCACAATCATCATCATCATCATCATCATGATTGTCTTAATCCCATACCATCATGATCATCACTGTCACAATCATCATCATCATCATCATCATGATTGTCTTAATCCCATACCATCATGATCATCACTGTCACAATCATCATCATCATCATCATCATCATCATGATTGTCTTAATCCCATACCATCATGATCATCACTGTCACAATCATCATCATCATCATCATCATCATCATGATTGTCTTAATCACCTACCATCATGATCATCACTGTCACAATCACCATCATCATCATCATCATGATTGTCTTAATCACCTACCATCATGATCATCACTGTCACAATCACCATCATCATCATCATCATGATTGTCTTAATCACCTACCATCATGATCATCACTGTCACAATCATCATCATCATCATCATCATGATTGTCTTAATCCCATACCATCATGATCATCACTGTCACAATCATCATCATCATCATCATCATGATTGTCTTAATCCCATACCATCATGATCATCACTGTCACAATCATCATCATAATCATCATCATGATTGTCTTAATCCCATACCATCATGATCATCACTGTCACAATCATCCTCATCATCATGATTGTCTTAATCACCTACCATCATGATCATCACTGTCACAATCATCCTCATCATCATGATTGTCTTAATCACCTACCATCATGATCATCACTGTCACAATCATCCTCATCATCATGATTGTCTTAATCACCTACCATCATGATCATCACTGTCACAATCATCCTCATCATCATGATTGTCTTAATCCCATACCATCATGATCATCACTGTCACAATCACCATCATCATCATCATCATGATTGTCTTAATCACCTACCATCATGATCATCACTGTCACAATCATCATCATCATCATCATCATGATTGTCTTAATCCCATACCATCATGATCATCACTGTCACAATCATCATCATCATCATCATCATGATTGTCTTAATCCCATACCATCATGATCATCACTGTCACAATCATCATCATAATCATCATCATCATCATGATTGTCTTAATCCCATACCATCATGATCATCACTGTCACAATCATCATCATCATCATCATCATCATGATTGTCTTAATCACCTACCATCATGATCATCACTGTCACAATCATCATCATCATCATCATCATGATTGTCTTAATCACCTACCATCATGATCATCACTGTCACAATCATCCTCATCATCATGATTGTCTTAATCACCTACCATCATGATCATCACTGTCACAATCATCCTCATCATCATGATTGTCTTAATCACCTACCATCATGATCATCACTGTCACAATCATCCTCATCATCATGATTGTCTTAATCCCATACCATCATGATCATCACTGTCACAATCACCATCACTCATCATCATCATTATTGTCTTAATCCCATACCATCATGATCATCACTGTCACAATCATCATCATCATCATCATTGTCTTAACCACATACCATCATGATCATCCCTCTCACAATCATCATCATAATCATCATCATCATCATTATTGTCTTAATCACCTACCATCATGATCATCACTGTCACAATCATCATCATAATCATCATTATTTGAATTCTGAATTACCTTGTAGATTACCCAGTTCGTTCCAAGATTACTGTAGAGTTTCGCAATAACCTTCGCGGATCTTTGATAGAATATTACTGTTGCAACCGCACCAAAGTTGCACTTGGTACCACAGAATTGTTTTGGCCTGATTCTGCGAATTTTAAGACCAAAAGCAATGTTAAAACTTATCTCCACTTGATAAGTTTGGGGTTGGGTGCCAAGGGATAGGCTTGAAGCGCGATCTCACCTACCCCAAGGAGGTAACCATGCCGCAACCCCGCCAAAGTCCACTACCTGGCACCCGTCACATTGACTCAGTATAGGTCAATGGAATATACTCACCTGGGCAAAGAAAAACAGACAATGCGAAGGGGAGGCGGGTGGGAACTGCGTTGAATTCGATCATAAGGCTAAATACGGCGAAACTAGCAATAGCATACAGTGAAAAGCGCCACATTAAAAAGCAAGACAAAACCCAATGAATAATCAAATCAAAAACCATTGGAGCGAAACTGATAATAACCAAGCTGCAACTCCACGTCGAAGCTACCCAAACTAAACCAACAAATGAAACCAAAGCAAAGGATACAAGCGCAAACACATGACAGAAAAATAATCCCATCGAAAATAGACAAGAACAACGGCAAAAAGGAAACTTCTCTTGGGTACAAGGAATATAAGATGCTAAGTTAAGTCAAAGAGACAATTTGCAAATTGAATGAAAAGTTCTTACTTGTAACTTCCTCCTTGAGGGTTTTTTTGGATTTCCCAAAGTACTGCATTATTCTTCTTGATGGTAATGATAGGATTGTTGCTGCCTTTGAGATCGAAGGACCACATGGCGTCACACCAAGGCCCATTTGGACAGTCATACTTGTTGACGATGCTGTAAAGATTTTGTCCATGGGAGACAATTCTCCATCTGCAAGGGGCGCCAGTTCCATCATAAGAACTGATATAAGGATCTTTTTTCATAGGTAACTTAGACCATTTCCAGAAGTCTCTCTGGACCTTGATGCAGCTGAAACCAGGAAAAGTATCTAGCCTGGGCCTACCCGCCTGTATGTCTATGTAGGCATTTGTGACTTTGTAAACCTGGCCATCGTAGTACGCCATCAATTTGCTTCGCCGAGAACTATGAACGTAGATAGGTTCCATGCGTGCTCTTGAATTAACACTAGACATTCGAAGTTGATATAGGACACGGTTGATGGCACTTGGATTGTTTTCAGGCATCAGGGAAAGCGCAAAGTAGAAAATCATCTCTCTTATAGTTACGAGTTTGGCATACAATTCAACATTTGACATATACTTCTTTGCTTCAGCGGCATCGAGGTCATCAAACGTTTTCAAAGATATTATAACCAAAGAAAGCGTTTTGATTGGATCTGTACCACTATTGAATAAAGTAGAAGTGTTGGATGCTAAGGTGTTGGCCTCGTATTTATCAATTTTGTTATGCATTTGTCCCAGATGGCTGGTATAATTTTGAAGTCGTGAATAAGTTTTTGCGGTACCGGTAATAAAATGATGGTCATGTCTAATGTGATTGCTTTGGGGATATTTATTTCGAAAAATCTCAATCTCTTTTGGTATCCACGATTCCAATTTAGCCTGCTCGCCAAACAGCGCCATACAGGTAGCAGTGAACATAGCTGGAATGCTAGTGATGTGGCCATTTGACGGTGTCATTTGTTTTAACCTATCCAACATGTTTAGGACAGCAAGGTAGGCAGCAGTACGGTCTTGTGCCATGTTTCTTATGGCTTCAATGTTGGCTTCCACCACTGTTAATGCTTTTCTTCTTCGTTGTCGTTCCCTTACCCTCTGTGCGTCCCAGTTGGTGATCAATTGTCGATACAGACTTTTAGCCCGACTAAGAACGCCACTGGCTGGAAATCTTGCTAATTTTGTTCTCAACTCATTGGCGATAGACCTGGACATGTCAACTTAAAAAATATTACAACATCGTGAGTAATGGAGTATAGGACCTGAGAGAGGTATAGTCTGTCGTCTGTAGGAGAAGTGCGTGCGTGAACGGTTTATATGCGTTGAAAAGTACGAACGAATACATAAGAACTTTCATTAAGGTTGCGTATTTTTATGCAGCCGATTTAGAGGTACAGGTAAAGGTAACTTACTTTACTTCGAATTCGAAACAGCAGAGAGTGGTGCCAGAGGTTCGTATTTAAATAAGCGTCCGAAGGTGCGTCTTTTACCCCTCAAACTATCAGTGCTCTTTTCAAATGTATTTAAAGCTAAAGCTACAAAGAACAGAGAGAAGTCGAAAAAGACGTGGAGACCCTGTCAGTGAGTATATCGAACCGTGGGCCTCTGGCTCGGAAGGCCGCGCACTAACGCCTGCTCCTTTAGTAAATAATTTAATTATTTAATTTTGAAAACATTCGAAAGAAAACGGCCTAAAACACTTTATAAAGAAAAGTAGTTGTTCTTGTGGAAAACAACCTTATATCGATCATTTGCCTTGATTCGTTCCATGATGATTGTTTCTTCCGGTAAGACAAAACATGACTTACAAGAATATGGAGGTATAGGTATTCTTTTTTCTCCTCTGGCTTCTTGCTCATCATCTTCATTCCCTCTGTTATCCTCTGCATTGTCTTCTTCAAATCCTACGAGACATAAAGCGATGAAAAACGCTAACGTGCAGTTTTTGAAAAATGTTATCCCAGTTGTAAAGTATCCGTAGATATAGTGCTATTTAAAAGCAACGTGCACGATGCGATGTTTAGTTTTGGGGTACCCCTTCTTTATAAACGTGAGTTGCATGCGCACGATGTGAGTAAGCCACGCAATGAAATCACAATCTTACTGAAGATGTTGAACGTGGCCTATTGAATTATTGATACCTTCGTTCTGTACGACCAATCCTGCGAACAACAAAACCAGCAAAATAGCCTTCATCTTGGACGAAACTCTGTTTGAGAGGGAAAAAGTGTTCTTAGGATCAAATCATCAAGCAGTTATCAAGATTTTCTTAATGGCAACCGAGGAATGATCGTAAACTCAATGAGCTGAATTGAATTCAAATGAAGTTACTTGTTAATTATAGCGTATTATTGTATGTTAAGGAAAAAGTTGCTGTTTATCAAAGTTTATCAAAATATTAAGTCTTAATTAATTCACTTGTATCATATCACCTAAATCATATCACCTTTCCACCTCCATCACTTCAAGGCATTAGCTAAGCTATCACTAGTTCCTACTTACCTTTCAAGTGTTTTCAACACCTTGGTGTCTCACGATGAATGGAAGACTGGTGTAAGGTAATACCAGATATATAGTATCTGTATGTACGGGTATATGAATAATAGAATGGTTCAAGATCAATAATACCAGCGATACTGTCTACCGTACAGCCAATAGTATCTATCTTACATGACACAATGGCCAGGTTCGTTGTCATCTATCTTACTAGTACCAGTGATACGGTCTGCTACACACACAACAGTATCTATCTTACATGACACAATGGCCAGGTTCGTTGTCATCTATCTTACTAGTACCAGTGATACGGTCTGCTACACAGACAACAGTATCTATCTTGCATGACACAGTGGCCAGGTTCGTTGTCATCTATTTTACTAGTACCAGTGTCAGTACCAGTAATACTGTCTGCTACACAGCCAATATAGTAGTAGATTCTTGAGGTAAGACCTTTCAATATGGCCGGGCGGGTGAAATAAGGAGGTAAAATTTAATTTGTTAAAGAAAAAGAAAATCTAAAATAATTTACATGGAATTTTACTAGCGTGAGTAACTTGATATGTTACAAAGTACAACCGTTGCAAGCTATCCCATTCACACATTCTGATACCGAGGGGGGAGGGGAAGAGGTGATTGGTCGATGTGCAATGATCGATGAACAGTAGAATTAGACCCATCCAGCCGATCAGCTGTGCGAAGACAAAATAATCTACTGCTTAAATATCATCAAAAAGTTTATTTATATTCGGTTTGTTGGTAAGAATGACAACCAGACGGGTGAACAAATTTAAAATTGTATATATATATAGAGAGAGAGAGCTGCTTGCTATAAACTTTGATGAACAATAAAATCCAGTCTTTTAATTTTAATTGGATTTTGACAGTCTAAGGAAAGATTCACATGTGAAGAAAAGACAATGCCAGGAAAGAGATGGAACTGGGAAAGGCAAGAAGTGGAAAGAGAAAAGTAGAGAAAGCGTATGAAAAGAAATCGAATGAAATGAAAGAAAGATGAAACCACACAAGTGTTCATCATGTCACCAACACCGTTATGACGTAATGCATCATGGGTTATACTTTCCACTGGCGCTGACTAGCGCTTCACAAACTTGAAATGAACACTTATTATGGCAATTCTCACTGGACATCTTCAAATAGACTAGGTCATTCTAAAACAAGCTATTTGTTGTAATATTAGAGTCTATCTTGATCTTCGGCGTAGTTTCTGGACGTCATCGTGTAGCTTGATAGCTGGACCCAGCGTCACTCCAAGAACTTTATGTATGTCATCCAATGACAGAAGCATAAGAGCCTTACCATCGACTTCCTGTTGTTCAAAAGAATCGAATCAGTTAGCAGTATTAAATTACTACGTTGGTATTTTTTGGGATAGCTAAAGCCAACAATTTTTTTTTTTTTGATATTCATAAATAACTTTTTAAAAACATGAGACTTGGGTCTTGGACTTCGGACAAAAAGAACTTTTTAGATAATTATTCGTCGAATTCAGAAAAAAGTCTATTGTAGTGATCACCATCGTACCTGTTCAAGGAAGACATTAGCAAACTTCTTACAGTCCCTTGGGGTGATAAACTCCACCACATCAGCAGTAGACCACGTACAAATGTTCCCTTCGGGAATCTTGCCAATGACATCATCTTCCTCATCATCATCAATACATATACTGGTTGATTGATGGTCGTTACTAGATGGTGGCGGTGTCTTCTTTCTAAGTTGGTGTCTTGGAGTTTGTTCTTTAGGTGTGGTTTGTTTTGTGGTGCTGTTTGGCTGGATGACATCAATAGATGGTGGCGGTGTTTTCTTTCTAAGGTAGTGTCTTGGAGTTTGTTCTGTTGGTGTGGTTTGTTTTGTGGTGCTGTTTGGCTGGGTGACATCAATAGATGGTGGCGGTGTCTTCTTTCTAAGCTGGTGTTTTGGAGTTTGTTCTTTAGGTGTGGTTTGTTTTAAGGTGCTTTTTGGCTGGATGACATCAATAGATTGTGGCGGTGTTTTCTGTCTAAGGTAGTGTCTTGGAGTTTGTTCTATTGGTGTGGTTTGTTTTGTGGTGCTGTTTGGCTGGATGACATCAATAGATGGTGGCGGTGTTTTCTGTCTAAGGTAGTGTCCTGGAGTTTGTTCTATTGGTGTGGTTTGTTTTGTGGTGCTGTTTGGCTGGATGACATCAATAGATGGTGGCGGTGTTTTCTTTATAGGTTGGTGTTTTGGAGTTTGTTCTTTGGTTGTGATTTGTTTTGTGGTGCTGTTTGGATGGGTGAGATCAACAGGTGTTAGTGTTTTCATTATAGGTTTTTGATTTGGATTCTGTTCTTTGGGTGTGATTTGTTTCGTGGTGCTGTTTGGTAGTAACATAATTGGACTGCTTGGGTCTGTCGTAGTTGAAGAATTTGTTTTTTGTGATGACGGGTCATTACTTTGGATGACAGCTGGAAAAAAGAACAAAATCATATACAAATATTATCATCTTAACAGATGTAAAGACGGAACAAAGAATACAATTCGTAGTTTCGAGCTCAGTGATTCCACAGAGTAGCTCTCTTTCTAGCCTGTGAAGGCTAATTTTTATAGCAGGCTACTCTTTTTCTATCAAATCGGATTTTAGAAGTTTAATTTCTTCATATACGACACCGATTTTAGAAACTGATCTCGACTCTCAGCGCTTCACCATCTATGTTTCCCAAGAATTTCAGTCCTTATTTTCGTTTTTAAGTTTTCTCATATCATTAATTTTAATTCGTTCACGAGTTTCTTTCTCTGAAAATCATGTCTTCGCACATGTGCCTCATGTCCTACCTTGTGCACCACATGAAACTTGTGTCGCATAACATCAAACATATACATACCTTTGCCACACGAGGCGCACTCCTCAACTAAGTGTAGACTAAAGAGATTTTCACATAAGGATAACTTGGAGACTATTGTCTGAAGAAAAAACAAACAAGTGCTATGATAAGTATGAAACACCAAATTAAAAATAAGTGTTTTGACGCCAAACTTTTCGCGTAAGGGAATGCAGTGCGCAATATTTTTTCCAATTTTTCCGAAATTCTAAATACATTTTCACTTGCTGCCTGGGTAGAATGGAACATTGATTCTTACCTTCAATATAGAAAGGAATGACTTTTTCTCCCTCTCAGACGAAAGTAACTGAAGGACTTTTTCGGCAGAATTAGAGCAACGAACCAGGTATTCGACCACTTTCCTGAGTATCGTATTTGGAGTAGCCGGTCCTATGATGTCAGGTACCAAGTACAACTTCGTGCGGTCTACGTAAGGGCCACTGGAGCAAGACTTCTTGAAAAACAGCCGAACATGATCTGAGATTATGAATTTAACGTGTAAGTGAACTGTGATAAAGTTATTTGGGTGGGTTTACAGAGAGGCTAAGGTTGGCAAAGAGTTCAAATTTTTCTCACACTGTATCTCCGAGCACCAAATCATGGACATACCTGCAATTTCCCATTCCCACTTTCCATTCTCATTTACAGGCATTTTTTATAGGAAAATTCTTCTCGTACTGTATCTCCTATCAATGTGCACTAAATCATTAACATTTCTTCCATTTTCCATTCCCACTTTCCATTCTCATTTATATGCAATGCCAATTATGAATATATTTCTCCTCTTACCGGGCTGACAACTTTCAGTCCTATCTCCTGCAGTCACTCTGCGCCAAATTCAGTTAATATTTGTGACATTTCTGGGAAATTCCCATTCCTGCTTCCATTTCCTATTTATTGACAAATATAAATCTAATCTTGAGTATTCTTACCGGGTTGACCATTCAAGTCATTGTCATTAGTTAAGTCTATGGTAGTAGTTGGTCTTTGTCCTGATTCAGATGTTGTATCAATATCTGATTCTGCTCGATCCACTACATCTACAATTTCTTCAGACTGTCTTGCGCTCTCATCTGTTGTACTTGATGAGGGTGTTTGCTGGCTTGCAGAGACTGTACTAGTAACTCTACGCGATTCTTTTGGGTTTTTATCCAGGGATTTTCTTTTCTCGGCACTTTTTTGGAGTTTCTTTTCTTTTGTCAAGGAACTTTCAGCTCGTCGTCGTTTTCTTTTTGAATCAGTGGTGGTTGAAACCCGGGAATCAGTGGATCGTTTTCTATGTTAATGAGAACGATATTGAATAAAAATACATAATAGATCTTAGAGGTGGAGCTTATGATTATGAGTCAAGTGTCGAAAGCTTAAGTTTAAATGAATGAATGAATGAATGAATGAATGAATGAATGAACGAATGAACGAACGAACGAACGAACGAACGAATGAACGAATGAATGAATGAATGAATGAATGAATGAATGAATGAATGAATGAATGAATGAATGAATGAATGAATTAAATAAATAAATGAATTCGACTCTAGCCTGGGTTGCATTGATGAGAGGTGAGTGTAATGGGCACAAATGATTATCAATAGATACCTTAGGGATGCCACCCATCGTCTGGTCTGTGGTTCTTTTTCTGAAAGGCACAGTCAAAAGAACATTGGAATGGACCCTTTTAATTTGCACACACAACATTTTCCCATTTCAAACTACCTTTAGTATCTTCAACATGGATACATCATAAACAAAGAATTTATTTGTCAAGAGATCTTTAAAGGGAAAAAGAGGACTGATGGCAGGTTCCACAAATTAATGTAATTGGGTCAAAATATTTCTTCTACCAAGACAGGTCACTTCAGATATGGCATGTTGCCACATTTTTGGCTACCATCCATCAAGTTTCAATAACCTGAGTAATAAATGTTTTAATGGTTGAAAGCCAAAACCCAGACATCTGGAAACTGTGGAAGTTCCAGAAATGTGAAAAGCACTGTTAGTAATACTGTATTAAATGACTGTAATGACACAGTGATGACACAGTCATGACACAGTGATGACACAGTCATGACACAGTCATGACACAGTCATGACACAGTGATGACACAGTCATGACACAGTGATGACACAGTCATGACACAGTGATGACACAGTCATGACACAGTCATGACACAGTCATGCAACAGAGAGAAGAGAGAGGTGACTTACTTTTTTGGTGTGGTGTCAGTAATGGATGTCCGTGTGTACCACACCATCCAACAGGCAACAGGTCATAGGACTCCATGTCATAGATGTGTTCAACAGCATTACTGGGATAACCATCTAGACGAACCCATATTGTACGACCAACAACTTGAGATACAGTTGCAACACTGATGGTCTCTGGTTTGGTCTGGTCTACAGCTTCTAGTTTAAGAGTAATTTGGAATTCATTGGATGGTACATCCTATGACAGAAAATAGCAAAACATTTTAGTATTTCTGACAGGAATGGCAACTGGCTAAAGTATGATAGATTTGAATGGGGGAATGAAAGAATGGATGGGTGGATGGATGGATGCATGGATGGGTGTATGGATGGATGGATGGATGGATGGATGGATGGATGGATGGATGGATGGATGGATGGATGGATGGATGGATGGATGGATGGATGGATGGATGGATGGATGGATGGATGGATGGATGGATGGATGGATGGATGGAGGGATTGATAAATGGATGGAGGGATGGATGGATGGATGGATGGATGGATGGATGGATGGATGGATGGATGGATGGATGGATGGATGGATGGATGGATGGATGGATGGATGGATGGATGGATGGATGGATGGATGGATGGATGGAGGGATTGATAAATGGATGGAGGGATGGATGGATGGAGGGATTGATAGATGTATGAATGAACAAATAAGCAAGTGGGATAAAGAATAGATAGATAAAAATATGAACAAACAAAGGAAGAAACAAAAATAAAAGAATGAGTGGATGAATAAGGAACACAGAAATATGTAGGATTAATGGATGGACAGAGGAATGAATGGATAAATTATGGCAAACAATAATAATAATGGTTAAAGTAACCTTTTACCTGACAGAACAATGATTGTGGTGCAGCTTTGGTTTGCAGTGACTCCACGTATGCATCCCATCTAAACTCCTTATTGGAATACCCTAAAGTCATACAATGAACAATGATTCACTTCTATGTAACACAGATATTTCATGACATGCTAGTAAGGGTTATGGACATACAAGTACTAGTTATTCGATCATCTAGGATTTGAGTGGATTATCCTGAGGCACTTGTATTTTCTAGTAAACACACAAGACTACAGGCAAGACATGTCCTCACACCACATACATCTGAGCCACAATGCAGGATGGAAAGAAACAGTGGAATAGACCTTTCACTTGACGTCAAAGCAGCTCTATTTGGAGGACAAAACAAAAGAATTTCAATCTCCTGAGAATTGAAACCTATTGTTTTGTCCTCCAAATTGAGCTGTATTCTGACATACTGCAAGGGGTCTATACTGCCAAATATAAAACAGTTTCCTGCTTTCTGATTGGTTGTTTTCAATGTCATGGGATAAAAATGCATAATTATAGAACTGAGTACTGTTTATCCTCTGAAAATAAAGTTATTATTATACTGTAGTTCTGCATGATTTTTGTACCTGGTGGTGGAGTTAGTTGCAGTTTATTGTGATCACACCAGCCAACAGGAAAGATATTCCTGGATTTGGCATGGCACCAGAACACAATATTTTTGTCCTTGATAGTATTGATTAAACTATCAATCTGTACTGCAAAGTAGTACTCATTGATAATTTTCTTCACAGAAGCCACACAGATGGATGATGGATCTTGAGGGTTGACAGCTTCTAGCTGCATACCTTCCTTGAATCCATGGATGTCTGGTAAACTGTCTTCCTGCGAACAAATATTAATATTGGAAAATCAAAACATCCATTGTTCACAAGCTTGAATTTCTAGCACAAAGCATGATGGAAAACTGAGTCCTTACTTTATTTTTTGGCTCCTCTAATAAATTGCTAAATAAAGTATAACATCTTTCAAAGAAAAAATGAAGAAAAATTCACAAACCTTTTTGAGCTTCAATGAAGAATTTGGATCAGCCTTTCTCAATTTGTACAGCATATTCAGTAGCTGGATTTCATCCAACCATTCTGACTTCATAGCTACAAAATATTTAAAATACTTTGTTAAAAAAATCTTCAAATTTTATATTATTTTACTGTATACTCTGAAACAACAACTGGGCTGTTACAGCATCAAAGTTACAGCATGGCTAACTCACAGATCAAACCCTGAAACAACCTCTAGGCTGGTCATGGCACTGCTAACTCGCAGTGCAGAGAACCCAAAGAAAACCCTGGACATGAAAGAGAATAAACATTCCATATCCCTTCTGAATGAACATACCGGTACATGTTGTTTACCTTTTGGTGGTTTGAGTTGAAGTCCAGCTTGGAAACCCCATCCAAGATGATGTACTGATTCTGACAAGTAATGTACCTCAATATTGTTCAAGTTAGAGTCTCCTTCTAAGTGAACAATCAGTCTGAAGCCAACACTCCTCACTACTTTTCCCACCCAAAAGTATGAGGGATCATCCTGGTCCAGTACTTCCATAAATAATCCAAGTTTGATTTGGTTTAAGTCACTGAGGCTGATAGGCTTT
This sequence comes from Anthopleura sola, assembly GCA_023349425.1. Lineage (NCBI taxonomy): Eukaryota > Metazoa > Cnidaria > Anthozoa > Actiniaria > Actiniidae > Anthopleura > Anthopleura sola. The sequence goes on along the minus strand of JALHLI010000006.1, from coordinate 3,889,127 downwards.
TGTTTTACTAGATCCTGTGAGAGAAAGGGCAAAACAAAATTAGTGTCTAACAAAGTAGTGTCATATCTTCAGTAGAGTTATTTTACCTTGTCAAACAGTGATTCTGGCACTGCTTCTGCATTTGTCGAATCCAGATAAGATTTCCACTTGAAGGAATTGAAGGAATATCCTGTGATCAATAAATGGTATCAACAACTGCACCCAAAGTTCAACTACTTAGATTTAGTATGAGCATACCTACACCACTTCTTTTTTGATTTTGTATTTTATATCTATCATATTAAATATTAATAAGTTGATTTTTGCGGAGGGAAGAAAACCAGAGAACCAGAGAAAACCCTTGAAGCACAGGAGAGAACCACTAAGCATCTCTACTCACATATGAAACCAAGCCTGAGGGGACTCGATCAAACTCAGGTCGCATTGGTGAGAGGAGAGAGATCAAACCACTACACCACCTGTGCTCCCCAAATATTTCATTCATAAAAAAAACTTTGGATATCAAGGGTGGATGAGCCAATCCACACCCACCTCCTTGCTTTAGAGTTTTATATATCTTTTCAAATAGGAAGCTACATGTATATACTGGCTTTCTTTGCAACAGCCACAACATTGCAATCATCCTGTATCCACCCTTGGATATGCTGCAATAATAGTTTATTCTTACCTTTGGGTGGAGTCAATTTCACATTGTTCTTTTCACACCACCCAACCGGAAAGATGTACTTAGATTTTGAATGACAAACAAACTTTAACGGTGGCGTCTCTGCTGATGTTACCGCTAGATCAATCTCCACAGTGAAAAAGTAGTTGTTTAAAATGTCTTTGACAGTGGCTGCACAAATCAATATAGGGTTCTCTGGGTTAACTGCCTCTAGCTTCATCCCAGGTTTGAACCCCCTGTTCACTGGGAGACTAGCTTCCTGCAATAAAAAACAAATTCTAAGTACTGTACACATGTGCTCAGAAAAAGAATCTTTAACATATGCAGGATGAGATGAGCTGGATGAAGTTGGAGCTATCTAGTTTACAGTATGATCTAACTAGCTGTATGATACTGCATGTGGTACCAAATGATTTGGGGGGAGGGGGTGTGGAGAGGGGACTAACAAGTAATTCAGGATTAAAAGTTTTTCAAACCTTTTCTGTTCCACTATGAGAGAGACACATTTCAGCGACTCTCCTAAATACAGCCCAATTCGAATATTTTTCCATAACTTGAAAAAGAAAGAAAATAGAATCATAAAAATGACATAATGGAGATGGCGTACAGGGGTGACTAATTTTCAAATTTCATTATTGATAGACCTACTCGGAGCTAACACATTGCTTTGCACATTTCCACCCAACTGAAGACCTCTGGGAATAAGAACTTTTGTTTGAAAAACTTTCCATGTCATATCAAAATACAAAAGACAAAGAATCACAACGTGTTAGCCGATTAGGTCTATTCTTCCTTCCACTTTCAACTGCAGTACTGAGATATATCCATTGAATAGAGTAATGTGGTCTGAAATGGGAAAACATATGACAAAGCTGAATGGGTCTATAGATAGTATGCCATCACCTTAAATGAACAACAGAGTAAATTTATGTAACTCAGTATTGTTACAGAATGTTATTGATGTTACCATATTCAAGCATTTTTCATTTGATGAACAATGATCTCTCAAGCTGTGACTGGTTCAAGGAGGGTTGTCATTAGCGCCCTTCACAGTTCCCTCCACCACCTTGAAAGGTAGTCGTGCCTTTGTAACAAAGCGAGAAATAAGGTGAACTTGCAATGACAGAGACCTTTTTTAACACCTTGGACAATTATTCACGTCTTTATCATTGCAAGGTCACTTCATGTCAACTCACTTTGACACAAAGGCACTGCTACCTTTCAAGATGGCACATGGAATTGTGAAGGGGACTATTCCACCCCATGAGAATGATGTACAATACGTTTCATGCCCCTATAGACCCCTTGCAGCATGTCGGTACGCAGCTCAATTTTGAGGACAGAACAATAGGTGCCAATTCTCAGGAGATTGAAATTCTTTTGTTTTGTCCTCCAAATTGAGCTGCTTTGACGTCACAAGAAAGGGTTCTATACCATAATATAAAATTTACCCTATTTTTTATTTAAGTGATCTACTGTACACTATTTCAAATATACCGTACCATAATAATTGATGTACATGTACCTTTTGGTGGAATCAACATCATTTTCATTTGTTTACTCCAACCCAAGTTGTGTAGACGGTCAGACAACAGATACTCCCATATGTCGCCATCCTCAGATTCATATCCTTCAAATCTAAGCCGTAATCTCTGTCCAAAAATTTCCACAACCGAAGCAACCCAGTAACATAGAGGATTTTCTTTATCTTGTACTTCTAACTTGGCACCGATTTTAAGGTTTTTATTCTCTTGTTCAACAGATTTATGAAAGAGATTGTCTGGGGCTGCGATTGCATTTTTTAGGTTATTAATAAGATATTTTGCCCAGTTTTTTTCCTTATGTCTTATGGCTTCAGGTGGTATAAGTAAGTTGTGAGTTTTTGCACACCAGCCAATAGGCTGTAGTAACTGAGACGAAGCATTTAACCAGAAGTCCCCACTGCGATCATTATCATATCCATCAAACCTTAGCAACAATAATGGACCTGATGCCATGACAACTGTTGCTACCCAGTAAGAATTGCAGGTGCTTGAACTGTCTTTTGCTTCTACTTTCATGCCTGTTTTAAACCCTGATGTCCTAGAATCACTGAGCTGAAACGGGAAAATAGTAAAAAAAGACCATGAGCAAAGTAATAGATCAATAATAAGTGTGAGTGTTTCATCGGGTTCCAAATAACAAAATAACACTAAATGAACTTGGTTATTGCAGATTTTTAAATCAGTCACTTACTGGTACATGCTTGAAGGCAGATTTAGGAACAGCTTTAGCTCGGCATTTCATGAGATATTCTTCCCAGGTGAAAAAATCCTCAATGTTGTCTTCATTAGAAACTGCTACAAAAGATTAATGAATTTCTTTTTAGGATAATTCATCTGATAGATAAATGGTTTGAGACCATTATAGACTATTGAAATGTCATAGATGCTCAATAGACTGATAGCAAATCAATACAGTTGTAAATTCTGACCATCAGATACAGTGATCTATAAACTGTAGACACTCAATACACTAATCTAAGAATTGAAGAAATGAGGGATCAGAAAACTTTACCTTTAGAGGAACCTCTGTGAATCAGAGAAAGGGGGACTGGGAAAACTTCAGTCTGAGGAAGCTCAATGCTTAACCAAAATAAAAGGCTGCAGTCCCTTGGGCCCACACCTAAATCCACCCATGGTCTAAGATTGATATATCCTCTGGGTTTGATAGACCACAGATACAGTAATAGACTATCAATAATAAACCCTCAGTGGACTGATAGATTACTGCTACTACCTTGATAGCTCCTCGGTCAATTATTGTGATATTTTGATTAATATTTACCTACAACCATTTTTGGTTTCTTTGCTTTCTTTCTGTTTTTGAGTATTTCTTCCAATGCTCTCTTTGTCCTTCTTGGACCATTATCAATGGCTTTGTCCATCTTGTCTTTACCTACAGCACTTCAAACTGTCATACTTCCATAATACCTATATTAAACTTACATCTGGAATAAAGAAGTATTGCTATGTAAGACATTTTCCCTTAGGGACATTCACAGAAAAAGCATTTCCCATGGTTTTTTTTCTTCAAAACTTCGCATGGTGAAATAAGACCATCTTGATAGAAGTTCCAGGAGGAAATAAAAATGTGGGGTCACTGTTCTCAAAGTGCAGCCTTTTTTTTGTCAAAAATTGCTTGCGTGCAATAAATGATACAATTTGTGCAGTAAAGTCATCTTTTCTTAGAAACACTAAATTGATTGCTAATTTTTTTTTTTAAACAACTGTCTTAAATCCTATAGATAAATGTGTAAATATTTATGAATACATAAAAATAACTTTTAGTTTTTGGCTCGAATTTCATTCAGTGATGCTTTGGCCGTAATGCAGATTGAAGTTTTCATCCAAGTTTTTATTATGTTTTTCCCATATTTTTTCCTTCAAATTTGGAACACTGACAGCTTGTGTGATTCTTTATAAAATACTAAAATAAAAATGGAGGTCATCATTGTTGTTTACAAGATATAGCTGGTTGAAATGATTCTTGAAAAATCCAAGTCACGCAAGTGCACTGTCAGGCCACATGCACAGAACAGATGCACACAAAATATGCCTGCCGACGTCCTTAAAAAATATTTGCTGAATGCATAATTAAAAAAAACAGATATATTGGAATTATTTTGAGGTAATTTTTACACTACAAATAAAGGATATTTCAGCATAAAAAGACTAAAATACTTGTAATAAAAAGAAAGAAAATATAGAAAATAGGTTCAGAAAAGAAAATTCCAAAGCCCACCACATTGGGCAAAGCATAAAGGTTTGGGGAAATTGTCACATGTCACACTATAAGGAAAGTTATGTGACAGACTGTCATCAAAGTAGTTAAAATATGCTTTGACTAAAGCTTGGAAAACCCCAAGATTAACTCGTAACATATGATCCTTTATTGAACTTTAATCTGAAGTACTGAAAAACGGATTTTATTAGTATATTAAAAAAATATATTGATATTTTGTTGTTGTTTATCGCAGCACGAAGATAAGCTTATTTGTAGTAACGCGCCAAATTATATCGCGACAGTCTTAAAATGCCCCAAGCACATGGATATTTATAACAATATTCCCTCCAAACTACAGCACCTATAAGCAAGATAGCTCTTCAGTAAACCAAATATGCAGGTATAAAGATATTCTTTCTGCATTTAAGATACATCTACGCTGAGTCAAAAATGCAAAACATTGCCCAAACAAATGCCCAAACTTTCATTCAAATCATCCCCATTGACCCGTTGTCATTCTCGTTTTCGAGATGTGATGGCGGATATTCGCTATATCGCTGGGATTCTTATAGATTTTGTTTGTAGAATGGATAGACGTTGTACCGTACTGTGTAAAATTAGAGATATAAAATCATACCTTTTCGGGATATTTTTTACTCCACACTTCAAAAACGACCCATCAATTGAATTCAAAGACAGACAATAAATGGCTCAATCAATCGCTCAATGCTACAATGGCGCGAAAAGAACCTCGGGAAGCCCGCGCTACACATATCCCGGATGTAAAATGTAAATAAAGTTAGTGCTTTCTCAGGTGCTTTCTCTAACTATTTTCTTGTTCTTATCGCTAATATTTCATTAAAAGGAAATATTAAGAGTACAAATCTTAGTAAAAAAGTTAAATTAGAATTTATTTCTCAACTAGCCAGCCTTTTTAAAAATGTTTTTTTTACTAAAATATGAATACTTGTCTAAACTATATTTTGGATTTAAAATTATAAGAAATCAGTTTCAAATATTTTGAAGGCTGAATCTAATTATGAATTAATGTTATTAATGTAATTATGAAATTATCGTTGGTGGATTATATCAATCTGTGACGTCACATAACTGTTTCTAGCATATGTTGCAAGGTCAATGATGGTTTAGATATATTGAAAAAAAAATCTCTGGATACAATGATACTGGATGCTAATCTTAAGTTATTAAAAGACAATAGAGTTTTAGTTAGAATTTTTATGCTTTGGGCCTTTCGAAATACGAGCCGAAACACAAGAATCAAGTCAGCGGATATATCGTCATAGCAACGCTAATTCCTTCGAACCATTTTCCAGTTGCGCGAGCTCCAGGTTGTTTAGAAGACATAGGTTTAAAAATCTACTTTTGAACTTTTAGGAAAAGTTTAGATTTCAAAGCACCTCAAATCAATCAATCCAAATGAGTAATACTAACAATCTAAAGACTTCGGAGGTTAAAAAGACTGCGTCTTCAGAGACGAGTAAGAACCATCTTGATGAAGAACAAGTGAAGCTAATCAACAAACGCGAGGCCCATAGGAAAAGGAATGACTCTTATGTTAGAGTTGTGTACGGAAATTCTACTGAGAGAGAAGAAGTGCGGTAAGCCTCTTGATTTCTTGACTTTTCACTCTCTTATAATATGTACTTAAAGTAGATAACTGTACATTCATAAGGCAGGTGTTAGTGAGGTACAAACCACATCGGGAGTCAACTTTGTATTTTATTACACTTTTTTACGAACATAAATATCTCGAAAAATTAAAAATAAGAAGCTTGAAATAGAAGCAACTGATAATATTATGCGTTTTACATTGTATCAGCGTGAATGGAAAAGTTCTTGACTTCGACTTGAGAGTTGTCGTAACTATGGCACTCGAAATGTTTACACATCACTTCAGAACCACTTCCGGTAACTGATTGAAGCCTTAAGATTATTTCTTTTCTATTGCATATAAAGAAGGGAGAACAGAATATCACTACAGCAGCAGATACGAGAACGCGATGACAACCACAAGCAGTTTATGAAGAGCAGATTTAGTGAAAGCGAATTCGCCATAAACTACGACAAAGCTTGTTTACATCAAGACGCACAAGACAAACGAAATAGGCACGATTACCTCAAAACGTTCAGGGATGAAAATAAAAAGGTAATTATTTAATTTTTTAGCTACGAAACATGTACTGAAACAACTAAACAAGTTCTTTATATGCAGTTATTTTGAAAGGGCTGTCGTGATAGTAGAAGGGCGGATCCAGGGGTAGATCTGGGGTGTCTAGTCAGCCCCCCTTGGAGATAAAAAATGTGTGAGGGTATGGCTAATTATTACACAGGGAGGAAAACTATGGAACATAATGAATTTTGGTCGTTCAAAAAAAAATGCCCATTAACCCTTCTTTTATGATAGTGGGTCTCAGCAGAATAAAAGAATGAATGAGTTACCTCATGAATAAAGATAACTACATCAGTTTTTTCCTTAAACAGCTAATGGAAATCCGAGCAGAGCAACTTAGAAGGGAAAGACAAGCAACACACCAACATGAACGCCAACTTTTATCTCTCAGCCCCATCAACTGGAATAAGACGCTTAATTAGTGTTGCTGATGAAGCTGATTGTAGCTTACAAATGTGCCCATCCAACCCATCAATGCATTGGGGAACAGAATGATGACAACATTATCTTATGTTGTTTTATTATGTGTGCAACCACATTCGAGCCAACTAAAAGTGATGAGATTTGAGCAGGAGGGTAGTTTTAGAAGTCTAAATTTTCTCTAATCAATAAAGCATCTATTGAATAAGCAGGAACTCTCTAAGTTTTATTAAACTAAAAAAAAATGATAACATCAAATTGGAGGAAAATGCATTGAAATGGTAAACTGGATGGTTGTTTTAAATTATGAGTGCATTGTAGCTGAATTATTGTAAAGGTTTACACTGGCTTTCACAACATTTATAATGAAAGCCATAAATACATTATTTACAGAGTTTTGAAGGAGCTATTAAAGTCCGCTTGTGATATGATGTCTGATGTTTTCTTAATAAGATATATAAATTCAAAGCATCTAGGTTTGTTATTTTCTCTTCTTGGATACCTAGTACAATCACCTCAATATATATGTTTTTATATTCTTGATATACACATCAGAGCAAGGTCTAACTGGGGCTGCACTATAATAATGATGTGAAACATGCAGAAATGAAATCATTGGTTCAATTTTGTTCACTACATGATTCTTCAGTAGAGTTTTGTTCCACTTCAATGGGCATATTATGTTCCTAAAAAAAGAAGAAAGCACCAATGAGGAAAAAGGTTTCAAACTCACACTAAATTATACAAGTTTGCTAGATTTCTTGAATGTCAGGGAACTATAAAATGATCAGTAGCTTTCATTAATTCTTTTTCGCATGCCAATACATGAAAACATCTCTAGCTACAATAATTATAACCATGGTAATTCAATACAGAACTATCCATATAGACGCATCAATAGTTCCGCGCTGCTGCTCAATGCGCATGCTCAGGGGATTAAAAAGTGGGAAGATATTTCGTATAATATGCAATTTTTCAGTATATTTGATTCAGAATTCGCTAAACGGTACATGATCTTGAATATTTAGTGTAAATTGTACTTGACAAGAAAGATACAACTGAAATATAGCATATTTTACAAATTTTATCCCACTTTTTAATCCCCTGAGCATGTGCTTAGAGCAGTAGCGCGGAACTCTTGATGCGTGTATAACTGAGTGCAAATGGCTGGCAGTATTTGCCTAGCTGTCATTGCAGGATGGTAATGAGATTCATACAATTATTTATTCAGCTGGCCTATACAGAGGCTTGAATTGCAAGAACCCATTCTACTGTATAGTGTTCCATTTACCTCTTCTGCTGTTTCCTTTAGAAAAGCTCTGACCATTTTAATAGATTTAGTAGTCATCCCTTTGAACTGGAATCTTTTCTTTTCACTATCATCACCTGACTCATTCAAACAATAAACTTTGTATTAGTCAAGATTTTGGCATACAAAATGTAGTATTATGGACACTTGATTACATTCCAGTTGATTGTATTATGACACTCTTATAAAGTGGACCCCCTGTTAATATGGATCCCCTTTTGGCCTGACTGTCGCTAAAGTGAAGGTAGCTATAAACTGTCAGTGGCTTTCAGGCAAAACATTGGTGGGGTGATAGCAGGTTGTCGGTAAGGTATCTGTAGGTTAATAGTTACACCACAGCACAGTGCTGTTCAATTAACAACCTACCGACACCGATTTTAGGTGTCTTTACTTTTACTATGCAGGCATATTAGCAAAAAATAAGAATGATTTTGTTTCTTACCTTGCATTTCCTCAAAGAAGACATTTGTTCCAATAGCCTCTAAAAAGTCAAATAACAAATAAAGTTCATTGAGTATAAACTAGATGGTTGATAATATAAAATGAAATGAACCTTAAATTATATTCTAGCCTTCATGTTCTCCAACAAATGTGTAGGGTCCAATCTGTAGTACTGGTTCACTTGTGTTTATCCCCTAAGCATAAAACAATAACAAGCTTATTGTGCACTCATTTTAAATAATATTACATATTGAGTTGTACCATTTACCATAGCAAAAACTAGCTTCCTCCACAGGCAGCTCTTAGAAAGGGTCACCGAAACTGCTGATGGGGTTCGTGTGAAGATGTCCTCTTCGAAATCTCCATGCACAGGGACCCCATCAGCACAGCTCATACGACTTAGAGATGAGAGTAGCCTGCATAGGGAGTATAAACATTGATTGGCCTTGGTATATATCAATCAAGGTATTTCCATCACACTCCACATCTTGCTCAAGATGACCCTATGAATGTTGCTATAGGACTAAACCAGCAGAGGGGGGAAGGATTGGGACATGGGATTAACGTTCTGACTGTGTCAGTGGCGAAAAGGTAGGTTCCTACATACCAGGAGTCTGCAGTGTTGAGTTGAAGCCTTGTATAATACCTCTGTTTCCAGGATACCACATAATTCGACCAGAACTAATTGTTCCTGACAAAAAAAAAAGTATGTTCAAGTTCAAGTTCAGCTTTTCAGTCATTTCAAATCTACCTACAAGTTTTTTTTAAACAATGAATTTCTACTAATTTTGACTTTCCAAGTCTGTCCTAACATTATTAACTTATTCCTTACCTCTTCCCACTCCTCATCATCTTCCATTTGTTAAAGAAAAAGCAAAAAAATAATTTTCAGAACCCTTATTATTTTGTCCTGTCATAAATCCGCCATCTTTGAACTCACGGTGGAATATACTGGGTACTACTAGGAAATGACGTCATTAGATATCAGTCCCCAACGTTTGGTATAGGTAACAAGAGAAAGCGGAAGTGGGTCAAAGTGTTTCAGTTCACTTCAACCACAAGCAATTCACCTGTAATCTGGGTATTATTTTACCTTCTTTGTTCATAAATCAAGCCCTTTTGGACGAAGACATGTATCGAGCAAACGTAAGTCAAGTTTCTTTCATATTTCGGATGATAATATAGCAAAAATTTCATGAATTTTCATGTTAGGTCAAAATAATTTATGTATTTACTCAGTTTCTAAAAGTTTCCCTGAAATTATCTTAACTTTGCAAGCTGTTTTGGATGTAACACCAAAATTAGAACCTTCTTTTATGAGTAAAGTAGTTAGTAAAGATGATAAAAACCTCCTCTTCGTATTGTATCCACGATAAGACACAGTATTCTTAAAGCTTCTATTCTCCTTGATCAAAGATTCCAAAGTCTCCAAGTTCCATAATTGTTTTTGTAAATATTAATTTATTTACGACTTTATTTAAAGAACATTGCAGTTTTTTCCGTTTAGAGAACAGTTTAATAATTAATATAATGTTTTACTCAGTTTTAAAGAAAAAATATTGGTAAAGTTTTAAGTTCAACCACCTATACAAACATATGTATATATGTACAGTACACCTGTGTTTACTATATATAATTATGAGAACCTTAAGCTTATATTTGAAATATTGGATTAGAAAGTTAGAAATTTTTTTTTAATCTTGTTATATGCTTGTTATATGCCTGGTTGATTCATTTCTATGATTATGTCCAAAGTTAAACCTGTCTCTGTTTTTTTCTTTGTCTAATATGCTGTTTATTGTTGCTGTTTGTTTATTCATCTGCATCTGTTTATTCTTCTCCTCCTGCCTGTAAGCCAGTCAGTCTAGCTGGCTGTCTGTCAGTCTATCTGTCCTGTCTGTCTGTCTGTCAGTCAGTCTGTCTGTCAGTCAGTCTGTCCATACATCTGTCTGTCTTTCTGTCTGTCCTAAAGGTAAAGTAAGTATTTTTAACTGGTATCCCAGAAAAGTGACAGTGCACACTTTACCCCCTCTCTCTATCAGTGCTCTGTCTTAAGAGTATTCAAAGCTGTAGATACACGGATTAGAAAGAAGTTGAAACAGACGTGGAGATCCTGAGGATCGAACCGTGGATCTCTAGCTCCAAATTAGGCCGCGCACTAACCAACTGAGCTTACGTCTGCTCGAAATGTTAACCAATGTCCTCATGTCCTCATGCAACTCCACTCTATTTCAGTAACCTTTTATCCATACATGTGATATGTTATTCTTTCACTTAGCACCCCAATGATCCAGGAATGCATGTCAGTAGTGATTCAGACAGCCATACCAGGGTAACATACAAGGATAATCCAGGCTTCATAAGCAGATTACAAAGCAGCTGTGGTGCTACAGTCTTTGGTATTTTACTGGTCATCTTTGCATTTCCCGTTTTGTACTGGAATGAGGTAAGACAAATTTATACCATGTTTATACTTTAATTTATTATAAAATTTTGAAACATGTTGCAGGACAAAGCAAAAGAATTCTCCTGAGAATTGGAAACTATTGGTTTTGTCCTCCAAATTGAGATATGATGAGATAATAATATCTATATGATACTCTGATCAAAAAATTGGTATCCTTTGTTGCTGCCCTACATGCCAGCTAGGCATTATGAGCAGTAAGTTAAGTACTAAGTTAATTACTCTGAGCAAATATTCATTAAAAAGATATCATGTGATTTTAGGGAAGAGCAGTTGAAACAGCAATTGCACTTGATGAAGGACTAAAAGCAGTTGTTTCATTACCATCAATCAGTGAAATCCAAAGAGAATATCAGGACAGACTGGTTCATTTGACAGGACCCTTGAGGACTGACATGGTATGTAGGTGACTATAGAGACTAGAAAATTACTTTATGAGTTTCTTATTACTAATATTACCACTATTACTATTATTATTACTATTTATCACATAAATATAAACTGGTTATATAGCTCTTATTAACTGAGTGTGAGGTCCGTACCATAAATTACAGTATGGACCAAGTTTTTCCCACTGCCTTATAGCCCAAGCGCATAGTGAGGTTAATAAGATATTTATTATATGGCAAGGCTAGGAGAGACAATTTTGATTTTCGGTCTGTACCATAAGTTATGGGCCGCAGATTGACCAATCATAGCACTTGAAATTACACTGTACCTTGCCATATATATAATGATACTATTTATAATAGACACCTCACTCCCTAGGTTTACTCTCTGTCGGCTACAACTCAGTCCTATATGTCCTTAACATTCCCTATCCCCTTAAACATATTGAATTCCTGACTTCCCTTCTCTTAATGTTTCGTTTTCCAGGTTTTAAATGATGGGGAGTATGGTGTTGCTGTTAAAGCAGTCAAACTCAAAAGAGAAGTTGAGATGTTTCAATGGGTGGAGCATCAGTCAACAAAGTATGTATAGCGATACTTCATGTGACATACTTCATTATGCATGTATGTATAAGCCTTTGTTCTTCATGTGCCAACCAGAGATCAGTTGGCTTGTGACACAAACCAACTTGTGAAGATCTTTTGTGAAGATGGTTGGCATATTGATATCACAATACCATTGTTAGTAAACGTGAAGTATCACTATGAAATGGTTTAGATGTACTATTGCTTAGAAATGCCTGCTTGGGCTTCCTGTGGTAAAAACAACTTGATGTAAAATTAAAGCTGAGGGAGTTTCCGTTTTATGTTCAATTTTAGGGAGTTCGATGAAGGTGGAAAAACCAGGGTAGAGACAACCTACACATACAGTAAGTCTATACACGTACTAATGTCGATGTACTGTCTATTGGAATTGACTAGTAGACCATGAGGGTCAGAAGTCTAAACCTAGTATTATAATCAGTCAAATTAATGGATACATCAAATTTTGAAATTAGTTTGAAAACACAAGCTAACCACACAGACTGGTATTGAAACTGGCAGATTTTGCTATTTGTAGTCCAACAATAATAGACCATTAGTAGCTCAGCCAATCAGAGTGCATGATTTGTGGTATACCATTAGTAGGTAGTAGTAGTACTAATCATAATTAGCCTGTGTCATGATAGGGAAAAAGAAATCTAATGTTTTATTTCACAAGACTAATGTTTTTTGGGGGGAGAGGGACCAAGCTCTTTTATAAACCTCAAACTTCTCTTGTTAACTCCTGTTCTGATTTCAAAACCTGCCTGTCAAGTTTCTTGAATTTGAATCAGTGCACAACTCATCTCATATCGCATTTATATGTATAACACATACAAATCGCCTAAGAACTTTGTAACGGTGAAGTATTTGAGCCTTAGTTGACTGTATGATTGATTGTTTAATTAATAATATTTAATTGTAATTGTAAGTAACTGTAACACTAATAAACACATTATTATTACTATTATTAATATTATTTTATTATTATTATTATTATTATTATTATTATTATTATTATTACATTATTATTATTATTGTTATTATTATAACGCAAAGTTGATAAAGTAGTATATGAATGAAATCTGTCATGCAGGTCAAGAGTGGCAATCCAGTATCCAAAATAGTAATCACTTTAATAATCCATCTCAACATCGCAACCCTGCATCAATACCTGTATCAGCATATGTCAAGGTCGCAGACATGGTATATGTTGGGGAATTCAAGCTTTCTAAAGGCAAGTATTTACCAGCTTTTTATGCAAAAACCTTTGTTTACTGATCTACATAATTGCGCGTTTGTTTTTATTTGGTTCGAAATGAGCGGTAAAATTCTCGCATTTAGCAGATGTGTCGTCGATTTGGTTCTCGTTCAGGGTATCGTTGTTAAGTTGACTTCATCGGATAGCTTATCGAGGAAATTTTCAACGGATTCTTGAATTTTGTCTCCAAAAGTCAACGCGCTAGACGGATGTGACGCACAGTTGCAAGCAAGAACATCCATCCATTATTTACCTGTAACGTTTGTTGCTCGCAACGTTGTTAATGTATTCCCCTTTTTTTTAACTCCGACGAAGGACTAGCGTCCGAAACGTCAGTAAGTGATCTTTCTTATTTTTTACGGTGTAAAATTTATCTTTTTATCACAGTTGTTAATGTATATTTAGTTTACTTTTGCGTTAGCGCCGGCAATTTTGCGCTCAGCCATTAAAATGTTGGCACGGCGCAGGCGTTTTCGCTGTTGCATGTAAGGTTAGGTGCGCACTATTTAAATCGTGTGTCTGGACCTTAAATTTTATTTTACGCTTTGTTTGATATATTCTGGTAATAAATTTGGTCAGTCGTGTTGCTTATTGTTTGTCTTATCTTATTCTTCACGCTCTACAGGTCTTGTTAACAAAATTGAGAATTATCAGCGCCTCATCCCAAGAGAAGTTCCGTCTGGAAAGAACGTGGTGTTGCAGGATGGAATATTATATCACTCGAACGATCCCTTGCATCCAAGGGTACGCCTTTTTATTTGTTTCAGAGAATAAATACGCGTAGATATTTAAAAGCTTGTCCTTATGAACACCGAATGCTGCGCATGCGCCGCATAGTGAATTGCGCTCGATCGGCTATCAGTCGGTTGGTCAATTGTAGATAACCCATCTAGCTTCTTTACTATAAATGCAGAATATGATTCTTTGCTTTTGCATTGTTTAATATGGTAATGCGCAGTAAGGCATCCCTTGATTTTTGAAAACCTTATTATTAGTTAATTTATTTGCTGCATTCCAGAATCGTACTGATTCAGATTCGCGTTCTGTTTTGCAGGTTGGCGATGTACGAGTTACCTTTTCTTACGCCGGTTTAAGTGGCAAACCAGGCTCAAGTCTCGGTGAACCACAAACAGTAAGTACCGGCCAAGTGCCCTTACACTTAGTTTACAACTGGACCCACTTTTCTCAGTAACTGATTAATCTATCTCAAAAATAAAAGGAAAACAGCGTGCGCGCACGAAATACATAGAATACTTTCTTACCAGTCTCCTTCCACTACTCGGTTCGTCCTCGCCGCGCGCGCATCGATAAAAGTGGGTCCAGCTCTGGACTACCTGACACTATGAGATGTGCCATGGTGATTTCTATTGCAGTTACTGATGGGATAATATCGTGGTTTGTAGGTCAGTATTGTAGCGCGACAGTATGGATCTCAACTTACTCATTATCATACCAGTTCAGGACATTCATTGGAGCTTCTGTATACTGGAGAGATGAGCGCCAAGGTATGTTATCGTATGTTAAGAGCAATAAAGCGATTAGTAACATTTAGTCTTAAATTTGAAATTTTCTTTAGGAAATATTTGATGCTGAGCACGCCGCAAATACAGCGCTCACATGGATATTGCGTGGAGTTGGTTGGCTGATGTTGTTCTTGGGTTTTCTGCTGTCCACCAGTATTCTCAGCACTTTAGGTAACTTCAATAGATCACGTTTTTCTGTGCAGCGTCGTGACCACTATTACGTTACTGCATTGCGTACTGTTTGTCAGACATGCGAAATAACAGTAACAATGACAGTGCTCTGAGTTAAATTTCAGAGCGCTTAAGGTGTGCAAAAGCCAAAGAATGTTGTGCGCGCGCATTCTTAAGGCGCGGACATACGGTGCAACATTACGCGCAATATTGCAGGCAATGTTGCTGAACTAAGTTTCCTACTTTAGCAACATTGCGTGCAACAAATTGCATCGTGTGCGCTCGCTCGCAACATCGAGTGCCTGCAACATTGCGCGCATTGTTGGACCGTGGTTCCGTAGCTTTAGAAGCAAGTCAGGTGGCTCAACTAACCGCAAAGCATCAGGGGAAATCAGTTACAAAATTTACTTTGCAAAAAATGGGGCGCTGTTGTTACGCCATAATTGAGCAGCCCAGCAATCCCTTGGAAACAAGTGGACTTGTACTTGCCTAAGTGCACCAAAGGCATAATACTTCCGTTTTCGATTGGCCCTAGTTCTGTTGTCGTCATGCTATTACAGACGAATCTCTCAGTGACACGGTTTATTTTCCTTCTAGTTTCTTGGTTACCGATCGTACGTGAGCTGGTCGGTCTTGGCATCACTCTCATTTGCTTTTGCCTAGCAACATCATTATCTTTGGTTACCATAGCAATTGGATGGATCGCCCATAGGCCTTTGCTGGGTATCGCACTCCTGGCAGCGGCCGCTCTCCCGATGGTGTTGTCCAGACTCAATAAAGGAAAGAAAAAAGAATCCAAGCTTTGAGTGAACGACTGCCTAAAACTTTAAATGTTTAAGGTTTCATAGTTAAATATTGATAATATTAATACATTTGTTTTAGTTTTTATTTGTCAGTGCAGTGCAATACGTACAGTACTATAACATTAGAGCAGTTTTCATATGACTATGAAAAATTTACGACACAGACCGTACCGTGTCGTCACCGTGTCAGTACCGTGCCGTGCCGTGCTGTGTATGAAAACATTCGGTACTGTGTCCGCGCCGTAACCGTACGGTGTACCGTGACTTTCACACACGAAATTTGCTCTATAATGCAAAGTCCCTTCCACTGCAAGAACGAGAATGTTCGCAAATCGGAAGTCGCAGAAACATGGCAACAGTTCTAACCTTCCAAAATATCACATATAAGCAAACGTATTTAAGGAGATGTAACTGTCCCATATTGCACTAAGATTGTAGGATAATAAATTAAGAAATAAATAGGTAGAATAAAAGCGATAATCTGTTATGTGTTAAAAAGATTTAATCGTAATAAAAATCATTGATGTGAGTCCGTGTGTGGGGCTCCTGTGTTTTTATAGACAAAGAGAGCCTGGCACTAGCTTTGCTGCTATGGTTTCTTGTTTAACCACAAGAAGACAAAACATGACTTTGGTTCAACGATGGACGAATATTTATCCACATTTATCAAAGATTGAGGACAACACACACGATATACACTGATAAAAAATCATGTCTAAGTCACCTCGCGGACCAAACTCTCCAAAATCAGCTTCAATAGCAGAAAACGAGCCAGAAAATCAAAATGAAAGGTAAAGTAGAACGAACATTTCTTCCACTCTCGAACTTAATAATTAGATTTTAGAATTTCAAAGGACCTTGCTTTTTTTATTTAAAGATACAAATAACCTAGCTTTATGATATCTTATCCGAATAAGACTGGTTTCGGGTTTTGTGAGTAAGTTTTTAACAAAAAGTGTCCAGCATTTAGCTAAAATCTGAGAATCATTGGTTCAAAATGGCAGGCAACTGAGTCGAGGGGTTCGTTATTTGTCAAAAATAAAAAACATATTACAAGTTTTTTTTCCTTATATGTATATATATATTACGTAAAGAAGAAACATAACGTTGTAAAAGCTGATTTTTTCCTGGAGTTTTTAAAGAATTATTTCTTAGGTCCTCCCTGCATCACCACTTGCTTATGAGCTACGAGTACGAGTTAAGCTTATAGCTTAATTAAGCTTTTTATTCCAGGAAAGACTAGAATTCAAAGTAGATCCGAAAAAGTGTCACAGTCGTTGTCCACAGTCATAATTTGCTGATATTTTTCACATGGCAAACTCCATCTAAAGATCTCTTACTACTATAAATAATATCAATTGAAAGTTTTTTTTCCTTATCCAATTTGTTTTTGTTTGTTTGTTTGTTTGTTGTTGTTGGTGGTGGTGTTAGTTTTTTTCCTGGATTTTGATTAAAATTGTATCGCTATTTCATGTTGGTGGTGTCAAATCATTCCTTGAAATCATCCATATTTAACAATGTAGTTAATAGTGATAATAAAGTGCTAACGATGTTATATTTCTCACAGGAAATCTGACCCAAAAGTTACAACCTTTGGTCTCAAACTTGTTAATCGTCTTACGATGCATGATTTGAAAGCAATACAAGATGCCTTCACTGTGAGTGCATGTTTGTAGAAATAATAAACCTTTCCCAAATTTACTAAAATAACCCACATGAAATATTGATTTCAAGTATGGCAAGGGTGGAGTCAATATTTCACGGACTACATATGCTATATATCATAGATTATACAACCACAGCCTTAACTTGAAACCATTTCATGGTTATTTGGGTAAAAAGCTCTCTAAGGTGGGGGGGGGGGGGAGGGGGCATAAGGGGAGTTTGAATACCACAAAACCGCACAGAACAAAGTAAAAAACTGCAACACAGCAACACTTGCTTTGGCCTTGCATTTACTAAAACAGTTCACATAGACTTTTTTCACTGATCACCATGGTTCCCTAAGATTATAATACTGACCCCATCACTTCTTAGTTGGATTCTCCTATCCACTCAGTTATCGATTCCAGGAATATCTTCCAGAATTACATATATTTCAAATATGCACAATTACCTGCCAATTATAAATGTTAAAATTATAAATTGAAAACCCTTCTCATGATATTTTGTTATTATTATTTTATAGATAAACCAATCTGGCCAGGAGAGAGATTTAAGCCTTGATTTGGACCAGTTCTGTGAAATTTTATCTATAGTTCTAAATAAAGGTGTGCGTGAGGAGTATGAAGAGCTTTTTAGCAAGATTGATGTTGCAAAGGAAGGGTTTGTAGACTGGGACAAGTTCTCCAGTCATATGCTTCTTGAGTATTATGAAAAAGATGATAGAATGAAAACTACACAGGTAAACAATGAGCTGTGTTATTTTTTTATTTTCCCTTTGCCATTCCTCCCATTTTCCATTTTTTTATTTCTCAGTTTTTGACTAGCATATTTCCGATTCTTTCCTTGACCCATTCATGATCTACTTTCGTCATTACCCAAATATTTACATTTAATATATTAATTAGATTTTGTATCCTAATTCTCTTATAAGTTTGATCTGACAGGAGAGAGCCACTAAATTAATAATTTTGATATATACCTGTATTGTTGGCTCTGAATTACCATGTGATAGGATAATTGCGAAACAAAAATTTTTGTGGGTCATATTGACTGTGTTGGAAGAAAATATATAACTAGCCATCAATATAAACCCGTATTAGTGGCTCAAAATCGTAATAAGCTATAATAATATTCCCTATATTGAGTACTATTCATTATTTGAAAAAAAAATCCAGGTACCTCAGTGGAGAGAGCTACGCAACCTTTCAAGTCCACACAAAGAAATTATCAGAAGAATTTGTCCTTTAAACAATCCATCTAGATATCTATCAGTAAGCAAGGTATGTAATGTCTGTACAATTATGAGTGGGAAATGGAAAAAAGTTTCCATTCTTTTCTTTTTCTCTGAATTTATATTTTGCATGTTATTTCAGGTGTGTTATCTCTTTTTTCAATTCTTCCATTCTACTTTCTATTATTCTATTCTATTCTCAGTTTTTTTATTTGAATGTTTTTTCATGAGGGTGTGGTATGACGTCTTTGGTCACTCAATATATATTATATATGAAGCCAATCAGAATTTATTTTGCATCCTTCCATTTCTTCTTTCTTTTAGTCTATTCTCATTTTTCATTTGCACATTTTTTTCAGGAGGGTGTGGTCTGTCTTTGGTCACTCAGTATGAAACCAATCAGAACTTTACAGGTATGATGCATGTATGCATTCTCAAAATACTATGGCCATTTGAATTGTTGTGCATATATATAATAGTAAATGCAAATGCTTATATACTTTGTTATGTTGATTAGGTCCATACTGACCATGATGAAGTGAAACAAAGAGATCTCTGGGTCACAGACTTTGTGCCAATGCAGAATATTTACAAACTGGCCATCTCTTTGACCAGCAAAGAAATTGGTATGAATCATTATTTTACTGTTCATTTTTTTCCATTTCGTGGTCGGGCATTCTTTTACAGTCATATTACAAGTCAATATTTTGTTTGTTGTTTCAGCAATATACGACCTGAGCTCCAAATCAGAATTTAATTGTCAGTTTAGGATTAAAAACCTTGATGACACTCCTTTATGTCTGGATTACTGGTGAGTTTAGAATCAAAAGAATCATTGTCATCATCATCATCATCATCACAATCATTGCTATCATCATCATCATTCATTGTGATAGTCATGATCATCATCACCATTATCATTACTAACTGTCATCATGTTCCTCCAATAGCAGCATTGCGTACCACTCTTACCACCACTAATATCATAGTTATATGCCAGTCTGAACTATGGATTTTTGTTCTCTTCTTTCTGTAGGAATAACCCTGATAAACCCAATGAAGCTATCCTTGTGTATGGAGATGTCTCGGGTCAAGTGATAGCTGTCCTGTTTTCTGCTGTTAATATTGCTTTGTTTGACAGACCTGCACAGCCAGCAGGCAGTAAACAGGGTAAAACTTCTTCTTTCTTTGTAATAATACCCTCTTTTCAGACCTTCCCAACTGACAAATTATTGTGACTATTCTCCACCAATATGCCATCTGTGTGTGTGGGTGTGTGTGGGGTGGGGGGGTTACTGTACCATACAATCAAGCCTTTTTTATTTGACAAGGTTTTTCTTTGTTCAACAGATATCTGTCTTACCGTCGACATTAATGATGTTGCAAAAGGCAACTACAGAAATGCAAGAATAGTTAAACACCATGGTCATACAGAATGGACCAGACAAAGTATGTTGACTTCCAAAAAAAATTTTTAATTAAAAATCGAAAGCAGTCATCTTTTTTGTTCTTTGTGTTAATGGTTATTTTAATTGGTTTTTCCCCAGTTATATATTCAGCTCACTTGGACTGCTTCATGTCATGTGCAACAAATTACAAAAACTCTTTAGTTCTTGGCTGGGTAGAGAAGTCAAAAATGTATATGAGAACGTAAGTATTAACTGCTTTATCCCATTTTGATAATCATGAACCATCACATTTTCTACATTTTGTGAAGATACAACTGCACGCAGGCCTCTCTGTGAGGCTTATGCAGTGTCTGAACCTGGGCTTTTGGCTACTGTTAAACTAAAATGCTAACTCTGACCATCGTGAATTTGATTGGTGGAATCATTATTGATTTTTAATCATTCATTTTTATTCTATTAGCACTGCCTTCAAGATTCCTCAAGGAGTGAATGCATTTGATTATAATGAGAAGATGAATCTCATAGGTAAGCTGTCATTGTACATACTCACACACAGCTTATCCACAATTCTTGACTTCATTGAGTGTCTTTTGTCTTGTTTCCATAGCAACTGCTGGTGTCAATCATCATGTATGTTTATGGAACCCTTATGTAATTTCTAAACCTGTTGGGGTAAGTTAGGATTGCTTCGTTAATAAATTATACTTGTAATCTTACAGTCTACTTTTGAAAATTTAAGGATTGTATTATTTGTTTTTTGTTTTCATGTTAAATGACCTAATCCAAACATGCTGAAAGTTGTGAAAATTCTCAAAAAACTGTCTTGGTTTTCCTATGCTCTTGTATTATCCCATGCAAGATTATGGCAGCACATTTGTATCACGCTATTCAACACAGAAAAATGTTTAATACAGAGATACTTAATTTCGCACCATTTTCTGCCATGCCCAGGTCCTGCGAGGTCACATGCAGAGTATTGTAGCTGTCAAGTTCATACAGTCACGTGGTCAGCTTATTAGTTTATCCAAAGATAAGGTGAGCAGGATAACGTTATCAATAGTAAGGATAACAAGGAATAAACTAACGACCTTTCTCTTCACAGGTCTTGCGTATTTGGGACACACACCTTCAAGTATGTCTACAAAGATTATCAGGGATGTTCCCTAAAGGGCCTGCTGAAGGTAATTAAAAAGATCACTGATTTATTAATATTACATAGTCAATATATTTAAACATACTGTCAATGAAACTTGTTTATGCGCAGTGTTGCAGAAGTAGTAACAACCTCTATTGTATTTCTACCTCAGTGCACAAGAGTGTGAGCAACAGTCCCACCTTGTGTCACAGGCAGCCCTTGACACTGTTACTAGTGCTGCCCAGTGTTAACAACTAGTCCTTTGTGCGCAACAGTCCCACCTTGTGTCACAGGCAGCCCTTGACACCGTTACTGTAACAAATAGTCCTTTAACACACTTTGCTGAATTTCATTTTAGTATGCATTTCGATGTATTATGATGAAGAACACAGTAAACTCTTCACGGCCTTCAACCAACAGGTAAATCATGACAGAAAAAAAAATTCTTGTGCAAAAGTTCTGAATTAACAAATAGTGCAGTTTTCGTATGACTGTGAAAGGCTCGCGGCACTAACGCGGTCATGACACGGCAAGGCACACTCTCCATCCAATCAAATGCCCGAAACAAGGCACGGAAACGGAAAAGACGGTGCGGAAACGGTCACGGCGATGTCAGGCCAAGCACATTTCGCGAAAAAAATATCAGACAATCAAAAGTTTAAATAGCATCACGGTAACGGCAAGGCACGTATAAGCCATCGAGCACACAGTTACACGAAAACTGCTCTATTTTTACTGATTTTATATCTTCCTTGTAGCTGACGTTAATGGTGATGAAACCAGAAGTGAAGGATCGTGTGATGAGTCACGAACAGCCGGTTACTGCTGCTATTTACAACAGTAAATTCAACCAGGTAAATACTACAAGTACTTCGACAGACTGACAGGTGATTCATTTTAGTGCGCATTGTATTCTGGGACTCTTGCTCCACGAAATACCCGACCATTTTCATTTTCAAAAATATCCACGGTGCATCTTTCGCAAAGTCGTTCGTCTCCGTATTAGTTCACGCGCGCCGAATAAAGCACAGGCAGCCCAGACAGGATCACACGCGTTGGACGACCTCAAAACTTTGACGTTCCCTTCCTCTTCTTAACTTCCTTCGCTATCAGAGTTGTCGGCTTGGAGCAAGTCTAACATGAATCACTGCTTCTCTGATAATTCTCGCGATCAAATTTGCGTCTCTGTGTACACGGTACGGTCACGCTACGGATCTGTCATTGAACGTCCGTGTTAAGCCATGGTGTAACACGGCGCAGTCACTCTAATCATTGCCCTTCAGCTCACACCATCTGTTCTTCTTTCCCATTGCGAAATAATATAATTGCGATACTCTCGAACCATCTGGAGAAAAACTGCAGCGTCAGGAAGACCAACGCAAAGTAAAACATTTGGGTGGGCTCCCTGTGTGTGAATATCTCAACATGATCGTTTGTACTTCAGGTGGTAACAGCATGCGCAGGATCGGTGATTACAATGTGGATGATCGATACAGGACAGAAAGTCAAGCAGGTCAGTCGGCTATTTCACATCCAGCTATGATATTTATATCAGTAGTCAATTTGTGTCCATGGTACCTACAGAACCGATATTTTCGATGCATCGACCATGCAGTCCGCTTAGTAATATTTCATGTGTGATGCATTTTTGATGTCGTATGTTTATCCTGAAAAGAAATGTTTTGAGGTACTCTTTGTATACAAATAATTCAAGTATCTACAGGCGGCTTGACATCAGCACGAACGTGTACGTATGTGGTGATGTGTCGCTATTTCTGCTATTGGGAGCTCATTAGTACATAACAAGAATAACTGCACTCATTTAATAGTACATAACAAGAATAGCTGCAGCAACAGGAAATGCGTCCCTGCGGTGCGCAGTCTAATCCCATGATAAAGATCTCATAAAAAAATTGTGAAAATGCAACGTCGATCTTTCTAGAGTCCCGATTTTCCGGACTTTCCTTTACCAATATCTGCGGTTTTTCAGATTCCGGTAATTATCTTTGCTGTTTCAGTTTGCAAACGCTCATGGGAATTCAGAGATCACCACCCTTACCCAGGATTCAACAGAGACTCGTTTATTCACCGCAAGTGCTGATGGGACTGTTAAGGTAAAGATTTTGCCAGTTTAGCGTATTCTATTGGTCACATGATAAAAAAAATTGACAAATCTTTGGTATATTTTGGTCTAAAAAAATTCGAGATTGTTTTGGGTTACCTGTGTTTTTCGTGGATCATAATAATGTCACTACTAATGAATAGAAACTATTTTTTCTCGATATTTCAGATCTGGGACTTCAATGGTCATTGTCACAACATACTGATGGCAGGGAATGGTGATCCAGCAGAGATAAGTCAAGTATTGTGTCTGAAGAGAATGATCATTGCGGTCGGTTGGGACAGGTAGGTCCTTTAAATTCTCAAAGCAAATTGTGCGCAGTTTCATAAACTTCTTACCCCACCTCGTTGATTGCGGTATATTTTTATCATTGTCATTGTCCTGCTTAATCTAGCCTCCTTCACAGACGCTCTTAGGGTCGTCACGCAACGCTCAGTGTGGAGAGAAACGTTGCGTGACGACGTAACGACCCTTAGAACGTCGGCGTAGGAGGTTATGCTTAATCGTGTTGTTGATGTTTTTTTACTATTCGTTTTTCAGGGCGTTGTGCGTAATTCGTGATAGTCAAATGAACACATTCTACGTGTATCCATCAGACTGGAAGGGACGACAGGTAAAATAGTAATTGTCAGCTACATCATCTGAGATCTAATATAGCCGAACCCCGCTTTACAAACATCATGTTAATACGTACACCCCTACCAACCGTTCCGAGGTTGAGCAAAGACCTGGGTCGATTTGGCATTACAGTGCATTCTGGGACTATTTGAGAGGACATATTTCCAAGATGGCGTCTATTTCATCGCGTCTAAAACTGTCCTACCATGCACTTTGATGCCGACCAAGTTTTTTCCACAACCTCGAAACGCCTTATTAGCGACCCCATTTTTCAGAGTAAATTTCCGAATTTCATATCGAAACACCCACTTTTAAAATGTGTCCTCATTTGTCCATGGTATTCCGCAGGAGCACCAAGACGATGTCTTGTCAGTAGCATACAGTCCTCCAGCATGTCTTGCCACGGCTAGTTATGATGGAGAGATCGTCATCTGGAACCTGAACTCCGAACAAGCTTCACGGCATCTTACGTCACATCCGGAAAGAAAGAGAACCAGATCCTCTCGGCGAAATAGGAAAGCGGTTAGTGGAAGGACTGGGAGTGGTAGTGCTGCATTATTAGCAAAAACTGGCTAAATCTAGTATCTTGTATCAGAAGAGCCGATAATGCTGTCATGACTCTAAAAGTGCCCTTTGATATTATGATTCTCATTACCAATACATCTGGTTACCTTGCTCAGGTCATTTATCCCAGGCGCGTATCTGGGATTTCCAATGGGCCTAGGGAGGTGCAGTCACTCCCCAGAAATTATATCAATGCGCGTAACAATTAAATTGCCTTTGGGAAGGTGGGCGTCAGAGGTACGCCATACTCCTAGCCACGCCCCTCTTTTAACCCTCGCTTTCTGAACTTAATGCCGAAGATTAGAAGACTCAACTAGCAGGATGACATCTGTTTTTTTTATTGGACATGATGTAAGCGCAGAATAACTCATTATGTGTTTTAATAACTAACTTGACCTTAGAACGCTTTTTCATTTGGATTATCGTAGGGAGCTGCCAGTCCTACTGTAACCAATGAAGTCGAGGAATTCCTGAGACCCAACCAATCAGCTGAAAGAAATGGTTCCGCCTCATCTGATCGAAGCTCTAGAGAAAAGAATGACAAGGTAAATGACATTTTCATATGTAACATTTATTCACCTCAGACTCAGTGATTATCGGTGAATATTTACCGAGACGAAGTATCGATATATTTCTTAAAAAAAAGGTATTTTTTTCGTGTTTTGGAAGAGGCAAATATCAACAATGAAGAGCGCGTAATCCTATATTCCGAAAGAAATATAGAGAAATACTCCGAAGTTCTCGACCAATCAGCGAATGCGGTTTTCTATAATCACCTGGGCAATGATACTATATTCATTATTCATTGTGAACTGGTATTTTAATTATTAGATGAAAATAAGTTTCAATTGTGTCTGTAGGAATCTGATGGTGGATATGCGGTGACAAAGCTGCTCTTTCTGAACGCAAGACCGCAGACCGGATTATCTGGCGGCGCAAATCTTGTTTCTTGTAGTGGAAATGGATGGGTAAGAAATGAAAAAAGAAAATGTAATATGTTCATTTTTTATTTTCAATTTGAAGATTAGTATTTGAGTTTGAACGATTCTTTGTTCTTTTGCAGGTTCGTTTTTGGAACCAGCATGAATCGACATTCCTGGGGGAGTTTCTTGCCCACCAGCATGGTAAGTTCATTGAGAGTTAAAATGGTCCTAAGGAAAGCGAGGGTGGCGTAGTGCGTAGGCCTCTCACCACTATGGTCCCTGGTTCAATCCCCGGACTCGGCACCTTAAGTGAGTCGAGATTGTTGGTTCTCTCCAGTACCTTGCTTCAGTTTTTCTCGGGTTCTCGGGTTTTCCTCCCTCCGCAAAAATCAACCCTAATTCGATCTGAGCTGTGGTCCGTGGTCAGACATGTCAGACATGAGTCGTATGGCGGCTGCCTTCGGCGCCTTTGCATGCCTTCGACTCGGCCACGTTGAGCTGCTTTCTTCGCAATTCAGTTGTTAGAACTGCAAGAAAGGATAATTAGCCACTCCAATATTTTGTTTAATTTAATTGTACGACCGCATTTATAACCAAGACCAGATTTTCACAGTCATAGGAAATCTAGAAACAACCAATCTTACGACCATATTGGTATAGAATATACGACCAACTGATGAACACTGTTTACAATATTTCTAGCGGGTTCTTTAACCATGTGTATCGACGACACCAACACGTACCTCGTGACTGCTGATGCTGATGGTGTAGTCAAGGTCTGGGATATCTCAGAGTATTGTGTGACCGCGGATCACGTGCGAACAGACCCTCCACGTAAGTACTCCAACCCTTAACTTTTGCCTCCCTTTTCCTCAAGAATTTACTTTATAGCTCTCTTTGTAGGCCTTATCTGGGATAGCGAACATGGTGCATTGTGTTATACACCCTATGCATAAAGAGTAAAGACTGGGGACGAGCACCATGAATCTTCAATTATTTCAAAAATATATTTTGATTACAAGAAAGAGCATGTCTAAATTAGTAATTTGGTAGAGTTCTGTTGTTATATATTAAATCACTGCAGAGTTATAAACATTTGAAATGTGCCAAAAACATGAAAACGAGGCTGGTCAGGCCTTGGTTGTTGTTTCCATACAAATCTTTCTAATTTCAAACAGCTGTAGCTTTTTATCATTTAATGTTAGTAAGCTGAAATTTTTGAAGATTACTGAAATCGATATACTCTTTACAACGAAAGCAATGGTGTTTACAATAACTGATGAACTAAGGTATTTCCATGGCCACGCCCTTATGCATAGGGTGTATAGGGTCGTGAAAAGGGTCTATATGCCGATGTTTTAACCCAAGCTAGACAACAATGCATCATATTTAGCGAACTCAGAGAAGAACTATGGTCAAGGCACGGCACGGGTTTTTCCACTGTCATCAAATGTTCTTTAACCATTATTTTATCATTGTCGTAGCACTACTAAAGCAGTTCCAGCCTCATACTGACATTATCAACCACATCGAACTGCTGACCAGAAGTGAACGACTGCTCGTACTTACAGCATCTAGTGATTGTTCAGCAGCATTATGGGATATTGAGGGAAGACATATTGGCGACTTTGGACAGGTTAGTATTCCTCGCTCCCAATCCCCCTCGGGTTACGTGGCCGTCCTTGATTTTCTTGGTGCAATTTCATAAGCTGCAACATAAGAAAAACGAGAGTCGCTCGTGTTGTTCACATTGCAGTCAAGTTGATCGTATTTTGAC
Organism: Anthopleura sola; assembly: GCA_023349425.1. NCBI lineage: Eukaryota > Metazoa > Cnidaria > Anthozoa > Actiniaria > Actiniidae > Anthopleura > Anthopleura sola. The sequence goes on along the minus strand of JALHLI010000006.1, from coordinate 3,861,700 downwards.
TCTAATGAATTCTTCTGGAGATCCATTCTGAGGAGTGGGAGGGGATGAAAGCAGATAGGATATGAATGGGGCAAATGTAGAGGAAATCCTGAGTATTGGAAAGTATAGCTTAACATCCCTATTTTCTGTCCATATAGGAAGAGCACTGGAAAATCGAGCCCATCTCGAAAGAAGAAAGAGAAGCAGAAATGCAACGGCAAGCAGAGGTGAGATTTGCTTCAGTTATCATCAAACCTCGCGGCCTTTTCTGGTTGGAGTCTCTTCGTTCCTGTCATTGGTCGAATTCCTTCAGTGTGCTGCGACCGCTGCTGGTCGCTTCTGTGACCTCACAGCACAAACTCACTGAACGCTGGCGGTCAAATAACCGTTGTTTTTTACAAGAATACTAGCTTAATTATTCCTTTATTGTATTCTGTCAGGATGTTGGTGAGAAGAGTGAGGACGAGCAAGAGGAAGATGAAGAAGAGGAGGAAGAACAGCAAATACAGTACTATACTGATGAGGGATTTGATCCCGAGTATCGAATGACTACCTGGGAGAGAACTATATTAGGTGAGAAGAATATCCATCTATCCCATGCTTCCATCCTTCCATCCATCCCTCCCTCTCCCTCTCTCCACCCATCCATCCACTCTCCCCTACCCACCACCAATGTACCATCCGTTACACATTCCATTCATGTTTTCCTAGGAAAATCGTACAAAGAAGAACGAGGTAGCAAACGTGAACGTCGTCAGCCAATGTCCATCCCTAACCTACCATACCTGACATGGGAAAAAACAGGACAAGCCCCTGCCGGACCCTATGCAGTAAGACAGTATATAACCATATACCGGGAACCCCAACCCTAGCCTATACAATCCCTAAAGAGGACAGGCTACTGCCAGACCGTATGCGGTAGGACCACATGTAACCATATACCGGGTACCCCATCCCTAGCCTATACAATCCCTAAAGAGGACAGGCTACTGCCAGACCGTATGCGGTAGGACCACATGTAACCATATACCGGGTACCCCATCCCTAGCCTATACAATCCCTAAAGAGGACAGGCTACTGCCAGACCGTATGCGGTAGGACCACATGTAACCATATACCGGGTACCCCTATCTAACTTATCAACTCCAGGGGGACGATGATAATAACCTGTAAGGGTCGAGGGAAACGCTCTTCCTGTACCCTTATACGGTAAGTCATACAATCATATACGGGAAAATCTCTTTTTTCCTAGCAAATATTTTTGCGGCTTTTGACGTATTTTCCTTCATCAGGCCCTCGAAACAAAAGATCTTGACGATGTTGGTACCATACACAAACCAGATTTCATTGTAAACCCCGAGAAATATTTTAGCGAAAGAAAGTCGGCTGGCTCAAAAGGACGATCACTACCGCCATTACCTTCTTTCACTGAAAGTAAGTATGAATATCAATTTCTTTTGTTTAGTATACTAATTGGCTTCAGTCTGGAATATTTGGTCTTCGGCTGGAACAGACGCTGGACTCGCATGAACTAAGATACCATGTTGAAAAGAGACTCAAAAAAATCGAACACATTGTACGACCGGACTACCACAGGTAGCCCAGTAATAACCTCTAGTCTTGGTCAAAACTAAAAGAAAGATGCCTTATCTTTTTGGTATATGCAATTGACATAACATAATCGACTCTAAACAAGACTCCATTTGTTCAAATCATTTGCTTGTTGACTAGGGAACAACTACGATCCTCAGATACGTTTATGAACTAATGCAAAAAGAAAACTTGGTAGTGGCTGCATTCTATGTGCAGAAAAATTATTTGCTGTGATCTTCGAGTTTTTGACAATTTTTTACAGTGAGGCCACTCGAACCGTGAACACAGATATTTCTGATATTTTTTAATCGTCCAATCAGGAGCCAGATTCATAACGAGGCTAGCTAACTAATGTCAGAGCCTTGTTATGAATCTGGTTTCTGATTGGACGATATAAACATTTCACAAAATCTCGAAGTGTTCACAGTTCAAGTACCCACACTGTAAACGAAAACATTAAAAATAAAATCATAACTAACCAGGTAAAGTGTTATTGATAATTTCATAAATATAATCTATTATTAATGATAATATAATAACAAGATAATGGTAACTTCCAGGTCGAAATGCTAAACAAAGGAATTAAGCCGCGTTCAATGCGTGAGTAAAGAAGCACAAAAACAGCACGCACCTCAGCACCTATAATTAATATTTGAAATAAATGATCAATTAACGTTTTTGATTTCGTCTTCCTTATCCGTCAAGTGTACTTTTCCGTTTAAAGAATTATCTGTCAACCGAAAACATCTACAATTAAATTTTGAATGTCGTAAAACATTAAATGTTTTAAATATATGACATATAAACAAATTAAAATCCAAAAATTAAACTGAATGGAGAAGCGTATTTACCAGAAAAACTTTTATTTGGTAAACATTAACAATAAATTCTTGGATCTTAAAATATGAAAAAAATATGAATTATAAATTTTGTATTTTGGGACCGGATGCCTTTGATATTTCTTTTGATTGTATAAAACGCTTGATTTTTTTATCCTCTGATAGGGAGTTCCTCAAGGTTCGTCTATTGCACCGCACAACTGCACTTTTGCAATTTTGAAGATTCAATGTTATTAATACGTTCTTTATTATCACCCTTTTGTTGAGAAGAAATGTTTGCTCACTTGCTCAGTAACTTGTTGCTATTCCTTTTCTATCATTAATGGTTAAAGAAGAAAATAATCTTCAAGGGAATGTGGCCTTAAATGGGAAAACATTACGCCCAAGATAAAGAGATCTATTAACGCATGCGCACTTCCTTTTTGTAAACCGTGCGACTTATTTTTCTTTATTTTTTTCTAAGATCTTCACATGCGATACGATGAAAAAAGTCTGTTTCCCAAGTCTATTCTCGATATGGAAGCTAAAATGAAGACCACGCATTTGCTTGGATTGCGTGTGTCACGTGCTAGCCGACGTATAGATCCTCCACGAATTCGTGTACAGGAAGCAAGTAATCAAACAAGAAGACCATCAAACTGGAACAAGCTGATAATGAAGAGAACTAAAAACGACGATGACTAGGGTAGTGGTGTTGGTGTCTGAAGAAACGGTTCTGTTGAAGAACGAAGAAGGGCCGGTAATGGCATTAAATTCTGGTAAAGTGAAGAAAACAAGACATCGAATGTTCGTCATTGCGTAGGTCTACTGCGCAGCATCGTTGGGTGTATACATTGGGTGTATACATTGGGTATATTAATGCTACTACCTTGGCCCTAAGGTTCCAATTCTTTTGTAAAGAATTTATGGTTTGTCGAAGGGTTGTTCTGTTGGTTGGGTATAAGAAATTGTTTGCTTGCAGCAGATTTCATACAAGTGGGAAACCAACAGTATGCGTGCCTCTAAAAGGATTGCGCTCTGACCTATGTTAGGGTAGGAGCCAATCAGAATGAAGGACCGATGTTTTATAGGTCGGTGTTCTGTTTACACTAAAGCGACAAGCCCTACATCGTTAGGGTGTTTTGCTTTCTAATGTACATATATTTCATAACATCTTCATGATAATAATTGTAATTTATTTGTAAAAATTAATAACAGAATCTATTTTAGCTAACTGAAACTGTAGGCCTCGTCAGATGTGATGTGTTTGTTGGTATAGGCTCCATGTCTCCTCTGCCAAGACTGCACGAGTAGTCTGGGACCAGAGGTGAACTTTTTGCCATACAACGAATTTAATAAATTCTACGGTAATAACTTAATTAATATTAATTTTATACATCGTTAAAGTTTGGTGTATGAGAAACTATTTATATGTTTTTTTTCACTAATTTTCATCATTGCCTCCCTTTTCCTTTATTATGCATATACAATGTTTTGTCGCTTGGTATTAGTCCTCGTACTCGAATCTCGTTTCGAGGTTTCCTCTTATCGTTCTGTCTCACAAGAGACTGGTAACCAGGATCTCTTTAGCGACTTACAATAAATCTCTCTGGAGATGGAGATGACAAAATTCCTTAAATTCTGCCTCTAATACGATATAATGTTTATCTGATCTGATGTTTGTCTTGGCTTTAAAACTTTTGTCCAAGACAAAATTATCGAAGAAAATACATCCGGGATAGTCAAATACTCATTATATTCGTAGTTTGGATTGATTGGACTTGATTACACAATCTAAATCCAAGGATAATGTGTGTTGTTTCAAATATAAGATGTTTGAAAGCCATGCGTGGGGTTAGCTGTGATTGCAATCGACATGTCTGGATCTAATGACCGTATTGGGTTGTAATGACCACTAATATTTGGTAGCAATAGAAGTATTAACCATATAAGGTTGTAATACCATATTTGGCTATTACAGCCTAATATTTTTGAGTGGGCCTGGCTACATTCGGACCAGTCTTTGCTGGTTTTCGTGTGACATCATGGCCGCCATGTTTTTCAGCTAACATGGCAGCCTGTATATGTAGTTTGTTACTTTGTCCTCTTGAGAAGAATAGCAACACACCTATATTTATATTTATATTTATATTTTCTCTCTCGAGTTTGCATCGATTAAATTACAACAAATCGATGTAACTTCGTAAGGCTATCGGAAAGTAAATATTTCCAATGTGTAGATAACCGAGTATTGTTAAATATTCGTCTATTTGAACGTGTTATTTACATCAAATGATTCCTTCATGTCTGTCCGATTTGTGTCGTTCGATTCAGAAAACAAGATACGCTATAGACTCTAATCATCTGGGCGGTGACTTCACTCGCTAGGTTTACTATTGCATCAACCTGCCTTTGTTGCACCTTACAATATTCGAGAATATTTTCCGTCTTTTCACTCAAATCCTTTCAGGTTTTTGTCCATAAACTGGCATCATTGTCCAGAGAAGGCTTCCTTTCACCCGCAGTTAAAAGTTCGAGGTCAATATCTTGCTGACTATTTCGTGTGTAGCCTTGAATATCGTTTATCATGCTGTCACCAGTGAGCTCCGTATTACTTGTGTTTGCTGAACGCGGGATCGTGTTGGTGCAAAGGCAACTGTCTTGTAGTGAGAGCTTGTGAGCGGGAAAATTTGAAGAATGTGTTGAAGAATTTGATGGGACTCGTGTTCTTGGCATTGTTCTTTCTACGTAAAATTGGAAAAAATAGTGATAAGAAGAACCATAAAACTAAGGGTTATAATTTTCGTATTTTGGGACCGAATGTTATTGATATATATTTTTATTGTATAAAATGCTTGGTTTTTATCCTCTGATAGGGAGTTCCTCAAGGTTCATCTATTGCACCGCACAACTACTACTACACTTGGTTTTGAAGATTCAATGTTATTACGATGTTATGGAGAAGAGTCATGAGAACCTCCAATGAAAGGCAAAAGGGATCGCAGTGATTCACTAGCAGTAGAGAGTGCTTCAAGTTTTTTCACTTGAAACGGTATATTCAATACAATAGAAAGGTTTAAACAATCTTTTGGTTGGAAAAATTTCACGCGACGTCAAAACAGCTCAAAACAGGACCAAACAAAATTTCAATCTGAGAATATCATTGGAACCTACTGTTCTGTCCAAATTGAGCTGCATTCCGACGTGCTGCAAGGGCATATACTTATGCCTACTTCGCAAGTGAGGACCACGCTAAAACACCGGACCATCACGTGGTAAAATCAAGAGGTGGAGGGACGCAGGGCAGTCGGGCAAAAATGTGACTGACAATACAATTTACCTGATTTCCACATGTCATTTCGTCCACGGAATATGTGCTTTGCCTTGAACGTTCTAAAGAACAAACAAGAATTGATGCAGATTAGGATAAGCCATCTGTGCAATATCAATGAAGTTCTACATAGGATTGATCTCGGAGATGCCCTTTCTTGTCCTGTTCATAACTCAAAGATGAACTGCACACGACTCGCAGATTGGCTTACTAACAAACCACAAGGTGCAAACACGCACAAGACGAAACACGGAGTGGATTACTCTCGTTAATGAATAGTTCTAGCGATTTAGATATGTTATACTACCACATGATTACAGAATCGTTAGATCAAGTGGCACTGTACTTGAAGCAGAAGCTAATGCCTTAAAGGGTTCTGATTCATGGACCTCTTCCAAGTTTACAACTACATTAATTCCCATCAGAATGAAAGCCCTATTGGATCAACCCGCGTAAACTCCTGAAACGTTTTAATGCAAGGTTGCACGTGTGAACAATTTATTGCTCCGACCAACACTGGTGCTGCGTGACAAAGGTCCATTAACTTTCCTTGGATTTCTCGGAACATCATGGCTGCGTAGCCATGGAAATGGGATTCAGAAAGCTTCGCATGACTCTAAGAAACGTAATAACAATTGCAATAAATCTTTTTTCCTAGAATCGCTATCAATATCAGTTTCCCTTGTTTGTCATTTTGAAACTACACAACGATTTTGCAATTCAAGTCGGTGTTTGCCCCCTAAAATCAAATTACCTTGACACTGCAAGCATTATGGATTAATATGCCTAAGCTGCTTTTTTCTGAACAATGAAGAAACATAAGACTAAGGAGTAAGAAGCTTAGACTTACTCTTGATTTGAAGAACAAAAAAATAAGTTGATTGTGAGAACCAAAATGGTGGCTCCAAGCAGCATAGCAGCAAAGATTAGAATGATTGTTGTTACGCCTTCGTCCCTTCTTAATTTTTCCGCGCGCGATTGGTCTTTCTACAAGACGAAAAGAAACAAGTATTAGAGCTTATTATTGTCATTAATCGTTAATACTGCTGTTATTAATGATAGATTAGTCAAATTCTTTTCTTATTTCCCATCAAGGTAGCTCTTTCTGCTTGCATTCGCACGCAGACACAAAAGATTCACCCTAAGTTGCACTTTCTGAAGAATTGTTTTGTAGAAGCGGCGCTGTATTTGGCTATGTTAGGAGTGCGCAACTAACGTACAACACAGATTTTCTTACCTTTTTATTAGTGATTGGCCTTCTTGGCTTTCCTCGCACATTCGATAGGTTAACAAGTCCTTTTACTGAAGACGGTGACGGTGACTTCGACGATAGTGATAGTGATGACAAAGCTTTCGCTGCTTTTTTATTTTTTCGATTTTTTTTTCTATATGCTCGTCGTTTTCGGGAAAAACCTGATATGTAGAAAAATATCTTATGTTGTAAAATTATTGAGAAACTAGACACATATTTGCACGCGCCTTTGAATCAATAGAATTTTTCACCTTGGACATCGAAAATATCGATAACAATAGTGGCCCCAAAAACGATCTATGGGGAACTCCACATTCAACGCAAAAAAAAGAGTACAAGAAAGATGGGAGAATTTAAAGAGTTTTGACTGTTTCACATCTATTGAGGAATGATGGAGAGCTAAGGGGGGAGATAAGTAGTCATCTGCTTCAATTGATGTTCGACTTACAATTTTGATTTCCTCTAGTCTTGAGTAAGAGACAAGGTTTGCCACCAAACGGTCTACAAGTTAAACTTAGTTTAATCATCTTTCCCGATATAAATGAGTTCTTTCTGACCTGAAACAAAAGATAATGATTATAACACTTCATCAACAACAATAGCAATGGAAAATATATGGAATATGGAGTATAACAGGTCGAGAAAGGACTTCCTCTTACGTGGAGGTAACAGACGAACCTCCAAATGACATCTCTTGTAATTTCGACATGTTCGTTCACATCTGCCGTTCAAAATGGCGGACATTGATCACGTGACCTATGTGTCCCTATTTGGGCAGTTGTTTATTGGTGCAATCAAATATTGATAGTGCAATATGCGGATATATCCTAAGAGCTTTGGAAAAAAGACACGCTTTGTCGTCGTGATTACGGTGTGGAACAACAGCTGTTACAGTAGGCGAGATTTCTGACCATATCGTCAGATTACTGGAACACGACACCGTACGTTGCGGTCAAGACATATCTTTTTCTTCGTCACGCAGAACTTGCTTTGGTGAAAATTGCTCAAGAGAAGAAATGTTTAAATCAAATACTCTTGAAATTCAAGATCAAACAAGATAACCAAGATTAAGAGAGCAAGTAACGAAAGAGCGAGCAAAGCAAGAACCAAAGAAAGTAACAGATAACAGCAAGAATTACCCGAAATGCCTTGTGGTTCCAGGTGGATCCACAGGGTGACCAAAAGCAATTTTAGTGAGCTAACTCCTAGACAGTCCATTACAAAAGAAAGACTACAGTTGCGTGCAAGAAGACAAGAGTCAGGGTTAACAGTTAGAACTCTTAATGGGTTTACCATGTATGAACCACACGTGCGTATCATGAATTGAAAGAGTTGACGTTCGACCACTTGAGCTCAATATCTTTGTCGTCTACTGAATAATGTCCTCAAGAGATTTGTATTGACAACGCGCAATGTGAACGCGTAAACATCATTAGTTTGTGATAATCAAACAATGAAACTAAAGCAAACTTGGACAGTGGATTTCAGATGTAAGGGATTCGCCAAGTTCTGAATAAAATATCGTGACTTTGGGTGGGAGAACGATCTCAAAAAGGTCGCACAGCATGCGCGTACTCGTGGTATTAATAGCAAAAAAAGTCAGACCTGTAAAAACGTATTTAAACTTCCTACTAATTCATGGTGCTAATTCCATTAACTGTAGTACAATTTTGTGGTCTTTTAGGTCTTTTATGGTTTTGTGTTTGTGTGCTATTAGTGATTTCACCTTGACGCTAAAAATATTCAGTTGATCGAACATGAAGTTAGACTTGCGCAGTCATCCAGATCCTAGGAACTCGATGCGCCACAAAACAAATGTTGGAAATTTTCTAATTATAACTTACAATATATTATCTTTTTAGACGTTTTGTTCCGTCAAGACATTCATGAAAAAAGCACTAGACTAGCGGTTTGACACGATTTATGTTTGTACTCAATTTTCGGTACATTTCTATTTCAAAGGCTGTTATCTATAAACAAGATCTTTCGATAAGAAATCACGTCACAACCGCATAGTACAAAAAATAAAATGCTTCTCGTCTTTTGTTCTTATTTGGCGACAAAGGAAATCGTGACGATTGAAGTTCTCGACTCAACAAAAACAAGTAATCAAAGCGGTCCACTTCACGGCATTTACGCAAGTTAACAACACCATAGCGAAAGGCCTAGGTTAACACGCGGTTTGGTTTGATACAATTAGTTGTTAGGTTTTTTGTTTTAATTGGTGTGACAATATTTGAAGTTCAAGGCTGCGTGGCAGAAAGCAACCACGTGTACAACGATCTTGCCATCAGGCACTGTTATGTGGTCTAATGCAATTAAGATATATTTAGACTTGTTTACCAGAAAGGGAGTTGACCCAAAACATAGTGAAGAGAGCGTAACACGAAAGCCGACAATTTTCCTGCACTTTTTCAAATGGATGATTAAATTAGAACAAAGAGCGAAGGGAACGCAAGCTGTACGCATCTGGACTAGACCTTTTTACTGATACAGCGTCCATCTTGAATTCTATTGTTTTAAGTAAGGCATTATGGGATGCCAGAGGGGCATTTTTTGAAAAATTTATAGTATACACAGGGTGTCTATATATCAATTAAGAATTAAGATATTTATGTAATAAAAACCAAACTTACCCTCACTTGGTAAGCGTAGCCCCTGGCAACCTGATCAAAACCTCTTGATATGACGTCAATATTTCGCGCCAGTCTTGGACTCGTCACCCATGATCCATTGCAAGATAAATAGCTTGACTTCAATGTGTCTAATGTACAACCAGAGGTTGCAGCGTGAATAAACTGCCATTGGTTTGGCAAGACCATCTTGATGAAGGCTTTCGATGATTCGTAGGGGAAATAGAAGCCACATCCTAAAAGACAAACAAAAAACAAAAAAAAACATTTGTCTCATCGCAGAATTACTGAATTGTTTTTAGGAAACACTCAAATGGTTTCCGTACGTGTTCTCAATGATTTTTATTGGAGGATATGTTTCCGGATCCGGCTTTTTTATTGGTTCGAAGCGGAAGCCATTTGAGAGCCACAGTACGGAAACTGCTCCAATCAAAACCAACCAACCGCCACCAAAATCCGAGTGATCGAAAGGGGGGAAATAACTCATGCCCCCCCCCCCCCCCCCCCAAGAGAATGTATGTATTTGTAATAAATTTTTACACAAAAATTTAGAACTTAGGAATTTAGGAATTCTTATTTCTAAAGTCGTATTTGTCAGAACTAGTTTCGTTCACATTATATTAACCTCATTCCTCTGTTATTCAATATACAGATTTGTCTGACAAAAACATAAGTAAACTTCACTTCACTTCATTTATTTTGCATATTTTTTTACACAATTAATCTTACATTTGTGGATTAAATGTTTACAATTGTATTCACCATTTTAAATAAAAAAAAACAAACATTTCCTTTTATTTCTGCCTAGAGTCTAAATAAACTGTGAAGTTTTCTAGTTAGGCTCTAGCTGTTGGAAAATGAATTTGGGTAATGGCGGTATTGTAAATAATTGTTTAGAAATAGAAGTATAAAAAAATGATAATTAGTAAATATATAAACCAACCCTTTGCATTGGCTTAACTGAAATCTTCAAATATTCATAACGAAGTCAGCATATTTCATATTGCAAAGTCATCATGACACTCTATATCGAGTGATCACGTTCAGTTATTGATTAACTTCGCCAAAATCTCAATGTGAGTTCGTTGTAGTTATCTTTGTGGTTGGCTTAGTAGATGGCCAAAGTTTTCTTTCGTCTTCGCTAAATTTCGATTACAAAACCCAGAACACCAGTACAATTCCAAGCTATATATTTTCGTGATTCCGTCCTATGTCTTGGGAATGTCTAGGGATCAGTCAAAGACCAAGTAATATGTATATAACACTACCACTGATCAAAGTCACAGGTCGATGGGCACTTTACACTTTACTTTCCTAACTCGATAATCTGAAGCGCATTAAGAGCTCTCAAAAACTGCAACAAAGGTATACTCTTTCAAGAGACAAATGATGGGGCAGAGCAAAATAATGATTTGGGGGAGGAGAGGGTGATTTTAAGCCCTCATTCTTGTCTCTGTAAAATTAGAATCCCACTAAAATGTACTGCTACAGCGAAGATGGGTGCCACGAGAAAGATCCTTATATGGATGATTCGTACGTATTGGCAAAAAGTAATTTGAAGGGCAAGCTCGTCCCCATGCAGAGCCTGCGTTTCGCTTGCGGATTCTCTTGTGGGATGAAAGAGTGAGCACTTGACCCTCCTGTCACAACGTCTTCAGATAAAATGAAGATATTGAAAGACAGATCCAAGCTGGATGTGATTACACCACACGGAACACAACGACTCGTTAATCTAAGTTAATGTTCTAAGCTAAGGTATTATCAAGTAAGTCGGCTAGATCTGCGGTGAGTTTTAAGGAAAGGATATCCCAGCCAGTACTTATGGGGAGGAAACTGAAGGTAACTTCCGAGAGGAACACGCGGTGGGTGGCAAGGTTGAAAACGAGCTGAGAAGAAAAACAGCGTTTTGGCCGGCTCAGTTTTTACCGCCGCATGTTGCTTTGCTGTAAGGAACCTCAAGGATATGATTGTCGAACTGACGACTACTTTTAGACCAATCATAGCACACGATTTGAGGAGTTAAACCAATCAATCATGGCAAATCCCGACATCTTTTAGAAGAAGCAACCAATAGCACGCGAGATAGCGAGATCTTGGATGAACCAATGATATGAGGAGTTAATCCAATCACTGCATGCGAAATCCCGACATCTGTTGGATGAACCAATGATATCAAAGCATACAACCTAAGGACATCTGCGGAACCAATCACAGCACGCGAATTTGTCCAATCAGAATGTCGCACCATGACATCGTCAAACACGTCTGTAATGTACATTTTTCGCAGTCATTCGAGAAGTACTCGAAATCCGCTGCTATATACATGCACACCAGCTGCAGTCAGTTCACGATAGATCAACAGATTCCTTCACGAAGTCTAAGATCTTATCCTTGTGATTACCTTGTTAATGTGTCGAGAAGTTCACATATAGAAGTCATGACCACTTGAGATTAGAGAGCTCTTACGTATTGGATACAAACAGACATGTACTTGGGATATTTAGAATATTGATGTTTTTTGCGGGGGAGGGGAGGGTAGGAAACCTATTGGCATCATCAGATATAATTATGAGAAACTTTCGTATGGACCTAACTGCTACCTTGGCGTAATGTTTTCCCATCAGTTCAGACCACGTGTCATTCTCTTGAGAATAGGATTCCTTATTTGAGTTGTATCCAGATTCATGTGCCTTTTTATGCGTAACCATTAAACAAAGAAATGATATTCTAGAGAATCACATACACACACACAGACACCACACACACACACATTTTGCTTGTTTTAAGTTTTTACTTCGTTTGGTTTTTAAATGTTGCTGAATCTTATGAAACGTTTTTTAAAATAAATTCTCAGTGGAACGAATTAAAGTTTTTTTTTTCCAAATTACAATCTCGAAAACCTTTATGGAAAAAAATACACAGTTCAATAAATGAAGGGGTAGATCACTTTAAAACACCAGTGCATTTGCCAAGGCTGGTATTTGACCGCTTAGAAAAATGTTCAAGTTCAAACTATCCATGTTTGAACTACCTTCATAACTATGATGACATGACGTAGCTTGTCATTCGTCTGAAGTGCTGGTTCAAGTATCCTTGGCAGGGCTGCACTCTCGGTGTGGTTTGCAAAATGATTACTATTGTAACTGTCTTGCATTATCATACTGAACGTTCGTTGTCCAAAACGGAGAGAAAGAAAAAAGAAAGAACTATGTATAAAATCTGGCTTAGAAAACCTTAAATTTTCGCACGCACGCAACACTTTAAATATTCTCCAAATCGCGCATTCAAATCATCACATAACAACACTAGTGATATTATAGAGCCAGCCATCTAGTTCGTCGTGTAGGTGTAGACTTATCGTGCTAACCAAACGTCAGCAACAACGTGATTCGATGAAAGCCTAATCCTCTCTGTGTTCTGAGGATATTTGTTTTTCAATTACGAAGTATAGCCTGCGGGGGACCTTAAGTCTTATCTGATTGAAAATATCTTGTACAAAGTACACTTCAAATTGATCAACTAAGCTGTGAAAATCTTTCAAAAATTATCTTTTTTAGCCAAAGCAAAAGAAAGATATTTAAATTACATCAAAATTAATGCACATGTGGAAAAAGAACGAAAAAAAAAACCCTCGTGCGCAACATTGAAAGAAAAAGTTCTCAAGTTTACATGTCAAAATAAACACAACGAAGTATCAAAAACCATGCGAGAAAATGAAACTGTTTTTGACCTCAGAGTCGCTTTAGGATAAACAAAATTAACTTATTGGTCTGTAATAAAAATTAATGATTTATTTACAACTACTAACAATACACTTCAGTGATGATAGCATGAATATCTTACCTTCTCGTAGCCTTATCTCTGTATTTCCAGTGCATTTCCATCGGTTCTCGTGCAGAACCATCGTTCCTTTTAATGGAGGGCACTGACATTTGCAAGGGTTGCTTGGACTGCGCTCGAAACCACCGTAAACAGCACATTTATTTCCTTGCCGTATATCAGTACATTTAGACCTTGGTATGTTAAAACGATCTTTGTGGTAAACGTCTTTCATGTTGACTTTTCGTATAATGTTTAATTCGCATCCCACGCACTGAAGCCCTACCATCCAGCCGAAAATAGCCAACCAACATGCGCAAGACACAAACCTATGCTTTATGGGGCCCGGCATTAGGTAGAAATAACCAAACCAGATAGCCTAGTAGAGTTGTAGATTGCAATTCTCTCGAGGTAGTCCAATATCGTTTCACTTCACGCTTCGCCTCTCACGATCATACAAATATATGTCAATTATTTTCAACAAACTCGGCACGATTTTACACGATCCATTCATTTTGGCTCTTTGCTCGGAGTGATGGATCCCTCCAGGTCTTTACCACCATCAATCTGACACAAGGATTAGGTTTCTTGAAGAGTTAAGCGAAGTCCCTAAAGAAAACGCGGACTCAATCCGAGGCTTCTTACGTTTCTCTGTGCAGGTCAAAGACCCAGCATGACAATACCGAACGATCGATAAATACCTTGAGATATGTTTGCCTCATAAGCCAGCACCAATCGACGGCACACTGGGATAATGATCTTGAAGTCTTCTAGGGATTCCTTTGCTTGTCGAGTCAAGACAGACAGATACCTAAAGACAGTAAGTTAAGATAAACAAACAGTCTACAACACTAGCAAAGTCATCCAGCATTCTATCGTCATTATAGTACTTCTAATCCTACTCTAATTATGACGTTTAACTTGGATAATTAATGAACGAAATTTGAATTTCAAATTAATTGGCCGCAAAAATGTCGGTTCACGATAAAAAATATCCCGATGTTTAACAACACTAAAAAAAACTCATTTCTTGAACCGGAATAAATAATTTTAATTAATTTTTATTTTTGATAAGTCTAAGCCTACTTCGAATATTTAATTGATAATGATTGACATCGTAAACACAATCAAGAGCTTGTTTTTTTAGGGTTTTTTTAGCCATAATATAATAATACATTATACATAATATAATGATCCTGAGCCAAGTCGCTCTCTGAATCTGGACGGCAAGTACGTAATGCACATTGGATTTTTCAATTGAAATCAGCCGTGCCGATTTGTCTCTTATTTTTTGGCGTTACGAAATCCACCGAAGTGAATCGACATTGACCTTTGTGAGCCAAGAGGAAAGGATTAGTGGCGGAATCTGGATTAGAATTATTTACTTTACTGCTATTATCGCTTGCATATTATTACAAGAATACGATTAAGCTACTGTCTCCAGAGCCAAAGAATATGATACATTAGAAAACAATGTTTGAAGTTTTGGACATGTAACCTTTGACTTTTGGCCGAATTTGGGAGCTATTGTTGCAAAATGAAAAAAAGCTCTTCTCAATAAATTAAGAAATTTCTTCTTGAAGAGCAATTTTCTTTGTTAATTCTCATGTATATTGGATTGGAGAAGCTTGATCACGTTGTGTTTTCCCCGTGCTAATAGCGAATTCTGAAATAAGCGAAAGAAAGAAAATGAATGAAATATTTTAGAAATGATTTCCTATTTTGATTTTTTGTTATCAATTCGTTCCGTTTCCGACTTCAGAGCAAGATGCGCATGTCACATGCACTTAGTATCCTCTGTGCTGACCAGGAGAAACGCAGGCTCTCGGAACGAGATTGGTTTTCAATAACTACGTGCTTTTAATTGATTGATAAAAAAACAAAAACGAGGCCCATACTTCCAGACATCGAATGCTGAAACATCGTATGGTAGTGCGAAGCATTTACGGCTGCGCTGTAGATTTCGGCCCCGACACCGCTATCCCGGGATGCTCAGCCGAAGTGAAGGGAGAGGTTAGTCGGCCCCTAGACCGTAGATGATTAACCCGACCTTGCTATGATCGACAAACCCAATTATCGATTCTGTTGCTGATGGCTAAGATCTATAGTCACTGTTTTCCACGTGTTATTTTTATTGAACAACTAGGAGTGTCATATTCTTCCACCTATATACTTGGCGAAAAATGAAAATTGAAGACATTTTTTTGCCGTTTATGAGACAATTTGACCGAAAGCGAACAATAGAAAGCAAAAGGAGCCATCATTTGCAATTGGTGCTTGCATAACCTTCATATAATTTTATCAAGATAGGGTGCATGGTACTTGTACTGTGGTATAGTATACTCGCCTCTCACCTCGAGTTTGATTCCTATAAAGTCGCCTTATGATGTGAGTAGAATTTGTTAGGTCTCTCCCTTGATTTGAGGGGTTTTCTCAAGGTTTCCCCAGTTTTTCTCCGTACGCAAAACCTAACAAGATAAATTTCAATTCAGTCCGTGAATTCGCCGTGCCCTGGCGTTGATCACCCCAGAGGCTGTTTCTGGGTATCAATACATTTTTTTAAAATGTTTAACATGCCATCATCATGATGCTGGGAAGCTCATGGTGATAGCTACAACGGATTTAAGGCACGATTACACGGAGCAATTCTCTCGGCAAATTGTCTCACAACGGCGTTGCGACACAAGTTGAATTGCAAAAGGGTTTACGCGGGAGTATCATGGAGAGTTATGCGGTGTAACGGAGACGTGGTGCAACGGAGACGCAATATTTGCCAAAAGTAGAAACGAATTCTACTTTTCGCAACGATCGCTGCAACTTGTCTCGCAACATTTTTCAAATTACTTGCACTATAGACTACACATGATTATACGCCCCGTGCAGCTTGTGACGCAACGTCTTTGCGAGAAAAGTTGCAGACGGAAAATTGCTCCGTGTAA
Source organism: Anthopleura sola (assembly GCA_023349425.1). Taxonomy (NCBI): domain Eukaryota; kingdom Metazoa; phylum Cnidaria; class Anthozoa; order Actiniaria; family Actiniidae; genus Anthopleura; species Anthopleura sola. The sequence goes on along the minus strand of JALHLI010000006.1, from coordinate 3,845,336 downwards.
TCGCCCCTTTAATCCTTGAAATTTATCATCGCGATGAAATTACCATGAAATTATCATGACGTTTCCTTTGATTTGATTAAACTATCGGATTTTCAGTGAGACGGAAATCTTTGAGACTATTTCTTTGAATGAGATGTAAATCCTCGGATTTGTTGATTTGCTAATGAAGGTGATCCGACGTTGATCTGGCAGGAAGACGAAAAAGAGGCGCCATCACCCGGGGAGATAGGATTAATTTAGTAAACCAGCTCATCTGGTAACTAATGTGATACTGAGCCGGCGGCTCGTGTTCTGGGAACGTGCATCTTAATCTTCCTAAGTTTAATTTTTCTAATTTGCATCGCCCCTTTTGTCTGATAAGACATGTTGGAATGAGAAGTGTATATGTGTATATGTTAGGCAACTATTCAAATGATTCTCGGCAGTACTAAGTGCCAGAGTGTTGTCTGCATGTGAGTCTGATTTTAGGCCGGCCAGTTCAAAACGAAAAAGGGAAAGAAAGGACAAGAAAGAAGAGGACAGGAAAGGAAAGGGCATAAAAGAAATAGAAGAGGAGAGCTAGGAGAAAGAAGAAAAGGAAAGAGACTTACCGAATTCACTTAAATGACCACTAAACAATGGTGGTACTTAATAGCAATTTCATGGTTACTAAAAATAGATATCGCAAAGCCTTGTGGGATCAAAATGCGGACAAACTTTGTAAAAAAGGCTTCGGTTACAAGGAAAAGAAGATCAATATCAGTAGAGAAACCATAGTTTTTCCGTGAATTAGAAACAACAAGGAAACAAAACATTGCTGCAGCATATTAGCATGTATTTTGGGCTTGACTTGTCTGCATTTCACTCCCATAATGCATCATCGTGACGTCATCGGTGTAAAGCGCTATTCAAGTGAATTCGGGAAAGCCTATATATTACAGGAGAGGAATTAAAGAGGGGAAAAAAAGACAGCAAATAAAAGCATAGGGAGGTAAAGCAAAGCTAAGGCCGAGAGAAGCCAAAAAACATCCTTTTATTTCAAATAGTGTTTTCAAGATCACAAACAGATGTTGTGAGGGGGAGGCAGAGTGGTCTATGAAATCTTGAGGTGTTAAAAAGAAAGATAAACTAAGTCCTCAGTATGCTGATGTATTCCCTTCACACTACAAGGCGCTTACAACTGAAATTATTACGTAATGGAAAAAAAACTTTTCATGCGTGCCTTTCTGCACGTTTTCCAAGAATCTCAGAGCGTTTTATAACGAAAAGAAAAGCACGTTTTCTCCAACTATATCTTTTATTAGACCAATATACTGTATTCAGAATAGTTTGGGCATTTTGCATAGCCATTAGTATGGGAAGAGTGAAAGTTTTAAAGGCGCATACACACGGTGCAACATTGTGCGCAAGATTCAGCCGACAATGTTGCTGAAGTAGGATCATTTTCAACAAATTGTGTCGTGTGACATGACTCGCAACTTAAATTTTCTGTAAAATTGAGCGCAATGTTGTAATGTTTTTCGGTAGATGTAAAGTCAATTTTTTTTACCGCGAGGAAGTTTGACAATGTGGGAGCATGCGCAGACGATTTCACAGAAACACGCTGACATGTAGACTTAGTTGTTCTCAAATTAATCCACCAAACTTGTGAATATAGACTGAAGTATCTTATTTGAAGACTGAACGTCACGTCTAGCAACAACCAACTAGCAACCTTTCAGAGCCACTCTAATCCTGACTAAGCATTTGTCAGCATCTTTGATTCATTAAATTTTGGCAACTAGGTATAGATAGCACGGATTAAAAGTGATATACGAGGTTTAAAAAGTGTTAAAATACCAGTATATGACCTCCACCTGACGGCGAATATCAAAACCACACGGTTAATGGCCGAACAGAGCAGAAATCACAAAGGTTTTAAAAAATCGTTCGTTCAAGTTTGTTTAGCGTTACTCTTTGCTAAGTAACGGTTCCTAATGCCGTTTTTGGATTCTCGACTGAGATATCTTTCACTTGCATGACAGCAACCGGAAACTAATAACATCATGGAAGATTCTGGAAACTCAATGTACTAAAAAAAATGTCTAAATATAGTTGCTTTCTTTAAGGACACGATATTCGAGATGGTGAAGATGTTTTTTTCTTGATAGAGCTTTTTCAGGTTGGGTGTAGTGTTTCCCCATTTCTGGCCACTTGTCATTCCGGTGAAAATCATTTCTTGTTTGAAACGATGTGACTCAAGAACGGGTATAAATAACTGAAAAGGTCTGTCGTGGATATTAATCAATGCAAACCACTCCTGAATTAATGTTCTTTCTTAAAAAAAAGCGAGACAAAACAAAGAGAGGATACAGCTTCTACATTATGGCTCAACAATACCCGTAATTTTCCGGTCTGATGATATCTTCAATCACCAAGTTTTGATTTAATGGCTAACTACATATGTATCTATAGGTGATGCGTTATTTTTAGTTTTGGAAGTCCTTCCCTTCTTTCTCGGTCTTCCTTCCTTCCTTTTGTTTTTGTTTTTGTTTTGTGTGTGTTTTTGTTTTTGTCTGTCTGTCTTTCTTCTCATTTTTCCTTCAGTTCCTTCCTTCTTTCCTTCCTTCGCTTTTCTTTTCTTTTCTTTCCTACCATCTTTCTTTTCTTCCATCTCTCTACATTTCGCGCCGGTTGTTAACACATAAACACACACACCATCATACATATGCTAACTAAACATACTATATATGATGTCTTTAGATAACACGATAGTCTCTGTATATCCTATAATCTCAATGTAGCTAATCTTGCAGTTCCATTCTGACCTTGACATAAAACCAAACCATGTCAAAACAAATCGTTTTTTTTTTCTTTCGATTTTTTTAAGTCGCTCACCTCAAAGTGCTCCTTGTAGTCTTTTATTCAACCGCTAGCTAGTTGCAATCACGTAGAACAAGCAACTGATCGGCTTCTCTCATCAGCGAGTTACCTCGATCAATACCGAGTACTAATCTCGATCTATCTATATACCATTCTAGTGTTGGTCTTATCTTTTTCTGAATACTTTGCGCAACCACTTCTATTTTAAGTCAAGAACTACTCCTTAACAAAGATAATGGTTCTATATAAAGAAACGCCCGGGCTATTTTTCACGCATTAAAATTCTTTTCGCTGTGCGCGATCCAAAAATACTGCTGAATCCTCGGAAGACTCGTATTGAAGCATGCATTAGAACAGGAAGTAGAATGACGTCAGAGACGACGTCTGGTAACATGATACGTCTTTTTGGTAAGAAAAGAGAGAACAGATAAAGATATGCCATATGGTATCAGGAACTATATTTAGTATAAGTGTATGGTCAGTTGTGAGACTGACAAAGATCTAGAGATAAGAACGAATTTATACATTTTAGAGTTTTAGCGGTGGCTCAAGGCAATAAGTGAGGAATTTGCAATCGAAAAAGACATTCACAAAAAAAAACTTTTTTATTTACTCAGCTTATCTGATAAGGTTGAAGCAATTCCTGGATATCACTACGATCTAGAGCTTTTAATCTTTCAAAAAAGGGAGAAAAGTTAGAGGATTTAGCAAGGCCGCCAATTTAAGCAAGCCCATATAAATGATATTAAACTGTCTGGTTTCCATTTTGGGTAATTGTGGAACAACTCTCGAGCCTAAATTCAACTAATCTTCATTTCCACCCCTCTAATACCCTATTTAGGGATTTACTTTAAGAGAAACTTGTTGAAATCCAACCAAAATAAAAGCTTTCTAATGGCTAATCCATTATAAGTGTTGGATTAGAACCTTTTTTTTTTCAACGGCGACTTCTTTTAAAAAGCCATTAGGGCTTTCTAAAACTTAATTTGGGGCCTTGCACGAGACACTATTTCTAAGGTCAGGTTTCAAATTGATTTTTTTATCCGTATTGAGATCGATGAAAAAGTTAATGCTAGGAATTAGTCACGGAACGATCCAAAATGCAGTTTGCGCTTTTCGTTCGAGACGCCGAGACGCCTCGACACTGATACGAACATTTCTCAGCTACATCTCGACTTTTTCAACAATTTAAGATTCAGATAAATTGCAGTTGAGTCCCTTTTTTGATATATTTTTTTAGTTTAAATTTTCAAGATAATCACCCCTTTTTTGATGTATTTCTTTACTTTAAATTTACAAGATAAGCAGCAGCCACGAGCATTTTTCGACACTAAATTATTACTCAGTCGTATACATCAACTGTATTCTTGCTGTTTTCTATCCATTGCAATGCTCGTACCTCGTTGTAGTGCTTTTCAAATATCGCTACTTGTTTATCACTCATTGGTTATAATTTTCTGCACGCATGAGGTTACACGCAACAGACTTTAATTGATTGATTAATTTTTCTCGGAAATGCTCGTCCATCAGCGCAGAAATTTCAACCAAAAGATACAAAAACAAATCGTGATCAAACCACCTCGTGGGAATATCGAGAAGCCATACCTCCGCCTTTTCTGCGTGTCTTTCGACAGTGCGAGCGGTGTAGGCAGTGAAATAAGGTCATGAGGTGAGTGATGAGTGTGTTATAGGTGACCACAAACACGGGCCGCAGAATTACGAGCAAAATGATACAAATATTAATTAACAATGTTTTAATAAAATGTTCTAGATTGTTCTATTCAAGCTGTATTTCTGTAACTTTTTCATCACCTTCGTGTGATAATAATTATTAATTATCGATTTTTGTCTGTATTTCTAGCTGTGTGCGTCGCTTCTTGTTTCTTGTTGAAAATTTTAGCTGAGTTTTAAGCAACATTTTATATACCAAGGATAGCTATGTATCTTTTATCTTGTTTGCTTTAGCCTTTAAATTTTATCCAGGTTAGTATATAATTTGCTTAAGTTAGTCTCTGTTTTTAACACAATGTCAGTCAACAAAAGACCTATTTACCTTCAGTTGGGCGTTTCCCATTTCAGTCCACGTGTCATTCTCTAGAATATAATTTCTTTGCTTAACGACTGCGCATGAGAAGACACATGAATATGGATACAACTCAAACAAAGAATATCATCCTCAAGAGAATGACACGTGGTCTGAAATGGGAAAACATTATACCAAAGGTACAGAGGTCTGTTACTTTCGAGATCATATTTTGAAGATCTTGTTTTTCTTGGCTTTCTGGTCTTTCTTAGTTTATAATTCGCACAGATCGATGATCTCTGTTTTTTTAAAACACATAACCTTTACTTTGAAGATCATCTTTTTCTTGGTGGACTCGGAGGCTTTCTTCTTTCTTTTGGAGCCACGTGATCAGTCTGAGGTCCGCTAGGATTGGCTGTCCCAATCGAGGCTCTTACGTCAGGGTTTTCATCGAGAGGAGAGTCTGTTGTCTCATCTGTTATATCGGGGCCTTCAAGGACATGATACTCTGGTTCAAGGTCTTGAGAGGGAGGTCCTTCATTCATGGTTGTATCGGGGCCTTCAAGGACATGATACTCTGGTTCGAGGTCTTCAGAGGGAGGTCCCTCATTCATGGTACTCTCTGAGGTCACCATGATATGGTTCTCAGTTGGGGGACGTTCAAGTACATTATACACTGGGCCATCATTCGCGGTTGAGTATACCGCCCCTTCCTGATCAGCCCTGTTTTGATTATGCACCAGTCTGTTATATGGAGCTGGTTGGGGTGCAATGTATGCTGTTTGAGGATCGTCAAATGCGTAACTGTATATATCTTGAAATATGAATAAAGAGTACATAACAAGGTTGAGCATGGTAAACTGAGGAACCTCGGATGGGAATATGGTGTTGAGGCTTTCAAACGAGAATACTTTAAAAACATCTGTTAAACAAGAAATTTGACGCCGGGATCCGCTGGGGTTGCGAGCCATGACTCCCTTTAGACCAATACAGAACCCTTAACTATGACCAGCATACCCAATTGATCGATTCTAATGCTAAAACACCCCAGTCACTTCCTCCCATGTGGGATGTGTTTTGATAAACTAGCAGTGATATATATTTACTTGAAAACTTCGGGTAAAAGTCATGGCACAAGTTGTCTTGAAGTCGTCGCTATATGACTTATCAGACTGAAGTCTTGCAAGACGAGATTTATCCACGCTAGTGTTTGACGTACATGTCAGCGCGCGTTCATCCTTTTGCACAGTGACGTCATAGACAAATTGCCAATTACGATGGTAACCCACAAAGTCGTTATGACACAAGCTTATATTTTCATTTTTGTTTCCAAAATTATAACTAGTACTGGACTGGTTTATGTTTGAGCATTACGTTTTACCTCCTGCCTGATCAACTGGTACGTTCCTTCGTTGTTCTTCAGGAATCTCAGCATATTCCTGGTCTTCTTGTGTTTCATCCGCCGTCTTCCTCTTCGGTTTGGTTGATCTTGATTTCCTGACTGCGATTAAGAATTCAAGCCATATTTTCGTAATAAAGGTCCTAACTACTCATTCATTGATGGCATGTATGAAAGTATCAAATAATCAATCTTTTTTATCCCAGAGAGCAACCTGTATACTGGTTAGAAAAAGATCTTAAAATATGTATGTAAATGCGTCGGTAAAATGAACAAGAGTGAGTATCTTACCACGAGAAGAGATGTAATCTACGAGCCACACTGATTCACCCCTGAAATAGAAAGTAAAATGATTTCATCAATTTTCCCTATTACAGTGCACCTAACCCCATGTTGATTCTACATGAGATGATGAATAGTTTAATGGTCATCTTGACTTGAATGTTGCGTCTTTAAGTTATGATTTAAATACCTCTAATATGTTAATGAATGTCACGTCAAAAAGAATACTTTTAAGAATCATCATCATGATTTCCACAATGTTTATAATAATAATAATAATAATAATAATAATAATAATAATAATAATAATAATGATAATAATAATAATAATAATAATTCTGATAATAACAATAATAATAATAATGATAATAATAATAGTAATGATATATAATAATATAATATATTTATATAGCGCCATTTCCAGCAGTTAAATGGCGCTAGAGACAGTAAGAAATGGCTAATTATTTACAAGATTCGGTAGAGCATAGTCAAAAGAAATACCACAGGCACAGGGCTGCCAAGAAATTGGCGTTCACTGCCCAAGATTTCACATTGTCAAAGTTATAATGTAATGTAGGTGCAGTTTACAATTGCCAGTGGGTAGTATTACGAGTGTGTAGACAAATGCGTCCTGCATGTGACGTTCCTTTCATCAATATTTTTCATGTATAGTACTGATTTTCTTCAGTTTTTTTTTTTTAATGAATGTTAAGAAACCAACCTTTTTCGCTTACGGTACACGTATGCAACTATCACTATCACTATGACAACAATGATCATCAAGGTAACCACGACGCCAACCACGGTCGACGAACCTCCATTTGCTTTTGATTTTCCTTTTTCTCCATCATCATTTGGGTTTGCTGGGGACTAAAATTAAAAAGACAGTTTCTAGCAGACTTTACAAAATTCTCGTTCAATGCACAATATAAGTGATAGATAACTCAATACTTACATTTGGAACTGATGTTGCTGATGTTGCTACTGTTGCTGGTGTTGTAACAGAAGCTTTTGTTGTAGTTATTGCAGAGCTTGGACTTGTTATTATAGCTGTGACGTTTTCAGCACCTGAAGCCGACGTAATTGAAACTTAAAGTTAAGGATGCTATTAAAGAAAAGTAAATAATTTTTTCGTACTTACATTGTAATCTTCCTTGAAGCTTGAATAAGAGACAAGAGCGTTCTCGAGCTCGTGGACATGTGATACTCAGACTGATTATTCTACTCAGCAAGGCGGTACTAATATTAGAACCAATTTGAACCTAAAGAATTAACAAGTGCAATATATTTTAATCAATTCGAAATAGCAAAAAAATATATACTTTCTGAAATTATTATTTTTATTTGGAAGTTAACAAAAGGCGCAGATGATATACACTTTGCAAATTGTACATGTGCATGCATATACACGTGCAATTTGTTTCGCCAAAAAAAAAAAAACGTTCTTGCAATAAGTTTTATACGCTCGAGTTTTTTGTGCTTGTGACATACGCTGTCCCAAACTCGTATGCTCTAATTTTTGTTGCAGTACTCAGCAATCTGCTTCCCTTGCTTATCACTCCCCATCGCGGCTCTAAATCGATCTAACCCAACGCCGATATAGTCAGCAACTGAAGAATCAGTCCCTAGCTAACATGGCGGCTGATTTGTTTTTTGTTTTTTTTTCGTAGTCCTTAAAAGGACTACGAAATAAGAGGAAATGTATGGCGATTTGAAGTTTAGATATTTGAAGACTCAGAACAATTTAGACACTGATTTTCATTTGATATGGTCAAATGGCATAGGATATCAGATTACTGTAGTTATTTTCTCTGTTAAAGCAATCAGTGGACACGAACGGACTCTTCATTTCTCCATACATTTACTGTAATCGACGGCCATGTTGTCCTAATTACCCATGATGCATCATTTTCTTGAAATGGCTTATATGCTCGTAAAAAGCGTAGAAATTAAAGTATTATATAACAGGTGGCACATGCTAGATACATCCTAAAAGTCTAAGTGGTTGTTGTCGAACCTCAAATATGTATAAAGATTTTCGTTACACTCTGTCAGTTTCGTAAAGTATTATCAGTCTGTACTTGTTTATGAATATTTACTTACTTTCTTTTGCTGGATGCTAAACCATCGGCTGAACGACTGTGAAATGATCCTAGCCCACCTACCATCACACGTAAAGTACCGAGATGTCATTTGATCGACTGAACATCTAGTAGAAGGCAGAATTGTGTTGTAAGGTGTACCTTCACTGACGATGTTGAGCGGATAACTCGAGTCTGGTACAGATTTGAACTTGTATTTGCAGCCTGGTATAAAATGGTAAGTATGAGACGGAAGTTTCCCTTTCATCCTAAACCTTAAATCAGTGATTAAATTTTCTTTATGGTAAATTCATTCATGACCACGATCATACTGAATTTAATTTGTTGTTGTTTTGTAATGAAAATAAGCAACTGAATATAAACCTAAATACTGCAAGGGCGGATCCAGGGGGAGGGTCCGAGGGGTCAGGACCCCCCCTGTGATACGTAGGGTTGCACTGTATTTAAGTAAATTTAGTACGAATAACACATTTGGATCCCCCCTCTCCAATCCCGTAGTAAAAATTATATGTCTTCGCACACATCTTTGTTTTTTTGTTTTTTGTTTTTTTGCTTCGGCGACTCTTTTCAACGTTTGGACCCCCCCTTTAACAAATTCCTGGATCCGCCCTTGATACTGGAGTACACACCAACTCGATAAACTGGTATTTGGTTCAAATTCATCAGAGAAAAGGCGATATATATATATATATAAACCCTGGTAGAAACACAAGCATGACTACAGGATCTAATCTAAAGTAATCTATAGAGTCGAACTGTTGAGCGGAAATAGATAGATAGAACTCAATCAATCCCTGACTTGTAAACAAACCTGTTTGTTTTCTGACTTTAGTGTTAGCCAGACATGTCCAGGATCCAGAGTAGAAACCAAATGTGGCTGACTGACGATTGGAACATTCACATTGACAGTAGACTCTTTGAACAGGGTGAGCTTTCCATTTTGTGCAGTGAGCGCTACTACATTTCGAGTCAGGAAGTTTAAACTGATCCAAGTCAGTCCATGGATCAATACCACCAGGGTTTCGTATTATTGTAAACATTTCTTGACTGACACCAAAATAAAACTGTGTTGTCAAGAAAACAAAACAGACGATATTGTTGAAAGAATTCAAGACCTCCATGGATTCTGACTTCTGGTATTTATTATATGCGACGAGTTATGGATATATTATAGTTTCGCTTTCTGGTTCTTGATTTTTCACCGGGAGTCGACAAAGAGGCCAATATTTAAAATTACTCTTTATTAGGTGTCAATCTTACCACACCACAGGGACCCCAACTTAATTACTTGTGTTACAAAGAGTCAAAGAACCGAAGCAAATAAAATGTTGTATTCAAGGTGGAAAAAAAGGGTCAGAAATTTTCAAAGAAATACCTTATCTTAGTTAGTTTCAGTCGGGTTTGTAATGTATTTGGGTTTCCTGTGTCATACCCATGAATCCACGCAAGTGTGTTATATACAGTACCTACCTCTTGGAAAACAGGTCACTTACTCGCTCTCATTCTCGGAATTTCATATTCCTTTTCAGCATTATGAAACCTCAAAAATTTCAATTCCATAAATTAAAGCTGCGACTTAAAGTATAAAATACTGAAGCTGTCACTGAAATTAGAGACAAAGATATAGTTCTTTTATTTCCAAATATTTCGGAGAAATTCATTTATCATTTATTACAAATTCATTTATAAAATTTAATAATTCACACCAGTAATATACAAATCAATATTAATTATATTGAAATCCTAAAAGAGAAATATAGATAGATAGATTCAAAATACGATTGTAGATGTTTACAAAGAACTGTATTTGGTGAGGAGTCCTGAAGCCCAGCTTATATGAATACTAATCAAAGTTTCGTTTCGTTTCCTATGCCATTTAGATTTAATATGAAAATTATTTGGAATAAAATCTGAATTCATTGCAAAAAAGATTATTAGTAAACTATGGAAATACCATTTACAGCGAAGTAATCTCAAATTAGGAGCTTTATATCAGTGATAGCTTTCTCAGTACACTTTGACGTATCAGCTACCATGAAATGGACCCTTCTCAAAAGAAATACGAAAGAAATGCCACAAATTCCATCGAGAAAAAGTGTGATTTCTTTTGTGTCTCATGTTAGGCCTCACTTCCAAGATAATTTTGAGAGGGTCAATTTAGTTTCACTTTCTTGTATGCTTGTGTAATGACTGGTATTCTGACACCACATTGTTATCCTTAAGTTCTTGATAGACCCCGTCTGCTCTATCAGGTGCACCTCCATCCTCTATTGGTTCTTCATACTCTCTATCATTATTTAACATTGATACAAAATCTCCATCATCAGCTGTAATTGTCGCACCATTTGTCTTGTCTTTTGCACTTGGAAAACCAGTCAATTCCATATTGATGTATACGTATCCGATGTATAATTCTGGCCCACTCTCGTCAATATTCCTCCCCTCACTACCCCTCTGGGTATTAGTTGGTTAGGTTTTCATTCGAGCTTGAGTCACCAGCAAATGCATAGTCGTATGTAATGCTAGACTTTCGGAAAGTCCGCCGCCCACTGAAAAAAATCCCGAATGAAAACCAAAGCAACTATGACTTCAAAGACAGTAATATTCATGACTTCATGCTAAAGATGAGAGACCAAAACAGGAGAGTATGAAGAACCAATAGAGGATGGAGGTGCACCTGATACAGCACCTGATACAGGGGGAATTAATTGTGACTGCGTAGCAATTCCTTGAATTTGTAGTTAATATATGCGAAAACCACAATTCTCAAAGGGTGCGTGATTGCTTATTTTCCTCACAGACTTCATAGATTCCCATTAAATTTGCGCTGAGAACTATGAAATCATTGTCTTGCCAATTTTTGAAGGTTTATTGTGGTTTGATAAATTTAAGCTACATAATGTAGTATAGAAATATCTCATGTAAGCTTGTCGGTTAAATTATGCATAGAACACAATCCGGCTTAGTGATAGCGTGACAGAGGTTGCATTATGCGTTCTGCATTCATTTTGCAATTATTCGCTTAACTATAAAGCTTTTGGAATATGTCTTGAGAGTCCTGTGTCACGTTTCATATGGAATATCCGAAGAAAAATTATGTAGCTGCTCGTAAAAGCCTTTTACATGAGACCTATTTCGTCCCGTACATTTCCATCAGCCCCATCTTTTTCCACTCAATTACCATGGTGAAATCCGCTGACGTACAGCGGGTTCAGAATGACGGCTATTCCTGGCCATTTAACAATTAGTCCTCGAGTCCGAATGGTCTACGAGTCAATGAGGGAGAGAGGTCTAATTGTTTTAGTAAAAACCTACTAATTGGTCCAATAAAAGGATGCAAAAAGTTTTGGATTTTGCTTTAAATATATATTTTTTGGTTTTCAAAACCGGCGCTTTTCGCTACTAGAGGTCTATCACTAATAGACCCCTAGTAGGTCAGCCAATCACAGGGCTCGATTGGTGATAGACCGTTAGTAGGTTTTTTCTAAGTTAAGTTAGTCTCTGTTTTTAAGATCTATTTCAGTTGCGCGTTTCCCATTTCAGTCCACGTGTCATTCCCTAGAGTATAATTTCTTTGCTTAGCGACTGCGCACGAGAAGACACATGAATATGGATACAACTCAAAGAAAGAATATTATTCTCAAGAGAATGACACGTGGTCTGAAATGGGAAAACATTATACCAGAGGTACAGAGGTCTGTTACTTTCGAGATCATATTTTTGAAGATCTTGTTTTTCTTGGCTTTCTGGTTTTTCTTAGTTTATGATTCGTACAGATGATCTCTGTTTTTTTTAACACATAACCTTTACTTTGAAGATCATCTTTTTCTTGGTGGACTCGGAGGCTTTCTTCTTTCTTTTGGAGCCAAGTGATCAGTCTGAGGTCCGCTAGGATTGGCTGTCCCAATCGAGACTCTTACGTCAGGGTTTTCATTGAGAGGAGAGTCTGTTGTCTCATCTGTTATATCGGGGCCTTCAAGGACATGATACTCTGGTTCAAGGTCTTCAGAGGGAGGTCCTTCATTCATGGTTGTATCGGGCCCTTCAAGGACATGATACTCTGGTTCGAGGTCTTCAGAGGGAGGTCCCTCATTCATGGTACTCTCTGAGGTCACCATGATATGGTTCTCAGTTGGGGGACGTTCAAGTACATTATACACTGGGCCATCATCTGCTGTTGAGTATACCGCCCCTTCCTGATCAGCCCCGTGTTGATTATGCACCAGTCTGTTATATGGAGCTGGTTGAGGTGCAATGTATGCTGTTTGTGGATCCTCAAATGCGTAGCTGTATATATCTTGAAATATGAATAAAGAATACATAACAAGGTTGAGCATGGTAGACTGAGGGACCTCGGATGGGAATATGGTGTCGAGGCTTTCAAACGATAATACTTTAAAAACATCTGTTAAACAAGAAATTTGAGGCCGGGATCCGCCGTGGTTGTGAGCCATGACTCCCTTTAGACCAATACAGAACCCCTTACTATGACTAGCAAACCCAATTGATCGATTCTGTTGCTAAAACACCCCAGTCACTTCTTCCCATGTGGGATGTGTTTTGATAAACTAGCAGTGATATATATTTCCTTGAAAACTTCGGGTAAAAGTCATGGCACAAGTTGTCTTGAAGTCGTCGCTATATGACTTATCAGACTGAAGTCTTGCAAGACGAGATTTATCCACGCTATTGTTTGACGTACATGTGAGCGCGCGTTCATCCTTGTGCACAGTGACGTCATAGATAAATTGCCAATTACGATGGTAACCCACAAAGTCGTTATGACACAAGCTTATATTGTTTAATATTTGTTTCCAAAATTATAACTAGTACTGGACTGGGATATGTTTGAGCATTACGTTTTACCTCCTGCCTGATCAACTGGTACGTTCCTTCGTTGTTCTTCAGGGATTTCAGCATATTCTGGGTCTTCTTGTGTTTCATCCGCCGTCTTCCTCTTCGGTTGGGTTGATCTTGATTTCCTTACTGCGATTAAGAATTCAATCCATATTTTTGGAATAAAGGTCCTAACTACTCATTCATTGATGGCATGTATATAGAGGATATTACATGGTCGCGCGGAGATACGAATTTTTATCTTGGAGTGTTTAGGGATATTATCTCTCACGAGTGAGCGCAGCGAACCAGTGAAAGATAATATCAGCACAAGAAGATAAAATTCGTATCTCCAAGCAGCCATGTAATGTTCTGTTTATTTTATGAAATCTTCAATTAAAATTATGGAGAATTTGAATAAATGATATTATTATATGAAATAGAGTGTGATATTGAGTGACATCAAAATGATAAAATTGATATCCCCACTCCCACCAGTGGCCAGTGGGGATACGATTTATATCAACACTGGTGGTGCCAAATTTCGACTTTCAACACTCGAAGATAAAATTCGTATCTCCGCGCGACCATGTAATATCCTCTATGTATCAAATAATCAATCTTTTTTATCCCAGAGAGCAACCTGTATACTGGTTATAGAAAAAGATCTTAAAATTATATGTAAATGCGTCGGTAAAGTAAACAAGAGTAACTATCTTACCATGGGAGGAGATGTAATCTACGAGCCACAATGATTCACCCCTGAAATAGAAAGTAAAATGACTTCATCAATTTTCCCTATTACAGGGCACCTAACCCCATGTTGATTCTACATGAGATGATGAATAGTTGAATGGTCATCTTGACTTGGATGTTGCGTCTTTAAGTTATGATATAAATACCTCCAATATGTTAATGAATGTCACGTCAAAAAGAATACCTTTAAGAAGCATCATCATGATTTCAATGTTTATAATAATAATAATAATAATAATAATGATAATAATAATAATAATAATAATGATAATAATAATAATAATATATTTATATAGCGCCATTTCCAGCAGTTCAATGTCGCTAGAGACAGTAAGAAATGGCTAATTATTTACAAGATTCAGTAGAGCAAAGTAAAAAAAAAAACCTGTGGCACAGGGCTGCCAAGAAATCGGCGTTCACTGTCCAAGATTTCACATTGTCAAAATTATAATGTAAAGCATCCTGCATATGACGTTCCTTTCATTAATATTTTTTATGTATAGCACTGATTTTCTTCAGTGTTTTTTTTTTTAATGAATGATGAGAAACCAACCTTTTTCGCTTACGGTACACGTATGCAACTATCACTATCACTATGACAACAATGATCACCAAGGTAACCACGACGCCAACCACGGTCGACGAACCTCCATTTGCTTTTGATTTTCCTTTTTCTCCATCATCATTTGGGTTTGCTGGGGACTAAAATTAAAAAGACAGTTTCTAGCAGACTTTACAAAATTCTCGTTCAATGCACAATATATTTAAGTGATAGATAACTCAATACTTACATTTGGAACTGATGTTGCTGCTGTTGCTGATGTTGTAACAGAAGCTTTTGTTGTAGTTATTGCAGAACTTGGAGTTGTTATTATGGATGTGACGTTTTCAGCACCTGAAGCCGACATAATTGAAACTTAAAGTTAAGGATGCTATTAAAGAAAAGTAAATAAGTTTTTCGTACTTACACTGAAATGTTCCTTGAAGCTTGAATAAGAGACAAGAGCGTTCTGGTGGACATGTGATACTCAGACTGATTATTCTACCCAGCAAGGCGGTACTAATATTAGAACCAATTTGAACCTAAAGAATTAACAAGTGCAATATATTTTAATCAATTCGAAATGGCAAAAAAATTAATACTTTCTGAAATTATTATTTTTATTTGGAAGTTAACAAAAGGCGCAGTTGATATACACTTTATAAATTGTACATGTGCATCCATATACACGTTCAATTTGTTTCGCCAAAAAAAAAACCGTTCTTGCAATAAGTTGTATACGCTCGAGTTTTTTGTGCTTGTGACATACGCTGTCCCAACTCGTATGCTTTAATTTTTGTTGCACTTGGAAGTAGAAGTACTGTCTACTCAATTCAACAACCTGCTTCCCTTGCTTATCACTCCCCATCGCGGCTTTATATCGATCTAACCCAACGCCGATGTAGTCAGCAACTGAAGAATCAGTCCCTAGCTCCACGGCGTGGATAGATTAATCAAGAAAATGATGCATCATTGATAATCAGGACCGGGGGGGGGGGGGGGTACTACCACCCCAACTTGAGTGGGGGTGTACCGCCAGGTCCTCAAAACCCTGACCCTATCCCAGACCTAGAATTTTGATTTCATATACCCTACCCCAGACTAAACCTAAATTTTTTTGACATGCAAAAAACCGACTATTCAATAGATTTCAATAACTATTTGGCAATTGTTTAATTGAATTTAAATCGTTATTTTTTGTGCCGGCAGAAAACCTAGCCTACCAGGCTAAAACAACTAAAACATAACCCTATCCCGGAAAAAATGTCAAAAAGATACCCTATCCCAGACAAAAACCTTACCCTTCCCCAGACAAATTGTAAAAAAATGATACCCTACCCCAGACCTAAAAACAAAAAAACCATACCCTATCGGGCGGCACATACCCGTATAGCAAATATAGGGGAGTACCCCCCCCCCCCCCCCCCCCCCGGGAATCAGGACAACACATGGCGGCCGATTTGTTTAAGGACTACGAAATAAGAGGAAATGTATGGTGATTTGAAGTTTAGATATTTGAAGACTCATGGCAAAATATGTGTTAAGAAATAGTCAGTATCCAATTACCGACTATGATCTCCGAGTCATTTCCGGTCGCGCCCAAATTACAAGAAAATGACTGTGAAGTAGTTTTTAAACCTGGATTTCTAATATTTAAAACTGAAAAAGTTAAAATGCCTGCACGGTTTATTAATCTTCAATGTTTTAGCTTTAATTTGGTGTGTTTATTATGAGCTAGATCAATAAAAAACCCACGTCACTTTTAAGTTTTGTTCGACTCACTGTCATCTAGTATCAGTACTGCTTTTTACCGGCTGTGAGCCCACCATGTACCTTCTTTAATGCGGTGAATCGATTAACACATGCGCTAAAAGTGAAAAGCCCGCGCAGATTTAATTAGACGAGGAAATTCTGAAGATTTTGGTGTGTTTACTTTTAGTATACACGGAGATTTCGGCCCGTCACTTTCGAGTTTTAAACTGTAACTTCATGAAAAATGGTCTCGTACAGAGCCGTATGGCTCAGTGTAGTAATGACAGCGGTGTTCATGGTTCTCTTCCCGAAAGAAGTGGATTGTTTACCTGAGGAGGATCAATCATACGAAAAAGCAGAAAGCCCGCCATTATTCTTCGATCTTTCTGTGAACAAGTTTGTATCTTTCTTTGAATAATACTATCAATAAACCATTTTATGTGTTAAAATATAACTTTTTACAAATTAAAAATGAACAAAATGACAGCTTTATTAAAATAAAAAAATATTATGAATGCTATATTAACTTGTAGGTCAAAAATTAAAGTTTGTATCTTTCTTTGAATAAAACTATCAATAAACCAAATCAAATCAAATCAATATCAAGTTTTATTTTCAAGTTTATACAAATATACATTTTTACCAACAACCTGCAAATAGCTATAAACTAATCTAGGCAGGTTGTATAATGGGATATTTACAAATAATTATACATCAATTTTCAATGAAAAAATACACTGTACATAAGCATATATTTATTTATTTTTGAGGTCCTCAAATAATATTAAACATATTTTTGCAGTTATGTATTGTATTCCATTATCAAAGACAGCAAACATGTACACCAAGATAAAATGCAAGTTGTTGATATGGATGAAGACAGTAGTTCTCAAGGGGAATCTTTGCTTGCAAGGGTGACAAGATTGACTCTCAACAAATATGGATATGTTTTCAAAAGTATTGTCAACTCTAGGATACTTACACTGTTCAAGTCAAAAATGTATAGAGTGGAACAAGCACTGAAAAAGGTTAATGCAGGTGGTAGACAGCTAATTAAACTTATTGAGAGCTGGAAGACTGGTAAAAAATAGTGTTTGGAAATTCAAAATTTATTACAGTGAAGTGGACCACACTAAACTTATGGAAATGGAGGATAATGAAGCTATAAAGAGTGAAAACAATAGTCTAAGGAACAAGAAGAGGAAAGCTGAAGAGGATTTGAACTTGAAGGGCCAGAAATTAAGGTGCTTGGAAAAAAAGCTAAATACAGCATTGTCACAAGTAAAAGGCACCAAAGCAACTTTAAAACAAAACAAAAAGCATTTCCAGCAACTTACAAGGAAACTTATAAAGCAACAAAAAGGACAGTCAGAAAAAGCAAGAGGTCCTTCAAACAAAAAATTCTCTTCATATACTAGGCAGCACCAATAATAATAATAATAGGTTGTTTATCAACTTTGCAGTCTTGCCATTCATCATATTTCTCAGAGTACCCAACATAGTGAATTTTTATTTTGTTTTCTAACTTGTTTCTCTCGACGATCTGTAGAAACATAATTTAATAAAACAAAAATAAATGCATATTCGTGACAATAATACATTGATATATATTATATATATGTACATTGTATGTTATCTAAACACATGATAGTAGTTTAAAGAAGCTTGATTATTGGCTTCGAACTCAACTATAAAGTTTTTTAGTACTCTAAGCACGTTTATCTACAAATATTAATTTTCGAAAAAAATTAAACACAAATTAAAGTTATAAACTCAAACGTACCTCAACTTCATACACTTCTTTAGGGTCGACTTTTGGCTTTTTGCTATCTTTCTTTATTTCTAGACATTCGCCGCTATCTTTCTTTGATATTTCCTTGTAAAATCCACCCGGTTTGTGAGATTTTCGAGGTAAACGCCGAACAAGTTCCAAATCCGCCATTATCCTCCGCCATGACAGTTGTGTCACATACGCATGCTCACAACATTAAATGCTGACCGATGTACTGCTGGCGCATAAAAATAGCAAATCTTCATTTTACAAGGCAATATTTTGGTATGGAACAATTTAGACACTGATTTTCATTTGATTTGGCCAAATGGCATAGGCTAACAGATTACTGTAGTTATTTTCTCTGTTAAAGCGATCGGAGGATATGAACGGACTCTTCATTTCTCCATACATTTACTGTAATCGGCAGCCATGATTACCTGATTACCCATGATGCATACTTTTCTTGAAATGGCTTATATATTCGTAAAAAGCGTAGAAATTAAAGTATTATATAACAGGTAGCACATGCCAGATACATCCCCAAAGTCTAAGTGGTTGTTGTCGAACGTCAAATATGTATGAAGATTTTCGTTACACTCGGTCAGTTTTGTAACGTATTATCAGTTTGTACTTGTCTGTGAATATTTACTTACTTTCTTTTCCCAGATGCTAAACCATCGGCTGAACGACTGTGAATCGATCCCAGCCCACCTACCATCACACGTAAAGTACCGAGATGTCATCTGATCGACTGAACATCCAGTAGAAGGCAGAACTGCTTCGTATTGTTTACCTTGCTCCACGATTCTGAGCGGCCGGTAGCCATCCTTTTGTTCAGATTGAAACTTGTATTTACAGCCTGTAAGTATGAAACGGAAGTTTCCCTTTCATTCGATTCTAAACCATAAATCAGTGATCAAATTTACCTTATGGTAAACTTCATGATCATAGAATTTAAATAAATTGGTTGTTGTTTTGAAAAAAACAAATGAAGCATGTTATGAAAACAAGCACCTGAATATAAACCTAAATAATACTGGAGTACACACCAACTCGATAAACTGGTATTTTGTTCAAATCCATCAGAGAAAAGACGATATATATGTGGATTTTAGTTTCGCTTTAAGAATTTACCTGGTAGAGACATAAGTATGACTGCATGATAAGTAATCTATAGAGTCGAACTGTTGAGCGGAAATAGATAGATAGAACTCAATCAATCCCTGACTTGTAAACAAACCTGTTTGTTTTCTGACTTCAATGTTAGCCAGACACTTCCAGGATCCAGAGTAGAAACCAAATGTGGCTGACTGACGATTGGAACATTCACAATGACAGTCTATCGAATCAGAGTTAGTATTCCATTTTGTGCAGTAAACGGTACTGCATTTCGAGTCAGGAAGTTTAAACTGATCCAAGTCATTCCATGTATCAACACCACCACTGGAGTTTCGTATTATTGTAAACATTTCTTGACTGACACCAAAATAAAACTGTGTTGTCAAGAAAACAAAACAGACGATATTGTTGAAAGAATTCAAGACGTCCATGGATTCTGACTTCTGGTACTTATAACGACAAATAATATGCATATTTTAGTTTCACTTTCTGGTTCTTGATTTTTTACCGGAAGTCAAGAAGGAGGCCAATATTTAAAGTTACTCTTTATTAGACGTCAATCTTACCACACCACAGGGACCCCAAATTTATTACTTGCGCGACAAAAAGTCAAAGAACCGAAGCAAATAAAATGTTGTATTGAAGATAGAAAAAGGGTCAGGTAGCTACTTTTTGTCGTAGCTCTCAAGAAATTTTCAAAGAAATACTTTATCTTAAAGTTGGTTTCAGTCGGGTTTGTAATGTACTTGGGTTTCCTGTGTCATCAGTACCCATGAATCCTTGCAAGTGTGTTATATTCAGTACCTACCTCTTGGAAAACAGGTCACTTACTCGCTCTCATTCTCGGAATTTCATATTCCTTTTCAGCATTATGAAACCTCAAAAATTTCAATTCCATAAATTAAAGCTGCGACATAAAGTATAAAATACTGAAGCTGTCAATGAAATTAGTGACAAAGCTATAGTTCTTTTATTTTATTTCCAGATATTATCATTTTCTCAGTACACTTTGACGTATCAGCTACCATGGAATGGACCCTTCTCAAAATGAACTTGAATCCGAGGCTGACATGGAAATACGAAAGAAATGCCACAAATTCCATCTAGAAAAAGTGTGATTTCTTTTGTGTTTTCATGTTAGCCTCGCATCCAAGATAATTGTGAGAAGGGTCAATTCAGTTTCACTTTCTTGTATGTTTGTCTAATGACTGGTATTCTGACACCACATTGTTATCCTTGAGTTCTTGAGACCCCGTGTGCTGTATCAGGAGCACCTCCATCCTCTATTGGTTCTTGATAGACACCGTGTGCTGTATCAGGAGCACCTCCATCCTCTATTGGTTCTTGATAGACCCCGTGTGCTGTATCAGGAGCACCTCCATCCTCTATTGGTTCTTGATAGACCCCGTGTGCTGTATCAGGAGCACCTCCATCCTCTATTGGTTCTTGATAGACCCCGTGTGCTGTATCAGGAGCACCTCCATCCTCTATTGGTTCTTGATAGACCCCGTGTGCTGTATCAGGAGCACCTCCATCCTCTATTGGTTCTTCATAGACCCTGTGTGCTGTATCAGGAACACCTCCATCCTCTATTGGTTCTTGATAGACCCCGTGTGCTGTATCAGGAGCACCTCCATCCTCTATTGGTTCTTGATAGACACCGTGTGCTGTATCAGGAGCACCTCCATCCTCTATTGGTTCTTGATAGACCCCGTGTGCTGTATCAGGAGCACCTCCATCCTCTATTGGTTCTCCATAGACCCCGTGTGCTGTATCAGGAACACCTCCATCCTCTATTGGTTCTTGATAGACACCGTGTGCTGTATCAGGTGCACCTCCATCCTCTATTGGTTCTTGATAGACCCCGTGTGCTGTATCAGGAGCACCTCCATACTCTATTGGTTCTTGATAGACACCGTGTGCTGTATCAGGAGCACCTCCATCCTCTATTGGTTCTTGATAGACACCGTGTGCTGTATCAGGAGCACCTCCATCCTCTATTGGTTCTTGATAAACCCCGTGTGCTGTATCAGGAGCACCTCCATCCTCTATTGGTTCTTGATAGACACCGTGTGCTGTATCAGGAGCACCTCCATCCTCTATTGGTTCTTGATAAACCCCGTGTGCTGTATCAGGAGCACCTCCATCCTCTATTGGTTCTTGATAAACCCCGTGTGCTGTATCAGGAGCACCTCCATCCTCTATTGGTTCTTGATAGACACCGTGTGCTGTATCAGGAGCACCTCCATCCTCTATTGGTTCTTGATAAACCCCGTGTGCTGTATCAGGAGCACCTCCATCCTCTATTGGTTCTTGATAGACCCCGTGTGCTGTATCAGGAGCACCTCCATCCTCTATTGGTTCTTGATAGACCCCGTGTGCTGTATCAGGAGCACCTCCATCCTCTATTGGTTCTTCATAGACCCTGTGTGCTGTATCAGGAACACCTCCATCCTCTATTGGTTCTTGATAGACCCCGTGTGCTGTATCAGGAGCACCTCCATCCTCTATTGGTTCTTGATAGACACCGTGTGCTGTATCAGGAGCACCTCCATCCTCTATTGGTTCTTGATAGACCCCGTGTGCTGTATCAGGAGCACCTCCATCCTCTATTGGTTCTTGATAAACCCCGTGTGCTGTATCAGGTACACCTCCATCCTCTATTGGTTCTTGATAGACACCGTGTGCTGTATCAGGTGCACCTCCATCCTCTATTGGTTCTTGATAGACCCCGTGTGCTGTATCAGGAGCACCTCCATACTCTATTGGTTCTTGATAGACACCGTGTGCTGTATCAGGAGCACCTCCATCCTCTATTGGTTCTTGATAGACACCGTGTGCTGTATCAGGAGCACCTCCATCCTCTATTGGTTCTTGATAAACCCCGTGTGCTGTATCAGGAGCACCTCCATCCTCTATTGGTTCTTGATAGACCCCGTGTGCTGTATCAGGAGCACCTCCATCCTCTATTGGTTCTTGATAGACCCCGTGTGCTGTATCAGGAGCACCTCCATCCTCTATTGGTTCTTGATAGACCCCGTGTGCTGTATCAGGAGCACCTCCATCCTCTATTGGTTCTTGATAAACCCCGTGTGCTGTATCAGGTACACCTCCATCCTCTATTGGTTCTTGATAGACACCGTGTGCTGTATCAGGTGCACCTCCATCCTCTATTGGTTCTTGATAGACCCCGTGTGCTGTATCAGGAGCACCTCCATACTCTATTGGTTCTTGATAGACACCGTGTGCTGTATCAGGAGCACCTCCATCCTCTATTGGTTCTTG
The DNA here is from genome assembly GCA_023349425.1 of Anthopleura sola. Lineage (NCBI taxonomy): Eukaryota > Metazoa > Cnidaria > Anthozoa > Actiniaria > Actiniidae > Anthopleura > Anthopleura sola. The sequence goes on along the minus strand of JALHLI010000006.1, from coordinate 3,822,626 downwards.
ATAGACACCGTGTGCTGTATCAGGAGCACCTCCATCCTCTATTGGTTCTTGATAAACCCCGTGTGCTGTATCAGGAGCACCTCCATCCTCTATTGGTTCTTGATAGACACCGTGTGCTGTATCAGGAGCACCTCCATCCTCTATTGGTTCTTGATAGACCCCGTGTGCTGTATCAGGAGCACCTCCATCCTCTATTGGTTCTTCATAGACCCTGTGTGCTGTATCAGGAACACCTCCATCCTCTATTGGTTCTTGATAGACCCCGTGTGCTGTATCAGGAGCACCTCCATCCTCTATTGGTTCTTGATAGACACCGTGTGCTGTATCAGGAGCACCTCCATCCTCTATTGGTTCTCCATAGACCCCGTGTGCTGTATCAGGAGCACCTCCATCCTCTATTGGTTCTCCATAGACCCCGTGTGCTGTATCAGGTACACCTCCATCCTCTATTGGTTCTTGATAGACACCGTGTGCTGTATCAGGTGCACCTCCATCCTCTATTGGTTCTTGATAGACCCCGTGTGCTGTATCAGGAGCACCTCCATACTCTATTGGTTCTTGATAGACACCGTGTGCTGTATCAGGAGCACCTCCATCCTCTATTGGTTCTTGATAGACACCGTGTGCTGTATCAGGAGCACCTCCATCCTCTATTGGTTCTTGATAAACCCCGTGTGCTGTATCAGGAGCACCTCCATCCTCTATTGGTTCTTGATAGACACCGTGTGCTGTATCAGGAGCACCTCCATCCTCTATTGGTTCTTCATACTCTCTATCATTATTTAACATTGATACAAAATCTCCATCATCAGCTGTAATTGTCGCACCATTTGTCTTGTCTTTTGCACTTGGAAAACCAGTCAATTCCATATTAATGTATACGTATCCGATGTATAAGGCCGGCCCACTCTCGTCAATATTCCTCCCCTCACTACCCCTCTGGGTATTAGTTGGTTTGGTTTTCATTCGAGCTTGAGTCACCAGCAAATGCATAGTCGTATGTAATGCTAGACTTTCGGAAAGTCCGCCGCCCACTGAAAAAAATCCCGAATGAAAACCAAAGCAACTATGACTTCAAAGACAGTAATATTCATGACTTCACGCTAAAGATGAGAGACCAAAACAGGAGAGTATGAAGAACCAATAGAGGATGGAGGTGCACCTGATACAGCACCTGATACAGGGGGAATTAATTGTGACTGCGTAGCAATTCCTTGAATTTGTAGTTAATATATGCGAAAACCACAATTCTCAAAGGGTGCGTGATTGCCTATTTTCCTCACAGACTTCAAGATTGCCATTAAATTTGCGCTGAGAACTATGAAAGCATTGTCTTGCCAATTTTTGAAGGTTTATTGTGGTTTGATAAATTTGAGCTATATAATGTAGTATAGAAATATCTCATGTGAGCTTGTCGGTTAAATTATGCATAGAACACAATCCGGCTTAGTGATAGCGTGACAGAGATTGCATTATGCGTTCTCCATTCTTTTTGCAATTATTCGCTCAACTATAAAGCTTTTGGAATATGTCTTGAGAGTCCTGTGTCACGTTTCATATGGAATATCCGAAGAAAAATTATGTAGCTGCTTGTAAAAGCCTTTTACATAAGACCTATTTCGTCCCGTACATTTCCATCAGCCCCATCTTTTTCCACTCAATTACCATGGTGAAATCCGCTGACGTACAGCGGGTTCAGGATGACGGCTATTCCTGGCCATGTTAAGTTAGTCTCTGTTTTTAAGATCTATTTACCTTCAGTTGGGCGTTTCCCATTTCAGTCCACGTGTCATTCCCTAGAGTATAATTTCTTTGCTTAGCGACTGCGCACGATCGAGAAGACACATGAATATGGATACAACTCAAAGAAAGAATATTATTCTCAAGAGAATGACACGTGGTCTCTGTTTTTTTTAACACATAACCTCCAATTACTTTGAAGATCATCTTTTTCTTGGTGGACTCGGAGGCTTTCTTCTTTCTTTTATAGCCACGTGACCAGTTGGAGGTCCGCTAGGATAGGCTGTCCCAATCGAGGCTCTTACATCAGTGTTTCCATTGAGAGGAGAGTCTGTTGTCTCATCTGTTGTAACGGGGCCTTCAAGGACATGATACTCTGGTTCAAGGTCTTGAGAGGGAGGTCCCTCATTCATGGTTGTATCGGGCCCTTCAAGGACATGATACTCTGGTTCGAGGTCTTGAGAGGGAGGTCCTTCATTCATGGTTGTAACTGGGCCTTCAAGGACATGATACTCTGGTTCGAGGTCTTGAGAGGGAGGTCCTTCATTCATGGTTGTATCGGGCCCTTCAAGGACATGATACTCTGGTTCAAGGTCTTCAGAGGGAGGTCCCTCATTCATGGTACTCTCTGAGGTCACCATGACATGGTTCTCAGTTGGGGGACGTTCAAGTACATTATACACTGGGCCATCATTCGCGGTTGAGTATATAGTCCCTTCCGGATCAGCCCTGTTTTGATTATGCACCAGTCTGTTATATGGTGCTGGTTGGGGTGCAATGTATGCTGTTTGTGGATCGTCAAATGCGTAGCTGTATATATCTTGAAATGTGAATAAAGAATACATAACAAGGTTGAGCATGGTAAACTGAGGAACCTCGGATGGGAATATGGTGTCGAGGCTTTCAAACGAGAGTAATTTAAAAACATCTGTTAAACAAGAAATCTGACGCCGGGATCCGCCGGGGTTGTGAGCCATGACTCCCCTTACAGAACCCTTTGCTATGACCAGCAAACCCAATTGATCGATTCTGTTGCTAAAACACCCTAGTCACTTCTTCCCATGTGGGATGTGTTTTGATAAACTAGCAGTGACATATATTTACTTGAAAACTTGGGGTGAAAATCATGGCACAAGTTGTCTTGAAGTCGTCGCTATATGAATTATCAGACTGAAGTGGTGACTACGATTTACGCTGTTGTTTGAAGTACATGTCAGCGCGTGTTCATCCTCGTGCACAATGACGTCATAGACAAATTGCCAATTACGATGGTAACCCACAATATCGTTATGACACGAGCTTATATTTTCATTTTTTTTCCAAAATCATAACTGGACTGGGATATGTTTGAGCATTACGGTTTACCTCCTGCCTGATCAACTGGTACGTTCCTTCGTTGTTCTTCAGGGATTTCAGCATATTCCGGGTCTTCTTGTGTTTCATCCGCCGTCTTCCTCTTCGGTTGTGTTGATCTTGACTTCCGTACTGCGATTAAGAATTCAACCATATTTTTGTAATAAAGGTCTTAACTACTCATTCGTTGATGGCATGATGGATATCAAATAATCAATCTTTTTTATCTCAGAGAGCAACCTGTAAACTGGTTAGAAAAAGATCTTAATATATATACATACATGCTACGGTAAAATAGACAAGAGTAAGTATCTTACCACGAGAAGAGATGTAATCTACGAGCCACACTAATTCACCCCTGAAATAGAAAGTAAAATGTTTTCATCAATTTTCCCTATAAGCCAATTCACAGTTTAAGAATTGTTATCAGTGCGCATGCGATTTTATCCCGAATTTATCACCTTCTTTTGTTAAACCTTCTTTTGTTTTTAATTAAACAAAAGAAGGTGAGAAATTCGGGATAAAATCGCATGCGCACTAATATCGATTCTTAAACTGTGAATTGGCTTATTACAGTTGATGGTACATGATGATGAATAGTTTAATGCTGATCTTGACTTAAATGTTGCGTCTTTAAATTACCAGCTGTACGAAAAACTAAGCGCGAAAGGGATTGTTGTTACAATTCAAGCCGTCCTTGCCCGAGTCTTAAAAGTCATATATCTCACAGAATTTGAGGAGATGGATCGCAAAGATTTACTTTAATTTTTTAAACAACAAGTATACTTCAACTTTTTTTCTCTAAATTCTTTTAAACGCGTGTTTTTGTAGTGGGAAGAGACTTGAAGCAAGGGCCGCTTGGCTAAGCATCGAAGCGCGCTGTGATTGGACGGTTCGTGCGTACTCCGGTCACCTGGTATATGATATAAATACCTCCAATATGTTAATTAAAGTCACGTCAAAAAGAATACTTTTAAAAAGCATCATCATGATTTCCACTATGTTTGTGACAGGGACAGGGACAGCGACAGCGACAGCGACAGCGACAGCGACAGCGACAGCGACAGCGACAGCGACAGCGACAGCGACAGCGACAGCGACAGCGACAGCGACAGCGACAGCGACAGCGACAGCGACAGCGACAGCGACAGCGACAGCGACAGCGACAGCGACAGCGACAGCGACAGCGACAGCGACAGCGACAGCGACAGCGACAGCGACAGCGACAGCGACAGCGACAGCGACAGCGACAGCGACAGCGACAGCGACAGCGACAGCGACAGCGACAGCGACAGCGACAGCGACAGCGACAGCGACAGCGACAGCGACAGCGACAGCGACAGCGACAAAGGTAAATTATTTATAAGATTCGGTAGAGCATAGACAAAAGAAAAACCTGTAGCACAGGGCTGCCAAGAAATTGACGTTCACTCTCTAAGATTTCACATTGTCAAAGTTATAATGTACAGTAGGTGCAGTTTACAATTGCCAGTGGGTATTATTACGAGTTTGTATGCTCAAATGCATCCTGCATGTGACGTTCCTTTCATCAATATTTATAGCAATGACTTTCTTCAGTGTTTTTTTTTTTATGAATGTTAAGAAACCAACCTTTTTCGCTTACGGTACACGTATGCCACTATCACTATCACTATGACAATAATGATCATCAAGGTAACCACGACGCCAACCACGGTCGACGAACCTCCACTTGCTTTCGATTTTCCTTTTTCTCCATCATCATTTGGGTTTGCTGGGGACTAAAATTAAAAAGAAATTTTTAAGTTAAATTTTCTAGCAGGCTTTACAAAATTCTCGTTCAATCCACAATACAAGTGATAGATAACTCATTACTTACATTTGGAACTGATGTTGCTGATGTTGCTGCTGTTGCTGCTGTTGCTGCTGTTGCTGCTGTTGCTGCTGTTGCTGCTGTTGCTGCTGTTGCTGCTGTTGCTGCTGTTGCTGCTGTTGCTGCTGTTGCTGATGTTGCTGCTGTTGCTGGTGTTGTAACAGAAGCTTTTGTTGTAGGTGAGGTTATTGCAGAACTTGGACTGGTTATTATGGATGTGACGTTTTCACCACCTGAAGCCGACGTAATCGAAACTTAAAGCTAAGGATGCTATTAAAGAAAAGTAAATAATTTTTTCGTACTTACACTGAAATGTTCCTTTAAGCTTGAATAAGAGACAAGAGTGTTTTCGTTGACATGTGATACTCAGACTGATTATCCTACCCAGCAAGGCGGTTCTAATATTAGAACCAATTTGAACCTAATGGATGAACAAGTTCAGTATATTTTAATGAAATGGAAAAAAAAAAGGATGCCTCCTGAAATTCTTCCTATTTTTAAAAGAGCGTAATTGATACATACGTTGGATTTCTCTAGCAACGTTTCTCTTTTCTAATTTTTGCGAGTTGTACGAGGTTTTTGTGCTTGTAACATACGCTCGCGCAACTTGTATGTTCTCATATTTGACCGGCGAGAAGTTGGCCCGGCATTCGGTCCGGGATTCGCCAGTCGCGGATTCGAGAAACATAAACCTATTTCATAACATGTTTTCCAAACAAACCTCAACCTAATTTATTCTATAATTGTTCATAATACAATATTGCATTCTTATCACAAAAATAATTGTTATTCTAATAATTGAATTTGGCTCGGCATACGTTCGCTGAAGAATTCAAGGAGAAATTGAATCTCTAATAAATTTTCCGCTTTTTACCCCCTAGCCTTAAAACTTCGTTAAACCCCAAAACAATAATTCATGAGCCCATTGAATTGCAAAGGATTTTGAGTTATTTCAATCTTCATTTTTACACTTTTTGAGGTGTCTTATCGGTGATTTTTCACCCCAACATTTGTTACTGGATGCTAAACCGGAGGTAGCCCAAGCAAACTTTCTGTGCATGTTTTATAGGGTAATGTATGGGGCTAGGATACAGATAAAAAAAATTATATCTTTCACTTAAAATTTTCCTTTAAAACTTGCTTCTGTCGCTATTTGTACCTCATTCGGTCTCCTGGTGAAGTTTTAGGGTGCTTTAAGGCCGTTTAGTATGGGTTTTTTTATCCTACCCTCCCCCCTATAGAGTTGGTACTTAGTTTATGAATATTTACTTACTCTGTATATATGGCGATTTGCGGATGGTCCTCTGTACTGGATGCTAAACCATTGGTTAAGCGACTGTGAATCGATCCCAGCCCACCTACCATCACACGTAAAGTACCGAGATGTCATTTCATCAACTGAACATCGAGTAGAAGGCAGAATTGCGCTGTTTTTTTTACCGTGCTGCAAGATTTTGAGCGGTTGGCCATCATTTTCAGATTGGAACTTGTATTTACAGATCCTGGCTGGTATAAAATGGTAACTTTATGAGCCGGAAGTTTCCCTTTCATGATCTTAAATCAGAGATCATATTTTCTCCATGGTAAACTTCAAGATCATACTGAATCTAATTTGTTGTTGTGTTGAAGAAAAAAAAAATCAAGCATGTTGTTACAATATCATCCAACTGAATGTAAACCTTGAATATTGGAGTACACACCAAATGTTTGTTCAAATCCATCAGAGAAAAAGCCATAAGTGCATCTTAATTTCGCTTTAAGAATTTCCCTGGTAGAGACATTAATATTAGGCAGGCATGGACGGCATGATAAGTAATCTATAGAGTCGAACTGTTAAGCGGAAATAGATAGATAGAACTCAATCAATCCCTGACTTGTAAACAAACCTGTTTGTTTTCTGACTTCAGTGTTAGCCAGACATGTCCAGGATCCAGAGTAGAAACCAAATGTGGCTGACTTAGCATTGGAACATTTACAATAACAGGGCTGTGAATCAGGGTAAGCATTCCAGTTATGATAACAGTTAAAACTGCATTTCGAGTCAGGAAGTTTAAACTGATCCAAGTCTCTCCATAGATCTCCACCACCACCAGGGCTTCGTATTATTGTAAACATTTCTTTACTGACAACAAAATAAAACTGTGTTGTCAAGAAAACAAAACAGACGACATTGTTGAAAGGATTCAAGACCTCCATGGATTCTGACTTCTAGTATTTATTACGACAAATAATATGCATATTTTAGTTTCACTTTGTGGTTCTTGATTTTTAACTGGAAGTTGACAAGGAGGCCAATATTTAAAATTACTCTTTATTAGACGTCAATCAACCACACCACAGGGACCCCAACTTTATTACTTGCACGACAAAGAGTCAAAGAACCGAAGCAAATAAAATATTGTATTCGAGATTGAAAAAAAGGTCAGCTAGCTAATCTTTGTCGTAGCTCTCAAGAAATTTTCAAAGAAATACCTCATCTTAAAGTTGGTTTCAGTCGGGTTTGTATTTGGGTTTCCTGTGTCATACCCATGAATCCATGTATATGTGTTATATTCAGTACAGTATGTTGCCCAGTTTTGTGACACTTCAGGTTGTGAATACTATATCTTCTCTACGGAAAAATATAATTCTATACAACTTTGTCACATAAAGGCAAATTTATCAGCTAACATTATGTTGTAGATATTTTCTTCGAATCTTTTAATTTGATAAAATAAAAGGAATATTTCGACGGCTACTTAAGTGCCCAGTTTCGTGACAGCTGGGCCAGTTTCGTGACACGTTGTAAAAATGCATTGTTTTCAAAGTAATTCACAACAAAATTCGATAAAACAAATCAAAAACATATTTTTTGTTACCTTTAACTTTATTTTGTTGTGAAATTTGAAGTACTAATCTTAAGTTGTTTCTTTGAGAATAAGCAACTTTAATGCCAAGTTTTCGAGCGCAGGGCAATTCACTGCGCAGTGAAAATCAAAGATTTTCGTCGAGACAACTCCACTCACCTGATAAAAATGGCGTCTCCTTGACAAACACGTTCTTTAAAAAGATCGCCAAAACATGCATTCCGAAGTTGAATGTTCGGCTTTTTTTCGGTTCTCTTCGTTTTCCGAAATATTAAATAGCCGTCGCTAAAAACGAGTTTAGTGTCACGAAACTGGTACTGTCACGAAACTGAGCAACATACCGTACCTGCTTCTTGGAAAATAGGTTACTCTCGGAATTTCATATTCCTTTTCAGCATTATGAAACCTCAAAAATTTCAATTCCATGAATTAAAGCTGCGACTTAAAGTATAAAATACTGAAGCTGTCACTGAAATTAGTGACAAAGCTATAGTTCTTTTATTTCCAAATATTTCGCAGAAATTCATTAATCATTTATCGAAAATTCATTTGTATAATTTATTATTTCACACCAGTAATATACAAATCAATATTAATTATATTGAAAACTTAAAAGATAACTATAGATATAGATAAATTCACAATACGATTCTGAATGTTTACAAAGAACTGTAATTGGTGTTATATGAAAACTAATCAAAGCTTGGTTTCGTTTCCTATGCCTTTTAGATTTAGTATAAAAATTATTTGGCATAAAATCTGAATTCATTGCAAAAAAAAGATTATAAGCTAGGGAAATACAATTTACAGCGAAGCAATCAGTAAAGCTAACAACAACACTCTTTTACCATTTTTTCTTAATCTCAAATTAGGAGCTTTATATCAGTGATAGCTTTCTTAGTACATTTTGACGTACAAGCTGCCATGGAATGGACCCTTTCTCAAAAGTTACTTGAATCCGAGGCTGACATGGAAATACGAAAGAAATGCCACAAATTCTATCTAGAAAAAGTGTGATTTCTTTTGTGTTTCATGTTAGCCACACATCCAAGATAATTTTGAGAGGGTCAAATTCAGTTTCACTTTCTTGTATGCTTGTCTAATGACTGGTATTCTGACACCACATTGTTATCCTTAAGTTCTTGATAAACCCCGTGTGCTGTATCAGGTGAACCTCCATCCTCTATTGGTTCTTCATACTCTCTATCATTATTATTTGACATTGATACAAAATCTCCATCATCAGCTGAAATTGTCGCACCATTTGTCTTGTCTTTTGTACTTGGAACCCCAGTCAATTCCATATTGATGTATCCCAAGTCCGGCCCACTCTCGTCAATATTCCCCCCCTCACTACCCTTCTGGGTATTACTTTGTCCACTCTTGTTTTGGTCTCTCATCTTTAGCATGAAGTCATGGATATTTCTGTCTTTGAAGTCATAGTTGGTTTGGTTTTCATTCGAGCTTGAGTCACCAGCAAATGCATAGTCGTATGTAATGCCTGTAAATGGAAAAAAAATACAGTTTTCTCATATTCGGTAAAAAACCGCTTCAATCCTTCACTACAGGATCATTGTTTTAGGTTTAGCCTATGAGATCAAACTATTTGTAAAATAACAGTGTACAGTGTAATTTATGTATGAATGACTCTGTGGTCATCAAAATCAGCGGTTACCTTCTTCCTGATCAAATGGTACGTTCCTTCGTTGTTCTTCAGGGATTTCAGCATATTCCGGGTCTTCTTGTGTTTCATCCACGGTCTTCTTCTTCGGTTGTGTTGATCTTGATTTCCTGACTGCGATTAAAAACAAATTCAATGCGTATGGAGACTTCAAAACGGGGAAGGTTTTAGCTACTTCCTTGATGGTATGTCTGTAAGTACTAAAATCAATTCTATCCCGATTTCCCGGTAAAAAGCAGGCATGCCGTACAATATATAGATTATACCGGTAAAATAAACAAGAATGAGTATCTCACCACGGGAAGAGATGTAATCTACAAGCCACATCGATTCACCCCTGAAATACAAAGTAAATTGTTGGTATCGTATTTTCACACGCTTTCCATGTTACAGTGCTTCTCGCTAGCACTTGCAGAATCGATCGCCGTCGCAAAGAAGTAGGCTTTGGTGGCAGTCAATCAAGGCGTTTCCATGACATTCCATAGGCACGCCCTTGAAAACTTTTTTTTTTTAAGACAATGTCACGGAAACACTTCGATTGACGTCCACCAAAACCCAATTTTGTCGTGACGGCAAATATTACGATTCTGCGCGAAGCACTCAATGTAACTCGGACACTCATTGACTAGGTGGCATGTCTTGGATAGCACTAACTTTCGTCAGTGATCTTTATGAATGATCAGAAACAGACCTTTTTCGCTTACGGTACACGTATGCGACTATCACTATCACTATGACAACAATGATCACCAAGGTAACCGCAACACCAATCACGATCCACGAACTTCCACTTGTTTCCGGTTTTCCTTTTTCCCCATCATCATTTGGGCTTGCTGTAGCCTAAAATTTAAAAAAAGTCATTTCTAGCAGGCAGTCTACAAATTACAATTTTCGTTCAATGCCCCATAAGTGATTCGATAGCCCATTACTTACATTTGGAGCTGATGCAGCCGCTGTTGCTGGTGTTGTAACAGAAGCTTTTGTTGTAGATGAGGGTATTTCAGAGCTTGGACTTGTTATTATGGATGTGTCGTTTTCAGCACCTGAAGCCGACGTAATTGAAACTTAAAGTTAAGGATGCTATCAAAGAAAAGTAAATGAGATTTATTTTGTACTTACACTGTAATGTTCCTTTAAGCTTGAATAAGAGACAAGAGTGTTCTTGTGGACATGTGATATTCAGACTGATTATCCTACCCAGCAAGGCGGTAGTAATATTAGAACCAATTTGAACCTAATGGATGAACAAGTGCATTATATTTTAAAGAAATGGCAAAAAAGATGATACTTTCTGAACCGCTATATTCTTCTTATTTAAGAACACTTGTTTCGATAAGAACATTGTTGCAAGTTGTAAAAGGTTTTTGTGCTTGTAACATACGCTCTCTTTTGTTACATTGAGAAGAAGAATCGTCTACTTTCTGCAGCTTGTTCAGTTTTGAATATTTTAAAGGGTGTTTTTCGTGCTTGGTAAATATTCAAAGATGTGAATTACGTTTCTTCAAGGGTTCAAGTCCCGCCTGGAGCTCGAAATGTTTTCCGAGAAAATTTAGCTTTAAGAAATATAACTGATCATTCACATTTTTGTTTATGAATTTTTATATATAACGATTTTCGGATAGTCTTTTGTACTGGATGCTTAACCATTGTGAATCGATCCCAGCCCACCTACCATCACATGAAGTACCGAGATTTTTGTTCCACTCTATCAGTTTTGTAACTTATCAGTGTACTTGTCTGTGAATATTTACTTACTTTCTTTTCCCAGATGCTAAACCATCGGCTGAACGACTGTGAATCGATCCCAGCCCACCTACCATCACACGTAAAGTACCGAGATGTCATCTGATCAACTGAACATCCAGTAGAAGACAGAATTACGTCGTATTGTTTACCTTGCTCCACGATGCTGAGCGGATGGACATCATTTTCATTTTGGAACTTGTATTTACATATCCTGCCTGGTATAAAATGGTAACTTTATGAGACAGAATTGAAGTTTCCCTTTCATGATCTTAAATCAGAGATTTTAAAAATTCTCTTTATTCTTAACTTCGTGATCATAAAAGTGAAAATAGCAACTGCATAAAGCCAGAATACTGGAGTGAACATCAACCATTCGATAAACTTGTATTTCAGTTACTATAGACAAATCCATGAGAGAAAAGGTCGCTGAAAATAGCCTAAAGCCTATCATTTATCTTTTTTTTACCAACAAACTTCACTGTAGGTTATCTAAGAATTAAGGAATACATGTCCAAGCCGTAAAATTTGCGAGCATACAGTGAGTTTCTTATTGTCAGGTAATAATCAGCCACGGTGAAATAATTTTCAGGATTCCACTCTCAAAGCTTTAGGCTTTTTTCAGCGATAATTTTAATTGAATTAGCTACATACTTATAATTATTTCAATAAAGTTAGTCACCAAAAACCTACAAAGTTGAGACTGGCAAGGGTTATGGGTATATACGTTTTACATGTTTCGACTGATTACTAACTATTGATGGACTTGAGCTCTTTCACCAGTTACAGTTTCACCTCCTGTAAGCATCCTCATTTCAATTAACTTTTTAACCCGGCTTATTCAGCTGCCACCGGCAAGGATTATGGTTAGATTCATCAGTTACATGTCAGTTCATCCGCTTGATAACTATTGATCAGATGGACTTGAGATCTTTTACCAGTTACACTTTCGTTTACGCTTTCAGTTACACTCTCCCGTGGGCATCCTCAAGTTGCTGTTTGTATCAAAAGCTTTTGTTTGATATGAAATGTTTGCCATGATCCTTAGCGATTTAAGTTTTGTAGGTCTTTGGTGACTAACTTGATTGAAATATTAAAGTACATTTTAGTTTCGCTTTAACTTCGCAGTTGGTGATAAGTAATCTATAGAGTCGAACTGTTGAGCGGAAATAGATAGATAGAACTCAATCAATCCCTGACTTGAAAACTAACCTGTTTGTTTTCTGACTTCAGTGTTAGCCAGACATGTCCAGGATCCAGAGTAGAAACCAAATGTGGCTGACAGACGATTGGAACATTCACAATGACAGTTTCTCGAAACAGGGAGAGCATTCCTGTCTGTGCAGTAAACGCTATTGCATTTCGAGTCAGGAAGTTTAAAGTGATCCAAGTCATTCCATAGATCTCCATCACCAGGGTTTCGTATTATTGTAATCATTTCTTGACTGACAACAAAATAAAACTGTGTTGCCAAGAAAACAAAACAGACGACATTGTTGAAGGAATTCAAGACCTCCATGGATTCTGACTTCTCGTATTTATTATATACGACAAATTATAATATGCATATTTTAGATTCACTTTCTGGTTCTTGATTTTTCACCGGAAGTCGACATTAATCTTCATTAGTCGTCAATCTTACTACACCACAGGGAACCCAACATTATTACTTCCTGGTGGAGAGGAGCTGCAATATTTGTTTGTACTTGGAAAACTAGCTTGTACACAGCAAAACTTTGTGTGCTGTCCGCATGGATTTATTGGTATAACACAGGAAACCCATGCTGCGTTTTTTACTTGCACGTCTGAGCTCAGACACTTAATAACAAACAAGTAGCGCGAGTGCATCAGTGCCAAAAAAAAAAGACATATAAAAGTGAAGTCATTTTACGACGAACGGCTCAAGGTTCACGGAATCTTTGATCAGAATATCTTTTTCCTTACAATGTTTCGTCAATCACCTACCCTAGGTAAATGTTTTATGTCAATCTCGCAGTGCACTATATGATTACAGCGCGACGCGTAAAAGTAGGACCACATTTAATGTATTCGGTTTTGTACTTTGAACAGACACATTTGATGTCAAGCTGTCTGGTTTTACCAAATAAAGGGTGTAAAAACTCTGTTTGGCAGCAAAAAAACCCGTGCATAGAAGTATGTTAATACATTAAAAGTGGTCATTCTTTTGCGCGTCGCGTTGTAAATGCACAATTGAGTTTGCGTAAACTGCTCATGAATGCGGCTTGTGTGGCAAGTGTGTTATATTCAGTACTTGCTTCTTGCTTCCAGGGAAACAGGTCACTTGCTCTCTCACATTCTTGGGATTTCATAATGTTCTCTAGCATATTGCGACCTTAAAATTAACTACAGCATTTTTAATTTCTATCAATATTTTATCCATTTGATAGCGATATATTTTGCCTTGTTTTTATTGTTTGCTTTTATCCAGGTTGTTTCTTAGTTAGATTTATATTGATGCAAGATAATTAATGATAATAATATTAATAATAATAATAATAATAATAATAATAATAATGGTCTATTAAGGTTCTATTGCAGTATAACAACTGAATTAACGAAATATTTAAAATAAAGAAACTGAATTAACAAATTATTTACAATAAATTGTTTATTTTTCGAAGTAACAATATTTCTCGAAGAGACAATATTTGTATAATGATCATCCGGGTGGATGTAGTCCTGAGAAGGACTGTTTGATGTGACTGACGTTTCGACAACCTGTGCGGAAGTCATCTTCAGAGTCCAGTGAAGAAAAAGTCAGATATGGGTCTTATTTATACTGCCACAATAAACGATAGAACAATAGAACAATAGGTAAGGTTGTCGCGTCGCTCATCGACCTATATCCACTCTACGTAAGGTCTTGACCAAGGTCAAAGATCGTGATAGCCCAAACGATCGAGTCGGTGCTATTTATAAAATTTCATGCAATGATTGTGAGGCTACGTATATCGGAGAAACTGGTAGATCGTTCAATACCAGACGTGTTGAACATCAAAGTGCAGTTGTGAAACAGGATAATCGTAACAACATTGCCATGCATCATACCAAGACTGGCCATGCAATTAATTGGGAATCTAGTGAATGTCTTTCTTATTGTAACAATAAAAAGCAACGCCTCGTACTTGAGAGTTGGTTTACTAAGTTTGAGCAGAATCCACTCAACCGCTCAATTAAACTACCCACGCCATACAACAGACTATTAAACAGAAACTGAAGCGACGCCAAGTCAGCGACGCGCATCTTTTCACAACCTTACCTATTGTTCTATTGTTCTATCGTTTATTGTGGCAGTATAAATAAGACCCATATCTGACTTTTTCTTCACTGGACTCTGAAGATGACTTCCGCACAGGTTGTCGAAACGTCAGTCACATCAAACAGTCCTTCTCAGGACTACATCCACCCGGATGATCATTATACAAATATTGTCTCTTCGAGAAATATTGTTACTTCGAAAAATATCCATTCACCTGGGTTCAGACCATTCTTTGTAATAAATTGTTTAAAGCTAATATATTAAAACTATAATATTTACAAACTATTTATCATTAATTAATAATAGATGCTTCACATTAAGAGAAAGTCGCCTACACTGAACGTTCAGACGGATTCTGTGCGAGGTAAACTATTTACATGACTCTTTATTTAACTAATTGACTATTGTACCATTCTACCGTATCCTGCATATTTATATATGCTTTACTTATATCTAATTCACTTGATAATGACATAGGACGATGTTGAAGCGTAGTAATCTCTTTGCGTTTGTTTTTCTGATAAAAAAAAGATAATTAATTTCTGTTTTACAAAACACATAAATTCCAATTACTTTGAAGATCATATTTTTCTTGGTGGACTTGGAGGCTTTCTTTTTTCTTTTGGAGCCACGTGATCAGTCTGAGGTCCGCTAGGATTGGCTGTCCCAATCGAGGCTCTTACGTCAGTAGTCTCATCTGTTATATCGGGGCCTTCAAGGACATAATACTCTGATTCAAGGTCTTGAGAGGGAGGTCCTTCATTCATGGTTGTATCGGGCCCTTCAAGGACATGATACTCTGGTTCAAGGTCTTGAGAGGGAGGTCCCTCATTCATGGTTGTATCGGGGCCCTCAAGGACATGATACTCTGGTTCAAGGTCTTGAGAGGGAGGTCCCTCATTCATGGTTGTATCGGGCCCTTCAAGGACATGATACTCTGGTTCAAGGTCTTTCAAGGGAGGTCCTTCATTCATGGTTGTATCGGGGCCTTCGAGGACATAATACTTTGGCTCAAGGTCTTGAGAGAAAGGTCCCTCATTGATGGTTCTCACTGAGGTCATCATGAAATGGTTCTCAGCTGGGGGACGTTCAAGTACATTATACACTGGGTCATCGTTCGCGGTTGAGTATATAGTCCCTTCCTGATCAGCCCTGTTTTGATTATGTACCAGTCTGTTATATGGTGCTGGTTGGGGTGCAATGTATGCTGTTTGTGGATTGTCAAATGCGTAACTGTATATACCTTGAAATGAGAATAAAGAATACATATAACAAGGTTGAGCATAGGAGGCTTTCAAAGGAAAATTCAAGATTAGCTTCCTAGCAAGGATGAGAAATCCATGTGTTCAAATGTTCATCTGCTAAGAAGACATTTTTAAATGCGATGCGTTTTGAAAAACTAGCCTTGACTTATATTTACGCGCAGACTTGGTATTATTTCAAATCCTTTAAGGCACAAACTTTTTTTTTCATTTTTGATTCTCAAAATAAAACTCTTGTGAACGTGGGATATGTTTGAGCATTACGTTTTACCTCCTGCCTGATCAACTGGTACGTGTCTTCGTTGTTCTTCAGTGACCTCAGCATATTCCTGGTCTTCCTGTGTTTCATCCACGGTCTTCTTCTTCGGTTGGGTTGATCTTGATTTCCTGACTGATTAAAATATTTATTCCATATTTTAAGAGACTTAAAAACTGAAAAGGTTTATATCCTAACAGCCCTTCTCCACAGGTTTTTCTTTTGACTCTGCTCTACTGAACTTTGTAATTGATTAACCATTTCTTACTTTCTTTGGCGTCATTGAACTGTTGGAAATGGTACTATATAAATATATTATCGTTATCGTTATCATTAATTCCTTGACAGAGCGAAAACACTAGAACCATGAAACAAAATCAAATTGTTAGTGTGTAATAGTTCTTATTTAGCGACTATTAGTTACTATAAAAGACAAGTAAAGTTGTAATGAGGTATTGTTTCCTTTTGTATTTGTTCTTTCTGGTTGAGTGATATTGACTAAATAGTCACTAAATAAAAACTATTAGTTAGTAACTATTTTGTTTTTATTTCATGGTTCTAGTGTTTTCGCTCTAGCATGTACGTAAATATCGAAATAACTCTATCGATCCCAAATAACAATCTGTACTAGCTACTGATTGAATTACGAAATGGTTCTGAAAGTATATATAATCGTACCAGTAAAATGAATGAGAGTAAGTATCTTACCACGAGAAGAGATGGAATCTACGAGCCACACCGATTCACCCCTGAAATAGAAAGTAAAATGTTTTCATTCGCTTTCCATGTCATTGTGCATCTCAATGGCCACGCGGAATCGTCGTCGCGACGAAGTAGGTTTTAGTGGACGTTAATCAAGGCGTTTCCATGACAGTCCACAGACACGTGTCATTGAACATTTTTTTACTAATGAATAGAAACTAACCTTTTTCGCTTACGGTACCCGTATGCCACTATCGTTATCACTATGACAACGATGATCACCAAGGTAACCACGACACCAACCAAGGTCGACGAACTTCCACTTCCTTGCGCTTTCCCTTTTTGTCCATTATCTTTTAGGTTTGCTGTGGCCTAAAAAGATATGTTTAACAATAAAATACTGACTCGTTTAATGTACTATCGTAGATAGGTCTTTACTTTCTTACTTACATTTGGAGCTGGTGTTGCTATTGCTATTGCTATTGATGGTGCTTTTGCTGTTGCCGTTGTCGTTGCCGTTGTTGGTATTTTATCAGAAGCTTTTCTTCTAGGTGATGGTTTTGCAGTTGTCGCGGATGTGACGTTTTCGTCACCTTAAGCCAACATAACAAAAGAAATTCTGGTTAATTTAATATTCTCCTCCTCAGGCAATTTCTTTTTCTTTCTTTGGAGGGAGGAAGGATTGGGGTAGAGAGGACGGTCGCTTGCTCTGTCTTTTTCAGTCTATAGCCACAGGTAGCCCGTCAAAGAAACAGCCGAAACCCCAATTCAAAGCAAAGACAGACGCCAGTAAAGGCGGCTATGATAAACAAAATGATTTAAATAAGAGAGAGTTTTTTTAACTTACAATTCAGAGTTCCTTCGAGCTTGAATAAGAGACAGGAGTTTGTATGGTTTGCACAATTAATATTCAGTCTGATTATCCTACCCAGTAGTTCATCATCAACGTCAGAGCCGATCATCAACTGAGATTAAAGTAAATATATTACAGGGGCGGATTCAGTGGGGTGGATTGGGTGGCTAGCCACCCCCCTCTTTGCCGGGCTTAAAACAGGAAAAACAGGTGCACGTACAGTGGAACCTCTATCTTACAGATATTCAAGGGCTGGGGGAAAGTCCGTAATATACTAGAGGTGTCAGAGATATCAAGTTATTTTTACAAATAATAAATGTATGATATGAATTTTGCATTGCCTGGACCTAAAGAGTTGTCCGCAACCCTAGACCTAATCTTTTAATATTTTTTTTTAGAGTTAGCCACCCCCCTTTTGTAAAATACTGGATCCGCCCCTGATTATCATTTAAGCTAAGGTCCTAGTAAGAACTAGGCAGGCAAACGGCAATGGAATGCAGAAAGGTACATGGTAATTGTGTATTGTCTAATCCGTCCATCTCATTGGTTAAAACATGAAAATCTGCCATAATTTCAAAACGGATTTTTTAATATTTTATTTGATATCTGATTCTCTTTTCATCTAAGATTTCCTGAGCCTTCATATATCAAAATTTCTATGTTTTGAGCGCTTATGATTGGACGAGATCTTTCAGTACAAAAGAAACTTTGCCACATTTTATTTTTAAAATGTGTTACCTATAGGCTGATATACTTTCAGTCTGAAAACTAAGACATTCTTATGTGGGGATGTTGCTATTGCCACAGAACAATAGAGAGTTGCCTACTTCTTACGAGCATTGTTACTTAGAACCTAAACGTCTACGATGTGTATGTTTAAATGACAAAAATATTGCTTGGTGTTAGAGAGGGCAGAGAACCCCACTTTTAAAATCTTTTTTTTTATCTTTCTTTCCTACATTTTATGTAAGCTAAGCATCATTCCTTAAATCAACTTCGTATCCGATGAACTTAAAGTCCATAACAGGGACAAGTTGTATTATACATAAATGAAAGTCGAAATTGTCCGTGGGGTGCTCGAGTCTTCAAGGAAAAGATTAAGCACAGACAACAGAGTCTCAGCTCCACAACCCCACTCCTGTCATTTTAGTTTCAGTTCGTCTATAGTTTTGTATTCTGCGTACTGATTATTGAAAAATATTTCTTTTATATACCTGGTATCTATGTCCAGTAGAGCGGTACACTTGATTCTTGTGAGTTATTGTAAACCACGACTGCGAGTCGATGTCAGCCCATCTGCCATCACACGTAAAGTAACGCGTTGTTTTTGATTCCACTGAACATCCTCTAGAAGGCAGTTGGATTACGTATTTGTCCGCGGCTTGTTCTTCCTGCACGATTTTCAGCGGGTAATTGTCATACTCATATTCAAACTTGTAATTGCAGCCTGAATCATGATAAACAGCGAGACGAAAGTTTCATTTTGGCTCAGTAGATTAAGAGGGGGGGCAATGTTTGGTAATTTGGTAATTGCTTGTTTGTTTACCTATATTTTGGACTCTTTTTGGCCAATTTTTGTAGTAGAAATGTAGATTTAGTAGTAGATTTTATGTAGAGAAATGTTTTATATCACGGTTGTTTTTTTTTGTTGTTTTTTTTTTTCGCTCCGGCGATTTTTGGCGGACGTGGCCCCCCAGAACCTAGGTCCTCGCTACGCCTCTGTTTTGTACTCCAATAAAAATCTTCATGGGCAATTTCGTTTTTCTAATTATGATGCGTGGAGAAAAAGGGTCTTGTTTAATCAGTTTTGAAATAAGGAAACCAAATCAATCGTGTAAGTACATTTAAATTGTGTATCTAAATGTAAATTATCAACATTGGTTCAAACAAATTCAGACAGGAGAACGAGTTTTTATGACTCGAGTAAAACAGGAAATTCTATTTTGGTTTCCGTACGAGTGACAAGCTAGTTATTGGTTTTTATGTCTAAAGAAATTATTAGTGTGGAACTAGTACTGGCCATGTGCATGCAAGCGCGGGAAATAGACAGTATCTAGATATTTGCATATAACGCCAAGTATATCGGACTTATACAAACCTGATTGATTTCTGACTTCAATGTTATCCAGACAAGTCCACATCCTCGAATAGAAACCAAAAGTAGCTTTTTTTTCAGTACATTGGCACTGACAGTAATCTAAATTATCATAGCCGCCCTTGTAGACTGCACAGTTTGGAAGAGGACGAGATCCACTGCATTGCAAAAAAGGTTTGAAATAATCTAGATGAGTCCAAATACCTAAACCCCTAGGTTCTCGCATTATTGAAAACTCATCTTGTCCAATAACAAGATGAAGAAATTGTGTTATCAGGAAAGTAAGAAAAATAATATCACGGAAAGTATCTAAGAGATCCATGGCTTCACCTCTGATATGCATACAAATATATATTAATGTTTCACTTTCTGCTTTGGTGATTTTACACCGGAAGTCCACAAGAAGGCTACACTGATATAAATATCTCTCCCCTCCCTTCCCCTCCCTAGATATCAATCTTAAGACACCACAGGAAGCCCGATTGTGTTACTTGCTAGTGTAACCAAGACGACGGAGCAAAAGAATAAGATGCTGTAAACTTACAAAAAGGCATTCAATGGGTTTCCAGGACCTTCGTGAGAAGACGTTTGCTCACTCACATTCTAAATTTCACATTCTTCAAATTTTTCACATTTTTCTTCAAATTTAATTCATTAAAGCTGCGACTAGCTTAATATGTAAAAACTGAACCAGGAAATATGTGACAAATTTAATCATTTCATTTCCTAAAATTACAATAATTGATTAAGGCTTCCTGGATTTAATCGATATGAATTTATCGCAAAAATTAACAATTTACATGATAGCAAGCAGTGAATGATTTTTTACCATCTCCAATCTCCCTGAACTCTGCAGTGAAGCCAACAAGAAAAACGTTTGTTGGATTTCAATATCTCTTCTTGAACTACTACACATTAATTAACGTATCTAGCCTACCATGAAAATTTCACTTTCTTGTATGCTTGTCTAATGACTGGTATTCTGACACCACATTGTTATCCTTAAGTTGTTGATAGACCCTGTGTGCTGTATCAGGTGCACTTCCATCTTTTATTGGGACTTCATAACCTTCATCATCATTCAACATTGTTACATAGTAATCTTCATCAGTTGAAATCGTCGCAGCTTTCGTCTTCACTCTTGAATTTGGAACAGCAGTCAATTCCTTATTGATGTATCCTAAGTCCCCACTCTCGTCAATATTTCTCCCCTCACTACCCCTCTGGGTATTACTTTGTCCACTCTTGTTTTGGTCTCTCATCTTTAGCATGAAGTCATGGATATTTCTGTCTTTGAAGTCATAGTTGGTTTTGTTTTCATTCGAGCTTGAGTCTCCAGCAAATGCATAGTCGTATGTAATGCCTGTAAATAAAAACATATACAGTTTTCTCATTCGGTAAAAACCGCTGTAATCCTTTACTACAGGCTCAATTTTATAGTCAAGTTTAGTGTTGGTTAAAAAAGTAATTCTTAAAAGTCAACTCTAACTGTAAATAATATGTTTGAACTTTTTTTAAATCCTAAGGATTTTTATCTTGCACGTATCCTCCAAAATAAAGCTGCATTCCGAAGTACTGCAAGCACTAAATTAAGTGAAGCTAATCCTGTAAAAATCGAAAACAGCGGCATCTATTATCATTGGAATTTGGCCAGATATTTGGATGGGAAGTTGTATGGGTCCTTCATTCCTTCAGCACGGTTAAGTGGGGGTATTGCTGCTATGTTTCAGTCACTATTAATTAATCTCAGCTGAGACTACTGAAACTAATCTATTTTGGTATATTACCATTCTTCAGTTACTATTGATAAAGCTCTGAGACTTCTACTGAAGCAATAACTATTTATATATAATAAATATAATGTATTTATAACTTATTGCGATTTTGAGCCGCCAATACGGGTTTATATTTGCGGCTAGTTAGGAGAAAATATTTTCCGTATTAGCCGTAGTCGCAAAGCCGTTAATATAACCAGTATTGGCAACAATAGGTTTTGTTTCGGGATTCTCCTATATCGCACGACAATTCTGGGCCGACAATACGGGTTAATATTGGCGGCTGTCTCCCGATCAAACTTATGAGAGAATCGCGATACTTTAATATATTACCGTTCTTCTGGTTATCATCGCTGTTTTCATATTGTTGTTTGGCCTTCACATCATCATAATCATTTTCAAGGTTTTTAGTCTTGTTTTGTGGTGTTGGTACCTTAGGTCTGGACTTTCTATGAGAAAACAGAATTTAGCTAGAGTCAACGCTACCAAAAACCTCTTTTGAATTAGCTGGGTGGACCTTGAAAATATTGAATTACATTCTCTTCCAGTCTAAGAATTTAGTTTCATCTTGAACTCCGATCCTTAATTGAGGTATATAAATCCTTGCTTTTTATTTTTTATCTTTTATTTTTTATTTAAACATATTTGAAACAAACATCAACCCCAAGAGCGAAGTCACATATAACAGTTTTTACTAAATTTTTTCTTTCACGTACAAGGACAAGGCGTGGCTACGTTAGTAAGTGCGTCATTCGCAATGTTTGAGATCCACCAGGTTTCGTTCCTCTTGCTTAGTAGACATTTCTCCAAATTCGTACAACTTTATCGATAGCACTTGAGGAGAAATGGGGTTAAGTGCGCAAGTACGTACGTACCAACAACTTCAACAGTTGAACTTGAATTGCCTCACCTTTTTCTCTTCCATATACAGACCACCAGGATCACAATCACAATCAACAAACCAACGGTAGCCATTGCAGTGATTACACCAATTGTCGTTGTAGACAGGCCTTTGCTTTGCTCGTTGGACTTCGTTCGTATAGTTCCTGGATTAACTGGTGTAGTCGTGACGATTTCCTGGAAAATTACGGCAAATAGTGTCACAAATGTATTTTGTTTATAAAGTATCAAAGTATGTTTTCGTAAAATGACTGAAGTAGTTATCTTGATATCGATTTTTCTGATATGAAATCCAGAGGAGAAAGAAATATATAGTTAGTAATCTTTATTGTATATAGCGCCTAGACTAGACTTGAATAGGCGCTATATCAATTGCATATCACATTCATTACTGATACAATAGTACGTTATTTTCACCATAACTACTGAAAAACAATAAACGTGTATACACTAAGTAACTACTGAAAAAAATTAAGTTCAGTAAGAGATCATAAGGGCAGGTGTTTACCTTAGTTGTAGATATTTGTGTAGTTAGTTTTGGTGGGTTTGTGAACGTTGATGGGATAGTAGTAGGGGTCTGCGTTGAGGAAGAATATGGTAGAGAGGCCACAGAACCTTTTGAGAGAACAAATATACATCACTGTACCATCTCTCATAATGAGAATAAAAGCAATGGGAATTGAAACATGAATCTTTAAAATAAATATTTTGATAATTAATTTTACGAAATTATAAAATAATGTTAAGAAATATTGGTTTTTGTGATGCGTTTACTGAAAGCTGAAAATTCTCAGTCCAGTGCAAGCATCATGCACATGATGTCTGTGCGGTAATTTTAATTACATTTAATTGTAGTTTCAAAGGCAATCAGAAAAAAAGATAAGATGATGACAATGGCAACAGCAACAGTGACAATGATAATGTACATACATGTCATTGTTCCCGCCATCTTGAAGAGAAGACAAGATGAATTCGATAGCCCACAGTTGATATTTAACCGAACAAGCCTTCCTAATAAAGACCCTGCTTCTTCGATCTGAAAAAAAGAAAACACCTTTTGGTGACTCAAACAAAAATAGCAATAATCCTTCCAACCTTTTTAACTTCAAGTAAGGGCATGGCTAACTCACAGATCACAACCTCTGGGCTGATCTAAATCATGTCATTGATAACTCACAGATCGGACCCTATAAGTCAGGGCACAGCACGGCTAACTCGCACTCTAACTCACATGAAGATTGAATCCAGAAACAACCTCTGGGCTGAGCTAAGTCAGAATATGGCGGACTCACAGATTGAATTTGAATTCAGTGTTATGGGTTTTGAGGAAGGAAAAGTGGAGAACCAGGTGAAAATCTGACTGTGGCCGCCCCCAACACATTATCCATTGTGTTGTTTCCAAGTATACTTCTCTACTTACCCTCAGAAAGTACACATTTCTGCCATCCTCCAGAATTTTGCGCACTAGATCGAGTCTTATTACAGTATCCCTACTGTGGCTCAGTCGTTCCCAACTTCCTTTACACGTAAGAAATGTTGTTGCAGCAAGGTTGATAGCGCAGGAGAAGGAACGAACATATAAAGAGTTTGAAGATCCCACTGACAAAATTTTTGCCGTGGCATTGCTGTCCACCTCGTTTCCAAACTTTAAATCGCAACCTGCAAAAAGACAGTCCGATAGTTTTAGAAAATATCGTTTCATAATGAGAAACGTTACCAACTTTGGTAAGCAAACATTTCAGATATTTGTTTAACTTTTTGAAACATATTTTAGGATCAAATTTCACTCCTTCATAAATAGTGAAATTTCAAGTGGTATACACTTCTAAGGCGCTGGCTATCCAGTGTTATGTATGGACGCGATACGGTGGAGTGGAGCATGGTTCATGGCATGATGCATCATTCAACTGTGACAAGCACTTGGAACAGGGAAAAGAAATATGCCATCAAAAGTTAAAAATACTGAAAATTTGAACTGAAATCTAAAACATGATAAAAAAGACATAATTAAACTATAGACAATAAAATATCAAATCACAGCTTCAAATAGCGACAAGCATGTAAGAACTAAAAAATAAACTATGATTTTTTTCATGAAGACATCAAAAAAGGCTGTTGTACATAATTCCCATGGATAAACGACTTGCTTTTTAATGTTTTCTTTTCAAATAAAGACTGATATTTTCCTCAAAATTCTGATTATTGTGTAATATGTTATAAAATGCAAAAGAAACCCAGCGAGTAAACTAGTCCAAGTGCTTTTATATAAAGCATAGATGGATGGTGTAATATGTGAGAGTTGAACACCGTTGGATTTTAACTTTGACGAATGACAAACTTTCGAAACGTCAATTAAATATATCCCTTTTATGATATGCGATGGATGATAAATTGATAAAATATATGTCCATAATTATAGATTTAGAATAACTAAAAATTTGAATCTTCTTATATTTAATTCCATGAATGCGGAAAGACCTTGACAACTACACGTCAACGGATGGTAATGAAGACATTAATCATAACCAGGCATGTAATTATTAGTTTTAATCTATCAATAAGATAAATGAAATTATCAATAACAGTAATAAACAAACTGACTATAACCTGCATGTTTTCTGACGAAGGTATTTTCCTGACAAGCCCACTCGCCATTGTAAAAGCCAAAAGTGGAAGCATACTCTGGACAGTAACATTGACAAATCTTGGAGTCGTTCTTGGCCCGATAACCCTCACAGCTACATGACAAATTGGCAACGCTGAAGGCATCGTATGGAACAGCTTTTTCAGACTTTCTCGTTATTGTGAACTTTCCTTGTCCATGACAAATGGAAAGTAGGAATGCAATGAAAACCAATTCGAGAACAAGTGAGGTTGAATGCGCCATGCTTAACTGATCGAATATGTATGAATATGTTGCTAAATATAAAATAGACCCAATTCGAATATTGTGTTTTGAAATCCAGGGCATTCGAGTCCCGGATGCTACTAGTAGAAATCATTGGGTTTCGACATCCGGGACATTCTCAGAATCCTCGTTTGACGTAACAGACGCCATATTCGAAAAGGTGATGGAATGTAACATGAAAAAGTGCGCCCAAACGTGTTTAAAAAGTTTTAAAATCTTTGTTAAAGCGGGGAAAGATTTGCAGAACATTTTATATATTTTATATATGTGTTATTATGTATTTTATTATGTACACCAAGATGGCTGCCACGTCCTAGTGACTATAATGGAATAGCTGTATGAAAGCAAGAATACTAAAATCAGCCCGGAAATCAGGCTAGCTTATATATACTCTACAATGCTCTATTACTTGATATTATCTTAGATAAAGCAAAGCACTTCGGCTCACATTTCTCTGTCAGTACGTATCTCATCTATTATTCATGGTATTTTTGTCCAGCGGTTGATACACATCCCTATTGTCATCCTTAAGACTTTCATAGTCATGGTTCATATCATTTCCTTCTTTATCATTCCCCTTCACATCAGTGCCATTATTTACATTAACTCCCTTTTCTTTCATGTCTTTTCCCTTCTGTGGTGGGCTGGGTGGATTTCTTCTCTGTTTCGTCACATACTTGTTACCCGCTGCCTCCGAAAGTCCAGATACTGTCGCACCGGAGCTGGTAACGTCGCTACCCGCAACTTCCCTTGAGTCGTCTTGCTGCTTATTGCTGTTAAGTTTTCCTGCCCAACCATTATCACCCATACTTTGTTCATTAGGATCTTCGAGTTCGATATAGTCAGGTGTATCAGGAGGCACTGCATACCCGTCATCGTCTATTGGTTCTTCGGGTACCACACTTCCTGGAAAATAGAAAACCAAGAACGAATATAGTGATTGCAAGTAGAATTTGACTGCACATTGTTACGGACGTTAATTGTTAACTTAAAATGGTAATAGATCTCTTAATTTGAAGGTTCCAATTGCAACATGTGAAATTACCATTCAGTCTGTAAGTTAACCTTTTTTCTCGATTTCATTTGCATCTAGTACTAATCAGCTAGTTTTTAAAAACTGAAAGGAAGGAGGAAGAAGATTCTAGATATAAGATGAAAATAGATATACCTCCAGAAAGCAGAATAGCTGTCCTTGTTCCTGTGTGAATTTGTGTCGCTGTTTTTTCAGGTGTATTTTGACTGTGTGTTGGCTGTACTGGTTGGTCAGGTATTTCTGCATAGATTTGTTCTTGTGGTTGTTCTTCCTTCACTTTTGGTGACGATCGTTCGCGAACTAGTGTTGCTAAATTATAATACAAATTAAACAAGAGATAAAAATTGAAACCTTATAATATAAGTTGTGTGCTGTCAAACTATTCACGTACATGCTTGCCAGCAATGTTTCTTCAATACTTCGGGTCACTGGTCTAATGAAAGGAATCTAAGTGAGGCCCCATTCAGGGTACAAGTTTGAACCAATTTGAAGTACCTTGCATGCTGCCTCAGCTGCCGAAATGCTTTGCGATTGACCAGAGAACAGATCACCGTTGGAAAATTGTCGCCATTGGCTCAATAAACAAAGGAATTCGAAGGCAACATTTACAGTGAATGAACGATAAAACTACTTCCTTACCAATACTTGATATTCGATCCATTAGCCACACATTTTCACCTCTAAATAAAAAAATAACCATTAATCTATTAGAAACTGTTAAATTTCTGTCAAAAAACAACATGCTATTGTTGTGTAAGAGCAAGTACACTGATTCTTATAAATTTTTACACAACACTTGATAGAACTGATACATGCGCAAATTCCATTCAGCAACTTCTATCGCCGCAGAAAATTGTTGCAAGCAGGAGGGAGGGGGCGTCTCGAATGTTTTCGGCCTCGTATTGTTTACATGCATGACGTCAGATGACGTCACATAACAAGAAAAGAAATAATAAGAAAATAGTAGCCTCCCGCAGGTATCTATCCATAGTCTCTCTGTATAGTCTCTATAATAGCGTCTTTAGTTACGATGTTAATCGTGTCTATTACCTTTTTCTTTTCCAAATTATGAAAGCAACGATGGCAGCCACTATGATAACAAGGATGATAATAATGACAACAGCTACTGCAGTTCCTGATGATGCGCCACTTTGACCACCAGAAGCATTTGACTTGATAACATAAAGGTTGATAGATAGATTTAGATTGGTAGAAGTGGGAGGTTGGAGGAATTCTGTGAAGGTTCATCAAATTTTTACACGACCAAAAAAAGGATTTTTTTTCCGTTTATATATATTTCCTTTGAATTCAAAGTTCTACCACTACAGATGACTAAATGACAATGGCCTCGAGAGGGTTAGAATATTTTTTCAAATACTTTCTTTGAATCAGCTAGAATAAAAACATTTCAATGTCATTTAAAATATCGTGGTCGGTTCGGCATCATTACAGCCGACTCATTTACTCGGGATGCATCATTTCAGCACTAAAATATTCACAAATACCAACGGTATAGTAAAGAATGCACAAGTTAAACAATACTCCACGGACCTTCACTGGAACACATGAATATTCTACATATATAAAATCATTGGAAGCTAACTTTGAGCAACAGAGAACTCGAAACTGGAGTATCTACCTTCTTGGTTGGATTCACAGGACCTTCAAACACAAAACAGAGAAGGATAAATTAGTATAGTACAAACATTTTCATAAAGTAAAGCAGTTATTGGCAAGGCACATGAAATACATGGGATTTCTAAACAATAATGGTAAGTAAAACAAAATATTTTGAATGCTAATCAGTAGTTGTTGCAGATATCATCAATAGCGAAGATGTGAATCTAAGAAATGTATATTCTACCTACTTGCCTGCCGAAAAGTTCTGAGTTCATTGCATGAGAGTAGTAAATAATATGCTCACTGAAAGCGTACTTTATAAGCCTCAGCCGACAGCGGTGTGTGTGAAAGACTTTATTTTGAATTGATAATAATATTTTGTCCAAATACATTAATAAAATGTTGTATAGTTTAACCCTTGATTCTAGGAAACTCTTGATTAATTTGATGTAGAAATTAACGCTTGAAAATCTAAAGAAAAAGTTATTGTTCTTGTGGTCGATCGAGATCATGACTATTCTCTTAAATTCATAACAAAAAGCAATCTGACAATGCTGACTTATCTTCGCTTTCGAGTCAAATTTTCGTTACCATAGCAACTTACATGATATTTTTCCGGCAACCTTGAAGAGAATGCAAGATGATTTAGACACAGAAGCACAACTTAACTGTAGTTTTATGATTCGTCCTGCTAACGAAGCCTTTTTTGTGATCTGTGGACGTGAACATAAACACTATAAGTGCTCAAACTCTTGTTACGCAACCTGTACTTGGTACTTGATAATATTTATTCATAATTGCATGGATATGGGGGCTTTTAGGGAGAGATGTACCACTGCATTCTCGGGATCCTTTTGAATATTATAACTAAATTCTGCTTGAACAATTCTGCGGCAAAACTACATGGCTGGTCTTGGGCATGGTATGTTGCACTTTTTACATGGCATTCGTGTTTGCACCAAATTACAAGGCAAGTTGCAGTTTTGCAAACTACGAAAATTGCCCATTGTAACAGAACAGCGAACGAAAAGGGAGGGACTTAGACGACTGATCTAAGGGGGTAATTAGGATAAAGTTTAACTCAAAATTTCTCGCCACTTTTCTATTTTCTCCCCTATCTCCTCCGTCTCCTTGGTCCGTTCTTCCAGTTCCTCCTCTAGACGCCCAGGGTCTCGGAAGACCAAGTTTCTACGCGATGAAAACTTTCATAATTTGCTTGCTTATATATTTATGTGCCTCGACACAATAGATAAATAAATATGTAGCTCAACATCGGAAATATTCGTACTCCGAGTCATTGCAGATTTCCTTGACCGAATAATACGCAACGCGTCTGTATACCTTAAGTGTGTAACGCCAAGATTGTCCAAGATTGTTTCCTGATGATAATAGTTGAAAAACATCAGAGTTCTTGCTCAAACCCAATCCAGACCAAGAACCATCACATTTCAAGTATCTTGAGGATGAGAAGTCAATGTTACAGGAATCAGAGGGCAGTCTCACTGTATGAGATTCGTGTTGCCGTATTGTTTCCATCACTTCAAGAGGGAAGCTATCATATTCGGAATAGAACTTATAAGCACACTCTGAAATGAAGGACACAAAAGACTAATCTACCTATCACCTATGACGTTTGATGCTATAGGGAAAAATGATCATTCAGACGGTAGCCAAATTCCCCACCCCTGGAATCTGGCTATGAAACTTACAATTGTCTGGGTCTTAGAGCAGGGATAGAAACCATTTCAAATTCCTACCCTAACAATGAGTCATGTTCAAAATGGCTTTGTCTCTTTTTAAATATAAGCCAGCCACGACAACTTTCCTTACCCTGGGGGTAGGGGGGGGGGGATTAAAATTCCTACCAAGGTGACATTCCTTAAAGTCAACATCCCAAAAGTAACTAAACCTTCACACTCCCCACCCTTAGGAATTTGATAGGAACCGGCATGAATATCTCTGACAGCCGTTGTGCATGGTCAAGTATGGGTGCCTCAGGGTACATATACATGATATATCATTTCAAAGTCTTTATTCATGCATATGCGGATAGTTCTTCGTCGACTGATTATAGAAACTAATCGGCTAATAAGTACAAGCTTTTGATCTCTTTATTGGATTTCCCGATTTATATTGATTGTTAAGGCAGAGACCACACAGAAACTTAAAAATATAGCATTGTCTGTTTTCAATCGTTTGATAAAACTCATTTGAACCATCCATGGGTAGAGTGCAAACAATACAACCATGGAAAGTTATATATAAAGTGATGCTAAATTGTACTGCATTTAGATAATTTCAGGAATAACAAACCTGCTTGCGTTCTGAATTCAGTGTTTTCCAAGCAATTCCATTTCCCAGAAACGAAACCAAAGGTACTAGCTTCGTACGGACAACGGCATTCACATTTGTTTGCAAGATTATATAAATATGCTCCTATGTGAAATTTTCTACACTCTAGAAGAGTCGTCCGTTTGCACATCGATGGAGGAATTATAAATCGATCAGTTTTAAGGAAAGGTCCAGTTCGTGTTCGTGTGATGTTAAAGACTTCTTCTTCTTCGCAGTAAATAACAGCAGTGAATACAGACAACAGAAAAGTACGAAGAACAAACGCCATGTCTAGGAATGAGCTTAATCAACATGCAAATACTTTTGACAAGCCTAACTTGACGTTGATGCATCACCTCATAAGGAAATGACGCGGTTAACGTTACGGTACTGACGTACTGCACGGATACGGTGCGACATGTTGCAACATTTGAATGACTTCAACTTGTCTTCAATATAAATAGCCCACTCACAATAATAACTGGTTACGGCCTTAGTAAGATAGAGCTGTTTACGCTCAGTGGGAAACAATACGGTGAATTCGTAGCTGTGCTGTAGTCCTACCGTATCTTACCGAACCGCAACTACGCGTTGCTATTGGATGAAATACTGGAAGACAATGGGAAACCATTTCATTAATGTAAGCATGTCGTACCGTGTGGTGCGCTTCCACTCCTATCATACGAAAACTACGTCATGCTAAATCGAAACCACACACCCATATAAAATGCAGTAAAACTCAATTTTTTGTTCATTAGGAATTTTAAAATATCTTAGAATTTTTTTTATTTTCGTTTATCGTGACTCTGACAACGATGTTAAAATTAGTCGAGTTTCGCTTTCATTGAAATTCCCTTCTTCAGCTGTGACGACTTGTTTAAAAATTCCGGTTTCTAGTACTTGACGCTTGAAAAGATTCCTGCTGTCACTAGCGTCCGTCAATCATTATCCATTCATCCAAGGATAAGCGGAACTACATACTTATAAGTTTATTGTTCATGATACTATTATAGAATCCCTTGATCCACCTATCTTTTTGTTTCGTTTCGTTCAAAGAAAATGTAAAATTTCGAGCTGAGTCGGCTTTTCAGCTATTTTAAACCGATAGTATTTTTTGAAATTCAGTCAAAGTTGATATCACGAAACAATACAGATCAGGAAAACAAGCTAAGAGGAGGACCGTGAACCACGAATTTTGATGAAGAACATCCTTATTATCGATCGATATGTTTGGTTGCTATCCGTTGCTGATCAATTATTGAAGTGTTAGTTAGAACTGAACTTCCAAAAAATTGAGGGCCATAATCACTAAGATTTTTTTTATATTTTAGGCAGTTGACACGCACACAAACTAGCGCTTTGACGTACAAGCTATAACTTGCACGCCCTGTTTTCTTCCTCAGTATAGAGAGTGTGTGCGTGTTTCGCGCGGTAAATAACTGGTATCGTGATATCTTTCAGCTTGTTGATTATTGTTTTTTAATCATTCAATGTCTTTTTGTGCACAAGTTATTCCTAGCTTTCTAATGAAGTGACTAACGTACAGTCAATATCTTTAATCAGCCATTTTTATTCTTATAGCTCTAACTATCTTTCGTATACAGTACGCCACTTGTTATTCAGTGTAGGCGCGACTTTGAAGAAGGATCACACCCAGGAAAGAATTAACAATACTTACATATTGACTGTGCAAATATTGTCAGTTCTTTCCTGGACGTGGTCCTTTTCTATAGAGCTCCTACACTAAGTAACGATGGTTGACTGTGCTTAAATCATATGGTTTTTGTACAGTATATCCTGCATTGTTTCCTGGGCTTGATACTCTTCATAGGACACTCTTACCAAGTTATTTGTACGCATTTAATGATACACGAATATCGAAGGTGCATGTCTTTGTACACTCCTCTTATATTTACATTCGTATTTTTCCTGTTGGCCTATGTTCCTGTGTCGTATTATTGTCATATGGACGGCTTTGTATTTGGCTTTGGTAGTTTCCTTTCCTTGTTTACGCAAGCATAGATAACAGGTGTCACACCACTCCCCTCACCACCCCTGTTAGAAGATGCTTGCTGTTGATGTTGCTTCGTCTCCTGCTCCGTGTCACCATCGATGGACTGCCCTGTTGTTGGTAGCTTTGGTAGTTTCCTTTCCTTGTTTACGCAAGCATAGATAACAGGTGTCACACCACTCCCCTCACCACCCCTGTTAGAAGATGCTTGCTGTTGATGTTGCTTCGTCTCCTGCTCCGTGTCACCATCGATGGACTGCCCTGCTGTTGGTAGCTTTGGTAGTTTCCTTTCCTTGTTTACGCAAGCATAGATAACAGGTGTCACACCACTACCCTCACCACTCCTGTTAGAAGACTTTTGTTGCTCATTTTGATACCCTTTTCCATCGGTTTTACTATTCTCTGTACTCCCAGCAACTGTCACCTGTTCTTTAGCGCCTTCAAACTCAACATAAACAGGCATTTGTCTCGGTTCCAGGTACCCCTCATCATCTGTGAAAGGTTCCTCTTGTATCATTGAATTAGAGTTGCGAACAAGCGATGCATATCGTTCTTCAGGCAGAGCATAAATTGGCTGAGGATGAGGTTGTTCAAAAGCGTAGTTGTTGATTCCTGTGTTAAAGGGTTAAAAGATGTCAAAGATTGATCCATGCACGTACAACATTGATTATTAGAAGAGTGTCAATGCAACCATGTTGTAGAGCAAGAACAATAAATGAAAAGAGTGAGATTTCATTTCCAAAATATATATAAATAGTTTTGCTCTTCGGCAACACTCATGATGGCTGATGTAAAACTTCAAATTATGAACTTCTACATATCCTTTTAGCTAGCAACATATTCATCCATTTAAGCAACTTACTGGTGGGATACCTTAAGGGCAAAATGGCGCTGCCTTACACTGATAAGAAACATTATGTGATGTTACAAAGAGTTCAATTAAACTTAAGTTTAAATGTAAACTTGTCACCTAAAAATCAGAGGTCAACGTGCAAAGAGAAGGCTTTCAGGCCATGATAAAAAACATGAATATCTCTAATTTAGCCAGCATTAGAGCTATCATTTCATTTGGTTTCAACAAAACAACTCAATACTTAGGATAAGATCTAGAAGTGGGCAAGGAAATCTTTACCAATAGATCCAACCAATATGTCTGTTCTTGTCGCTGTTTGTCTTTGTGCTAGCTGGTCAGGTATTTCTGTATACACTTCTTCATTAGTGTCTTCTACTGCCGGTGATGTTGATGAACTTCTTCGGGCCTTTTTGACTGTAAAGAACAAATTCAGGCTGTGTTATATAACAGAGGCAACAGAGGCAGCAACAACAGACTGTGAGAGTGACAACATTGAAAATACCTTAAACAACACCGATAACTGACAAAATAATCGAGGACAAATATCTGGGAGGTAGAAACGTATAGTATTTTTTTTGGGGGGGGGGTATAATTTTTCCCCAATTCAGACCACGTCTTTCCCTTGGCTATAAAATTCTTTTTTTGAGTTGTGTTAATATTCAGTATGGATTTCATGCATGCACTACTGTTAAAACAAAGAAATGATACTCAAGGGAATGGCATGTGGTCTGCAATGGGAGACCTTTATGCCTAAACTGATTAGGTTCATAGAGTACCTGATTAAATATGCTACCTATACTTACCAATGCCTAACATTGTGTCCATTAACAATATATTTTCTCCTCTAAAACAAAAATGGATAGATTTTCTATTAATTTTATTGTTCACAATTATTAATGATTAATAATCAGAAAACTAATATCTTCTAAAGTAAAATTGCAACTGACTTATTTTTCTTCCAGACTACAAATCCAATAACTGCTGCTAGGAGGATGACAAAGATAGCGACAATGACACCAGCTGCTATCGTTCCAGGTGATGATGATGATGACCCACCTTGATTACCGTGTTGCGTCTGGTTGTTTCTGGAATCTGGGGACTAGAGAATACAGGTACAAAATAGGCGATGTGCATCAAAGCTCACAAAGCACTGTGGGAAACTGAGTCCTGCAAAATGGAACAGCGAAATCAAAGGAAATATCAGAAAAACATAACTCTGTTATTTTCGTGTGTTGTAATACTTTCATTTCCAAAGAAAATGTCGAAGGAAAAATTGTGATGAATTTTTAAAGAAGCCAAAAAAGCGTAAGGACTCAGTTTCCCATCATGCTTTGCGCTAGAAATTCGAGCTCCTGCACATTGGCTATTACCATCTACAAACTCTTTTGAGTTTCATAAATTTCGTGTGAAATTAATTCCTATGTCAAATTAAGGGGTTACAAGAGCTCCTATTGAAATCATCGAAATCTCATCCTGAAAGCTGAACAGTTCATGGGTCCTCGATAAATATGAGAGAATTTAAATATTAAATATTAATTATCAATAATTTCTTATATGAATGACAAAATATTTCTTTTATTACCTTGGTTGTTGTAACCGTTGTTACAGTAACTGAGATGGGGTTTGGAGTCGAAGAGATAACCGCAGGACCTTTGAAAACCGAAAGTACGCGTAAAATATGATAAGTTAAATTTGACAAGTATGTCAGAAATATAACGTTTTATTGAGACAGAGAGCTATGGATACCAATAAAAAGTCTTTTGTATTAAAATGTACTTACATGTTATTTGCCCTTCGGTCTTAAAGAGAACGCAAGATGATTGTGAAGGATTTGTACAGTTAAAATGAAGGCTGATGATCCGTCCTGCAACAAGTTTTGATATCCGCTTCAACTAAAATAACCAAACAGAATAATTAAAAAAAAAATTACATTTATAAGCTACGTGTTATTCGCTTCGATGGAAATGGGGTTTGGTTGTTTTAAAAACTTTGGGACAACAAAATTTGGCATTTGGAGTATAAGCTCAGCGCAGGATGGTATACAAATGAGCATACATGTACAAGCATATACATATATTTCAAGAAAGGTTGTCGAAGCCAAAGGCGATAGGCAAATAAGATAGGAGATTCCAGGAGTCCAAGAATAGCTAGGCTGATTTGAGTTTATTATTATTGTTTTCGTCAAGAAACCGGAGGTTAATGATGAGATATCCAGTGTTGTTTGTAGTCGACGAAACCATTTTAATAGTCTCAATTATTCATGTTTAGTCGCATACCCATAATTCTCCTCCGTCTTGGAAACACCTATCGCTTATTGCGATACCCCTATCACCTATATCATTTGGCCTCGATAACCTTTTTTTAAAAGCAGGTTTATATTGAGAAGTCGGTGAAACCATTTTAATAGTCTCAATTACTCATGTTTAGTTGTATACCCATAATTCCCCTCCAAATACCTATCGCTTATTGCGATACATTTATCACCTATCTCATTTGGCCTCGATAACCTTTTTTTTTAAATAGGTTTATATTGAGAAGTTGATGTACACAAAGTTGTGGTACCGGTGCTTACTATAAAACTGTATTCCCATTGCAGATTCGTTGGCGGACTCTGCTGTTTAGTATAAACCAATTCAGTAGAAGAAGTGTTCCAACCGAGTTTTTTCCATTTCCCTCCACAATCAAAGTATAATGATGCAGCAAGGTTTAAAGAGCAAGATTCTGAAGGAAGAATTACATAGTAAGGTATTCCCTTTTCCATTGTCATAAGGGGCTCGTCCGCCGTTTCTGACATGAATATCAATTTACAAACTGAAAATAAAATATCAAACATTTAGTATAATTGTTTTCGCATTTTAAAATCCTGATGTAGGAATGCAAAGGAACGTGATTATTATTAATTTGTAATGAAAATCGCCAGTTTTTGAAGATAAAAAATCTAATATCTCCTATTTTCGATCGTAATTATTTTTAAAGTCCAAATTTCCAAGACTTCAATTAAACTTCAGTTGTTATACTTTTCTTATTATTGTTTTATTATATTGTTAATCATATCACGTTACTTTCTTTAGAAAATATTTTGACAGGCAATTTAAGTATCCTTTGTTTAACCTTTAAATATAAACGCACTGAGACTAGCGATATGTTCCTCATTAGCTCTCTATTTTGTTTTCAAAAGCTGGCAAGCCTGGTCTATAATCATCGTTAAATAGTATTAGCTCAGTGATATTTAAATTTGACTTATACTACAAACAAACCTGCTTGTCGTCTGACTTCGGTTTTATTCAGACAAGTCCATGATCGAGAATAGAAACCAAACGTACTGGCATCATATGGACAGCTACACTTGCACGGACCATCTTGGTAAGCATTATTGTACGCTTTACAATCCGCAACATCCTTGGTACAATTTGATGCCGGAACTTTGAAAACGTCAAGAGAACCTAAACTACGTGTGATGTTGTAGACTTCTTCGGCTTGACATAAAAATGTCACTAACTTAAAAATACAAACTGAAATCAAATACAGGATTTTGAGTCGCATGTTGAGAAATAATCGGCAGATTCAAACAAGTGTTCAGTCTAGATGATTTTATCATGATCTTTCTTGTTTTTGTGTTGGAACAGGATATTAATTCCAATGTCTATAGTTAGTTCCCACTTAGATAGTCTTCACTTCATGGTTGGCCAGCGATGATATGTGATTATGACGTTGAAACATTTTAGTATCCTATAAAATTATTAGACTACCATCTGGACCACAAAGTCAAACATCAAAACCAAGAAACAACTTAGCTAAATATATTACTGTCAAAATTATTAGCTTTGATATTATTTGTATAGATTTAAACGACACTGAGATTCATAATTCAATTCGTAAGATTCCGGTCTTAAATACTGAGTCCAGTATCAACAAAAATGTTTTCCCTTTAGTTGAATTGTTCAACGAAAATATCTACTGTAAGCACAAGGATCTTTTAGAATCAAGGCTGTATTGCGTATATATTTTAGATGATGTAATATGTACTTGATGATTGATTTAACCTCATAGCTTCGTGAGCCATGTAAAAGTTCCTATCTAGATCTAGCTCCTGGATAATTTTTCCAAGATTTTTAACTAAAAAATAAATAAACAAATAACTTGCATTCTTTGAAAATCAAATATTTCCATTTTACTTTGATAAAAATTGAATTAAAAAAGCTGGTCATAAATTCCTGTATCTATTTTTAGCAAGGTAAGGCTGTAGTTATCATTTGGTTCTTTATTAAGATCCAATCAAGGTGACAAGAATGTCATTATATTGCTTTAGGAGTCAAAAAGTTGAAAGTTGGTACTTGTGTACAAGATCAGTGTTATAGTCATAGACTCATGCATACATCAAGACAAGAACATTTTTCAAGTTACAGGTTTGAGCTAAAATTCAATTAGTAATACTATTCGGTAGAATTATCAACTTGATTAGGTCACGTGAGTGTACGCCATATTGGATGGCAAATCTGCTCATTAAGCTTAGTGCTCGAAGACTCGCATCTCGGTAAATATTCACCGATATTTATGGGAATTTTGTCGGCTTGATTACGGCTTACAATCACATCTGTCATCCAACATAGCGGAAAATTTTTCATGTGATCTTAGTGTACATTAATCAATAGCTGGTAATAACACGAACACCAAACATACATGCAATTTTATCAAAAATCCAGAATCAGCTGCGCATACAGATTTGACAAACATTTAGTCTCTAGCCAGTCTCAGTCGCTATGGCAACAGCTTCTCCTAAGTTCCTTTCTTTTATTTATGTTTCCCTACATCGAAGCAACTTTATTTTGAGGCTTATGCATCCAAAGGATACTGGTAACAGTGTACTCTTCATCCTCAGAAGACAATTCTTTAGCAATGCCAAAACAAAGGTTTATCATCTGTTATCATTGGCAGCTTTTTTTAGGAGTTTGTTTGGCTTTGAGCTTGTTGTATATCACGTGAGTCCATAGGCACCAAATACCCATCATCATCCGCGGTCAGTCCTTCCTCTACACTAATGGTAGAATCACGTGGATTACCGCAGTCATTACTTTCCTCTG
The DNA here is from genome assembly GCA_023349425.1 of Anthopleura sola. Classification (NCBI taxonomy): domain Eukaryota; kingdom Metazoa; phylum Cnidaria; class Anthozoa; order Actiniaria; family Actiniidae; genus Anthopleura; species Anthopleura sola. Next base: position 3,784,451 of record JALHLI010000006.1, on the reverse strand, counting down.
GATCCTTAAGCGTGATATATAGCGATGATGATGATGAATCTGGACGTGTCCCTTGTCCTTCCTTATCGCTTATGAATGGCCCTCTTTCTCTCATTGCACAGATAGTTACCGAACGGTAAAAGTTTACGTTTAATTGGTCGTTAGATACATATCTTGAGTCTCGGTCTTCGAAGCCATGGTTGCCGGTTCCTGAAAACGAAGGCATAAAGGAAAATTTGCAGAGACGAGAATTCTGACACTTCAAAACAAAACAAACTAGAGAACGAACGAAGGAACCTAAAAAGGAAGAAAAGAAGGAAGGAGGGAAAGAAGGAAGGAAAGAAGGAAGGAAAGAAGGAAGGAAAGAAGAATGCAATTAGCAAACAAACAAGATCATCTCATGATGAGATTCCTTCACGAGGATGCTAAGGTTCACTTTGGTATTAATCAAAACTTGTCAAAAATTAACAGCAGTAGAACATGCGAATGCAACATGGACTGCAGCAGTCACAAAATGTTTTAGCGATATACAAGAAAAGTGATGTTACCTCTTACAGCGCCTGCTTTTGGTCTTAAGTGCATCTGTCTAAACTGATGAGGTTCTGCGTAGATCGGATCGTCAAGATCAGTAGGTTGTCCTTCTTCATTGCCCCCTTTAGCTAACAGCAAACGAAATCATTGTACTTTCAACAACAACAAAAATATTTAACAAATATATCTTAAATGAAATTTAAAGAAAGCAATTTGTGCTTCTTTTATACCTGAAGTTGTGATTCTATCTTTGCAACATATATTTTCTCCTCTAAAAAGAAAAAGGAAGTGCGGGTTGATCCCTTGCCTTTCATTAATGCTTAATTGAAATATAATATCTTGTGTTACCTTTTTTTCTTCCAGATTATAATCCCTGTGATGGCAATTATTATAATGGTAAGGATTAATATGATGATCGTTGCTGATATTATTCCTGATGATACTCTTGCACTACTGTCATCATGACTTACCAAAACAGGTAACTTTTAAAAGAAAGAAATACCAATACCATAGATTACAATATAGTACATCCCTATAGAACTAAACTACTTAATTTTTTCAGATAAATTACCTTAGTTGGCATTATTGACTTTGACAATGCTAACGAGGCAGTTTTGTATGTAGTTTGCAACCAACTTTTGACAGTTGTTGTAGAATAGCGTCTAATTGAAGGTTGTGAAGAGGATTTTGGATGAAACTTCGTCGAAGGTTGTGGAAAGGATATAGGACCTTGAGAAACAAACAAACAAAAAGATGCCAATTTTTTGTGATTAAGAATAAGCAAATCAAAGATAACTCTTCATGCAGTAAAGAGCTCACATGCAATTTTTCCTGCAATCTTAAATAGAAGACAAGATGATGGTGTGTCGGTTGTACAGTTAACTTGAAGACTGATAATCTTTCCTGCCAGGGAACTTGCTTTACCAACCTAAAAAAGGTGATGGCAGCAAAGAAAAGTGAAATGAAAAAGTGTTGTGATTGCAATGATGATGTCATAGAGCAAGTGTATTGCAATGCTGATGTCATGGATGGCAAGTGTATTGCAATGATGATGTCATGGATGGCAAGTGTATTGCAATGATGATGTCATGGATGGCAAGTGTATTGCAATGCTGATGTCATGGATGGCAAGTGTATTGCAATGCTGATGTCATGGATGGCAAGTGTACTGCTAAGATGATGTCATGGATGGCAGGTGTACTGCAATAATGATATCATGGATGGCAAGTGTACTGCAATGATGATGCCATGGATGGCAAGTATACTGCAATGACGATGTCATGGATGGCAAGTGTACTGCAATATTGATATCATGGATGGCAAGTGTACTGCAATGATGATGTCATGGATGGCAAGTGTACTGCTATGATGATGTCATGGATGGCAAGTGTACTGCAATGATGATGTCATGGATGGCAAGTATACTGCAATGACGATGTCATGGATGGCAAGTGTATTGCAATGCTGATGTCATGGATGGCAAGTGTACTGCTAAGATGATGTCATGGATGGCAAGTGTACTGCAATGATGATGTCATGGATGGCAAGTGTACTGCAATGATGATGCCATGGATGGCAAGTATACTGCAATGACGATGTCATGGATGGCAAGTGTACTGCAATATTGATATCATGGATGGCAAGTGTACTGCAATGATGATGTCATGGATGGCAAGTGTACTGCTATGATGATGTCATGGATGGCAAGTGTACTGCAATGATGATGTCATGGATGGCAAGTATACTGCAATGACGATGTCATGGATGGCAAGTGTACTGCAATAATGATATCATGGATGGCAAGTGTACTGCTATGATGATGTCATGGATGGCAAGTGTACTGCAATGACGATGTCATGGATGGCAAGTGTACTGCAATGACGATGTCATGGATGGCAAGTGTACTGCAATAATGATATCATGGATGGCAAGTGTACTGCTATGATGATGTCATGGATGGCAAGTGTACTGCAATGACGATGTCATGGATGGCAAGTGTACTGCAATGATGATGTCATGGATGGCAAGTGTACTGCAATGACGATGTCATGGATGGCAAGTGTACTGCAATGATGATGTCATGGATGGCAAGTGTACTGCTATGATGATGTCATGGATGGCAAGTGTACTGCAATGATGATGTCATGGATGGCAAGTGTACTGCAATGACGATGTCATGGATGGCAAGTATACTGCAATGACGATGTCATGGATGGCAAGTTTACTGCTATGATGATGACATAGATAGCAAGTGTACTGCTATGATGATGTCATGGATGGCAAGTGTACTGCTATGAAGATGTCAATGATGGCAAGTGTACTGCAATGACGATGACATGGATGATAAGTGTACTGCAATGATGATGTCATGGATGGCAAGTGTACTGCTATGATGATGTCATGGATGGCAAGTGTACTGCTATGATGATATCATGGATGGCAAGTGTACTGCAATGACGATGTCATGGATGGCAAGTGTACTGCAATGATGATGTCATGGATGGCAAGTGTACAACAATGATGATATCATGGATGGCAAGTGTACTGCAATGATGATGTCATGGATTGCAAGTGTACTGCTATGACGATGTCTTGGATGGCAAGTGTACTTCAATGACGATGTCATGGATGGCAAGTGTACTGCAATGAGGATGTCATGGATTGCAAGTGTACTGCAATGACGATGTCTTGGATGGCAAGTGTACTTCAATGACGATGTCATGGATGGCAAGTGTACTGCAATGATGATGTCATGGATGGCAAGTGTACTGCAATATTGATATCATGGATGGCAAGTGTACTGCAATGATGATGTCATGGATGGCAAGTGTACTGCAATGACGATGTCATGGATGGCAAGTGTACAACAATGATGATATCATGGATGGCAAGTGTACTGCAATGACGATGTCATGGATTGCAAGTGTACAGCAATGATTTTCATTAAAAGCTGATATTTTCTCTTTATAAGGGTGTCATATCAGTGCCAATACACTGACGTCATAAGCAAGAGTGTCCATGTAAAATAGCTTGCTCAATCATTGCAGTACTACTATTCAATGTCAAGATAGAAAGTCAAAGTATTAAAATATTACCTTCAAGGTATATTGCCATTGACCTTTCTGTCTACTAAAAGCCATATTATTTGATATTAATTTCAGGAATGTAAATGAGCTGTTTAATCCGGCCCATGTGCCATTACATTGAAAGTATCTTGATTTGGCCAAACTGATCAAACACGAACCAGAAGGAAGAGTTGCATTGTAAGTAGAACCCAATGACAAGACTTTAAGTGGGTTATTGTCAAGCTCTTTTGCAAATTTGTATTTACAATCTGGAATTTAATGAAGATTTTGTTAATACTTCCTCATACCATAATGCGTGCTGTAGAGTTGGAGGCACATTAGATATAACAATCAATAACAAATTGATGCATCTTAAATAATAAGTAATATGACTTGTAATATGAATAAACTTGAAGTTTGAATAATAATAATAATAATAATAATAATAATAATGATATTTTTTTGTTAAAACAAGCTAAGATATCGGCTAAGGCATATTTTCTGTGTCCTATATAGCGTATACCACGAACAAAAAAGAGACTAAAATTAATTTTTCAACAAACCTGTTTGTTCCCTGAATTCAGTGTTATTTCTGCAAGACCAGTTTCCCTTATGGAATCCAAAAGTGGCTGCTCCAGGTGGACAGCTGCATTTACATGTACCATCAAATCTGGCGTCTTTATTAAATGATTCACATTCCAAACCCGAACACGTTATCGAAGAAACTTGAAAAATATCAGTCGAACCAGCTACTTTTCGTGTGATGTTGTATACTTGATTGCCATTAGAAACAGCAGCAAATGGCGTGAGAACGTAAATAATAAGGATTAGAATTTTCATTGTTCTACAATTTCAACACCACTGTTTGAGGTTCCTTATTTATGCTAGAAATCTTGGCCTTCTATTACATAAACAGGATGCAGTGAATGTCGATTATTTTGTATAGTAATTTACGAGTTCATGGTTGACCAACAATGCCTATATAAAGTAGTATATTTTCGTGTCTTCAGTTCTATTGCTTTCTCAAGAGTAAAAATGAAAAATGAGTAAATTTTTTAATTTTGTTATAACATAATAAGTACTAATTGGTTATAACAAAACGATTTACATTTATTGATTGTAGACATATTTTTTAAATATCCAGTGGCTCATATATTGACATTTGTTCTATCCAATGGCTCATATATTGACATAACTCTATCATCTTCCTTGAGACTTTCATAGATATTGGCTTTGTAATCATTATCAAGTTCATTATCCTCTATTGCACCATGTTGATCTGTTCGTGTGTTCAAACTGCCATGCTTGTTGTCTTTATCAGAAGATGAAAGGACCTCTTGTCCTTTCCTTGGTGGGCTAGGTGGTCTTCTCCTCTTCCTGACTACAGGCCCTTTACTATCTGCTACAGAAGGCCTAGTTGACGCTGTAGGGCTATCAATACTATTCCCAACACTACCCCTACAGGATTCCTCTCGAGCGTCACTCTCAGGACTGCTTGTTCCAGCATCACTATTCGTGTTATGCTCATTTGGGTCCTCAAGTACAACATACAAATGCGAATCAGTTGCCTCAGAATCACCATCAGGCAAAGAATTCACCCTCGCATTCTCGTGCTTGTTTTCTTCATCACATATATTTTCTTTTGGAGGTTGAAGTTCTAAGTAAAGAGGAGAGTCCACTGGCGTCAAATACCCCTCAGAATCAGTAACAGCAGGTTCATTTTTGGTTGCAAAACTGGCATCCGCATAAAGAGAATCATCATACTGCTGCAAATGTGTTGATGAGGAGTCTCCAAAACTGCAGTTGTTGATGCCTGTATTTAATGCAATCATAAATCGAAATGAAAATATCGAAAGAATGCATGGCGACTCACGCATCTTGCCGGCAATATTACTTTCAGAAAGGATCTGCTGCGCGGGGTTGTGGTATTGGATTGAAGCCTCAGCCACGCCAACAATCAGGATATGCATGCGCAGTAATGGCAGAGAAGAAGGTATATTTGATGTTTTTCACATGGCTATAGGGAGGTAACTTAATTCATGGCCCCATTGCTCAGCAAATAGTGGCAACCGCCGTTAAAGGTGACTGTCACAAATGTTAACTGAACTATCACATGGTACGTGTATATATAAAGCAAAGTTGGCGTGAAAAAACTAGCAGCGTTCAGACCTACCTCTGGTCAGGGTATCTGTCCTTGTCTGTGTTGGTCTTTCATGTGATTTTGTACCTATTTCTGCATACACATTTTCGTCGGGTTCTAACTGATTTCCTTTTCCTGGAGAAAATAAAATTTCTTAATACTGACAGGGGATCAGAAAGCTTTATTCTAAGTCAGATGTCAAAAAGGTAGGAATTCGCTAAACAAAATGAAATTACATTATTACATTACATTTATTAACATGCGAAAATCAAGTGATAGACTGAGGTAAGCTAGCACGCGCGGATGCCCAGTACAAACCTCATACCTAAACGTGCAAGTCGATCAATAATCCTCATATTTTGTCCTCTGTGAAAGAAATATAGATGAAATAGTTTTGAAATCTTTGTTTATCCTAGTAATTATGAGTACAAGTTTTGGCACATTAATACAACTTGGCGACTTATTGACGATATTGATAATAAATGCCATGCAGAGTGTGTTACAGTTTGCTTGCAGTTTTATTTACCTTTTTCTCTTCCAGATTACAAAGCCAATGGCTGGTACCAGCAGTATTGCAAGGAACGCGATGACGACAACAGCTGCTATCGTTCCTGATGATGTGCCTCTTTCCCCTCGGTTGGAAGCTCTCTTTCCTTCTTCCTCTGCTGCGCCTTGTGACTTAGTCAATCGGTAAGAGAACATATGTAAATTTTAGAGCAGAACTCGTACCTCCATACCACTGATTGCAGAGGTCCTTTCGCTCCAGTCAAGGAAGGTACCACTGCAGTGAGGTCATGCCGGATTTCAATACCAACCGACAAGCACTAGAACAACTGAAGGGCCCCTGGAGTCTGTAGTCTATATATAGTGATTGCATAGTGTTTGTTTCGGATACCAACCTTACTTGGCTTCGAAGAAGTAGTGAATAATGTTGTGGATTTTACCGCTGGCTGTTTAGTTGATGAAGCTTGAAATATGGTTACAGGACCTGCAGGATAAAAGGCCGGGAATCACTATATACAATTACTTTATTTGTCAATATTCAGGAACCATCTTTTAGACGAAGGTGCTCTCTTAGTTTGCTTTGGATGGTTTGTCCTGGTTTTGTATTCATCGTTACTTACATTTGAATTTTCCCTCCATTTTGAAAACAAGGCAAGATGTTTGAAACCTTCGAGGACATTTGAACTTCAGACTGATGAGTTTTCCTTTCATTGAAGCAGGAGTTCTAACCTAAAGCAACACAAATTCTTGTGAATTACTCACGACCACAATAATTAAAAGGAATCGATGGACTAATAAGTGAGTGAGAGTTAAGGCACTAGGCCATGTGGGATAGGCTCAGAGATAATAATATGCGTAATGGATAAGTTGCGAGCCTTAATGTGAGCGACTGAAGAAGACTGCCGTTAGGCCTTTGACAACTTCAAGTCGACTGAAAAAATGAGCCAGTTCAACTAGAAACCGTGGACAGCTGTTTCGGCCTGTATTGGGCCTCGTCAGCACGGTGTGTCTAGTGAACTTGAAGTTCGACTTGAATTTGTCAAAGGCCTAACGGCAGTCTTCTTCAGTCGCTCACATTAAGGCTCGCAACTTATCCATTACGCATATTAATAAGTGAGTGAGTTAGTAAAGGAGCAAACAAGGAAATGGGCAAGGAAATGGCAAGCAAGCATGAAAGAAGCACGAAATGAAGGAAGGAAGGAAGGAAGGAAGGAAGGAAATTTTGGTTATGCGAGTTTTTGGAAGCTACGTATAGACCCCTTTCACGCGGCGTTAAAGCAGCTCAATTTGGAGGAAAAAACAAAAGAATTTCGATCTCCTGGGAATTAGAACCTATTGTTTTGTCCTCCAAATTGAGCTGGATTCCGACATGCTGCAAGGGGTCTATAAGGTATCCGTAACACTACCATATATCAACGCGACGATATCACTGAAATATTTTAACTAAATAATATTAAATTAAACTCCAAAACAATTACCGAAAATAAATACTGGTAATGACGAGAACTAGAAAGCTTCGTTTTGATGAATATTCTGAGTGGACTTGTGGTTGTACCATTAGGATCTACCGCTGCCCACGTACCGTCACATGTAAAGTATTTAGAAGATGACATGTCGATGGAACAACGAAGTGATGGCAGAACTGCTGTAGGTAACGGAATCTCGTTCTTCTTTAAGATTCTGAAAGCGTCTCCATCAAGTTCAGATTTAAACTTGAATTTACAGCCTAAAAATGGAAAGATGTAAATCCTGTTGTAAATCTCGCTACTGATTTGGTTTCTTTGACGTTTACATTGACTGATTGATTAAAGAAATTACAAGCGAAGCTATATCCCATGCAAACTGATTATGGGGTTCTTATGGAGGTACGATAGACCGCCTTCATAGTAAAAGAGATAATGATTTGGCACCATGGTATATTACTGGAAATTGAAACTGCTTCTGATTATTAGTAAAATAACCGACTACAACTACTTGAAACCTAAAATCGAGAAGAATATGTCAGGATGAATGCGTACAATATCGATCATTAGCAATATTGATGTACGATGACAGACTTTGTCAAATTGAAAATAAAATGACAATCATTTCAGTAAATTTGAAACACTATTTTTATCATATAAACGCTTAAAAAAAGCCAAAGAATTTGATCACTTCAAACACACCATTCATTTGCTCTCGCCAAGTTTTTCAGAAGTAAAAAGACAAAAATTCTTTGTTCACAATTCTTGTTCATTATGATCAACCATCGTCTCACTATTTCCTTGAAGGAAATTAACAAGGAAATTATGACTTAAACAAACCTGACTGTACTCTTATTTCAGTATTATTCATACAAGACCATGATCCTTCGTGATGGCCAAACGTCGAGGCAGTTGGCAGACAGTTACACATACACGCTGACCCAGTTGCCGAACTCTGAACACTATTGTAATCCGAACACTGCGATCCAGATGTGCATTGAGACTCAGGAACGTCAAATTTGTCCACCTCGTTTGATAAAGAACCAGCTGAAGTTCTAGTAATGGTATATTGCTCCTTGAGGCAAGAAATAGAAGAAATTAAAGCGAAAAGGTAAGTACATTTTACAGCGAAAGCCATGATGATGGATTGAAATATTTCAGTTATAAATCATCATTCGAGAAATGGAAATGGTTGGGTAACGATGCATGACATTGACGTACGTGTAGAAAGCTGAAACAGCTGAAAGTCCAAATTCCTTAGTTAACTATTTTGAGAACTTTTTCCTTTGTCTTTTTCCCGTGTATAATACTGGGAAGCTGTGGAAAGTTAAGAAAGGAAGGGAACCGGGTTTAATAGATGAGATCCCGGACATAACTATAAGCTGTTGCACGCTAGACGTCATTGACGTCACGTAAATATTCTTCAGACAAAAACAGCGGAGCTTGGCAAACTTTTACTCGACAGTGTAATAAATTTCTCTTCAATATCATTTTATTACTCATCAATATTATTTACATTATATATTTCTGGGCCATGTTTCATCAATCATATTATTATATCATTAGTAGTTCTAATGAATGTTATTTTATCTTCCTTGGTGGGCTGGGAGGTCTTCTTCTCTGTTTGGTTACATATTTGTCGTTGTCGGCTGCTGTACCCTCAGTAACTGGTACTGCTGAATACGATAGATGTCTACTCCCAACCCCACTCCTATCAGGAGAATTTGGCTGTCGATTATAAACTGAAGACTGTTTGTCATTAGTTTCTGTATTCTGTTTGTCAGTAAGGTCAAGAACGTCATAAAAAGGCGCGAAGTCGTTACTTTCTACCCTACCCCCGTGAGTAGACCTTTGATGATCTTCTCTTTTATTACGTTTATTGGGATTCTTATTCTTGCCATTACGGTCTGTATTCTGCTGGTCATTATCTTGAGCACCGTTATAGAAAGGAGAGTCAACTGGCACCATGTACCCTCGT